>OW203722.1:24103071-25333525 GCA_934045075.1 Yponomeuta sedellus | reverse complement strand
TATAAGTAGAGCCTTCTGTATCTGAAGCTAAAATGCTACCAGCCCGACCGGCAAAATGTGAATAAATCGGAATTTTTATTCAAATATATCGCTAGAAATATTTTGATATTTGCTATATTTGCCGCTGCATTTGACCCACGTGTCCCTTTTTATTGAGGCGCAAACTAGCGTCACCAATGTAATAAAAATCATACTTAACTTGTTTATAAAACGCTTTTTCAAAAAGTAAACATGAATAATCTTGGCATGGGTGAATTTTTTAGCCTTAAATAGGTTTTTAAATTTGTCCTTAGCACGGGTTAGTGCATTAAAAATAAAAATAGTTTTCATGTGTAAAACCTAACTGCAAAGTAGTAGTCGGGGCTGTAAGTGATGCAATTTGCTTAAGCCAGATGTCGCTGCCTGTACGTAATACAGAGAATAGTGTAAAGAGGTTCGAAATTTCACTGATGCCGGTGAGTCGCCCATTGGCTCAATTGGTAGAGCGCTGGCACGGATAGCCAGAGGTTGCGGGTTCGAATCCCGGCATGGGTGAAATTTTTAGCCTCTAAATAGGTTTTTAAATGATTAATCTTAACAACTGTGATAGCTATTTTCAGAACCTACAGTATTGAACTTAGATTAAATTCGACGGCCTCGGTGGCTCAGCAGCTTGGCACGCTGACTGTGCAACCGAAGGTCTCGGGTTCGATCCCCGGCCGGGTCAAACTGGGAAACGAACTTTTCTAGTTTGTCTCGGGTCTTGGATGTTATCTATGTATTTATTGTATTAAATCTATCGTCGAGTTAGCACCTATAACACAAGTCATTTAGTTGTACTTAGTATAGGGCTAACGAGGTCTGTGTAATATGTCCATAAGTATTTATTATTATAATTGTTATATGCTAATATTAGTGTGTGACATCCAATTTTTACTGAAAATTTTTAGTATAGGGCTAACGAGATCTGTGTAATATGTCCATGAATACTTATCGATTATTATATATTCGATTTCCGAATAAAACGGGCGTTTTAGCGGAAATCAATTAAAGCCCAATGATATTTATCCTATATTCTAGGCTGTGTGTTCTGAAAATAGTTACCACAGATATTAAGATTTCTCATGAGAAAATAATCCAAGATTATTTAGCATAAAAATATAATCTAATGTCAATTAAGTTTATAGTAATGTTAAATAGAATTAAATGTATTTTACAAATAAGCGTCTGGGGCGACCTAAAAAACTTGTAATTCTGCACGTTAAATATAAACTGTCAAGAGCTGTTTGCACGCAAACCGAAATAAAGTGCTTTAATTTAAAAAGCTGGCTAAGCGCGAGTCGGACTTGCGTACGAAGGGTTTTCGTAACATTATTAGTTTATTATATTATTTTTAATGCACTAACCCGTGCTAAGGACAATTTTACTCTATCTCCATTTTAATCTGTACGTAATACAGAGAATATTTTTTTCGAGAGGTTCGAAATTTCACTGATGCCGGTAAGTCACCCATTAGCTCAGTTGGCAGAGCGCTGGCACGGATAGCCAGAGGTCGCGGGTTCGAATCCGGGCATGGGTGGAATTTTTAGTCTCTAAATAGGTTTTTAAAATTATTCATTTACTTATTTATTTTTGATGTGAATATACAACTAAATATTTGCCGTTATTAATACCCATTACAATTTTAATGCCTCAATGATTGTATGGTTATTAAAATAGGGTACGCTGATACTGATAGGTATGTATCGTCGGTCTGAAATAAACGTATATTATTATGAATGTCGAACAAACAACAGCAAAAACCACATTTTTTGCATGAAAGCCCCAGTTAAATATTTTTTATTTAAATTTTCTTATTTATTTAAAGGTGAATAAACAACGACCTACATATTCTGTAAATAGGTAAACTGTTATAAAATGGTAAAAAAAACTGTTATAAAAATGATAAAAAACCGCCAAATAATAACGTTTGCTGCTTAGGAGCCCAGTCAAATATTTATTTTATTATGTTTATATTGGTCGATAGTTATTATAGTATTTTCTAAGGTTAACAGGTGTCCGTCGCGGAGGACGTGTCAAACCGGACACAGTCGAGCGAGTTCCAGCCTACCTGCCTTTCGTGAGAGGAGCGACTGACAAAATTGGGAGTATTTTGAAACGCGCCTCAATCAGAACCATCTACCAGCCGCCAAGAAAGATACACCAATTCATGCGAAGTGTCAAGCACAGGATTCCCTTACAAGAGGCAGGAGTATACAAGCTTAACTGTGAATGTGGTTCCTCGTACATTGGTCAAACGAAGCGTACCATAGCTGAGCGGGTGAAGGAACATATCGCTGATGTGAAACATAAGCGCTCTGGTAGATCTGCAGTCAGCGAGCATACACTTAGCGGTACCAACCACTTTATACATTTCGATAAAGTTAAAGTTCTAGCCCGAGAAGACCGTTTCTTCCCTAGAATGATACGTGAGGCAATAGAGATCCGCCGGCATCCAAATTTTAATAGAGATCGTGGTTGGAACATACCGGTAGCATGGGAACCAGTGCTTAAGTGCATGAGACCCCCTTGCTAGAAGTGTGACTGTAGAATAAATAATAAAAAATCAATTTGATTTCAATTAATAATCGGTATCTTTAAGTTCATATAAAGTAATTAGTTTATAAATTTAATTTTAACTTCAATTACTAATAATCAATATTGTTGACTTTATATAAAAAATAATTGGTTTGTCTATTTTGGAACGTAACTTCATAATTAACTTTTGTAATTTTTGCCGAGGGTAGTAAACTAACCGTTAATGATTTCTAAAAGACACCTGTCACCTCAGTCATCCGGGACCACGGCACCTGAAAAAGTGCCGAAACGTTGGAAAACTGTAAAAATGTAATAAACGAGCATAAATCCGTATAAAAACAGTTTTAATTACGATAGTTATTGTTAAAGCGGCAATATCCTTTTTTTTTATTTTATAGTCTAGTATTTTCTAAGGTTCACAGTCTAGCTCTCCAGATTCATGAGACGTAGTCTGGTGACAGTCAAACCGTAAGACAGTATAATGTTAGTAATAGGCTCCCGTGGTTACCCGTTATGTAAGGAACCTTAAAAAGTAAAACAAAAAGACAAGGAGCCCTCTACATTCCAATTTAGTTTTTTTAACAATGACCTTTAATGTTCAAAGACTGACCTAAGGCCTGACGCTCTGAAGGTCACGATGGAAGCGCAATGAAACACGAATCTCTCTCTACTTCGAAAGTATAATGTAACTGCAAGTTTTTTTTGTAGTAAATTTGCGTTTTTGGACTAAAACAATAATTTGACTGATTATGGTCGTGAGTTGCCTAGAACAACGCAAGCTTCTCAATTGGGATGTAGTGGGCTCGAATCCCCGCATGACCATGACCAATGACTTTTTTTGTAAATTATGTGAAGTTACAGTTGTAATACTAGTGGCTAACGGTGAAGGGAAATAACATATTATAAACTTTCGCGACTTGAACAGACTGACAGTGTCAGTGTAGTGTGTCGCAACCCTAATAGTGCTTTGTGATGGCTAGGATGGTAGTCTGAAACCTTATCAGCCGAAGATGCGAACGGATGCCAGCCATCAGTCCTCTCGTGACCACGATGACTGTGACGTCGTCGAAACGTCGAGGTAAAATAACAATAAATTACTACGCGATTAAACCCCGAAAATATTCTAACTACGTGAAGGGAAACATCGTAAGAAAACCCGAGTGCCTAAGGAGGCCTTGCTTGTATCCAAGGTTTGCTGGAAGAAATCTCTTACAGAGTTAGGCTCGCCTTTGTACATCTTATTTCTTATGTAATGTCCTATTTAATGTTTCGTGTGCAATAAAGAATAATAATTGGAAAAGCTAGTCCATTGAAATGATTAGACAGTTTTCGGATTACAAACTGTTTTTAATAGATGTAATTTTTACATGGATTTTCGAATTAGAATGGTGTCCCGACACAAACGTTCGCGCTTTAATTGTTGCGGTAGGTCGGGCGACATCGTGCACATTTGCCTTTGCTTCATCTCTGCTTCGCCCGCAGGAAAGTGTAGCGTTCACACGCTTCTCGCGTGAACAATAATAATAACACAAACCTCTGTGTTTAAAATAGCCAATCCGCGGTGGGCACGCGTAGTTGTTAAGCCCACAATCTCTTTCTGAGAGAAGGCCTGTGTCCTGCGTATAGTGAGTGGAACGTATATAAGCTGCATTTATTTGAGATCTAAAATAATATTCCGAGCTCCGCAAGGCACGTTAAGCCATTGGTGCCGGCTGTCATGTAATGGCAGTCGTTAAGCTATGTCAGAGGCTTTATGGGCGGCTTGATAACTTCTGACAGTAAGGCTTACAATCCTCCACTAACCCGGACTTCCCTCGGCCCCGTGGTGGAGTATGGCCTAACCTTCCTGCGATGCAGCAAGAGACCCATGCCCCAGCAGTGGGGACACACAAGGGTTGATATCGCTATCGCTAAAATAAAAATCAAAAAGAATTGTTCAGTAGAATAAAACTTACCAATTTATAAAGTAACTCTGAACCCCGAACTAAATTAAATTGCATCTTGGGACACAGAAGCAATTGTACAATGATTATAAGAAATAAATGTATAGAAAATTAAATAAACATGTATCACTTTTATGTTGTTTAATATTCGGCTTTTTAAAAATTAGAGTCATTTTTAACATAGAGAGTAGGGGCTTGATCAGCGGTGGTAGCTCAGTGGGTAGAACCATAGACTGGCAAGCGAGAGCCCCAGGTTCGATCCCGAGTGCGGGCATGTACCAATGACTTTGTTTAATTTCAAAGTTACGTACATTTGCGAATTTGCAGTCGCAATACCACACGCTAGCGGTGAAGGAAAACATCGTGAGGAAACCCGCGGCTTGGTTGGCTCCGCACGTATTGACTAGTCTTTCCTGTGGGCTAGGCCGACTAAGCTGTCAGGATGGTATAGGTGCTGGGCAAGCCTACACCATCTATAAAAAAAAAACCATGACCCAGGCACTACAGCGTCGGAGTGGTCCCTTCACCCATCTAGTGTGAGTGAAGATACCACTGGACGCTGTATAAATCATCTCATTAAGTAGATGCAAAAAGGCCAAAGGGGCTTGATAAAATTTTATTTATCAATTCTCCTGTTTTGTGAGCGTTGACTTCATTCTTGAAGTGAATTTATAAGAAGAACTTCATGTTTAAGATTATTTAATATTATTATGCGAACGTAGTAAGAGCCCCGGGCGCCCTAGACATTGTGAAAGAACGCCGTTTAAAATTTCTGAACATTTTAAATGGCTGTCTATTCTCATTGACAATTTTATTGATAGTCGGGTGCATAAAACTCTTTACGACAGGTTGATTTTGAAATCGTTCGTAATTATTTAAGAAAATGTTACGTTAATGATTTCAAAGCAATCGTTGTTTTTTGTTTGATTGATATCAACCCTTTGTATGTCCCTACTGCTGGGGGCTTAGGACTCTTGCTACTTACGAAGGTTATGCCATACTCCGCCACGGAGGCCAAATCCGGGTTGGTGGAGGATTGTAAGGCAGTAGCGGGCCTTACTGTCAGAAGTTATCAAGCTGCCCATAAGGCCTCTGACTCGGCTAAACGACTGCCATGACATGATAGCTGGCACTAATGGTTCCACGTGCCTTGCGAAGCATGGAAGTGCTCGGAAAAAATACACTAGTAGTAATCACGGGATGGTCACCCATCCAGCACCACGCCTCCTTTTGCTTCCATTAGGCTTTCCATAAGGCCACGATCACTTCCGTTTCAGGTGCTTAGGGGTGCTAACTGGCGCCACCAATGGATTAAAAAACATAAAATGTATTACAATTGGTGTTATATAACAAGTTACGATTTGGTGCGCGGTGGTGTTTCTCGATCCGAGATAACTTGAGAAGATGGGAAATCCTGCCCGAAGATGCCGACATCTTGTGCCGATGTGGAGCTGCATGGAGGCATCACCCGGCGCGCTCGCAGTGGCGCGGTTTTGGGAGTGAGATGTCTGAGAGGAAGGCGGCGCCTTTGACACGAAATGTAATGAAAAGGTTTTATTCAAATTTGCGCAGATACTGCGGCTTTATGAACGTTACAATTCAAACTAGGTGTCCATTTCAAAATCAAAATCATTTTGGAGAAAAAACTCCGAACATAGTCTTTTCAAATTCCTTAATTAAAAGAGTTTACACAAATTTTACAAAACTAATTTTACAAAAGAAAAAGAAGAAGTTAAGATTTGTATACCATTGGTAGTGCCAGTTAGCACCTCAAAGCGCCTTTATAATCCAAGATAGATAGAGAACACTTTATTGTACATAAAATTCAAAATTACACAGATATTTCTCAACCAAAGAGTACAAAGGGCGGCCTTATCACTAAAAGTGCTAAGGCCGTCATCTTGATCTCTTCCAGACAACCTTTGGAACCCAAGTAATAAGTTTTAAAACAATGACAGCCAAAAACTTGAATTAAGCTATTTCAATAAAACAATAAAACTATATCTTCACCAACGTTTCTAGTCATAGGTAAATACTCCAAATGTCTTCATCGCAAAACAGCCCCTAATCCGCCGGTGTACTTTCTCTTCCGATGGGTAGGCGTCTCAATTACAAGTCTCTCTGCAAGCAGCCGATTAGCGTAATCGGCGGATTAACCTATCTATGATTAGGGTCCTCCATTTGCCTGGATATTCCTCTGCATTAGTTGGATAATTACGTTGCTGTAAGACATGACATTGCCACACTTAGGCCAACTTGTGCCACTTCTTAAATGTTACTTAAGTCTTAAAAACCTATTTAAAGGCTAAAAATTCCACCCATGCCGGGATTCGCGGGTTCAAATCCCGGCATGGGTGGAGTTTTGTAAAACCTAACTGCAAAGTAGGTACTCGAGGCTGCATGTGATGCACATTACTACAGCCAGATGTCGCTGCTTGTATGTAAAACAGAGAGTATTGTAAAGAGGTTCGAAATTTCACTGATGCCGGTGAGTCGCCCATTAGCTCAGTTGAAAGAGTGCTAGCACGGATAGCCAGAGGTCGCGGGTTCGAATCCCGGCATGGATGGAATTTTTTGCCCCTAAATTGTTTTTTAAAATTGTCCTTAGCATGGGTTAGTGCATCAAAAAGAATATTTATTTATTTTATTTATTAAGGAAAACAAACAGTAGTACAATAACACTTTAACATAATACTTAATTATTTAAGGTATTAAATAATTGTACCACCAGCACCGTTAACCACAGTTTAAATATTTTGAAAAAACAAAATAGGGAATTCAATATTGTATTCTTGTGCCTTTTGAACATTGCTTTAAACCTTGCATGCTTTTCGTTATAGCCGGAATTCTACACACGAAAAGAAAAACAATAACACTTTTGGGGATAACAACATAAAAATACTGATGAACATTTGCGAAAAACTACAGTTCCATTTCAAAATATTCCATGGCCAGAGCACGGAATGTGGGGAGTGATAAAGAAAATATATTTAAATTATTTAAGTAGGTATTGTAAGACTTAACTATTCTGCTCAAGGGGGCCCTTTCACCCGCATTCGTTCTGCAAGGATTCGTCATAAATAAGTAGTGGGGATACGATTCTTGTATTCTCTTTGATTTACTGGGTATTTTGAAGAAAATTTGATTAACAAACTTGCTGCAGTCAAAAGCATTATGGCATAACTTGTAAAGAAAAATTTTGTCAAGAAGAATTCTTCTGTTTATTAATGAGTTCATAGAAAATTTTGACAGGCATTTGACATAAGAACATTTGGAACGGCAACATTTAAAATTTACGGAGCGTAAAAACTTGCGCTGTACAGACTCAATTTGATCAGAATATTTATCGTAATATGGGTTCCAAATTATAGAAGCGTATTCTAAATGTGACCTAATTAGTGAGCAATAGAGATGAATAAATGTGGATGGCCGTCTGAAGTGAGTACATGTGCGCATGATAAAACCATACATCTGAAAAGCTTTGTTGGTGATGTTATTAATGTGAGTATCTAAGTGTAATTTAGAGTCCAGTAAAATGCCTAAATCTTTAATTTTAGCAACTGAATCTAAAGGTGTGCCTAAGAGAGTGTATGTGTGATGAATGAGATTTGTCTTTTTCGAGAAAGTTATTGATTTGCATTTAGTCAAGCTTAACTTTAATTTATTAGAAACGCAGTATGACGAAAAACGGTCAAGATCCTGTTGCAAGTCATTACAGTCGTCAACCGATGTAATTGTTTTATAAACTTTGAGATCATCGGCATATAAGAGAAATTTGCTATATTTGAAACAAATAGAAATGCCATTTAAAAACAGAATAAAAAGGAGCGGACCAAGAATAGATCCTTGCGGAACTCCTGACGTTACACAACTAAAAGCGGAGGAAAATCCGTAAATCCGGACCTTTTGAGTTCTATTAGTTACGTAAGACTGAAACCAGCGCAGCAAATTTCCGCGAATTCCATTAAAGGCTATCTTTTGAAGAAGCAACAAATGATCCACCTTGTCAAATGCTTTGCAAAAGTCCGTATACACTGAGTCTACTTGAATCCGCCTGTCCATAGATTGAAAAAGGAAATTTGTAAATAGCATTAAATTTGTAACGGTGGATCTCTGTTTGACAAAGCCATGTTGCTCTGGAATTATAATCGTGTGCAGGCTGGGGTAAATGGCATTGTGAACCAATATTTCAAATACTTTACAGAGAGTTGAAAGGAGCGAAATGGTCGATAATGCTCAACGTTGTTGACACTACCACTTTTATGCACTGGGGTGATATTTGCTGCCTTCCAAATTCTTGGAACGATTCCCTCTGATACACACTTATTATAAATTACAAAAAGAGGACTAAAGATTGTGTCTTCTGTGTGTTTAAGGAAAAATGGAGGTATACTATCGGGGCCAGAACCCTTCGCAATGTCAAGGGTCTTTAAGACCTTTATGACTGAATCCTGTGTGAGTGTGACATCTGATAAATGAACAATTGAGGAGTCTGCAGGTATTATCTCAGGGTTAAAACTGTTAATATTGGAGGGTTCATAGACTGATCTAAAAAAATCGGAGAACAGATTACACACTCCTTCGGGCTCCGACGATTTTTTGTCCTTGAAAACTACTGAACGAGGAACCCCGGTTTTACTCCTCTTAGTTTGTATATAAGACCAAAAAATTTTTACATCTTGTTTTAATCCATCCTCTATTGAGTTTATATAGTGAGTAAAACATTCCTTACTAAATCTCTTGAACCTGTCTCTAAAAATAGTAAACAACTCATAATCACTAATATTTTTGTATTTTTTCCATTTAATCCAATATTTATTTTTGTTTTTAAAAATATGTATAAGTGGGCGCGTAAACCAAACTGGGAAGTCCGAATTTGTGTGTTGCCTACATGGTACGTAGTTTTTTATAATAATATATATCATCATCATCGTCAGGCTAAACTAGTCCACTGCTGGACATAGCCCTCCCCTAATGAGCGCCATAGCGCCCTGTCTTCAGCTTGCCGCATCCAGCATCCGCCTGCAGTTTTTCGCAGATCGTCATCCCACCTAGTCGGAGGGCGTCCCACACTACGTTTGCCGAGTCGCGGTCTCCACTCAAGGACACGTTTGCTCCAACGGTTGTCGGTTCTTCGCGAGATATGGCCAGCCCACTGCCACTTCAGCTTGCTGATTCTCTGAGCTATGTCGATAACTTTGGTTCTCTGTCGGATGCATTCGTTACGAATCCTATCCTTCAGAGAAACTCCGAGCATAGCTCTCTCCATAGCTCGCTGAGAGAGTTTGAACTGGTGGACCAGCCCTTTCGTGAGTGTCCATGTCTCGGCTCCGTAGGTCATGACAGGTAGGACGCACTGATTAAAAACTTTCGTTTTCAAGCATTGCGGTATGGATGACGAGAAGACTCGGCGTAGTTTACCGAACGCTGCCCAACCCAGCTGGATCCTCCTCTTGGCCTTCCTCTCGAAATTGTTTTTACCTAACTGCAAAATCTGCCCGAGGTAAATGTATTCGGAAACGATTTCGAGAAGGTGACCATGTACGACGACCGGTCTCGGATCAATGTGGCCGTTGATCATGATCTTGGTTTTATCCAAATTCATGCCAAGACCGATAGGCATGAATTTGGAGTCGCTAGAGGAGCTGAACCGGATGCTGACCGAACTAGCTGAAGCTAGTTCGGTCAGCATTCGGTTCAGCTCCTCTAGCGACTCCGCCATTAAGACTATGTCATCTGCGAATTGCAGGTGTGAGATGTAGTCGCCGTTTATGTTAATGCCCTTTCCTTTCCAGTCCAGCGTCTTAAACATATCTTCCAACGCGCTTGTGAACAGTTTCGGGGATATAACATCCCCCTGTCTTACTCCTCTGCGCAGTTGGATAGGTTTAGACTGCTGGCCCTGTACTTGAACACTCATGGTGGCGGCTTCGTACAGACATCTTAACACCTCGATATAACGATAGTCTACTTGGCATCGCTGTAAGGATTCCAGAACAGCCCAGGTTTCGACAGAATCAAAGGCCTTCTCATAGTCCACAAAGGCCAGACACAGGGGCTGATTATACTCTTCGCACTTCTGTATAATTTGCCTCACTGTGTGAATGTGGTCTATGGTGCCATATCCTCCGCGAAACCCGGCCTGTTCCGGCGGCTGGAACTCGTCGAGTCTCCTGGCGAGACGATTCGTGATAAACGTTGCCAGGGTCAGTTGTTTGTGGCAGCCTGAGGTAGCCCGGTGATTCTTAGCACCCCCTGCCCCGCCGTTACCATGGCCGCTGCCATGGCCAGGAATAGCGGGGCGGCCGGGAACTGGGGGCCATTTCACACGCTGTGCTGCCATAGGGGGTAATGCCCATAATCCCCACGCTGGGCATGCGGGTTGGAGATCGCAGTTCAGTGGAATCGTACTGCAGGGGGCGCTGCTGCCCACCCCCCGGTTTGAGTCCCTTAGTCGCCTTTTACGACACCCGCGTGAAGAATTGGGTTGGTGCTATTCTCTAGGCCGACACCACACGGCACGGCAATAATATATATATTTTAATAGAATGTATCTAACGCTGACTCAGCGGAAAGGTCGCTGAGTAGTGCTAACCAGTCGATATTACGAATGTCCTTATTAATAAATTCATATTTAGCCTCAGTAAATCTGTATTTAGGAGTGGACTTCTGGGGTAAACGATCATAGTTTGTCTCGAAACGAACATTAAAAAGTACAGGGATGGTGTATGTCAGGCGGTACAAGCGGATACAGAGATGGCTCTCACACACATTCACTATTGTTTGTTATAAAGTAGTCAAGAATTCTTTACATAATTAAATTGGTTAGAAGGAGTTATACACAAGAATTGGCATATATATTTATCGGTCAAATTACTACTATCCAATAGTAACGGCCTGCAAACAAATCCATTATTGGTCCAGTCTAGTGTAGGTACATTGAAATCGCCCAGTAAGTAAAATTGATCTATGTCGTCAGACATCACCTCAGTTTCGATGGAGCTCAATAGAAAATTATATGTTTGAAAAGATTGTCCGGGTGGAACATACATCGCTGCAATAATATGGCTTTTAGAACTTTTGGAAGAGGAAGAAAGCTTGAGTAAAACGTAATCCACGATAGGTGGCATCTTCAATTGCGAGAAAGCGTCGCCGTCGCCGGTGCCGGCAGCCGAGTCCGCCGGAACGGGAGCAGGGCTCAGCCAGCAGCGGGCTACATTTACCCCGCGCCTCACGGCGACTAGGACCCCGCCTCCGTCCGACCGGCCGCTAGCCAACCGGTCCCGATCACACCTATGTACATTATAGCGAGAATCTATGAATTCATTATCACCTATGGAAGGTATTAGCCACGTCTCTGTGAGGACAATAATATCGTAACACTCAGATAGAATATTTGTGTACAGTGTATGAAGCTTTGTTCTTAAGCCGCGGCAGTTCTGACAATAAAACGTTAATTCTTTATCCATTACAATTTGTTGAAAGTTTAATTTCGTCATAAGAAAGTGACAAGCAAAACAAGTCACTGTGGGTAGAATGTGAATAAAGAGCGTAGAATATTATATTGTATCTCTTCAACATTATTGCAGCATTGGTTTTATAAGAAATAAAACGGAATTCACAATAAGCATGAAGTAAGTAATCGGGAACAAGGTGGGTTCTTAGAAAAGATGTTGCAGCATTATTAATTCCCTTCAAGTAGCTTTGGAAAAAATGCACTGAGAGGTTGAAAGTACAGAAGGCACACTCCAAGTTCAAAAGATGGGATGATGAGATGCACGGTTTGGGCAAGTTATTTAAAATTATTTGTGGCACTGAGTTGATAAGAGCACATAGCAATATGTATGAATACACTAAGCAAGATTTCGCAAGCAGATTAAGAGTTACGAAGACAATGATAGACACAAACTTGTTCTTGAAAGCGCGAATATAGTCATACCCACAGCGATATCATTCCGACGTAAAACCAAACTGCAAAGTAGGCACTCGGGGCTGCAAGTGATGCACATTACTTCAGCTAAATGTCGCTGCCTGTATGTAATACAGAGAGTATTGTAAGGAGGTTCGAAATTTCACTGATGCCGGTGAGTCGCCCATTAGCTCAGTTGGAAAAGCTTTGGCACGGATAGCCAGAGGTCGAGGGTTCGAATCTCGGCATGGGTGATGTTTTGAGCCTCTAAATAGGTTTTTAAAATTGTCCTTAGCATGGGTTAGTGCATTAAAAAGAAATAATCATGTGGGTACAGCGATATCATGCCGACGTAAAACCAAACTGCAAAGTAGGCACTCGGGGCTGCAAGTGATGCACATTACTTCAGCTGCCTGTACGTAATACAGAGAGTATTGTAAAGAGTTTCAAAATTTCACTGATTCTGGTGAGTTACCAATTAGCTCAGTTGGAAGAGCGCAGAGGTGGAGGGTTCAAATCCCGGCATGGGTGGAGTTTTTAGCCCCTAAATAGGTTTTTAAAATTGTCCTTAGCACGGGTTAGTGCATTAAAAAGAATATAATCATGTTACTTGAGTCGCCATTTATATCGAATTTTGTGTAAAGATTTTTTGTTCCATTCTGTTTAAACCACGTTTAAGAATTAGCTTAGATAGATATCACATGACGTCACACTAATATTAAAAGGCGAAAGTTTGTAAGTGTGTATGTTTGTTACTTCTTCACGTCTAAACGACTGGAGCTGTTTTGATAAAATTTGATATGGAATTAACTGACACCTTAAATTAACACATAGGTTACATTTTGCTGCGAAAAATATCTTATTTCCATGGGAAAATCGATAAACCGCGGTTAATACCACGGGAAACAGTATATATATATATATATAGATATATATATAAATATACTTATATTCTTTTTTTAGTGCACTAAACCTATTTAGAGACTAAAAATTCCATCCATGCCGGGACACGAACCCGCGACCTCTGGCTATCCGTGCCAGCTGAGCTAATGGGCGACTCACCCGTAATACAGAGAATATTGCAAAGAGGTGCGAAATTTCACTGATGCCGGTGAGTCGCCCATTGGCTCAGTTGGAAGAGCGCTGGCACGGATAGCCAGAGGTCGCGGGTTCAAGCCCGGCATGGGTAGAATTTTTAGCCTCTAAATAGGTTTTTAAAAAATGGTCTTTATTGTATCGACATCAACTCTTATTATTATTCTTATTGTTATTGTATCGACATCAACTCTTGTATGTCCCCACTGCTGGGGCATAGATCTCTTCCTGCATCGCAGGAAGTTTAGGCCATTCTTTATTGTACGCACACCAGGAATTACGTAAGAGAATTAAACAATAACATAGAACAGTATAATTGGCGGCCTTAGTTAGGCCTTAGGCTTCCATAGTTGGAACGACAAAATTTATGGATAGTATGAATGGCATCGGATGACAGTACATACATACATACATACATACATACATAACTTCACGCCTGTATCCCAGAGGGGTAGGCAGAGACCAGGGACTGCCACTTGCCACGATCCTGACAGATCACCTTCGCTTCATCAACGTTCATAAGTCGTTGCATGCACGCACGCCGGTTCCGGGTACTTTTTATCTTTCCCTTTGCTAATGACAGTAAAGTTTCGATATTACCGAGCTAACCATGGAACTTAGATGATAACGGACACAAGATTAAGTACAACTTTTCACGGACGTCAATGTAATTTTTTTACGCCATTATAGCTACAAAAAAGAGATCATTTTCGCCGAATTTCTCGCTAGAACAATCTGGAGCGAGTTCTTTCACATACAATATATTATTAACCTCCGGGCATACTTATTGATCGTGGGCACGATTAGGTTGCTGAATCGATTACTACCTGATTCCGTCGTATGGAAGTAAAACCACAGAAAGCCTACATGAGGTTTGAGAAAGAAGTTAAGTTTCCACCAGTACCTATTCATGTAAAATACTTACAGGATCAGTGATTCTGCTAGTTCTTCAGCTTTCAGTAAATAATTGATTGGAAGAAGAAATTAATGGTTCTGAATCGCCGGAGAATCAATGGATGTAGCCGGTATTGAACACCTGCTTCACTTGGCAAGAAATGCAGAAGAATTGGGAGAGTTGAGTTGAGAGTTGACCAACCTCCATTATATCGATATCAACCCCCTGACTCTGTCACGGGACGCTCACCCATCCTGCACCTGACCGCGCCTGTTGCTGCTTAACTTTAGTGATTGATTCCAATCACTCGGTTCGCCTAGGCCACCAGCGCTTCATTATAATGCCGTGATACGTTATCTCTGTAAAATGATGGTATGCTGTCGATATCCAACCATGTCCCCCTGTTGGGGCACGGGTATCTTCCATATTACGTATGCAATAAAGAGTTACATCTATCTGTCTATAACAATAATAACTTCCACAAAACACAAGCACCTAAGGTGGTCCCAAACTAGAATACCCTGCGGTATGGGAATCAGGCAAGGACATAACTAATATGCCCAGACTGAGGTCATTTGTACTCGGAGGCCTCCAGTGGGAATCGAATCCGAGACCATGGCATGACCATGGCAAACAATCAGAGTGATACCGCTAGGACTATGAGACAGACATTAGCGGAGAAGTACAGGATTAAGAAGAAGACGATATCGATAATTTGATCGATATCAACCCTTGAACGTCCCCACTACTGAGGCACAGGTCCCTTCCTGCATCGCAAAAAGGTTAGGCCATACTCCACCACGGGGGTCAAGTCCGGGTTGGTGAAGAAATTGTAAGACAGTGGCGGGCCTTATTGTCAGAAGTTATCAAGCCGCCCATAAGGCCTCTGACATGGCTTAACGACTGCCATTACATGACAGCCGGCACTAACGGCTTAACGTGCCTTGCGAAGCACGGAAGCGCTCGGAAAAATGCCACTAGCGGTAGTCACGGGACGGTCACCCATCCTGCACCTGACCGCGCCTGTTGTTGCTTAACTCAAGTGATTGATTCAATGACATGCAACGAAAGCATGTCGCCTCGGCGAATGCTGTAACTCTGTAACTACGTTTTGCATGCAATTCATTATTATACATTAGAGTGGAACAAAGTTGCAATTGTTCAGATCTTTTTGACCCGTACCGCTAGATGGCACATTAAAAAGGAAATTACACAGATATTTCTTAAAAAAAAAGTACACACTTATCACCATATGTGATCTCTTTCAGACAACCTTTGGATAGGCTAGATCAATATATTGGAGAAGGAAGAAGGTGTACAAGTAAATAAAAATATTTCAGATACATATGAGTAAAATATGCTTAGTAAAAAAAACGTATATAATAATAATAAAAAGCCTTTTATTTGTCCATTTAAAAGAGTATGTTTACATGTCAATTGTTTACTAAAATAAAATAATTCAATAATATAGTTTTAATAAGTCATTAAAGTAGTTTTTATCGTATTTAGTTATTATTTATTGTTATTATCTAGTCATGTTTTTTTTTAAAGGACCCCGTCGCGGGTAAAGGCCTCCTCCAACCTATTCCATGTATCCCTGTCCATAGCCTTTTCCTTCCACCCCCCTGCCACCCTCTCGAGCTCATCTGCCCATTTTGTTTTTGGCCTGCCTCTTGCCCTAGTGCCTGGAGGGCCACGCCAGTTTGTAACAATATTTGCCCACTTATTATTGTGCATCCGAACCACGTGACCTGCCCATTTCCATTTGAGTTTCTTTGCGAATGTTAGAGCATCGATAACTTTAGTTTTCATTCTTATTGTAGTATTTCTAATTTTTTGAGCTCTACTAATGTTTATCATGCTCCGTTCGATCGCTCGCTGGCACACATTGATCTTGTTTTGGATGTTTTTGTTGAAGGTCCAGGTCTGACATGCATAAGTTAAACAGGGCAAGAGACATTATGTCATGTATTTTTTTCTTGAGATATATAGGCATTTTGCTCTTTAGTATATCTTTGAAACACCAGAATTTATTCCATGTCATAGCTATGCGTCTTTCTATTTCTTCTGTGTTGTGTTCTTTGCTAAAGGAAAGTCTTTTTCCGAGGTATATGTATTCTTCAACATATTCAATATGTTCTCCATCTATGTTTATTTCAGTGTGATTACTATTTGTCATGATTTTTGTTTTTTGCAAGTTCATT
The DNA here is from genome assembly GCA_934045075.1 of Yponomeuta sedellus. Lineage (NCBI taxonomy): Eukaryota > Metazoa > Arthropoda > Insecta > Lepidoptera > Yponomeutidae > Yponomeuta > Yponomeuta sedellus. The sequence goes on along the minus strand of OW203722.1, from coordinate 25,316,923 downwards.
TCTAGCCCGATCTCTTTACTGACGATATTTAGGTCTGTCAACATATTTTCCAGCTCTGATGGTCTTTCTGAAACTAAGGCTATGTCGTCTGCAAAACGTAGATTTGATAGTTTTTTACCATGAATGTTTATGCCATAGTTTGACCAATCTAGTGTTTTCATTATATGTTGAAGAACAGCAATAAATAGTTTTGGTGATAAGGGGTCGCCCTGTCTTACACCTCTACAAATTGGTATTGGATTCCCTGATGTCTCTAAGGTGATTTTGCTCTTGCTTCTTGAATATATATTTTTAAGGATCGATATATATTTGTTTTTTACCTTTTGTTCTTCCAATGTGTCCCAGATTACTTTATGTGAGATGCTGTCGAATGCTTTTTTATAGTCGACATAGGCAATATACAGTGGTCTTCTATATTCTGTGTATTTATCTATCAATTGTTCTAGGGTGTAGATGTGGTCCACTGTGCTGAAGCCTCTTCGGAATCCTGCCTGTTCAACTGGTTGATTGGCTTCTATTTCTTTGTTAATGCTGTTTTTAAGAGATGCTGCAAAAAGTTTGTATAATATTGGCATGAGGCTAATAGGTCTGTAGTTTGATATGTCAGATGGATCACCTTTTTTGTATAAAAGGATGATGTTTGACTCTCCCCATTCTTCTGGAACTGCCTCTTCTTGAAGAACTTTGTTGAAAAGTTGACATATTGGTGTTGTAAGGTATCTTGCTCCTGTTGTTATGGCTTCGCTAGTGATTCCATCTGGGCCAGGTGCTTTATCTTTCTTCAATAACTTTATTTGCTTTAAAATATCTGTTTCGTCAAACGGTTCTCTATCTTCATGATTGTGTTGTACTTTTATGTTATTATGGTTTTTAGGTTTTGATTCTTTTTGTAAACTGTAGAGGTCTCTATAAAATTCTGTGGCTATGTCGAGAATTTTTTGTCTATTTTCAGTCTTTATTCCTTTTTTCTTTAGAAAAGGTATCCATTTTTTTGTTTTTGATATCTCCTTATAGGCTTTTTTAATGTTTCCTGTTGTTTTTAAGTGTTTTTCTATAATTTGATATTTGTGTTGGTTGTAGTCTCGTCTTATTTGTTTGTTTGTTATTTTATACAGTCTGCTCAGTTCCAATTTTTCTTCTTTAGTCAGTTTTTTTCTGGTTTGTAGTTGGTGTCTCTTTCTTATCAGTAATTTTGTTCCTTCAGATATTATTGATGGCTTTGTGTTTGTCTCTTTGTTTGGCAAAATAAGACAGTTCTGGATAAATTTTATGAGTCTACTATAGTATTTCTGAGCAGTTTCATTTTCTTTAATATCTAAAGTTGGTATGCCATCTTCTAAAGCTTTGCAATATTCTGTTTTTTGTAGCGGAGTTTTGAGTTCAAGCTTAGATTTTGAGTATGCTACCCTACTTTTCTTCTGCTGTTTTAGTTCTATTGTTCCTCTTAGCATTCTGTGATCTGAAGGGTATGGAACTGTATTTAGCACTTCAATATCCACAAATCTTTTCGACATGTTAGATAAAATGTAGTCTATCTCGTTTTTAGTAGATTTATCAGGAGAGATCCAAGTCCATTTTTGTTTGTTGTTTTTCTTGAACATGGTGTTGATTATTTTTAATTTGTTTTCAAAAGCGTATTGTATTAGTCTTTCACCTCTTGTGTTTCTGTGTCCATAGCCATGCTTTCCCATTATGAGGTGTTCTTCTTCTCTTGGTTGGCCTACTTTTGCATTAAAATCGCCCATAACAATTAAATTCGGTCCAGCCATTTCATGGGCTCTTCTTAATGTTTCATAGAAGTATTCAATGGCTTCATCTGTTGCGTTTTCTGTTGGGGCATATGTCTGTATTATGGATATATTTACTTTGTCAAAGTTCATTTTTAGGAGCCCAACTCTTTCTGATAGACCGATGAAGCTTTCGAAGTTGTTTTTATATCTCTTCTTGATGAGGAAACCAATTCCATATAGTCCTTTTGTTTCTCCATTGTAACAGAATATGTAGTCTTCGTCTTCTTCTATGTTGTGTCCCATCCTTCTTACTTCTGATAGCCCAATCACATCGTGTTTTATACTTTTTATTGCGTGTTTAAGTTCACTTAATTTTTCTGGTGAGGATAAGGTGCAGATATTGAAGGTGCTTATGTAAAATTTTTCCATTCTATTTGTTTTCTTCTTATTTATTGGGATATTTTGATTTTTGTTATGTTGACAGTCGTTATCTTTGTTGGAGGGTTGTAGTCTTTTTCTCCCGCGGTGACTAACCGTATTGGGAGAGGTATTATGTTTGTATAGTTTAGATTGGTCTGTGTTTTCTTGTCGTGTTTTCTAATTACTTTATTTTTATCTTGTTTGGTTTTGTTTCCTTTACTCGTTCCGGGGGTCCTGTCCTATGCTTTTTTAATTGTTTCCATGTAAGCTCTAGCGCGCATGACAGCGAAAGCGTCTGTTTTGTTAATTTTTGCTTGGTTTTTATTCAGTGTTTCTTGTATGTCAATAGTCTCCCCTGGACTCGGTGGTGATAGTTGTCTTTTTGTTCTAATTTGTTCAACATCTTGGTATGTGTCTTGTACTGGCGTTTTTTTCTTCTTTGTGTGCGTAGTAGTTGTCTCCTTGTCCTTCTCAATGACAACCAGTTTGTCATATTTGATGTACGCTATGTTGCCTTTTTCTTTTTCAGCTTCAACCTTCAAAAAAAACGTATACTAACTGTAAATACGTATTTTAAAACCTATTTATAGGCTAAAAAATTCACCCATGCCGGGATTCGAACCCGCAACCTCTGGCTATCCGTGCCAGCGCTCTACCAATTGAGCCAATGGGCGACTCACCGGCATCAGTGAATTTTCGAACCTCTTTAAACTATTTAAAACATAAATTTAAAAAACCTATTTCAAGGCTAAGGTAGTCGGGGCTGTAAGTGATGCAATTTGCTTAAGCCAGATGTCGCCGCCTGTACGTAATACAGAGAATAGTGTAAAGAGGTTCGAATTGGCTCAATTGGTAGAGCGCTGGCACGGATAGCCAGAGGTTGCGGGTTCGAATCATGGCATGGGTGAAATTTTTAGCCTTTAAATAGGTTTTTAAATTTGTCCTTAGCACGGGTTAGTGCATTAAAAATAAAAATAGTGTAAATACGTATACTAACGTATTCTATTTATGTATACACAAATAATATACATAAATAGAAAGTTATATTAAAATATATATTTTATATAAATACATACATTTAAAGGCTCAACAATATTTGAACAGGACATAAATATAATACTTACAATAGCAGAGCAGTACTACAAATAACAGCAAATTTTTCACATAACACTAGATCTAATCAAATTTCAGATCTAATCTTATTTATCACCCTGTTTGAAGTATGACAAGTTTTATTGCTTAGTCGGTTCTTTTGTACGACGACATTCTGTTTGATAACTTTTTTGTGCTCCTGACTCATTATGAGCAACGCCTAATAATTTTGGAATCTCGTCGCCGTTATGATCATAATCATTTATAATATTACAGAAATTATCATGATAATATCTTTTATCCAAATTATCTATCATTATGCAAACTAACCATAACAGACGAAGGTTTTGAACAGGAAATTCCACAAATTTTGAAGGTCTTTTTACATAAGAATTAAAGTGTTACTGTAATTCTCTTCACTTATACTTTTTAGAAGTCAATAATAACTTTACTCTTGCATCGATATTGTTAGATTATATCAAAACACGTAGAAATTCTAAGTTCAACTTATACATCGGCAATAAATGATAACACTCCAGAATCAGAGATAGATAAAGAAGTAGCACCATCTGAGAAGTACTGGGAAAAAAGAAACCTCCTGAGCGCTACAGATTTACTAACCTGGGAGTCAATTCTCACTTCATTAGCAAATAAGTCGTATACGACTCTAAGGCTTATGACTTGGAATTCTACGTAAAACGTCGAGTGACAGCCAATCTGTATTCTGAACGCCATGCTACATTGCATTTGAATGAGAAAATTTCTAATGTCTTTGTCGAGTTATCTTATTTTTATGCGACAAATGTCTAAGCCTTCGCATATTTTGCGTCTACGCTTTCAATTCGCATGGGCGAGAATTGGCCCTCTGTGAATTTCTAGCCCTGATTTCAAAACAGAGACATATCTACTATTTAGATAGTTATTTAGATGCTTTTAGATATTTATGTTTTGATAAGTGGGGGTGTTAGATTATATCAAAACAGGTAGAAATGCTTTTTGGAAGTTGTTTGTGGTTTATTAAAAAGAATCTGTCATGAACGGTCAACCAACTTGTTTTAATAGATATCAACCCTTGTGTGTACCCACTGCTGGGGCACGGGTCTCTCTTTACATCGCAGGAAGGTTATGCCCAACTCTACCGTGGGGGCCAAGTCCGCGTTGGTGGAGGATTATAAGACAATGGTGGGCATTACTTTGAGAAGTTATCAAGCCACCCATAAGATCGCTGACATAACTTTCTAATAATAACATAACTAATAACTTTCACAGAACAGAGTCGAATGCCCTAGTAGCAAACTAGGATACCTTGTGCGATATGAAATGAAATGAAAAGATTTTACTATTTTCATTTTTAATGCACTAACCCGTGCTAAGGACAATTTTAAAAACCTATTTAGACTTCTGTACGTAATACAGAGAATAGTGTAAAGAGTTTCGAAATTTCACTGATGCCGGTGAGTCACCCATTGGCTCAGTTGGATAAAGCGCTGGCACGGATAGCCAGAGGTCGCGGGTTAGAATCCCGGCATGGGTGGAATTTTTAGCCTCTAAATAGGTTTTTATGAAAAGGTTTTATTCAAAGTACTACAGAAACTGCGGCTTAGTGAACGTTACAAACTAGTTGTCTATTTCAATATCTAGATAATTTTGGAGAAGAATTTACATAATTATTATAAAACATAGAACTCATGCATTGTACTAGATTTAATTCCAGACATCATTGTCATCTAAATAATCCTTTATGTTATAGTAGCCCTTTTGGCACAAAGTGTACTTTACACATTTTTTGAACCGCGTTTCTGACGAGCTTAATATATCTTTAGAGATTTTATTACAGAAGCGTATACAATGTCCCATGAAGGATGTATAACCTTTGCCAGCCTAAATAGTGGGAACAAAAGTTTATGTTTATTTCTAATATTTACATTGTGTTGGCTACCTAAAGTTTTAAATTTACTGATATTACTTACTTGATATGTTTTTATAGACACATACATAACAATTACAAAGCACATACATTGCTTCTAGCACCACACCCTGCGTCGTGAGAACCAGAAACAGCGACATCACAGACTTGTAAACATCCAAGACCTGTTTTTTTTTGTCCCAGCTGGGGTTCGAACTTGGGACCTCTCGCATTATCGCTCTCGCACTACCGCTGCGCCAGAGAGGCCAATGGTACAGTGCTACACAAGAAATAAGTCCCGCGGATGTACCTGCGCAGATGACCAAATTTTGTATGTGCGGCAAGTTGATCGACCCATCAGATTGTTTCATTTTACGGCAGGCCGCGCGCCGTTGTTTCTATTGGTTGATTCAAAGTCATCGATGCAGGTGACTATTAGTTTGACAATATTAGCGTGAGCGAAATAGGTAGCGCTACTGCGGCAATCAATTCTGCACCTTAACCGTATCGGTTAAAGATCATGTTGAATGTACTTATAGCTTCGGGTACTTTCGTTACACTTCTTCCTTTTCTGCACGAACGTAAATTCCCGAAGGGACTTTTATGATGTGTAATACTGTACACACATGGCATTTTTCACGTAACCATATACATTATCTAACATAGCTGATGGCAACGCTTAGACCTTTGATCTACCTTCACATTATAATCTAGGGCCCGAAATCTTGTCATTACAAAGTTTGCGGCCACAAGTTGAGAACTTGTTCTTGTTATAATCGATCTTGTCAGTGTTTCAATACAATTAGGCTCACATCCACCGCCCGTCGAAAACTAATAACATCACATCACTGTTATTAGCATTTACGCTGTGACCTGTTTTAGAAGTCGTCGTATTTCATAGTCTCATCGCCGTCATATGCCTTTGCGTCCGTTTCGGGTTATTTAACCCTTTAACAAGCAAAGGTAGTCTAAATTTTTCATCAGTTTTGGATTCTATATCTCATTCGATTCTTCACGCAGCCTAGCAAAGGGTTAAGCAGTACCTAGAGAGCACTTTGGGATTCTAACTAGTGGCACCACCATATATTAACAGTTTTTAAACATTTAAAACTGTTAATATCTGTAATAACTATTTTTATAATCTACTGTCTAGAACCTAGGATCAACAACCTAGGATTTTAATAGATTTCCGCCACCACCATTCGAATCACAGATGTTATACATACAGTTTTATTACATGTATCACAGACGATTTTTTTTTAAATTTACACGCAATAAATAAGTTTTATTTTTATTATTCATGGACATATTACACTGATCTCGTTAGCCCTATACTAAGTACAACTAAATGGCTTGTGTTATAGGTGCTAACTCGACGACAGATTTAATACAATAAATACATATATAACATCCAAGACCCGAGACAAACTAGAAAGTTCGTTTCCTAATTTTACTCAGCCGGGGATTGAACCCGAGACCTTTAGTTTTACAGTCAGCGTGCCAAACCACTGCGCCACCGAGGCCGTAAATATTAAGATTTACGATGTTTGCTTTTTGAAAAAAAAAAACTTACTTTAAAGCAAGTTAACTTGAAACAAGGTTTATTCCTTGGTGGTGTTAGTTGGTACCCCAACGCGCCATGAGAGTTACACTTTTTGGAATGACTAAGAAATAAATTTAGGCCCACGTACCGACTATATTCTTCATGCAATCCACTCCATCCAAAGGTTGTCTGGAAGAGATCGCTCTTAGCGATAAGAACGCTAATCGTATAACATTACTTAGATTTAAGAATCATGGTTGTAATATTTTTCTGCTTGTACAATAAAGTGTTCTCTATCTATCTATTTTTTAATGTACCAAGCTTTCATAACATTTGTGTCCCGCTGCAGGGCATGGGCTTCCCTTTCTAACCGAGAATTGCGGTCAAAACTATCCTAAATATTATTATTATTATTATTATTATTACTATTATTATTATTATTATTATTATTATTATTATTATTATTATTATTATTATTATTATTATTATTATTATTATTATTATTATTATTATTATTATTATTATTATTATTATTATTATTATTATTATTATTATTATTATTATTATTATTATTATTATTATTATTATTATTATTATTATTATTATTATTAATACTTTATTGCACCATAAAATTGTACAATGCGGCGAACATAATGCCGTAAGCATTTTCTACCAAATATCTATTAAATATCTACATAACTTCTAAATGTCTGTGTAAATTCCTTTTCTTTTTTTCAATAAAGTTGTAGCGGTGCAAACCTCTTTACACCATTTTTATTTATTTTTCTATGTAACATTTTCCAATATTTAAATTACGTCACACATTTTTCGATTTCCCTCATTTTTCAACATTACAACTTTACCCATCGACTAGATCTGACTTTTTACCTGCTTATCCGTTTTTATCCAGTTTTTCTTTTAAAACAGAATAATTATAAAATAATAATTAATATTGGCCTTTTTGCATCTACTTAATGCGATGATTTATACAGCGTCCAGTGGTATCTTCACTCACACTAGATGGGTGAAGGGACCACTCCGACGCTGTAGTGCCTGGGTCATGGTTTTATAGATGGTGTAGGCTTGCCCAGCACCTATACCATCCTGACAGCTTAGTCGGCCTAGCCCACAGGAAAGACTAGTCAATACGTGCGGAGCCAACCAAGCCGCGGGTTTCCTCACGATGTTTTCCTTCACCGTTAGCGTGTGGTATGACTTTGTTTAATTTCAAAGTTACGTATATTTGCGAAAATAATAATACCAATCTATAAATAAAGCAACAAATTGAAGTCGTTCCAGTCTTTATTATTTATGAAAGTTATACAACATTTCAAAAGTGTTCTCGATCTTTCTATCTAAGACCTAGGTCCTGTGATTTTGTGAGGCTACGAGTACAATAATTGTACTGTCTGTACTCTTAGGTTAAGAAATATCTAAAAACCTATTTAGAGGCTAAAAATTTCACCCATGCCGGGATTCGAACCCGCAACCTCTGAGCGCTGGTACGGATAGCCAGAGGTTGCGGGTTCGAATCCCGGCATGGGTGAAATTTATAGCCTCTAAATAGGTTTTTAAATTTGTTCCTTAGCACGGGTTAGTGCATTAAAAAAAAATAGTGTAAGAAATATCTGTGTAATTTCCTTTTTTATGTACAATTAAGTGTTCTCTATCTACAATTTCTTTTTGATATGTTTATATTTAACGGTAAAGGAAAACATCGTGATCAAACCTCAGTGTTTGAAGTATTCACGCACCGCGGCGCGTGAAATTGCCAATCCGCGGTGGGCACAAGTGGTGACTAACCCCTTAACCTATAAAACACACAACAATACCGTCTTACAAATCATAAATAACACAATGATGTTCACGGCCACCTGGGACGAGCCGAAGTCGAACTCCGCGACACTTTGGACCCAGTTCCGATTGTTTCGGAGCCGTGAGATATTCACTACAAGTTACCTTGTACTCCAGTAATAGTTGGGCGAAGTTCCGATTGTGGAAGCGAAAGCTAACAGTGTTGGTGCCTACTAGAATTTGTAATAACTTCAGACTTTAAGGAGTCCAAATAAATTTATGTAAACACAGTATCACGTAGAAAATAGCGTTTCTTAATGTTAAAAAAAACATTAAATGTTTTCAAAGGTTCAGAATTACGCTTAAACCTTGCCACATTGTACGTTGCAAGTAAAAATAGGCGTTCATTTCAAAGTCAAGATCATTTTGGAGAAAAAATGGACAAAAAGTCTAAAAACTTTTCGGAGTCTTTTGATAAAGTTGTTATAATCATCATTATACCCGTTTAATATTATAACTATGTATGAGCAACGCCAATCATGCAGAAATACTATTAATTAACAGAATTTACATCGATATCAATCCTTGTATGTCCCCACTGCTGGGTCAGTTTAGGCCATAATCCACTACGGGGGCCATGTCCGGGTTGGTGGAGGACTGTAAGACAGTGGCGAGCCTTAGAAACCTGAGAGTAGAACAAAGTAGTCATTACTCAGTTCCTTTTGACTCGTGCTGTTAGATTTTGATTAGAGCAGTTGAGCTAAGAATTAGCGCTTTCTTGTAGAAGTTTCACGTTAAACCGCCCGACACAGCTCCACCTGCTTTACCTACCTAGTATAATTCTAAAACCTGGTGTTAATGAACTGGCATTACTTCCAGATATCTTAGCCATTAAAACCATCAGTGTTATCTCCGGTTTTAGTCCGGATCTACTTACGGGTGTGGTTATATCGGAAGAGTCTCACCAGGTTTCGCTCCGATTCGCAGAGCTTAATCATAGAGATATCAGTGTTATAGTATCCTTTTGATACAAAGTGTGGCACACACACACACATACGCACACATGCTTCCCTATTTTTTTATCTTCTCGCTTACGTACTTTGAGTACCATTAATATTCATATTCCATTATTAGGCAATTTGCCATAATATGTAATACAATATTCTGTAACGAAATAATTGCTAGCTTCCTGTTACGGTTCAAAAGATAAGCTCTCTATAGGATACGTATAGGTCATACGAATAGGTAGACAGACTGACGTAATAATCGTATAAAAGAACAGATTGTCAAGCAGGCACACAAACTTTGTAGGGAGATCATAGTGTCCCGTTTGCAACTAAGCAAAATTTCTTTTTATATAAATAATATAGTAAATAATACTTCTCATATTTTATACCGGCTTTTATAAGCAGCGGTAGTCCAGTGGGTAAAACAATGGACTCGAACGCGAGAGTCCCCGGTTTTATTCTCAGTGCGGGCATGTACCAGTGACTTTGTTCTCTAAGTTGTGTAAATTTAGTAATTATAGTAGCAAGGCCACTAGCTAACCGTGAATGAAAACATTGTAAGGAAATCTGAGTATCTAAGGTGTTTGAATACTTCAACGCTTGAGATTGCCAATGCGAGTTGGGCCCGCGTGGTAAATAAGCCCTCTCTCTCTCTGAGAGAAGGCCTGTGCTCTGCAGTGGGACTTTAAGGAAATAAAATGCACCAAAACCTTGTTTGAGTCACTGCCCTTGACAGTTTTGATACCATTGTTACTCTTAGTAGAGACGTGTATTAACTAACTTAATGTCCGATTCACTTTATCGATTTTTAGTCGGAAGAGTCCGACCAGGTTCTCTATCATCATCATTAGCCCGATAAACCCCACTGCTGGGTATAGGCCTCTTCATTTCTACGCCAACCAGAACGGTCTCGTGCTATTCTCATCCACTGTTTGCCGGCTACTTTACATAGGTCATCTGACCATCTGGCTGCTGGTCTGCCCACCGACCGTTTCCCCTCCCACGGCCACCACTCTGTCACTGCCTTCGTCCATCTGCCATCATTCCGTCTGGCCAAGTGTCCCCACTTCCACTCCAGAGGTTCTCTATGATTCGTTTAATATGCAGAACCTGCATGGCATAAACATTTCCGAAATTAATTAAAACTGTTTTTATACGGATTTATGTTCGTTCATTACATTTTTAGTCATCCGGGACGACGGCATCTGAAAAAGTGCCGAAATGTCGGAAAATTGTAAAAATGTAATAAACGAGCATAAACCCGTATAAAAACAGTTTTAATTATGTCTAGTGCTCGTGTTAACCTTAGAAAATACTATTTCCGAAATTAAAAACCTTTTTCAGTACACTAAAGCACTAAGAACAGAGAAATAATTTAAACGAATATGACCTCTAAATTTGTAATACGTATAAGTGGATATTATATAAGATTATTTTGCAGTCGGTGCCCAACGTGTGCTTGTCTAAATTCGGCACCGACTCCAAGATATACTAATAATGTCAAATTATATGTGTTCTAACAAAAAAGAATTGCAAAAATCGGTTAATTCAATTCAATTCAATATATTTATTTCAGATATAACATCCATATTGTTTAAAATTATGAAATTAACAATAAAACAAATAAAATAAATTACAATAGTGATAGATAATAACAATAATAAATATATAAATTTAAATTTAATACTTTAATATTTAACTAAGTTATTCGAGCACATAGTCAAACAAAATAATAATATACGCGTCGAATTGAGAACCTTCTCCTTTTTTGATGTCGGTTAAAAAGCACGCATTGGTAGCAGATAAGTAAACGAATTGCCATGGCAACAGCCCCTTAACCCTGACCTATTACAACAATGATGATGACACCCCTTATCGGCAATCTCGAGTCATTGTAATATCAGGCTTTTAAAAGCATTCTTTGTCATTCAAATCCTTACATCCTAACCAAATAGACCGAGCCTCCACAGAAATGGGCGGACAATAGTTCGGAAATATGTTTTAATATTTATTCCCCGGCATTGTTGTGTGGAGGGACCTTAGTTTTTCGGGCCAACAATAGAATGGGCAGGTCACGAAGGATATTGCCCGACTCGTGTCAGAAGTTAGGAAAGGGATGTGGGAATTACCATAAGTGAATGCGATGAATTCATGTGCGAGATGTTTTAACTTTGGGAGAAGATTATATAATAGTATTTTCTAAGATTAACACTAGACATAATAAAAACTGTTTTTATACGGATTTTACTCGTTACATTTTTTACAATTTTCCGACGTTTCGGCACTTTTTCAGGTGCCGTGGTCTCGGATGACTGAGGTGAGGTGAGGTGGTCATCCGAGACCACGGCACCTGAAGAAGTGCCGACACCTCGGAAAATTGTAAAATAATAACAATAAATAACATTTACATACTGGCACATACATTGCTTCTGGCCCCACACAAGGATACCCTGTGTCGTGGGAACCAGAAACAACGACATCACAAACATGTAACCTGACCTGGACTTCTTTTTTATGTTTCCAGCCGGGATTCGAACCCGTGATAAACGAAAAAATGGAATAAATGAGTAAAATCCGTATAAAAACAGTTTTTATTAGATTAGATAACGTTGATTACTATATTTATGTTGTGTTTTTAGGATTGTGCCGTTAAATGTTTTATCTATCTATTATTGGTACTTTTGTGAAATAGATACAATAAAAATGTATCTAATAATATGCTTTACGGCTTGTTCTTTTCATTGAGAATGCAGAAATACTTACTCTCTTCAAAGATAAAATGCAGTACGAGATAAAAGACAAAAAGTAGTCTTTTCTCTATGCCGGAAGTATTCTACTGTTATGGAGCTGCCCTTATTTTTCTTCAACACATTACAGTTTGTCCATGATTTTTTAATTTGATGTCTCACTCCGTCACAAGAACGACGCGTCGCGAGGCGCGGCGTCCTGTCACGGTCGCCATATAAGGATCTATCCTAAGGAGGACTCACTCAAACAACGTTTGCAGTAGAACTGAAGCTTATTGGATAAATCTTAGCAACTAACACGTACAATGCAAATAAGGGCAGCTCCATAACACTACGAAACAAATGTATTAACAACTAGCTGACCCAACGAACTTCGTACCGTCTGACAATAGATTCTTCAATTTTTATTTTCCTCTCCGTAAGAACCATCCTCGTACTTCAAGGAATATTGTAAAAAAATAATTAGTGAAATCGGTTCAGCTGCTCTCGAGATTTGCGCTTACCAACACATTCAGCGATTCATTTTTATATTATAGAGAATAACCAATATGACACACTTTACTGCACCTTACCTACTTAGCAGACCTTTACGTCCCATCCTTGGTAGGGACCTACAAAAAGCTGTTTTCAGCATAAATTCAGCAGCTTACAGGCGTGGCCATAGAACACAGCCATATAAGAACCGGAATACGGCTGTCAAAATTAATCTGCGCTGAGCCACATTTGACAGACTTGTCCCTGTTCTATAGGAGAAATTGTCATACTAATAATTAATATATAATGAATAGAAAAAAATTAAATTATTTCGAGAAAAAATCTTCTATCTTCTATCCACTATACTTTATACTGTGCCTGCTATATGAAATACCTACTTCATTTATGCAAATGTTACGTTAATATACAAAATGTTAATGTTATGTCTGGGTGAAACTTTAAATTTAAAATTTCAATTTAAAAAATTTGTACAAACACGAAATTTTGTATCTTTTTATTTTGCGCACAGCGACTCTGTAATTAAGTTTTTGTCCCTTAACATAAAGTTCCAAGGCTTTTGCTGAAAATCAGCGTCGGCAGTGGAGCATGTTCCCTGGCGACTCTAAGCTGAGCATAAGGCCTTTTGCCAAATTTAGTTCTTAAGACATTTTCTCAGTTATTGTATTATTTATTTTTTTTTTATTTTTGTTATTTATTTTTTTGTTGGCAATAAAAACAAAAAGAGGTTCGAAATGTCACTGATGACGTGAGTCGCCCATTGGCTCAATCGGTAGAGCGCTGGTACGGATAGCCAGAGGTTGCGGGTTCGAATCCCGGCATGGGTGAAATTTTTAGCCTATAAATAGGTTTTTAAATTTGTTCCTTAGCACGGGTTAGTGCATTAAAAATAAAAATAGTGTAATCATGTGGGTACAGTGATATCGTTCCGATGTTAAACCTAACTGCAAAGTAGGTAGTCGGGGCTGTAAGTAATGCAATTTGCTTAAGTCAGATGTCGCTGCCTGTACGTAATACAGAGAATATTGTAAAGAGGTTCGAAATTTCACTGATGACGTGAGTCGCCCATTGGCTCAATTGGTAGAGCGCTGGTACGGATAGCCAGAGGTTGCGGGTTCGAATCCCGGCATGGGTGAAATTTTTAGCCTCTAACTAGGTTTTTAAATAAAAACATTTCACTTTCACTTTCAAATCGGCTCATGAGTACTGGGTGTCTATAGGTTAGGCTGTAGATCTATAGCACTAGCTGAAAGATGTTTGCCCTTCTGACGGTGGTTAAGCCGTATGCTCCTTTAGGGGTAACTATATAATATTAATGATTTATACTGCGCCCAATGGCACCTTCATTCCTACTATATTGATGCAGGGACTACTCGGACGCTGCAGTGCTTCGGGCATTGTTTTAAATGGAGAAGGCTTGCCCGGCGCCTGTGCCATCCTGACAGCTTACCTGGCCTGGCCCGGAAGACATATTGCTAATTTAAAAAACCTATTTAGAGGCTAAAAATTCCACCCATGCCGGGATTCGAGCCCGCGACCTCTGAGGCCGTGCCAGAGGTCGCGGGTTCGAATCCCGGCATGGGTGGATTTTTTTGCCTCTAAACAGGTTTTTTAACTTGTCCTTAGCACGGGTTAGTGCATTAAAAATAGGAATAGTATAAACATTTTGATATTTTTCACGTTATGTTTTCCTTCATTTGTAGTATTGTTACTACTAAATCACAGATGTACGTAACGGAGAGATTAATTTAGTTCCCTTGGGAGTTGAAATACCGTAGAAAAGAAAGGCTATTGATTGAAGAAGGAAAGATAGGAAGAGAGACCTGTACTTGTATTATAAGGTCAACTTTTTGACCTATTTCGCAGGCATTTGTGAAAAGCCTTTCTCTACACTGGAATTGCATGCATCAGAGAGGGATAGCACGAGTCTTTGCCCATTCCTACCTCAATGGTTGTATACTCGTATGCTATGCGCTCCGCTTCTGTATTCTTGTTCTTCTTCAGGCTATATTATGTAGACCACTGCTGGACATAGCCCTCCCCTAATGAGCGCCATAGCGCCCTGTCTTTAGCTTGCCGCATCCAGCATCTGCCGTCAGCTCCTATATTACGCGTACCAAATCCTGAACAAAAAACGTATCCTACTTATATTATAAACGCGAAAGTTTAGAAGTATGAATGGATGTTTATTACTTATTCACGTAAAAACTACTGCAGAATAACACGTATGCTAAAAATTCAAAAATTTTTGTTTAACGATTTTTTGGAGCATACCTATGCCTATGATTAGAGCTCCGCAGTGCTTAGTTATCATCTTTGTTAAGCTTGAAAATATTGTTACGTTATTATAGTGCGACTGTAACATTTGAGTATTGTCAGGCTGTTTTTTTAAACGCGACCCAAAACTATCAATGCGATAATTTTAATGTCAAAATGTTAGTTTTTTTACGCCACGCTAATATCAGCTACTCGAAATACTAAACCTGTGCAGATGAAGTCGCAGGAATCAGCTAGTTTCAAATAAAAATAATCGCACCTCATTCTATCAGACGTGCTGTCTTCCTTCCACCGTCGACCTATCCATCTATGTTTATCGAGTAGTGCAACATAAAAAGCGTTGTCGCCCGAACAAATAGATCATCACAGGGAGGATGTCGGGGTTGTATAAAAAATAACTAAACATTATCTCCTGCTAGTTATGAGACATAATTTAACGCATAACAGCGCCGTATCTATCATGGACTCCATTACGGATCGGGGTTCCCTTGGGAAAGGAAATGAAACTGCGAGCCTATAGTTCGGGTCCGATACTCTTTTTTTAAATTTACAAAAGTCTTTGAGATAAATATTATAGAGAAAACTGTATTTCACATTTGTAATATCCTACAGTAATTTATTTTTCGTAGTGATTTATTTGCAAAAGGAAACGAAACTACGAACGTATACTCTGTGACACAATAAAAAACTCTTTTGCAAAAGTATACAAAAATTGCTTACAGAGATACAATAGAGAACACTTTATTTTACACCTATAGTACGTGTATATTAATTTATTTTTTATTTAATATAGGTCCACTACAACTCGTTTCAAAGACAGCGAATAATATTGTATATTGAGATTCAACAAAAATTCAAAACAGGTAAATTCTTTAAGTTTAAATGTTTTTTTTATTTCTGTTTCGTATTTTGTTATTAACCTAGGATGTTGATTCATGAAATAAATTATTGACATTTTTTTTCGGTATTCCCTACTTTGACCGTATTCAAAAATTATTTATATGTAAGTGTGGGAGGCATGTTTACATATTGTTGCTCTATACCTTATTTAATTTCTTGTGATCTGCAACAGTGTATTTTACATTAAAAACCGAGAACTATTACAATAAGAAGGCAAGTTTTGTTTTATTGTGTGATGCAGAGGTTACTAGAGAGTAACTACACATCAGATGTAGTTTATCAAAATTTATAAAAACAAGATTCCTCTAAAGCACTCCTTAGAAGTAGTTTATTTAATATTACGTACGTCTTTTTAAATTACGTCTTGTAAAATCTCCACCATAGAAAATTTAGACTTTTATAAAGTGGTTTAAAGAATCGTTTTTTTAATAAAAAAATTATATCCTATAAACGTCGCACTGCAATGCACTGACCTACTCTAAAAGAGAGAACGCATGGGCTCAATAACCAATAAAATACCAAATAAAATTAATTTGGTTCTAATTCCACGATATAAAAACAGTTGACTGCACGGAACCAACTCTCGTTACGTGTGCGATGTGAACTTGTCTCCTTTTTAATCTATTTTTAAAATGGTTTTCTCTAGCTCCGGGGCGGGTGTAGTTCGTTCCTTTTTTAGTTCCAACGAGTTATTTTGGACTTAGATTCGTTTTACTAGATACCGTGCACAGTCTTTCTCTTCCAATGTAACACTAAAGTGTTTATGTATTTATATAATAACTAGCTGACCCAGCGAACTTCGTACTGCCTAGTAGTCGATACTTTAGTTTTTTTTTTTCTCCCTAAGAACCATCCTCGCACTTCAAGGAATATTCTAAAAAAAGAATCAGCGAAATCGGTTCAGCTGCTCTCGAGATTTGCGCTTACCAACACATTCAGCGATTCATTATTATATTATGGATATAATATTTTTTATTATGTGAAATTTCACTGATGCCGTGAGTCGCCCATTGGCTCAATTGGTAGAGCGCTGGTATGGATAGCCAGAGGTTGCGGGTTCGAATCCCGGCATGGGTGAAATTTTTAGCCTCTAAATAGGTTTTTATATTTGTTCCTTAGCACGGGTTAGTGCATTAAAAATAAAAATAGTGTAATCATGTGGGTACAGTGATATCGTTCCGATGCTAAACCTAACTGCAAAGTAGGTAGTCGGGGCTGTAAGTAATGCAATTTGCTTAAGTCAGATGTCGCTGCCTGTACATAATACAGAGAATATTGTAAAGAGGTTCGAAATTTCACTGATGCCGTGAGTCGCCCATTGGCTCAATTGGTAGAGCGCTGGTACGGATAGCCAGAGGTTGCGGGTTCGAATCCCGGCATGGGTGAAATTTTTAGCCTCTAAATAGGTTTTTAAATTTGTTCCTTAGCACGGGTTAGTGCATTAAAAATAAAAATAGTGTAATCATGTGGGTACAGGGATATCGTTCCGATGTTAAACCTAACTGCAAAGAAGGTAGTCGGGGCTGTAAGTAATGCAATTTGCTTAAGTCAGATGTCGCTGCCTGTACGTAATACAGAGAATATTGTAAAGAGGTTCGAAATTTCACTGATGCCGTGAGTCGCCCATTGGCTCAATTGGTAGAGCGCTGGTACGGATAGCCAGAGGTTGCGGGTTCGAATCCCGGCATGGGTGAAATTTTTAGCCTCTAAATAGGTTTTTAAATTTGTTCCTTAGCACGGGTTAGTGCATTAAAAATAAAAATAGTGTAATCATGTGGGTACAGTGATATCGTTCCGATGTTAAACCTAACTGCAAAGTAGGTAGTCGGGGCTGTAAGTAATGCAATTTGCTTAAGTCAGATGTCGCTGCCTGTACGTAATACAGAGAATATTGTAAAGAGGTTCGAAATTTCACTGATGCCGTGAGTCGCCCATTGGCTCAATTGGTAGAGCGCTGGCACGGATAGCCAGAGGTTGCGGGTTCGAATCCCGGCATGGGTGAAATTTTTAGCCTCTAAATAGGTTTTTAAATATGTGTATATATGTAAATTATTTATATGTATCTGTTGTTTAGGCATGTATTCATTTATACCTTTGTGACAATATTGTATGTTTGTATATCTACTTCCTTCTCCAATATATTAGTCCAGTCCATCCAAAGGTTGTCTAGAAGAGATCACTTTTAATGATAAGGCCGCCGTCTGTACTCTTAGGTTAAGAAATATTTGTGTAATTTCAAATTTCAAGTACAATAATGTGTTCTCTATGTATATATCTTCCTCTTATTCAGGCTATATTATTGTAGTCCACTGCTGGACATAGCCCTCTCCTAATGAGCGCCATAGCGCCCTGTCTTCGGCTTGCCGCATCTAGCATCTGCCGACAGTTTTTCGCGGATCGTCATCCCACCTGGTCGGATGGCGTCTATGTATCTATCTATTGAACTGAAATAATTTATGGAACTGAATTGTCTTCATACGTAGATTTTCTTTGATAAAATGACTCTTCAATCGTGGAATAATATATATTGTTCCATTTATTAAATAAATATAATAACTTCCACACAACATAACTACTTAACCTAGCCATAAACTTGGATACCTACCCTCTTACTATGGTAACCAGGCAAGGACGTCACAAGCATGTAAATACAACAAGACTGAGGCCCTCGTCTCAATGTACGCCGGCCCCCTGTGGGTACCGAACCCACGACATCTTTCTTGGTAGCCAAACGCCTTAACGGCTACACCAAGGAGGAAGCCATGTGTAGGCCGATCAAGTCAATATCGTACACCTACATACATAACCTCACGCCTGCATCCCAGAGGGGTAGGCAGAGACCAGGGACTGCCGCTTGCCACGATCTTCATCAACGTTCATAAGTCGCTGCATGCACTCACGCCGGTTCCGGGTACTTTTTATCTTTCCCTTTGCAAATGCATCCCCTATTTGGTCGATGTATGCCCGCCTGGGACGTTCCTTACCAGCCCTTCTCTCACATTCGTAATATATATTTGTTTCGTCAATCTTTCTTCCTTCATCCTCTTCAATCAATATCGTCTGTATATTAAATTCTGTTTTTAACTTCTGTTAGAATGTTATTCACGGTAGACTCTTCGAGTCGCGAATATTCTTAAATCACAGGAAATTATGCTTGCATAGTCGCAACATCATTGTCGTTATCATCGTTGTCGTCGTTGAATATAATGTTAACTCTGGCAACGTTGGTACATGTTTGCCCACCACAATGTAGGCAAACATGAGATGAAAGAACACTAATAAATAAAAAAAAAAAATTTTACTATGCACCGAAATTTTTGGCTTTTTAAAACAATATCTTAATAACGTCGAACAGTAGGTAAAAATTGTAAATCATAAAAAAGCAACAAAAAGTTATTAAAAACCTATTTATAGGCTAAAAATTCCGCGCATGCCGGGACTCGAACCCGCGATCTCTGGCTAACCGTACCAGCGCTCTCTCAACTGAGCTAATGAGCAAGTTGGGAGAGCGCTGGTACGGTTAGCCAGAGGTTGCGGGTTCGAGTCCCGGCATAGGCAAAAATTTTAGCCCCTAAATAGGTTTTTAAAAATTGTCCGCAGCACGGGTTAGTGCAACAATAATAATATAACAATAAAATACGTTATTAAGATGTTTATATCTATACACAGAACCAGAAATTTTAAAAATATTGCCGTTTTAGCAAAATGGCGCTAAATGCACATAGGAAATATTCGTTGACAATTTGATGTCACTGTCAAACTGCCGGCAGATGCTGGATGCGGCAAGCTGAAGACAGGGCGCTACGGCGCTCATTAGGGGAGGTCTATGTGGCCAGCAGTAGACTACATAATATAGCCTGAAGAAGAAGAGGAATTTGATGTTAAGCTTTTCTAAACCCTATCTGTTAGGGTTCTAACCTAACTGGATTTAAAATGAGTGGACTTTATATTCGCTGGTAAAATATAATATAATGGTCCGAAAATATAATAAATAACATGTAAGTGCAACGACCTAACAGTAGCGTAGTCCAAGCGAGAGATAGCTCCGGAGCCGTTGGCGTTGGTGCGGTGACGTCGGCGGCGCGTGCGGCGGTGCGTGGGGCTTTAGCCAATCAGCGCCCAGCGGCCGCGCACCTCAACTATCGGTGTCTCCGACACTATCCCTCATGTAATATGTAAAATGTAGCGTTTTCGGTTCACACGATTTCCAAATGTACCTATAACTGGACTACCTGCACTAACGGTAGTAGTACCGACCTGAAAAAAGTATCACGTCTAAAAAAGAATAGACAGCTATGAACAGTAGAATAACTTATTCTAAGGCCAATATTCTTAACTGACAATTAACTGCAATAGTTAATAGTTGACTTTAGTGCTGTTTCTATGAATTTCCCACAAAACAGCGTGACAGAGCAATTTAAAATTGTTACGTCTATTTTTAGAACTTACAATCAACAACCAAGGACTTTAACGCCTTTCTGCCAAAAACAGACGTTTTAGCGGAAATCGACTGAAGTGTTAATCTATTGATCCTAGGTTCTAGTTCGTTCGTTATCAACCCTTGTATCTCCCCACTGCTGGGGCACGGGTCTCTTCCTGCATCGCAGGAAGGTTAGGCCATACTCCACCACGGGGGCCAAGTCCGGGTTGGTGGAGGATTGTAAGACAGTGGCGGGCCTTACTGTCAGAAGTTATCAAGCCGCCCATAAGGCCTCTGACATGGCTTAACGACTGCCATTATATGACAGCCAGCACCAACGGCTTAGCGTGCCTTGCGAAGCACGGTAGGTTCTAGTAATAGTGGTCATAGTTAAGATTTCTCACGTTAATTCTTAGATAAAAACGTATTATAAAACAAGTTATGATTTCATTTCCATAGATGGCGCTGTTGGCATCCCGAAGAAATTTAAGGGGTGCTAAACCCTTAAATTTCTTGTACAAGTGTCAATTTCTAATTTCCCAGGAAGAGAGCACCTACTATGGAACATTAGGTACACAGTGCCTTCCATGTTATTTCAGAGCAAGATCCGTTTTTACGGCGCACGTCGTAGATACGTCATAACGTTATTTAGTATTTATTTATTATGGTAGGCCTCCTAATTAGTGGGAGGTAGAACTAATTTAACTTTAAATAAGTTCGGACGGGCTGTAATAGCAACCATTTGCTGGTACAGTATTTATTTTTGGTGTGTTGCTACAGTTAGAAGCGATTATGCTGTGAGGAACTTAAAGGACTTTATCCATTTTAGGCCATACGTGGACAGAATGTAAGAGAAAAATCAAAATAACCCCTGATTATAATTAATTTCAAAACGAATATTTTTGTTTATCTCGTTGTATCAATCGATATTTTAAACAGTTACAAACTAATAAGAATTTCATCTGAAATCCAGTCTTTATTTTGTCAACCAGCCTTGATTTTTATTTCGGTGTTGCAATTTAAGGAATACAAATTGCACAGAAAACAATTTGGAGTTTCTAATGCAACGCGTTTTAGTATTATTTGGGTAAAAAATAATGCACACTAATGCAACGGCATTACAATACTTGCTAGAGATGTCGTATTCAATAATTTGTGTGATAAAATGATTGAAATCAATAATCTGGATTTCAGGGTAAACTATTTATTTATGCCAACACTAGACAAAAAAAATTGTTCGAATTGTCATTGTCACCGGCTTAAAAAACAAAACGATTCATTCATTCGTTTTTTTTGCTGTTTCTTTGCTTCTCGTGAATATTGTTTGTTTTATTACTACTTTGGCTTGTTGAAAATGGATCCTGATTCTTCCTTTATTGATGATCCCGGCTCAACTACGGATTTTGTACCGGACTTACTTTGTGATAGGCAGCAAGGTAAGTAAATCATAGGACACCTTGCAGCAAAAAACTCACAATGCAGGTATATTGATGCAAATTGATTACTGTAATAGGGTTCTTACTAACTCATACTACATAACCTACTACTTAGTTTTAATTCAATTGACTGTTCGCGTTTGGCCAAATCGCCCATACAAAGTGGACAATGTCCTTTATATTGTTAACATGTAACATATTTACTGGCTGTGCTCCGCGGTGTTTCTCACGCATTAACGATTGTTTCATGGGAATAAGACATTTTCCCGCAGTAATACGTAGCTTATGTGTTAATCCAGGGTGTCCGCTAACTCCATACCAAATTTTATTAAAATCGCTCCAGCAAACAAACATACACACTCACAAACAAAATAACAAACATACACACTCACAAACTATCGCCTTTATAGTATTAGTATGATGTGATGTCATGTGATAATTATCTAATATTAAAGGGCTGCTACAAACGACGCAAAAAACAATCAATCCAAAAAAATGTTTCGTGCATTATGTCCGTTGGTTGGTTTGTACCTCCAAAACTTGAAATAAAAATTTTAATCAGTAATATAATTCTTCAAGTAGCGTAGTAGCGTCTTCAAGCGAGTAATGCCAGTGCCCTATAGTTATAGTAAAAATAACTATATGTACTAACTCTAGAATAAGATTACTAACAAATTTATATTAATGTTTATATTTGAAATAATTGAATTGAATAATAAAAAAGTATATTAGTAGGCTTAGCTATAATAATATATTATGTTTTATATATTTTTTGACAATAAGCCATCATAACTCATATTCTAACATGCGACTTTGCTAGCGCTGGTATGATTCAAGAGAACAAAACCCTTTATAATTCGGACTGATAGAAGGATGTTGAAGGCATATTAAAAAAGTACCCTTGGCACCATTCTAGTACGGAATCCTAAAAACCACACCCGATGACAGTAAAGGAATTCCAATGTCCAAAGCACATACGAAGATATACCTCCGTGGCCTAAACCAAAAAGTGAAAGCGTAAAATTGTAACCCTGCCTTGAGACAATCAAGCACTTTTTCCCGCAACAAACATGTCTCCATTGTTTATCAGACGAATAAAAACATAACCCTCCTACGGCGTTGTTAGGTAAAAAGTTGACTCTGCCCTTTTTAGGCCTATCTTAATATGGTACGACGAAAATGCCATGTTAAAGGAGTTGTGCAAAAAAAGATTAAGCCTCTACATGGAGCTGGGCGAAAGATTCCGAAGCGGTTGTTTTTTGGGAGTTTGGGAACATGCTTGGTCAAAAAGTTTGGTAAGGTCGTTTTAAAAAGATTGTATTATCAATCCCCGATGCTCGTTTTATTTACAGCATGCCAAAAATTACAAGCCTCAACACTGATCGCAAGCCCTTAATAAGCTATCTTCTTCTTCTTCTTTTTTAGGCTATATTATGTAGTCCACTGCTGGACATAGCCCTCCCCTAATGAGCGCCATAGCGCCCTGTCTTCAGCTTGCCGCATCCATTATCTGCATAAGCTATTACTTACAGGTAATTGAAAATCAATAATAATTCACTACTAATAAAATTATCAACTTTTGACATCTCACAGCCTGTGAGACGACAAAAGTTGATAATTGTATTATTAGTGCCATTCATTTATACAATACTTTGATTAATTATTAGATAGGTTTTCTGCCAGTCAAAACCTATTAGCTACTGTCCTAAAGTGAGCGTGCTACGAATTTGAAGCTTTGGTATACAAATCCTCAAGAAGTGGTGCGACAAGACCTGGTCGCCATTGCAGGGTCACAGGTGTATCGCAACTACCAAGATTGGAATATTACCTTTGTTGGGTACAGCCAAGACTCATTTCACATGGATGGTGATAAAAAATCACATATCCAGCGCCTTGATTATATAACTTCTCACTCACAGTTGACTTAATCCTGGAACCAATCATACACTTCTTCCTAGTCTGCGCGAACGTAAATTCCCGAAGGGACTTTTATGATGTGTAGTACTGTAAGTTACTATTCCACTTCCACACATAGATGCATGCGTTAAAAGATACTCTTACATACAGTCTTTTAGATTTTAGAATATACCTCGGGCTCTAGAGTAGGCTTCGGTTTTCGCCGAAAGCACAGGAGTGAAATACTACCGCTCTGCATAAAACTTTTCTTATTAAGTTTATTTAATTAAGTGTCATATAAGTTTCGATATTTATATTACACAAATATATCCAATTCTATTGGATGGTAGCCGAGGTATATTTTTAAAGCTAACATACTGTAATAAACGCGCAGTTTCTATTAGAATAGTGTAATTTGACATCAGTGAGAATTACCAAATTACGTTGATTACGTTGAATTACCGAAGTGAAAACCCGTTTCAGGACCCGCTGTTGTAAAAGTAGGCACAATATTTTTCTCAGTAAAAGTCACCCCACGAACGAAGCTCAAAAATGAATAGACCGCAATTACAAATCGCGCGACAGCCGAAAACGAGTTGCAAATTATAACAAACGACACAATTAAGTGCCCGCGTTTAACTAATAACGATATAAAGACTTTAGAGTAAACACTAATGGCGTCGATTAAACGGTACAGGGGAGCAAAGGTGCTTGCACACTGGCGTTCATTGTTACTGACAAACAAACATTATATATATTGATCTCTTTTAGATTGCGGTTTATAAACCTAAGCCACATAAGCTGTTGGGCAATCGAATAGACAACGATTTTTCATCGATATCGATATCCACCCTTGTATGTCCCCACTGCTAGGGCACGCGTCTCTTCCTGCATCACTGCACCACGGGGTCCAAGTCCGGGTTGGTGGATGATTGTTAGACAGTGACGAGTCTTACTGTCAGAAGTTACCAAGCCGCCCATAAGGCCTCTGACGTGGCTTATCGTGCCTTGCGAAGCACAGAAGCGCTCGGAAAAAATGCCACTAGCGGTAGTCACGGGACGGTCACCCATCCTGCACCTGAACGCTCCTGTTGTTGCTGTTGTTGATTGATTCCAATCACTTGGTTCGGCTAGGCCACGAGCGCTTTGATTTGTCGTAATTTTCCATAAATTACAAAATTATTATTTAATTAAATGTATTTTTTTTGTTTTATTTTTATAGGACATTGTGTGAGACACAATGTTCAGTTTCGTTTGTTCGTTTGATTGAATGTCGCGGAACGATATAAAAAACACGTTTTTGAACACTTTCCGCATTCTCTCTTTGAAGCTAAAACAAAATCCTACAAAAAGCGTACAAACAGTTCATTTAGAAATCCTGATTAGATTTCCAAATGAACTGTTTGCAACAAGAAAAAATCAGCGGCAAAACAATCAATCGTCCCAAATGAGACTACACCGTGGCGGGAAACCGGTGTGCAAGGGCCTCTAAAGAGCAATAAAGCCGAGTGAAAAATCGCGAGCTGTAACCCTGCGACGGCGGCGGGGTCTCCCAGGCACAGGTAATTAGTAACCCTGTAGCTGTCATTTGTTCCGCGAGCCACCTGCTTGCGCTGCTGAGTGCAGTGTTTGTCATGCTTAGCGCAGATTTGCGATCGAGGGTTGAGCTGTTTGAAGGTCGCTTCTTTGTGGGGGTCGTGTTCTAGGGTTGGTGCGAAAAGTGAGTAATTTGTTGGTGTTTTTATAGCGTTTCGAGATTCGTTTCTGAGGGGGTATTGTTGAAAGTGAAAGTTTTGTTGGAATTTTAGTAGCTTGAATTTTGTGGTTATGGTTTTTGTTTGCGAGAAAAGTAAAAATTGAAGGTCTACTAGGCTTCAAAATACGTAGTTAGAATATTTTCGGGGCTTAATCGCGTAGTAATTTGTTGCTATTTTACCTCGACGTTTCGGCGACGTTACAGTCATCGTGGTCACGAGAAGACTGATGGCTGGCACCCGTTCGCATCTTCAGCTGATAAGGTTTCAGACTTTCCTCAATCAGCTATCACAAAGCACTATTAGGGTTGCGACACACTAGACTGACAATGTCGGACGATAAGCCATGCGACTTTTTTCCACTCGAACACATCTTGATGACCGTATCCGGATGGGGGGTAATGCCCCCCAATGATGGCACAACCTTGCGCTATGGCACTCAATTGGAGAGGGCTATGTCCAGCAGTGGACTAATATGGCCTGAACAACAAGAAGAAGAAGAACAATAAAGTTTGTACGGTAATGGTAAAAGATAGCCGACTACGATTACAAGGTCTTATATTTGGTTGCATGTTAGTAAAATTATGAATGAATATCTTTTCCTATAGTAAAAACTGTAAACGAAAGTAAAACCTGAATCAGAACGAAAACAAAACATCACTATGTTATCTGCTTTAGTTCACGAAACAAAAGCCATAAATAATAACGTACAAAGTTGCGAACGCGAGCACGATTCTCTTGTGTCAAAAAGACCACAATTTAACATCACAATTTTACATAGCACTTTGAGAAATATTAAAGCAAAACTGCTGGCACAGAGTAAAATGAGGCGAAAGTACCAAAAGTTACCATCACTGCAAAGAAACTTAGGAGCAGGGCGTACTAATCTGAGATTCCCTTTTTGGTTTCAGAAAGAGAATGAAACGTTGACTTATGAAACGAAACATATTTATGACAGTGAATAAATATGGCAAAATAACATTATCTAAGATTGGATATTTGTTAAGTTTCCGTCCACAGACCGTTGATTTGTATTTGCATAATCATCATTCATCCCCAACTAAGCAATCTAAATTAGTGTAGTGCCAGGTAACCAACCAACTGGATGACTCCAAACGAACAAATTGAACGAATCATTGTAAAAATGCCAAAAAGTTATGGCAAAAACTAGAGAATTTCAGTGACCTCTAGAGTATACCTTCGTAGTGAAAATTAATAGAGCATTATGTAACAGTACACATTAAGTATGATCAGTCTAGTCCAGTGGTACGCTACTCCTTCGTGACATGGGTTATCCTTGTGGCGAGCACATGTCAACTCTGCGCGCGCACTACAAACTCCAATATTCCTGCATCGCGCAATCAAAGTGTTTCAATGACATACCATAAATATAACGTCGGACTAACAATAGTTGGACCGGCCGTCCCCAGGCATACGATCTGCCTGGCGGGAAATTTCCCTTTATAGTGGAAGAGCACGATCACCCGCTCTTCCCTATAGTGGTGACCCTGACCTGATCCAGTCACATTTAACTCACATTTTTATTATTGCCGAACAAGCAATGGCTTAATGATTTGCAGCCGGACTATCTTACTTGATTTTTGTCGGAGTCTGACCAGTTCCGATAAGGGTAATCGGACTTTAAAGCCTGATCGGACTTTACCCAAAAAAAAATTAAATTAGCAAAAAATTAAAGGTTGCTAATTAATAATGTGTAGTGCTTACAAAAGTTTTAGAAAGTGGTTTGTTCTAATTTTCCATAAATTTCAAGATGTGAAGTTTTTTTTTTCAACTTCATTGAGACGCATATTGAGATTCTTGGAAGCTAAATGAGAATATTCTTTTAATGCACTAACTCGTGCTAAGGACAATTTTAAAAAAACGGATAGCAAGAAATCGCGGGTTCGAATCTCGGCATGGGTGGATTTTTTTGCCTCTAAATAGTTTATTTTATTAAAGCTAAATGAGAAATTCGTCTTATTCAGCAAGTGCTTTCATTTGCATTCTATCCGTTAGCCTGTATGCAGCGTAAAGTTCAATACGATTTTCTTTGCCGAATTTGGGTTAGCTGCTAAAGGTAGAGTTTTTCTTCTATTGAGTTTATGCTCTAGTTTTGTTCCTTTCTTAACCGACAACAGAAAAGTCCAATTTCGCCTCTCATTGTGTATTCGCACTCGACTCAAATCATATTTTAGTTGTCGCTTGTAGACCCGGAGTTGCGATTGTGAAATTATTAAGAGTTTTCATTTTCTAAAACCAAGATTTCAAGATTGTGCTGAAAATCTACTGTTGTGTATACGTAAATGTAGTTAGTGAATGTCAGTGTCAAAAAAACAGTTCTATTAAAATTAAAAACTCTTGGCCATTGAATCTACATACTGAGATGATTTATTCGGCGTCCAAAGGCATCTTCTCTTATACTAAATGATGAAGGGACCACTCAGTTGCAATAGGGAGCTGGTAGAACATTGGACTCGAAAGTGAGAGCCCAAATTCGATTTCCAGAAGAGATATTTACCTATCAAATTGGACTCCTTCGAAAAGGAATTAAAAGCAAACGCTTTACAGAAAAGAAACAAAAGAAGACTCTTTACTCTGTAAGACAAATCTTCGTGAAACCTTCAATCTAAAAATGTTCTATCAAATAGATCTTCTTTGGAAACTAACTTAGTTACTACACTGAACATTTTCGCAACAGCAACTCCGGAGAAGACGTTCATTTCAGCCGGCTCCCGCACTACGAGTTGCTTTCTTCAAAATATTAAAAGTTCCCTCGTTGGCTGTTCGTTGTCGGCCACTGGCTGCACCGCTGCATAGATAATGCGCGCCATTGTTCAGAGCGGTGCGGTTACTGGGTAAACTTGGGCCTATATATACATTAATAACTCACGCATATATCCCGTAGGGGTTGAAAGAGACCACCGACCTAATTAAGCATTCACAACGCTTCTATTCACCGGTGCACCATATTGAACAATTCATCATCATCATCGGGTGTCAGTCCACAGGGTAGCCTTTCCCAAGATACGCTACTGAGCCCGATCTTCGGCTCTCCTCTTCCATTCACTGCCCACCGCTTCGCAAATGTCGTCACTCCACCAGGTCACAGGGCATCGCTACGTAGCGATTCCTGGTCGAATTCGTCTTAATGTATCAGATTTAAGAGGACTTGAGAAAAGATCAGAGTGTCAGAGTCAGAGTGGAGTTTTTTGTCCCGCTGCCTTTTTCTCCACTACATTACGGCCCGAAGGCGGCGGCTTTCACTTTCATGTTACATTGTACTTTGACATTCAGCAAACAGAATGTAAATTATTTACGTTGAAATAAATTGAATTGAATTTTAAAAACCTATTTGAATTGAACTGTCGAATAGTTTAGGACTTTATGCGCGTAATAAAGTTCAAAAATATTTTATTTAAAGTAGCACAGAAACTGCGATCTAGTCAACGTTAAGTTAAACTAGATATCCATTTCAAAGTCCGGATCATTTGGAAAGAAATGGATACAAATTCTCCAAATTTAACCTCTTCAAAGTCTTTACATAATTATTCTAAGAGCGGCAGTACACGCTCGTTCTAGAGCCCGAGAGTTGCGTGTTTCACACAAAATGGAATTGTTCTGTGAAACTCGCGATATAAGATCAATATAAAATTAAAAAAAAGCTAAAAATTAAAAATGTTTTGTTCTTTTTATTTAACAAGAATATTTTTTTTATATCTTAGTATATTTTTGTTTCGCTTAGTTTTTAATCGAGTTCAGAACTCTATTAATAGTAAGTTAATTTTTATAGCCTTCTTAACATTACTCTCGTACGACATCTAAGGGAGAAGGCAGTGGCTGAAAGCCTGCACCGTTCGGGGCTGACCCGGGTCAACACCAGCTGAGCCACTACCTTTTGCCTTTAGTTTATAATTCCAAAACCTAGGTTCAAGTCGTATTTTGTTTCAAGTTGTTTTCTGATGGGGCAATAAATATTTTATATAATATTTTTCCTCTATCTTATCTTTTTATTGTAAGATACTCTCGCTGGCCCTCGTGTACAAACGTCCTAAAACCTAGGCGTTGTACATTGTACTAGCTTAAATTCCAGAACTCAGTGTCATCTATATAATATTTAATGTTATACTCGTAATAGCCCTTTTGTCACAAAGCGTACCTTACTCATTTTTTTATTGCGTTTCCAGCACGCTTATTATTTCTTCAGGGAGCTCATTGTAGAAACGTATACCATGCCTCATAAAGCCTAAATCTTGGGAACGAAAGCTTATGTTTATTTCTAGTGCTCACATTGTGTTGGGTCATCATCAACGTGGTTGGCTGTATGCGTTTCGTAAAACTACAATTCATCGTTTATTATGACAATTCGATGGACGTCGCCAAATCTTCCTACTTATTGATCTGCCTTAATCGACTTTGCAATGTATATCGAAACTAAGGCCTTTGCATCTACATAAGCAGATGATTTATACAGCGTCCAGTGGCACCTTCACTCAAACTAGATGGCTGAGTGAACATTACAAGTGAACAAGGGATATTGTTTTAGATAATGTAGGCTTACCCAGCACTTATGCCATCCTGACAGCTTAGTCAGCCCACAGGAAAGAAAAGTCAATACGTGCGGAGCCAACCTATATGCGGCTTTCCTCACGATGTTTTCCTTCACAGTGAACCGTGAAGCATGAATTGTAGTTCCATAAAATAGGGTAGGTGGTCTATTACTCGGTACGTCAAATCTCTTTCGCTTCAATGACATCTTTGACTTCATCGTCTTGCCCTTCGGTTACTTAGGCTACTGTATGTTTACCTCAAATTTAATAAATTATGTCCTACTCGTTGCTCTTAGTTACACGCTATAAAGTATTTTTTTCTGCAATATTATTAAATATGACCTTACTGCACGGCAGACAAGAGTGCTGGGAGGCATCAAATCCGTACATACCCGTCTTCGGGCTCTTTCTTTTTGTCTCCTACATACAGTTTCAGTCACTGAAAAAAGTGTGAATCTATTAGGCACTGCTGAAATCCTCCATTACGGACGCAAAGACCATGATGATGGCTGAATGTTGAAAGCACAAAGTAGCTCGAAGTTGTGTCAGTATGGTTCTTTGGCTTTCTAACTCTGTTGCTCTAGAATCGTTATCGTTATCAACCCTTGTATGACCCACTGCTAGAGCACGGGTCTCTTCTTGCATCGCAGGAAGGTTAAGCCATACTCCACCACGGGGGCCAAGTCCGGGTTGGTGGAGGATTGTAAGACAGTGGCGGGCCTTACTGTCAGAAGTTATCAAGCCGCCCATAAGGCCTCTAGAATAAGACTTTTAATTGTTCCAATCATCGTAACTCATAGGCACTGATAAAGTCGTCCGCATTGGACGACTTTTGGCTATAATAGCCATAGGTGAATTACTGATGAGGCATTCCTAGCAATGTCTCCTAGCAATGGGTCTTTCCCACTTTTCACTTCGCTATTCTCATCACGCCATCCTTCCCAGTCTCTTGCCATTCGCATCCACGGACTTTCTGCTGACTTTACCACACTGTCCGACCATCGGGCAGTTGGCCTACCTACTCTGGCCGCTGCCCGGCTCTTGGCTGCCACTTCACTTCTGCCCTGGTCCGCCTTTTTTGGTCCCTTTATTCCTCCGTGGAGTCTGGGGCTGACACAAAGGCTTTCCATTTATCTCTTGGCTAGAGAGATTATCTATAGGCAAATTACTCCATTCACTTTCTGATCATCTTCTTCTTAGAATGTCGATAGTAAACAAATAAATAAATATGCATGGACATGTTACACAGATCTCGTTAGCCCTATACTAAGTACAACTAAATTACTTGTCTTATAGGTGCTTACTCGACGATAGATTTACATAGATAACATCCAAGACCCGAGACAAACTAGAACAGTTTGTTTCCTAGTTTGACCCGCCCGGGGATCGAACCCGAGACCTTCGGTTTTACAGTCAGCGTGCCAAGCCGCTGCGTCACCGAGGCCGTCAAACAATTTTCATCAAAATCTTACTAAGCAGCTGCGGTCCGGAACTTTGCGACGCTGATAACTTTATCGGTTGCAATCAGTCTGATGATGAAATAAGACCTTATATTTCCGAGCTATGTGCGGAGAATATATCTCCCAGTGCAAGTTGCTTTCTTCAAAACATAAAAGTTCCCCGGCCGTCGGGTGCTGCATAGATAATGGCCGGTATTGTTCCGGGCGCGGTATGGACGAATGCGTGCCGGGTTAAGGCCTCACGCCTCTGCTTTGCTGCAGGTCAGACGGTGCAACTTTAAAGGGTTGAAAACGTTAAATGGAAGGATATTGCTGTGCAAAGAGTTAAAGTGTGGATTGAATAAGGAAAACGCAGTTTGGCTACCTGTACTGTAATTTTCACTGCCTTTTTTACTTTGAATACAATTTACAGAAATTACAATGAGAAACAAATATATATTGCGAATGTGAGGGGAAGGGCTGGTAAGGGACGTCCCAGACGGACTTACATCGACCAAATAGGGGATGTATTAGCAAAGGGAAAGATAAAAGTACCCGGAACCGGCGTGCGTGCATGCAACGACTTATGAACGTTGATGAAGCGAAGGTGATCTGTCAGGATCGTGGCAAGTGGCAGTCCCTGGTCTCTGCCTACCCCTCTGGGATACAGGCGTGAGGTTATGTATATATGTACAATAAAGTGGAGGAAAACATTGTGATGAAAACTCAGTGTCTGAGGTATTCAAGTACCCAAGCGCTTGAAATTGCCAATCCGCGGTGAACACGCGTGGCAATCAAGCCTATACTCTCTCTTTCTCTCTCTCTCTCTCTCTGAGAGAAGGTCTGTGTCATGCCGTGGGACGATTATAGGTAACAAAAAAAACAATAAACCACACCTAACAAAAATAACCAATTACCCGAACTCGGGATCAGATTTCAACAGTAAAAATCATTGCAAAGCATTTAGGTTGACTCTGCTTACCAGTTGATGCTCAGCTGTCGGGTTGTTCGTTATTATTTATTTCAGTCTTTAGTTTGTCGACTATACTCTGTAAAGAAAACCAAATAGAGGCTTCACCTTAACCAAGCGTTCGCAAATGCATTAATACAAAACAAAGAAGGCCACGCCTCGCGCCGTGTCATGTATCGCCGCACCGCGCATC
This sequence comes from Yponomeuta sedellus, assembly GCA_934045075.1. Lineage (NCBI taxonomy): Eukaryota > Metazoa > Arthropoda > Insecta > Lepidoptera > Yponomeutidae > Yponomeuta > Yponomeuta sedellus. The sequence goes on along the minus strand of OW203722.1, from coordinate 25,284,360 downwards.
AATAACTATAACTGCGCTTCGAAAACAATAAACGAAATATTCGATGCTCTGTGAGAATGCGCCTTGAGAGATCTATCATCTTTTATACGACCAAATGCATTATAGTAAGGCATGTACAGTCTGTTAGCTTTTAGAATATACCTCGGGCTCTAGAGTAGGCTTCGGTTTTCGCCGAAAGCACACAAGTGTAATACTATAACTCCGCTTCGAAAACATAAACGAAATATTCGATGCTCTGTGAGAATGCGCCTTGAGAGATCTATCATCTTTTACACGACCAAATGCATTATAGTAAGGCATGTACAGTCTGTTAGCTTTTAGAATATACCTCGGGCTCTAGAGTAGGCTTCGGTTTTCGCCGAAAGCACACGAGTGTAATACTACTTCCTGCTCCGTATAAAACTTTTCTTCACTAGTTTGAAAAGCTATGTAAAGTTATAAATATCAATACAAAATAAACCTTACCTGATTGACATATAATTGATTTATTATTGCACACTCAGTACACAGTATTAGTACACTCAGAAACTGAGCGATCGTGATAAGTGGGTACTTTGAGAAGTGTCGATGTTCAGTTTTTTTTACAAAAAAGTAACTAGATCGTAGACTTTTAGTCCGGATTTACTTACGGGTGTTGTTATATCGGAAAAGTCCGACCAGGTTTCGCTCCGATTCGCAGAGCATAATCATGGTGAGCAGAGACGGAGCTCGCGTCGTCGGTTGCTCGTCTCACACACTAAGTAAGTAAATCCGGACTAAAAGTCTGCAATGTATTGTGCTTACGAAAGTTAGTAACTAGATCTATATAGTTTATTGAAATAATTTACTATTGGATAGTTAATTAACATAGGGTCACACTTTACATCCAGATAAATAAAAAAACACGCACCGTAAAATATTCTTTAAAAAATCGTCAAGAACACAGACCTAATATACAAACTTAATTTCTTCCTAGTTTTTCGATGTTGTGTTCAAAATTAGGCATTGAATACGTTGGTTATTTGATTTATGCCACACCTGGCAATAAAGTGGCTTTTTCCGCACGAAAAAGCCGCTTTCTGGCCATCTTTTTATGTCTACACTTACATAAAAAGATGTACACAACACGGGAGGTAATAAAGAAAGCTCTCGATCGCATATTTACGTCCCTCGCTTGCAGCTCGGGCCGGAAACTTCTGCGATCTCGGCCTTTCTTTGTATTACCACCCTAGTTATGTAATGTACTATTCCAAAACACGTTATTTTTACTTCCTCTCTTGTCTTTGTTTCTCTCTATAGTTGGGTTCAATGTTTGATCAGCACAACACTGGAATAACAAAAGCTGGATTCGGATCTCACTGTGAATCTCACTCGGCATTGTCCGCACTTTTACTTTTACTTTGTAATATTTATTTTTTTAATATAGAGCAACCTCTGAAAGCATTATAATCTTATATGAAAGATTTTTAGCCTCTAGAACAAGAAAACTTTTGTGTACTTTTTTACTATAAAATAAACAGTTATTTAAACATTTTTTATGTAAAAAAAAACTGTACGAAATCGCACTGACTGTAAACTTTATATTTTGAAAATATGTACAATATTTTACATATATACGACCTCTGTGGCGCAGCGGTAGCGCATCTGCCTACCATGCGAGAGGTCCCGGGTTCGATCCCCGGCTGGGGACAAAAAAAAAACCCCAGGTCTTAGATGTTTACATGTTTGTGATGTCGCTGTTTCTGGTACCCACGGCCAGAAGCAATGTATGTGCCAGTATGTAAATGTTATGTTATGTTAATAATTAAATGTATTTTGGTTGATCAGGATTTTTTTTAATTTAGATGTAGCTTTATTTGCTCAGCCATGTCTTAAAAGAAGGTTACCTCCTATGGAGATTTAATAAACTAAATTAAACCTTTTTTCCAGTCCTTTTTATTTCGAAGATCTTGCGCATTTAAAAGGTTATTGCCATTTTTAAAATCTGATGCTTTGTTTTACATTTCAGTGTATTATATTCTAAAATTATACTTTATGACATCTTTTGACCTTAAATAAGAATTATACGAAGTGACCAATACTCAAAAGCAGAAGTGCACAGGATATAATTTTAGGATTTTGTGGTATTCCTTAGTACCTACGACTATACACCGTTTGTTCATTCAAAACAGTTCACAGTGTCTCAAAATAGGATATCTTGGAAAATTTGTGTTCAAATTATGCGTGATGAGGAATGTGATCTAAAGAAGAAACACGAACGAAAGTAATTAGAAAAGTAAATATCAAAAACAAAACGTCATTAATAAATATCCGATAATATCTCGCTAACAATAAAGCACGTATGAGAGAGAACAAAACTCGATGTCTCATTTAAAGAGGGAGGAAACTTTTCCGCGGTAGCGAAGGAGCCATGAAGTATAAAGTGGAATAATACAGAAGTACCATTCACCTGTACTATTTTAGTATTTATTTTTGTTTTATTTATTCAAGAAGAAAAAATTGTCATTCAAAAATTGACAAACTTTTACCTTATGAGAAAAAAATATTAGAAATAACAAGCACACTTTGCCAATTCCTCAGCATTTCCCACAGAAAGATAATCACACTATCCTTAATAAGAGGCGCAATATGCAATATAGTTGTGATTTAATGTAAATTATGTTTACTAGTATTGACTCTAGTAACGTAGTAAATGATAAGTACTTTCTTAAGAAAAACAGAACAAAGTTGTTAAGGGAGGAAGTTCTTACGGAGAAAGAAGTTTAATTTAAAAAACGACACGCTAGCTCTTAACAAATCTTGCCCTTTATATGTTAAGAGGATACAACTGAAGGTATTTTGGTGCTTAAGCTGAGAATAACAGAATGAAAAGAAAATTATTTTCTCCACATAATCATATTTCTGAGAAACTATTCTTTACAAAGCTATCGTTTCTTATTGATAACTACGACGAAACCTTAATTTGTCTTCTCCAAACGTATTGGCAAAGTTTCATTTTGATTCAGGTCAAAACCAAACTTCGTTTGTATGGGAATTGCTTCTTGAGGAGCCCGCCCCGAGATAAAAAAAATCTTAAGATAAAGACAAAGATAAAAAATTATATATTGACTCATGAAAAAACAACTTAATACAAAATAAGACTTAAACCGTGTATTAAAAACTTAAGGCAATATAAGGCTCAGCAAGTGCTAACCCGGGTCAGCCCCGAACAGCGCTGGTTTTCTCTTGGATTTAAGGCTGGCTGGCTTTAAGCCTTAAATCCAAGAGTATTTCGTTGTTTCTGTTAATAGAAATCCTTAAAATACGAAAAACAATAATGTCTATTAGGATGACACTATTATTATTTTTTTTAATGCACTAACCCGTGCTAAGGAACAAATTTAAAAACCTATTTAGAGGCTAAAAATTTTACCCATGCCGGGATTCGAACCCGCAACCTCTGGCTATCCGTGCCAGCGCTCTACCAATTGAGCCAATGGGCGACTCACGGCAGTACAGATCATGGTGGTTTGTTTGTGATTTGCTGTGTGTCAAGCATTTTACAAATTCATAATCATATCCTATCCTATGGTATCTAAGTTTGGGACCGGGTCAAGTGATCGTGTTGTGTGAAAGTTATTATCATTATAAATATTAAAAAGTGTATCGCCTGGACTGTATCATAACCTAGTTAGGTGTATTAACACTCGAAATTATGCAATCGAAGTTCTTCACAAAGCTGGCGCAACTATTCTCGACCGAGGTCATTTAAATACATAAATCTCTTTGTAGTTCAAAACTTATAGGGCGCTCCATCTACGGTGTATCTTTTGCTATGGGAAGATATTGCGAATTGTAACTGCAAACGTATTAAGCTGAACAGGTAGGTTTCCAGTTTGGTTCCTATTTTTTCTCCCATGTAAAGTTTAGCATCTTAAATTTGCTTAAGTCAGATGTCGCTGGCTGTACGTAATGCAGAGAATAGTGTAAAGAGGTTCGAAATTTCACTGATGCCGTGAGTCGCCCATTGGCTCAATTGGTAGAGCGCTGGCACGGATAGCCAGAGGTTGCGGGTTCGAATCCCGGCAAGGGTGAAATTTTTAGCCTCTAAATAGGTTTTTAAGTCTATTAGGATGTTTGCTTGTCCTAGATCATTCATGCATCTCTTTAGGTCAAGCCATGTCAACCTCTAGTAGACATGACTTTTGCAGTAAGTTAAATTAGTGCAGTAAGTAAAATGTGTTAAATTAGACTATTATAGGGTGAAGATTTTAAATGTCAAAAATCGTGACTCTCCAGTACATTAATTGTAGAATTCGGACGTTTTATTATCACAAAACTCGGTCCTTGCCCCGGCTTAGCTACAGGAAACTAAAATATATTTAACGCTCAGTGTATGTATGAAGATGATTAGACTACGAAGATTCTTGGTACAATTGACGGCCTTATTGCAAATTATTTGTACTAAAATGTTTTCCGAAATACCTCTATAATGTAAAAGTTCAAGGTATCGTGAGCTTAGAAACTTCGCCAATTTAGGTTACAACGTAACACTTATTAAACGTTGTGGCTTTGTTTACAACAAAGTTGGAATAGATCGCGACTGAAAATACATATTCTTCAAATCCGCACTTTCAGGTTAATAGGAAGAGGTTTTTGAAATATTTCAGTCTCACTATTTTTATTTTTAATGCACTAACCCGTGCTAAGGAACAAATTTAAAAACCTATTTAGAGGCTAAAAATTTCACCCATGCCGGGATTCGAACCCGCAACCTCTGGCTATCCGTACCAGCGCTCTACCAATTGAGCCAATGGGCGACTCACGACATCAGTGAAATTTCGAACCTCTTTACAATATTCTCTGTATTACGTACAGGCAGCGACATCTGACTTAAGCAAATTGCATTACTTACAGCCCCGACTACCTACTTTGCAGTTAGGTTTAACATCGGAACGATATCACTGTACCCACATGATTACACTATTTTTATTTTTAAAGCACTAACCCGTGCTAAGGAACAAATTTAAAAACCTATTTAGAGGCTAAAAATTTCAGTATTTCAGTCCCACTAGCAAAAGCTGTTCGTAACAAAACTATAAAGCACGGGTTAGTGCATTAAAAATAGAAATAGTATAAAACTATAAAGGTCGTATAGCGGCACAGGATTGCTCGTAGCCGCGGCTGCCTGAGTGATCTTAAGCGATCACGAAGGTAAACACAGGGCGCGTTCAGTGCATGGATGGGTAAACCGTCTATGGCTAACTCTAGTGGCATTTTTCCAAGTGGTTCCGTGCTTCGCAAGGCAGGTTAAGCAGTTGGTGCCGGCTGCCGTGGATAGATGGCAGTCGTTAAGCCAAGACAGAGGCCATAGGGCGGCTTAAAAACTTCTGACAGTAAGACCAGCCACTAGTCTTGCAAGCCTCCGCCAATCCGGGCTTGGCCCCCGTGGTGGAGTATGGCCTATACCAGACCCGTGCCCCTCGATGGGGACATAATGGGTTGACGATGATGATGATGATGATAGCGGCATAGTGACTATTTAATACAATTTTCCATCTGTATTCGAAAGCTCTGAAGTGAAACATCTGAGCCGTCCCTTTTGCCCCAAAAGTTAGTCGGAATAATAAATCAATGTGTCGAATAATTGCTCCTCATCGAAACGCCTCGGAGAGTCTGAATCAAAAGTTACTAATCACCATGCCTTTATTAATAAGGCTTCGGTGGAAAATAAATTCTCTGACAAAGGTTTTGCAGCAAGTTTTGAGAGAGAGGGCTTCCAGACCGCGCAAAGCTACGGGTCGAGGAACATGAAATGCGAAACGGGAAATATTCACTTCGCTTTAATAGTGTGTTTATTCTGAGAGCTAACCAATAATTAAAAGCAAGTTTACAATATAATATGTACAATAAGGGATTTATTGTACAAGGATATTACAGAAAACATATTCGATATCAACCTTTATATGTCCCTATTGCTGAGGTACGGGTCTCTTCCTGCGCCGCAGGAAGGTTAGACCATACTCCACTACAGGGATCAAGTCCGGGTTCATATACGATTTTAAGACAGTGGCGGGCCTTACTGTCAAAAGTTATTAAGCTGCCAATAAGGCCTCTGACGTGGCTTAACGATTGCCGTTAAACGACAGTCGGCACCAAGGGCTTAACGTGCTCTACGAAACACGGAAGCGCTCGAAAAAATGCCACTAACGGTAGTCACCTAGTGGTCGAATCGAGTGATTGATTCCAATCACTCGATTCGGCTAGGCTACTAGCGCTTCTATTAAATATATTACGTTACATAAGCTCACGCATGTATTCCAGAGACCACGGTTTGCCACCGACAAAGATCCTGACAAACTTCTTGCAATCTCCAGCTTCTTGGGTTGGTACTCTTTTAACAACGCACGCCCTGTGACTACGCCCTAGATTCTGATTATGAATTTTAGTATTATGACAATTGCAGAAGGACTAGGTGGAGCGACAATATTCGCAAAGCGGTAGGCAGTAACTGGAAGGGAAGAATTAAAAAGTGAAAATTACTTTGCTAAATTTCGCCAAATATCCCATAATCACCATGCGGTTAGTTAATGCACTCTCTCTCCCACTTTTTCAAGCAGAAGCAAGACACGAACACACCACAACCAACACCCATACTTGTGTGAGAAAATACGCCCAAAAATCCCGCAAGCACCATGCGGTTAGTTAATGCACCGCCCTCCCTCCTACTTTTTCAAGCAGAAGCAAGACACGAACACCACCACCGACACCAATACTTGAGTGAGAAAATACGCATTTTAATGTTATTATGGATTTCCGCAAAGTAACGCCTGATTCCATACAATATCTGAAAAGGAAAAATTGAAGATCTGTGAAACCTACGTCGGGCAGTGGACTTACGCCGGTTGATTATGACGACGATGATGAAGTTTTTGAGATAGCGGCCGTGTTCCTCGTGCAGATGTGTTATTGTGTACTGGCTTGTGACACAGATATTAAAATGATATTATCTGTTTCAGGTATAACTATCGCGAAAATTAAAAGGTAAGTCAAAATGGTAGGGTAAGTGAAGCAGAGATCTGAAGCAGATTACCGGTGGCGGCTGGATGAGGATAGTGGAGGATGGAAAGAAGTGGCATGTCTTGGTTTTAGCGGTGGAAGCTGATGAATTGCATTGGTAATGTTTGTTACTTTCCAATCCAATGCAAAATATTAAAATTAATCCAATGCGAGATAAGTTTGATTAAATCAAATGCAAGATACGAAATAGATTTATTTAAGATGATAGGTACAAATATTTATTTACATTTACATTTTTTTCTACCTTACTTCAATTTCGATTTCCACGATCGTTCAAGATCGGTTGATATTGTTATTATGTGCAAGGACTTAAACCTGAATAAACCGTTAAAGTTCCTTCACGCCCCTTGTCGGCAGAAAAACAAAAGACGACACCGCCGTTACATCACCTTGCTAAGGCCATTACAAAAATGACCTATAAATCTTCCCCGTCCAAAAGTTCCTGCAATTGATTCACGATCAATTGATCGCGAGCCCGGTTATTTATGCGCTGAATATTAACATCACCGCGCATTTATCACCGGTCGCCAAAAAAACAGCAACAAAGCGAGGGGTTTAAATAATAATAGTGTAAGCGAAACAATAAGAAACTCTTTGGTCAAGTGCACTTTGCACATTGCTGGAAGTGGTTCCGTCTTTGTACGGATCCGATCTTTTTTCCACCGTACGGCCTTGTCACCAATTGAGTCGCCATATCCACTAAAATTAATCAATTTCATTCACGACAGCTGCTTGGCACTTTTTCTTAAAAATATGATTAATGAAAAATCAATTAGATCCATTTTATAGCAAACTCAGCTGGCGCATACTAAAATTACTACCTGTGGCATTAAAAAAGTTTCGAACACCATCTCCACTGAAATTAATATCTTTCATGACAGCAGCTAATAAGCACTCTCACATAAAAATATAATTCATAGGTTCTGCATACATACATTATATAACCTCACGCCTATATACCAGAGGGGTAAGCAGAAACCAGGGACTGCCACTTTCCATGATCCTGACAGAACACCTTCGCTTCATCGACGCTTTTAAGTGGTTGCATGCACTAACACCGGTTCCGGGTTCATAGGTTCTGTTTCTCAAAAAATATCAGCTGACCCATGCTAAACTACATAATGTGGCACTAAAAGTATTTCGAACATTAGCAAATTTTAAGCGAAAATTTCATTGACTAAAAATTAATAAATTTAAAAACCTATTTAGAGGCTAAAAATTTCACCCATGCCGGGATTCGAACCCGCAACCTCTGGCTATCCGTACCAGCTTTAAATTTGTTCCTTAGCACGGGTTAGTGCATTAAAAATAAAAATAGTGTAAAAATTAATATTCAAAATTTTGACAAACATTCTTCCTTCGTAATCGTAAACCGCCCATTTTCATGTGTTTTCGGGGATATTGCTATACCCTGTATTTTATACGGCTGCAACTGTCTCTGGACATGGTTTTCAAACATCACCATCGCAACCTTATACTGCATAACAATCACCGACAAAAGGGTGGTCCGCACAATTGCCCGTCCACCTCTCATTTTAATACGGCCGCGTCGGCGACGATATAATTTTGTCTTGGCAATTTCTGCCGCCATTCTTTCTGGTCAAATCGTGAAATAATCTCGCAGACCCGCGGTGTCTACGTGTCAGGAATATTGCGGAAGCAGTGTTCTCCTTGGAGCTCGCGTTTTGTTTCCAATTTGAAAAGGTCGTCGTGGGCCCGGTTAATCCTTTCAATGACCTAGCTGGTCATTGATCTTTTTTGTGATATTCCATAGTATTGGCGTCCACATATAAGTTGTGGCAGTACAGATCATTGTGGTTCGTTTGTGATTTGCTGTGTGTCAAGCATTTTACAAATTCATAATCATATCCTATCCGAGGGTATCCTAGTTTGGGACCAGGTCAAGTGATCGTGTTTTGTGAAAGTTATTATCATTATAAATATTAAAGAATGCACATATACTTTCTCTTCTGTACAAAATCGTCCATAATCCTTCTTATCCATTATATTTAAAAGAACGATTTCATTTGTTGCACTCTGGAGTGAGACCAGTGAGAACCTTAAATTCCCATCTCCTTCAGATTCCTGTCCACAACACTGGAGCCTACGGGGATTCGTTCTCGGTCCATTCGGTCAGGCTGTGGAATGCACTGCCGCAGAGTATTCGTACTAGCCCGTCTTTCAGTACTTTCAGGAAACGGTTGAAAGAGCATTATCTGTCTATATCTTAGCTCCTTGATAGGTATGTATGTAAGTAGGTTCTTATTCTGTATTGTTTACGTATTATTATGTATTGTTTATGTATGTATGTAGGTAGATTTCTTTGATGGTTTATGTAGTTTATTCTTTACATTATTAGCTTTTATGTATTTGGGTAGATATCTATTTTGGCATGATTTTGTTATCTGTGTAAGTGTATTAGTATGTAGTGTATGTTGTGCACGTGCATAGACCCGTTTCACATCCCCACTCCAACACCCCAAGGTTTGCTGGAAGAAATCTCTTACAGAGATAAGCTCGCCTTTGTACATGTATTTTCTTTAATTGTATTTCTTTTTTTGTGTTTTTCGTGTACAATAAAGTATAAACTAAACTAAACTAAACTAAAGAGTGTATCGCCTGGACTGTATCATAACATAACCTAGTTAGGTGTATGAACACTCGAAATTATACAATCGAAGTTCTTCACAAAGCTGGCGCAACTATTCTCGACCGAGGTCATTTAAATACATAAATCTCTTTGTAGTTCAAAACTTATCGGGCGCTCCATCTACGGTGTATCTGTTGTTATGGGAAGACATTGCGAATTGTAACTGCAAACGTATTAAGCTGAACAGGTAGATTTCCAGTTTTGTTCCTATTTTTTCTTCCATGTAAAGTTAAGCATAAGATAAGATCAAACAAGATAATAATATTCCTTACAGTCTACACAAAACAAAACAATTATTATTATAGAGACAACCGTTACAAAAACAATGGCGGCGGGCATTTTCTTCCTATTGCTGATAGCATTTTCTTCGTTATAAGCTTATGTTGAAAAGATTGCAGTGAGAAGATATAGAGAGGAGGAGAAGAGGCATAATATGGGATCAAAACATCGAATACAAAAGTAGTAGTCGTCCTCAGGTCGTCCCGGCCCCGTTGGCCGCGGTAGGGTTATGAAGACAAGTTGTGACAGGCGGCCTCCGTGACCGAGTCAGTGTTGGTCACCCGGCGTCGTTGACGTCATTTTCCAGCAAAAATGGCGGTTTTCGCTTTCAGCGGTGTCGGTTTTCACCAGGTTTCCAAGAAATGGTCAGAGGAAAAATACACTTTTTGAATTACTTCGAAGTGGCCATAAACGCAGCATAAATTTCGTGGGGTAAAGTCTCTTATGTCATAGATTATCTGACACTGCAAACGTTGTGTTGATAATATTAGCCCGCGACCTATTTACAGACCTACCAGATGCACAAAAATTACGTCACATTATCATGACACTATTTAGTCTCTTATGTAATCCCTGGTGTACCTACATGCAATAAAGAATATTCTTTCTATCTATCTATTTATCTATTTGACATAGATGAAGCGCTCGTGGCCTAGGCGAACCGAGTGATTGGAATCAATCACTTGGTTAAGCAACAACAAGCGCGGTCAGGTACAGGATGGGTGAGCGTCCCGTGACTACCGCTAGTGGGATTTTTTCAAGCGCTCCCGTGCTTCGCAAGGTACGTTAAGTCGTTGGTGCCGGCTGTCATTTAATGGCAGTCGTTAAGCCATGTCAGAGGCATTATAGGCAGCTTGATAACTTCTGACAGTAAGGCCCACCACTGTCTTACAATCATCCCCCAACCCGGACTTGGCCCCCGTGGTGGAGTATGGCCTAACCTACCTGTGATGCAGGAAGAAACCCGTGCCCCAGCAGTGGGAACATAAAAGGGTTGATAACGATATGACATAAAGGCGTAATGTTATAAAGGCGAAAGTTTGTAAGTGTACACACTCACAAACTTTCGCCTTTATAATATTTTGTTACTGCATCACACTAATAATATAAAGGCGAAAGTTTGGGAGTGTGTATTTTTGTTACTTCTTCTCGTCTAAAACGGCTGGAGCGATTTTAATAACATTTGATATGGATTACACTATTTTTATTTTTAATGCACTAACCCGTGCTAAGGAACAAATTTAAAAACCTATTATGGGTGAAATTTTTAGCCTCTAAATAGGTTTTTAAATTTGTTCCTTAGCACGGGTTAGTGCATTAAAAATAAAAATAGTGTAATCATGTGGGTACAGTGATATCGTTCCGATGTTAAACCTAACTGCAAAGTAGGTAGTCGGGGCTGTAAGTAATGCAATTTGCTTAAGTCAGATGTCGCTGCCTGTTCGTAATACAGAGAATATTGTAAAGAGGTTCGAAATTTCACTGATGCCGTGAGTCGCCCATTGGCTCAATTGGTAGAGCGCTGGTACGGATAGCCAGAGGTTGCGGGTTCGAATCCCGGCATGGGTGAAATTTTTAGCCTCTAAATAGGTTTTTAAATTTGATATGGAGTTAGCTGGTACCCTAGATTGAGACATAGGCAACGTTTTACTGCGGAAAAATATCTTATTCCCGAAGGAAAATCGATAAGCCGCGGGCAACAGCGCGTGGTACAGCTAGTAATTCATAAAAATCAAACAAGCACCTCGATAACAAATACTATATACGAGATTTTCATATGTTAAAGTCTGATTTTTAATTCCGTAGCATTGTGACAGTTATAATTTTTTGACATATCAGAGATTACAAACCTTTTGGGCCAGGCACATTTTTCAATTTCAATACGAGTCTGAATATCTGAGTCTATACATTTTATTTGTTAGTGAAAGTTTCCATTTTATAAAGTGCGGTGCTCCACATTAAAAGTGAATTTACGACGAGTGATAATTACGTCTCTTTTCGTCACACCCAGCAAATCAAAGAGACAGACGCGACGTGACAGCTAACATTTTATTCTTCTAAAAAGGTTTACTAAACCTTAAATTAGGTGGCGGTGTTGTCAGCTCTAGAATAAAATAAAGTAATTAAAGTTAATTCGATGTGTTGTTCGAAGCGCTCGTGGCCTAGGCGAACCGAGTGATTGGAATCAATCACTTGGTTAAGCATCAGCAGGCGCGGTCAGGTACGGGATGGGTGAGCGTCCCGTGACTACCACTGTAGTGGCATTTTTCCGAGCGCTTCAGTGCTTCGCAAGGCACGTTAAGCCGTTGGTGCCGGCTGTCATATAATGACAGTCGTTAAGCCGTGTCAGAGGCCTTATGGGCGGCTTGATAACTTCTGACAGTAAGGCCCGCCACTGTCACAATCCTCCACCAACCCGGACTTGCCCCCGTGGTGGAGTATGGCCTAACCTTCCTGCGATGCAGGAAGAGACCCGTGCCCCAGCAGTGGGGACATACAAGGGTTGATAACGAACGATGTGTTGTTCATGATATTGAAATATTTGTTATTTTTGTATTAAGTCGCTTAAGCAAGTTATAACCTTATATAGGTAAAACATAAAAAATACGCAGCATTTAATTTTTCATTATTCTGAAATGCGTCAAATTTGTCTCTTTTTCGGTGGAGAACTCTTTTAGTAGCAACACTTACGAAATGTCAGAATTCTACGGAATGAAAAATCAGACTATAGATGAAACACGAAGGCTAACCGAGCTACTTGTTAACTCATTCAAACAAACTGATACGAGTACTTTAGATACACTGAAACACTGAATTGGCCCACGTGTAGAGCCAGCAAACGAGAATTTCAATTGATGTAGGCCATCCCTTCTTTTACCATAAACCAAAACTACCAACTTACTTCACTTTTACTGTATATCGCCGTACGTTCACAACCGTAGCATTCGTTACACGTAGCACTGAGTTTAAAAAGGAGCATGTTTTTTTTTCAGAGGTGCGTGCTTTAGATTCAAGCCTTTCAGTCTAGGCTTTTGAAAGTCACACGTGCCTGTACGAGGATGTATTCACGAGCGAATGTATAGGGAAGACGGAGCTTATGTTTGTGAAAATGGTAGAAACTACCTATGAATGTTTTGTATTTTCTTTCGCAAAAAGTTTTGCTGAGGTTTTCGACCTTTTTGGGTTAACATAAACTTAACTTACTGACACTTCATGATAATTACTTAACTGGCAGTAAACAAACCAAAAAAGAAAGTTGTAGAGCTACCTTAGGCCTTCTTGCAAAGGCATCCCGAAACAGCCATTAATTTATTCATGGCAGGTAACAAAAATAGAACTGCGCGGCGAAAAAGTAAAACAGAAAAACACTTATCACCGCGTGACGTCACAATCTTTTTTCCCGCCCGGCCCCGGGGGAGGGTGTTCGAAATTTAAAATTTAATTAAGGCGGCCAGTTACTGCAGCGCGCGTTAATCTCGTAAAGGCTGCTACACACGCCGCGTACAAAGCAATTTTTAATTGCGTCGAGTCTGAAAGCGCGGTGACTGTGCCGCCTTACGATTGATTTAAAAGCAAAAAGCTCCCGCGATATGTAGAGATACGGAAGGCCCCACAGTCCTCAGTTTTTTGTAACCGCAACCGCGGACTCCGTCAATTCACTCGTATAATTTGACTAGCGTCGTCTTTGACTGGTTTCATTGTCTTTGGGCTAGAGTTTTGGGAATAGAGGTAGCGATCGGCTTATTATCATTTTAACAAAAAAATGTTTGGGTGACTTTGAACTTAGGGTGAGTGACCGTCAAGGAATTTGGCTTAAGAGACACGTGCGTTATTGTAAGTACGTAGTGCAACTTAGGTATAAAACGAAGTAGGTCGAATATTGCATTCAGCCGTTCTTTTTATTCCATGTTAGAAAAAGTGGATTGGTTTTGATAACACACCATTTCGGCGTACGGCACAATTAACATTTCAGCTATGGCAAAGCTGAAATATTCGCAGATCGTGGATTTATAAATAAGCCATTTTATGATATACTGTTTATCTGATTAGTGGTACTATCTAAATAAGGTTTGACACAAATATTGTTACTAATGATGTTAGAATGGGACGTTCTACAGAACTGGACTATGATTTACATGAATCTGTGATATTGGTTTGTAATATAAGCAAAATTCATAGCACATAAACTCACGGCTGTATCTCGGAGGGGTATGCAGAGACTAGTCTGCCACTTGACATGATCCTGACAAACCGGTTTTGACTCATCAACGGTCATAAGTCGTTGCGTGGTTACATGCGCACGCACCGGTTCCAAAAAATTACTGAACCTTTTTCGAAATAATATCGTCCCAGGAAAAAAAAACCACTTAAGTTAATACGGTTGAAACTGTATTTTTTTGTTTATTTTCACATCATAAAAAAAACTTACTATTGTTGCAATGGCTATATAAGTACGTGAATTTTACACGATTTAAGACACAAAAAAAGGAAAACTGAAGCACATACCATTCGTCTAGTTCAGCAGCAGACACTCACAAATTGTTAAAACACAAAAAAATACGAGCTAGCATAAACTTTTTTTTGAAAACAAAGATTTTAAAAACGAATAGGCTGAAAATTCCACCCATTTGAAATAGGTTTTTAAAATTGTCCTAAGCACGGGTTATTGCATTAAAAAAGAATATGACAAAGTTTTTATTATTATATTATTAATTTACTTAATTCAGCTTTAAAAACCTATTTAGAGGCTAAAAATTACACCCATGGCGGGATTCGAACCCGCAACCTCTGGCTATCCGTACCAGCCAGAGGTTGCGGGTTCGAATCCCGGCATGGGTGAAATTTTTAGCCTCTAAATAGGTTTTTAAATTTGTTCCTTAGCACGGGTTAGTGCATTAAAAATAAAAATAGTTAATTCAGCTTGTTTAAAAAAAATGTGCATTTTTTAATTACCCAATACTTCTTGTTTAATATACAAACTTCTGGCCTCTCGCTTTCATAACATATTATGTGATGAAAGCGAGAGGCCAGAAGTTTGACAACGACTTTCTTGGAGCAACCATTATACAAGGTCTAATCTACGCTCAAGAAATGCCCTTTTCTGTGCTTCTTCTTCCTCAGGCTATATTATGAAGTCCACTGCTGGACAAAGCTCTCCCCTAATAAGCGATAGCGCCCCGTCTTCAGCTTGCCGCATCCAGCATCTGCCGGCAGTTTTTCGCAGAGCGTCATCCCACCTGGTCGGAGGGCGTCCTACACTACGTTTGCCGAGTCGCGGTCTCCACTCAAGAACACGTTTACTCCAACGGTTGTCGATTCTTCGCAATATATGGCCAGCCCACTGCCACTTCAGCATGCTGATTCTCTGACCTATGTCGATAACTATGGTTCTCTGTCGGATGCATTCATTACGAATCCTATCCTTCAGAGAAACTCCGAGCATAGCTCTCTCCATAGCTCGCTGAGCGACTTTGAACTGTGGACCAACCCTTTCGTGAGTGTCCATGTCTTAGCTCCGTAGGGCATCATCACCTTTTCTGTGCAAAAATGGCAATTTATCTGTCGAGCCCAAAATGTCTCGACGCTAACATGGCGACCGCGAAGGAGATGGAGTCGACCGAGACATGTCTACAACTGGGTAACATGGCGGTATTGCCGAGATGATTTTGACACAAATTTTGACATATTTCTACATTTTACCATACTCAGTGCATAAAGGTATTGATCAAGAACAACTTTTACAGATTTTTTAGATAAAAATACAACACCTTGTTTAATACGAGTATGGCAATAAATAGTTAGAATATTTTCGGGGCTTATGATCTATCTTTGGCTGATGAGGTTTTAGACTGCCCTCAATCAGCTATCACAAAGCACTATTAGGGTTGCGACACACTACACTGACAATGTCGGACGATAAGCCATGCGATTTTTTTCCACTCGAACACATCTTGATGACCGGATCCCACGTTTGCGACAGTTTGAAACCACATTCCCGATTAAGCCCCGAGGATATTCTATGTGTACTAGTCGCGAAAGTTTTAAATATGTTATGACAATAAATACTTTTAGGTAGAAAAGACCGCAGTCTATTGGCTCTCTCGAGTCTCGGCTGCCATGGTCATACTTTCGACGTGGCTTGTACTCTTAAGTCTCCCACTCGACGTCGAGAGAGAGTCAAAACGTGCATGCTAAGCACACTGTCGGTATCCTGTCGTCTGCAATAGCAATTAATGTAGAACTTACCTCAGAATTTGGTGCGCGTAAGACAAGGGCAGTTGCGTTTTCTGTACCTTCCATATCAATCTGGCACTGAGCCCGCGTAATGAGGAATGCCCGACGGGACAAGCTCCTCTCTTACCTATTCTCTATTCTTTTATCCGCCGAGAATTTACATGGAGGACTTTTAAATTCGGAAGAGCTTAGCTTTGTGACAAAATACTATACATTTTCATCCTAAGCACTTTATGTGTGGCACTGCTCGTGACTTTATTCACTTGAAAACTGGATAAAAATTAACCTTGTGTGTGATATCAACCCTTTGTACACTACTGGAACACGCGTTTCTGCCTGCATCGCAGGAAGGTTAGGCCATACTCCACCACGGGGGCATTGGTGGAGAATTATAAGATAGTTCCAAGCCGCCCATAGGGCCTCTGACATGGCTTTGCGACTGCTATTACATGACAGCCTGCACCAACAGCTTAGCATACCTTGCAAAGCACGGAGGCGCTCGGAGAAAATGCCACTAGCGGTAGTCATGGGACGGTCATCCATCCTGCACTTGACCGCGCTTGTTGTTGCTTAACTCAAGCGATTGATTCCGATCACTCCTTTCGATTAGGCCACGAGCGCTTCAAAGTATCTTTGATATTGTTTATCTGATCGATTTTTCTTTCAAATAAAAAAAAAACCGGCCAAGTGCGAGTCAGACTCGCGCACCGAGGGTTCCGTACAAACCTGTATTATAGACCTGAGTATTTGGTATGAATTTCAATTTAATACCTCTACGCGTTTATGAGGAAATGGGTAGTAAGTTTAAAATTATTAAAAAAAATATATTATGTGATGTAACTAAAAAATTATGGTTTTCGTAATTTTTCCTTTATCTATGCTATAAGACGTTGCTTCGTACCAAATTTCAAGATTCTGAGTTCACGGGAAGCACCCTGTAGGTTTTGATTCCCTTGCAAGTGTCGAAAATTTGCGGCATAAACGGCTGTATCTTTTGATTGCGTTGGCTTAGAAGTTTGATTTTTTCACAGCTTCAAGGGACAGTAGACCTGAGTAATTGATATAAATTTCAGCTTCATAGCTCTACGCGTTCCTGAGAAAAAGGGTCTTGACAGACGGACGGACGGACAGACGGACAACAAAGTGATCCTATAAGGGTTCCGTTTTTTCCTTTTGAGGTACGGAACCCTAAAAATTAAATATATCTTATAATATTAATATGTTACTAATGTGAAATGCTTGTTATACGCCGACGATCAAGTTGTAATTCAGCCCATACCTGAATGGTCTCTGAGAGAAGGCCTGTGCCTTGTAGTGGGACGTTTATAGGCTATATAAAAAAGTATATCTATGACAAATTTAATATTTCTCGCGGACAGATAGACGGATGGAAATAGCGAAACTATAAGAGTTACTTGTTGCTTGTTGACTACGGAACCCTGAATCCCTGGAGGTTAGTGAACCTGCCCCATTGAACTCCCAAACACAGACGCAAAAGTCGCACGAAAACCATCGAAACGACTTTATCTGCGTACAATCGGCACGTAGGATGCCGCTCGCCGTACTGAAGGGCCCAAGGCTAGTTCACACTATGAGACTATATCCAGACTGGTGAACTGAAATGTGGAAGTACAATAAAGAATAGCAGGGTCACCGAAAAGTCATTCCACGAAGTTTTTTGTCAGCTACGTATACAATCAACGCTACTGGATTTATGTCCATTTTGTTCGATTTTGACCCGTGTGTTGTGCGCAATACGATTGGCAAGTATTAACCTACGACGATGTAAAGTCTAGTTTCATGAGTCTCAGTTTTGCGTACCTACTTAGTCTATCAGACGGAAAGCTAGCTTTCACAGCAGCAAAAATGTTGTGGCGAGACCCCTTTCCGTACCAATTGTACTGAAATCCAGTTCTCCAAAAGAACAAGAGGAGTAATGTCGGTTCTTCAGTGAGTTGAGTGATTCTGCTATTCGTGTGAAGGCAGACGAGTCTCGGGACTATTGACACCCGGAAGGATAGTGTTTCAAGTAGCCATTATGGAAAGTGTCAGTGGGAATGCATTTTTCTTGTCGTTCAGGGGCCTGTTTCACAGAACTATAATTCTTCGTTTACTATCACAATTTGATGCATATTGCGGAGTCGATTATTCACAGATTAACAAGTAGACTCTGCTACGAAATGTGTCTTGAATTGTCATAGTAAGCTACGAATTGTACAATACTGATACAGTCTATTTATTCTTACTTAAAAAATTTAGTAAACAAGATTCTAACCTTAAAATTGAGATTAGATGCCTAAACTAGACATTTTCTCGCAAATTTATGAACTATCATGAACTATGTTTATAAAATTGGCAGCGTGTTATCTAAAAGAGTGTTTCAAGTTACCTAATTTATAAAAATATGGCAGTTTTGGACTAAAAAGTCACAGTTTAAGGGTAGAATCTTGTTTACTAAATTGGACAAGTAAGAATAAATAGACTGTAGGTCTTTATGTGATGTCATTTTTCAAATAAGTTTTTGACTAACCCCCAGTTTTTGGTACACTAAAAATTTGTTAATATTCTGTTAATAGCTGTCAAATGTTTTATTTTTGTATGCACTTTGGCCAACTGACAGATGTTAACAGTAGATTAACGGTTTGTTAGTGTACCAGAAACGCAGGCTCAGTGTACTTTAATATGTATAATAACCCTGACTTCAAAGTTTCCTTCATTTCAAACCGTGGTCATTAAAGCTATTCGACATTAAAAAATTAAAAAAAACGCTGGCTGGTCAGAAAGACAAAAAAATAAAATATAGACTTAGAAACGGCCCTCCAAAAATTAAGAAAAATATAACACAAAACAGCTGACCTAAAAGAAAAAGAAAAAGCCAAACAGTGGTGCGACAAAGCAAAAGTGACGGTTGTGTTCCAAAATTATAAAGTCGGCGGAGTGGAGTAAGTTTGTCAGTGCAGCGGCGACAGATGGCGCTGGGGGCGGCGAATTAAAACGCTCCCCGGGCGAAATTCGTGAACACGGCCCCCCGCTTAGGCCTGGTGTATACTTGGTCGTTTCATGTAAACAACCATCGGTAGACAGATAGAAATAATCATAGAATCATGTTTATTTGTTTACTTGTCCTCACGTGATAGTTTAGAAAAAATAAGAAATTAGGCACAGTAATCACTAACACTAACAAAAAAGAATATAAAACATTAATATTAAATTTACATAACGACATAAAAATCTATACCTCAGTGTATAACAAAGATAGAAACATTGAATCTGTTAATCTGTTATTCAAATTTGCACTGGCTACCCGTCTTTCTAATTTCCTTCAGCAACTTTCCATCGTAAGGTTGTCTGGAAGAAATTGCTTTAGCAATAATCACTAAAAAATACTCCTACAAATTAATGTTTGTCCGACTTTAGTGGGATAGGATGAACAATTGAATGTCAAGTAAAATACTCCTATAAATGCACGTTTGATCACTTTAGTCGCATAATATGGATGATTGAATGTCAAGTTAACTCACCCGAACTATGCAAACATTTGCCTTGTATCCCACTCAGTGTGCCCGCCCCTTAGCGCAAGATAAACAAAGTTTCGGCCCGGCGGTGTTGCTATGTAGTTTATTAAATTTCGGACTAAAGTTTTGGCTAAGTGTGGCGCGAGATCGCGCGGCCTTGCTGGGGGATGCTAATTCTTTCCCGCTGCGGCTGAGCCGGTTCGATATTTCCACCCACACAAGGGGATGGCCTTCCTGCAATGCAGGATGAGACCTGTGCCCCAGCAGTGGGGACATACAAGGGTTGATATCGAATGGGCTGGCTGGCAAGGCCCGAGAACTGAAGGGTGAGTCTCTGAAATGCATAGTTATTCAATAGAGTCATATTAATCCAGTAATGGTAGTTTCATTCACACTATCGGTAGTCTAGTAACCAATCGCATTGCAATTGTATAACTGGTGCTACTTAACTAGGCGCCGCGCGCGATTCGATCTTCTGAGCGAGAGATGCCTCTTTAATTTTCGCGTGTTATACCCTGTACTGCCATTACTTTGTAGACGACTAATTGAGGCAAATAACAACCATTGTCGTGCTTATATAATTCTATTGAAAAACTATGTAAGTGACGACTGCGGAGCGCAGCGGTTTGGCACGCTGACTGTAAACCGAAGGTTTAGGGTTCAATCCCCGGCCGGGTCAAACTATGAGACGAACTGTTCTAGTTTGTCTTGGGTCTTGGATGTTATCTATGTATTTATTGTATTAAATCTATCGTCGAGTTAGCACCTGTAACACTTTTTAAAAACCTATTTAGAGGCTAAAAATTCCACCCATGCTGGGATTCGAACCCGCAACCTCTGGCTATCCGTGCCAGCGCTCTTCCAATTGAGCTAATGGGCGACTCACCGGCATCGGTGAAATTTCGAACCTCTTTACACTATTCTCTGTATTACGTACAGGCAGCGACATCTGGCTTAAGTAAATTGCATAGCCCAGATAGGTTTATAGGTTTTCAATAAGGTTTTTAAAAATTGTCCTTAGCACGGGTTAGTGCATTAAAAATAAAAATAGTATAACCTGTAACACTGTCATTTAGTTGTACTTCATCTTCAGGCTATATTAGTCCACTGCTGGACATAGATAGATAGATAGATAGATAGAGAACACTTTATTGCACAACCAGAAAAATATTATAACCATGATTCTTAAATCTAAGTAATGTTATACAATTGGCGGTCTTATCGCTAAGAGACATAGCCCTCCCCTAATGAGCGCCATGGCGCAAGCTTGTGCCATCATTGGGGGGTAATGCCCATCATCCCCACGCTGGGCATGCGGGTTGGGGATCGCAGTTTGGTGGAATTGTACTGCAGGGGGCGCTGCTGTCCACCCCCCGGTTTGTGTCCCTACTACTACGAGTTGTACTTAATATGGGGCAAACGAGATCCGTGTAATATGACAACAAATATTTATTTATTTATATTTAATATTTATTTATTAGACTCTAGGGCCAGGAAGAAGGTCAGTAAGTAGACTAGTGGCCTGATGGTCGGACGATGTCGTCCAGTCAGCGGAGGGTCCATGGATGAGGATGGCAAGGGACCGATAGAGATTGCATTTAAAGGAAAGCCTATACCCCGCTATGGCCAACAATAGGCTGATTATGATGATGAGGGGTTTCATAAGGTCTACTAGCCAGCAACGCACAAAAATTAATTGCTACAGATTATTTTGCGAATACTGGCTTTAAGAATCAAAATTTTAATTCGTATTTAAAACAATTACAGTTACGACTATACCTGGTAGATGATTTCGTATCTATTTACCGTCGTTTATATTGCAAAATGTCATATGTCCAAAAAACATGATTTTCGTTTTTGTCATTTAAATTGAAGGAAAACTTGATTCTGAATGTAAGTGTAAGAAATTATAGTTTCAGCCTGAGTAGGTAAGGATTATGATGTCCTACTACTTTTGTAAAATTTAAAATTTTCATACAAAGTTGGTGAAAAAACGTATTTTTGTTTTCTCATGGGTCTTTTTGCAATATGGACGACGCTAAGGTGGTTCGGGGTGCGAACTAGTTCCACTAATGGTATAACAATCATAAGTTCAAATCAAATCACCGCAATATAGCTTAAGAAGCAAATGCAAAAATAAACTTAAACTAAGAACACCACGAACTGAATACGGTAAAAGAAATGTCATGTATGAAGGTGTCCAGCTGTATAATACCTAACTCACCACCTGATGTAAAGGATACAGAAAATATGAATGCTTTTAAAAATAAACTTAAGCTACATGTCTTAAATTTATAATTAAGATTGATGCTACTTTAATGCATGCCGTATAATATAAGCTAATTTTAAGTTTTTTTTTCTCATTAATTAAGTGAACTGTAAGTTCTTTTATGAGAAATAAATGTCTTTGAACCTAAGTTGTATTAAAATACGTTGTAATCTAAAAGTGAACATGAGATCTCATAACAACTAGGTATGACAACGATTTTTAGAACCTAAAGTCTAAAACCTAGGATCAACAATCTGGGACTTTAATCGATTTCCGCCAAAAACGGCCGTTTTAGGAGGAAAACGATTAGAGTCCTAGGACATTAATACTGCATTCTAGGCTATATATTCTCCCGTGCGTCGCAAGGTAATAGCAGTGGTTAAGCCATGTCAGAGGCCTTATGGGCGGCTTGATAACTTCTGACAGCGAGGCCCGCCACTGTCTTACAGTCCTCCACAACCAGTTGACGTGGCTTAACAACTGCCATTATATGACAGCCGGCATCAACGGCTTAACGTGCCTTGCAAAGCACGAAAGCGCTCTGAAAAATGCCACTAGCGGTAGTCACGTCACCCATCCTGCACCTTACCGCGCCTGTTGTTGCTTAACTCAAGTGATTGACTCCAATCACTCGGTTCGACTAGGCCACGAGCGCTTCACCAACCGAACTATGGTCTGTTGGCTTATCGTTTGAGTGCAGAATAAGCCCAAAACTGAAATCAAAGCTGTTTCAATCCTCTCGCAGCATGAAAACCTACCACTCTACCCAAATGAAAAAAACCGCATCGTCATAGTTTCAGTGTAGAACTGGGTCAAGATTGAGCCTACCGCTCGTAGGCGCGCTTTGAACAACTAAAAGAGATGTTTTTTAACGTAATTAGTGTTGCCGGCTGTGAGCCGAGCCAACTAGCGTAGCTCTACTTTAGTAGCGAGGGTGCAGTTGGTTGACTATGAACCTGACTCTTAACTGCACATCGAGCTTTAGATTTAACATTTTAATAAACAAAGTCTCCCGTAACGTAACTTAATAGTATACATGGATGTAAAGGTTGATTTAGATGAATATATCTTCCTCTTCTTCTTCAGGCTATATTAGTCCACTGCTGGACATAGCCCTCCCTTAATGAGCGCAAGGTTGTGCCATCATTAGTGGGTAATGCCCATGATCCCCACGCTGGGCATGCGGGTTGGAGATCGGAGTTTGGTGGAATTGTACTGCATTGATGAATATAATGATTGTATGCTTAATTTTGTTTTGAGTTACTATATTATACATAAAACATTTATTTTCTAAACAAACACACGCAGATTATAACAGATAGAAAATGCCACCAGTAACTCAAAAACAAAATTAAGCATACAATCAATTTGATTGTATTTTAAACACAATAACTAAAGTTGCGCTCAGAGAGCAATAGCAAAGCTACACTTCAATTCTTGAAAAAGTGATAACGCACTTTTATTATGCTTCCCAATGATGGTTGTCCAAGCTTTTTCACGCTATCAAAGTCACTTCGGTGTGTGTTTCCTTTATATGAGGCATCCTCGGCAAAGCAGGATGTACAGACGCATGTACTAACGTATAAACACGTTAGAACTTTGTCATGTTAACCTCTTCTAGCCTGATGGATGAGAAATTGAATATTTTGACTATGATAAGGTGCTGAAGTGTATACATATTAGTGCACGTGACTGTACGTCACTTTCACGGCGCAGAAGCGTTTCAGTGACTAATGGTCAGCCGTAAGTGCCACAGTTTTTCGCAGTTTACATGTCATCAGACTCAACAGGCTTCGTGTTGAGGTTTTAGAGATTGTTGGTAATTTATTTCCATTATATTTCTTTTTGCACTAACCCGTGCTAAGGGCAATTTTAAAATGATTTTATTTTCTGGCACGGATAGCCAGAGGTCGCGAGTTCGAATCCCGGCATGGGTGGAATTTTAGCTTCTAAATAGGTTTTTTAAAATTTATTACCATTTTCAATAATTCATAGTACTGGTTTTTGATTTGCAACTTAAGTTCTTTAGTAGAGAAAATTTTAGATTAAATAAAAAACGGCAGACAAAACTATGAGCTTTATGCTATGGTTTGCCATGAGATACAATCATAAAGCCAAACTGTCAAATAAGACTGGTTCGTATGAAATTTGTAATCGTTTGCATAACTGTATTCTCTCTATAACACGAGTAGAGCTATGAAAAACCTACTTCGTTCGTTAGACGTTCCCACTCGCGGTACGGTTCAACTTTACACAGACAATCTGCGGTAATAGACAGATTTGTTTCAATGCTACATTCATGTAGAGAACCTTTTCATGAGGCTGCTATAGTATTTAACTATGTAGATAAACATTGTGACTTATTTTTCTACGATCCACTTAATGTACGCGGTTGCGTTGTTTATTAACAATTGTAAATCATCTTTATTGTATTGTTTTACTTTATATTTTAATATAACCTTTCATACGTTGTTAGTTAACACATTATATATTAAAAATAAATAATTATGTTACATAGTGCAATCACAAAAAATATTCTGCATACAATTTTATTATACTATTTTTATTTTTAATGCACTAACCCGTGCTAAGGACAAATTTAAAAACCTATTTAGAGGCTAAAAATTTGTCCTTAGCACGGGTTAGTGCATTAAAAATAAAAATAGTATAATCATGTGGGTACAGTGATATCGTTCCGATGTAAAACCTAACTGCAAAGTTGGTAGTCGGGGCTGTAAGTGATGCAATTTGCTTAAGCCAGATGTCGCTGCCTGTACGTAATAGAGAGAATAGTGTAAAGAGGTTCGAAATTTCACTGATGCCGGTGAGTCGCCCATTGGCTCAATTGGTAGAGCGCTGGCACGGATAGCCAGAGGTTGCGGGTTCGAATCCCGGCATGGGTGAAATTTTTAGCTTCTAAATAGGTTTTTAAATACAATTTTATATTAAATTTGAGCATATTTTTTTTTAATCCATTAGAATACAGTTGAGTTTTGTTTTTTGTAATCTCCCTATTTATGCCTCGTACAGTGTAGACTCAGTGGCCTCACTGCTTAAGATAGAGCAATCACTGAAACAGTCTTAAAACTACAGGTTTCTTTTTTCATATCAACCCTTGTACGTCCCCACTGGTGGGGCACGGGCCTCTTCCTGCATCGCAAGAAGGTTAGGCCATACTCCGTGGGGGCCAAGTCCGGGTTGGTGGAGGATTGTAAGAAAGTGGCGGGCCATAAGGCCTCTGACGACAACCATTAGATGACAGCCGGCAACCACTTAACGTGCCTTGTGAAGCACGGAAGCGCTCGGAAAAATGCCACTAGCGGTATTCACGGGACGGTCACCCATCCTGCACCTGACCGCACCTTTTGTGGCTTAACTGAAGTGATTGATTCTAATCACACGGTTCGACTAGGCCACGAGCGCACGAGCGCGAGGCCAACTTGCTTAAATTTCGTGAATCCTTGAACACGATAACCGGCCTCGAACTGAGGATTGTGTGG
The DNA here is from genome assembly GCA_934045075.1 of Yponomeuta sedellus. Taxonomy (NCBI): domain Eukaryota; kingdom Metazoa; phylum Arthropoda; class Insecta; order Lepidoptera; family Yponomeutidae; genus Yponomeuta; species Yponomeuta sedellus. The sequence goes on along the minus strand of OW203722.1, from coordinate 25,258,875 downwards.
TATAAAAAAGTTAAACTGCAGTTATTTAGGATTTGTAAAAGTTGAGATAGAATAGGGACTTGCGAGGCAAAATGCGAATTTGATGGTAGATATTCTGGCTTCCAAATACCTTACTCTTTACGAACTTTTGCAGGTCTTACTCCTGATAAGCTGCAGATGTACCTATCTTATTACTCTCAGTGGGCAAATAGAAAAAGTCCTTGTTTCTAATGCAATTATTCAAATTGCCGCAGTGGGCAACCCCGCGATTGAATTAAAACTAGGATCTTGCCACTAGAGGGACTGGTTAGAATTCGATTAGCGCTTCCGGCTACCACGCTAAGTACAATGGTGTTTTTTGTATTTGATAGCGTAAGCGAAGGCAATTTGTAGAAATCTTTTAAATCTGTTTATACCTACACCGCGTAAAAAAGTCTCCATAAGCTTTGCTTTATATACAGGGAAAACTTTCACATTTTCGAAATCGTATTTTTTTTTATATACTAAAATTACTACTTAATTACTAAAGTTACTGCTGTGTGGTGTCCTCCTAGAGAAAAGCATTAACCCAATCTTCCCGCGGGTGTCGTAAAAGGCGACTAAAGGACACAAACTGGGGGGTAGGCAGCAGCGTCCCCTGCAGTACAATTCCACCAAACTGCGATCCCCAACCCGCATGCCCTGCGTGGGGATTATGGGCATTACCCCCTATGATAGCACAACGTGACGATCTTTAGGGGAGGGCTATGTCCAGCAGTGGACTAGTATAGCCTGATGACGACGACGACGACTACTTAATAGTGGTGCGTATTGACTAGTATAACTAGCTATTTTCGAATGTGCTTAGGTATTTTTTTCACCTTGTATACTTTTTTAAAACAGTACTTTATTACCTTCTTTATACTCAAGTACAAGACCCTCGCTCACGTGAGACTTTTCTAACGTTCCCCCACTGAAATTACAGTAAAATCCCTCAAAATTGACAAGCATTTAACAGAAACTGTTGTCCACAACAAAAGGCGGCGTCCTGAAGCTTCTACAGCTTGTAACAGAAAACTTTCCAAGTCATAAAACGTGACAAAGACAGACAATTCTACTGTAAAGATGTGAATCTACCCGTGTCTGTGAAGTGCGTTTCGTTCGTCAATACCCTTAGCAATTTCCCTTCGGCTGAAGTTTTCAAAGTTTTCCACCCTCACTTCCGTTGCAGTGGGCTCAGCATTAATTTTCAATCGAGCTGTATTCACGGATACACGTTAATTAAAAAAAAAACACCTATAATATGAGGATTGAGATGAGTTTGTTACGTGAATATGTCCATTATGTTTAGCATATTAATATATTTCTTACCATGTTTCATACCGTTTTCATTGAGCCTTTTTTTTGTTAGAAAGAGAGTGCTACCTCAGAAGTGATATTGTTTTTGCTAACCATTTATTGTCAGCAAAAATTATGCTCATAAGTTTTGAAATTTAAAGAAGAATGTCCTTTCAAAACTTAGGTGACAAATTTGAGGTTACCTTGAAGGAAAAAAACACTTTGCTAACAAAAACGCGGGACATGCAAAAAAGTTCATGCTAGTCCCGCTAAGGAAACAATACGCCGCGCCGTCACGATAAGATGACGAAAGTTGTCACAACTCGTCGACAGATGGCGATTTTGCCTCGTCTCGATCGGCAGCTCAGGATATAATTAGCAGAGAGGGGCACGGAATTAATTGCCGGTTAAACGCTCAGATTTTGATTAAGCTTTGATGTCTTATTATAGGCGGATACGTATACCTATATGGAACAGGCTATGCTTGAAGTCACTTTGATGAATGGAGAAATGAAACAATCTACCAAGGAACTGGGGTTACTGATAACATTAGAAGGTGAAGTGGCAGTGGACTGGTCACATATTTCGAAGAACTGATAGTTGATGGGGTTCAAAGGTTAGATAGATAGATAAAAGATTTATTTCCGTAAGACACACACGTGAATAAATAGCATCACATATTACATCACAACGTAACAGTACAGAGTAAATATAGACAAAGCATAAACATACCGAATATTAGTACAAACTTAACTCAACATTTTGTGCGGTACGGTAAGTACCTATTGGTGAGATAGGGACGAATGCTGAAAACGTTTTACCGTGTGTGTGAGGTTCTAGAGTGGAGACCACGAACTGGCAAACGCAGCGTAGCACGCTTTTGAGTCAGATGGTTGACAGTGGCTGCAGGCCGAGGAGTGAGGGACATGCATGAACATGCAGCAGCTTTTGAATGTACACCATTTTCGGGGACTTAGGTAACTTGAGATTTTTTTAAATTTGTTATAATTAACTTCGATTGGACTAAAGTTGTTATCTTCCAACAACCCAGGACAGACAATCCTGGAGCAAAAGAATGAGGAGAGCAGACCCAAAATAAGGGGATAAGTCAAACACAAAGAAGAAGAACAATTAACGTCCTTTTTTCTACCTTATTTGCAAATCGATATCAACCCTTGTATGTCCCCACTGTTGGGGCACGGGTCTCTTTCTGCATCGCAGGAAAGTTAGGCCATACTCCACGACGGGGACCAAGTCCGGGTTGGTGGAGGGTTGTAAGACAGTGGCGGGTCTTACTGTCAGAAGTTATCAAGCCGCCCATGAGGCCTCGCAAATACATTCCCCATTTCTCCACCTAGAACGTACTTAACCAGCCTCGTAATACAATTGATATGAATTGTTGAGTAGAATAACCTCTTTAAATTTTACCAGACCTTTCTGAAACACCCTGTATTTTCACTTTAAATAAAGCTAAGCCTTCTAAACACCTTGGCTTGGCCCATTACTAAAATCTTATCCAGCTTAATCCGCACTAATACGGTAGGAGCGACGTGAGTGCAGTCTCCGAAAGCTGCCTCCAAATACCTTAATGCACTTTAGATAGTTATGGTAACTGCGCCGTTGTGCTCAAGTTCTGTTAGTAAACGTTTGGTACCTTTGAATTATTAGAAAAGACATTCATTCGAACAAATTAACTCATCACAGGATCTAGTTAACCACTTGTTATCAACCCTTGTATGTCCCCACTGCTGGGGCACGGTTCTCTTCCTGCACCGCAGAAAGTTTAGGCCATACTCCACCACGGCGGCAAGTCCGGTGGAGGATTGTAAGACATTGACGGGCCTTACTGTCAGAAGTTATCAAGCCGCCCATAAGGCATCTGACATGGCTTAACGACTGCCATTATATGACAGCCGGCACCAACGGCTTAACGTGCCTTGCGAAGCACGGAAGCGCTCGGAAAAATGCCAATAGCGGTAGTCACGGGACGCTCACCCATCCCGTACCTGACCGCGCCTGTTGTTGCTTAACCAAGTGATTGATTCCAGTCACTCGGTTCGCCTAGGCCACGAGCGCTTTACGCTTCAGTTAACCACTCAATCTCACTCAATCACACACTCACACACACATACACGCTAAATAATAAATTTTACAAATTTTAAACAATTTCATCAGTGGTCCATACCAACATTCCTATTTCTATATCGGTGTCAGAAACCTTTTTTAATAAGCTACCGCTTCAATAATAAGTGCCACGTTCACATAAACTTTATCTTAAACAAACAAGCAACGAAGTCAAAACTAAATGTCGCAGTATCATAAAATATTTGGCGCAAAAACTTCTCCGTTTGACAGCCGTAATCAAATCGACGTAAAACTGCCAGTATTATCCACACAAAACTTTGTTTATGGTACTCTAACGTCGGGCGAGGATGGCTGCAAACCTACGACTCGATGGCTCGATGGTGATTGGAACCAACCACTCGAGTTAAGCAACAACAGGCGCGGTCAGGTGCAGGTATGGTGACCGTCCCGTTACTGCTTGTGCTATTTTTCCGAGCGCTTCCGTGCTTTGCATGTACTTCGCACGTCATAATAATGGCAGTCGTTAAGCCATGCCAGAGGCCTCATGGGCGGCTTGATAACTTCTGACAGTAAGGCCCGCCACCGTCTTGCAATCCTTCACCAATCCGTACTTGCTCTGAATTAGTTTTTTATTTTTTTATTATAATTTATTTAAGCATGTTGGTAAAATCAGTTTTTTTCATGTAGCTAATATACGTCCCACTGCAGGGCTGAGAGAGAGAGAGAGAGAGAGAGAGAGAGAGAGAGAGAAAGAGTATGGGCTTATTTACGACGCGTGCACTCCGTGGATTGGCAATTGGGTTTCTGGCTTCCACGTTCATTCATATTCCTTTATAACATATTTTCTCGTAAAGTGGTTGTAATTACACCAATTTCAATATCGTAATGTATGTACGTACTTGTGCGATAATGTAATGTAAAAGGCACGTGTTTTTTTTAAATAAAGTTTTAAGATACTCCGTCTAAAAATGAACGATACTTTTAAAAATCTTAGCAAAGAGGTTTTATGTCAAGAAAGTGGTCAATATTTTATGAATAAAATTAACTTTGGGAAATAAAATATAACAAATAAACATTTAATTCTTTAATTTAATTAATTTTGACAATAAATTACAACCATTTATCTGTAACAAAAACACAAAAACATTAATTTACTATATTAGTAATACTGGCTGTTTTTGTACCTTTGCCTAAAAAAAAAGTTGATGCGCGCGCATCGCTTATTTGTGGACAAGTAAAAATAAATCCGCGCGCTTTTTCTTTTCGATGTATTGTTTTTATTTGAAAATGTTGTCAAGTAGTGATGATAACAAAGTCAGAGTTTTATTAGTTTCCTCGTAAATATGTTATAAAACGTCGTATGACATACGTGCGCTTTAAAAATTACAGCCTCTGCTTCCTTATAGCCCTCGCCGATGGCTCGGGCTAGAAATATCGCCTCGGCTGTAATTTTCATCTTACCGCACTTATATCATAATGTACTATTATTGCACTGTCATGTGTCATTACAATTCGTTCTTGTAGTTTCAAGAGTAAGTACTCCATTCTAAGGTTGTCTGGAAGAGATCACTCTTAGCGATAAGACCACCAATTGTATAACATTACTTAGATTTCAGAAATCATGGTTGTATTCATTTTCTGGTTGTGCAATAAAGTGTTCTCTCTCGTAGCACTATTAGGGCTAGCGCGTCGTAATGATCCTAATAAATCAATAAAATAAAAATAATAGAAACGGCTGCCGCTTGAGCCCAACTTAAAAGTCGCGTCCAACCGCGATAAGGCGCAAGTCCACGGGCGTCTTAGCCCTAAGCTTATTGCGACGGCGAGAAGTTTGCCGCCAAGCCTATTTGCGGCGACTGTTTATGGCCCATTAAGCTACGGAAAACTAGTCGTTTTAGTAATGAAAATGGAGTGGACTGTCTGCTCATTATCGCGGGATAAGCTTACCGTGTGGGGTGCGGAGTTGCCTTTTGCATCCATTTGGTAGGTTACGCGCTGGCGGATTAGTTTTGAGACAGTATTGGTGAATATGAATTAAACCTACTTTAGAGGCTAAAAATTCCACCCATGCCGGGATACGAAGCCGCGACCTCTGGCTATCCGTACCAGCGCTCTTTCCAACTGAGCTAATGTGCGACTCCGGTGAGTGAGGTGAATATTGTAAAGAGATTCGAAATTTCACTGATGCCGGTGAGTCGCCCATTAGCTCAGTTGGAAAGAGCGCTGGCACGGATAGCCAGAGCTCGCGGGTTCAAATCCCGGCATAAATGGAATTTTTAGCCTCTAAATAGGTCTTTTTTTAATTGTCCTTAGCACGGGTAGTGCATTAAAAAGAATATAAAGAATATGAAATAGTCGGAGGTGCGCTAACGGTTCTGTCTCCACTTACCATGGTTTGGCTCTGCAAATCAGAGCAAATCAGGGTTGTTCAAAAATTACAGTCTGTTGTCTTTTAGAATATACCTCGGGCTCTAGAGTAGGCTTCGGTTTTCGCCGAAAGCACACGAGTGTAATACTACTTCCTGCTCTGTATAAAACTTTTCTTCACTATTTCGAAAAGTTCCGACATATTAGTTCCGACATTTCTATTACACGAATATATCCGATTCTATCCGATAGTAGCAGAGGTATATTTTAAAAGCTAACAGACTTTAAATAAATAAATAAATAAATCAGATAAATGATGGGTAATAAATACTTCAAAATATTAACTCAAAACATACCAAAAACTATGCCTGTATGTCGGAGTAGAGACTGAGATCAGGGTCAGCCACTTACCACGATCCTAACACATATTTTTCGCTTCATCAGCATTCAATCATAACTAATAACTAGCGATAACGTAACGCTCACTTAAGAGCTAAAAAGGAGCTCTCCTCTACATTGCGAACTTCTAAATTCCTGGAATACGACGACTGTGTTAGTCGTGTGACTCCAGCAGAAGGGGCCTTTCTTGACACAACTTAACCATTTTTCCACTAAAGTACCTTAACGTCCCAAACTAAGATCGTAGCGCGTAAAGCCAGTCCAACCCTTAACTACGCCGGCCTGACCCGGGATTAGAACCCGGATCAGCGCGGTCGCAATTTGCCTGCAACTACTGAGCCGCCCCAGCATGTTTATTGCCCATTAGCGGAGCTCAGAAGTGATCATATCGCGTTGCCTTAAGGCGATATTACACGGGTCAATCGCATTGAAGTAATGTCATTGAAAAGCAATGCACGATATGCCATGTTCTATTATGTAAAGGAAACAAATAATTTCATTTCGTTTCATTTAGTTTCTTTTCTAAATGAAACGAAATGAAATGATTTCTTTTCTTTTCCAGGCTATATTAGTCCACTGCTGGACATAGCCTTCACCTAATGAGCGCCATAGCGCAAAGTTGTGCCATCATTGGGGGGTAATGCCCATAATCCCCACGCTGGGTATGCGGGTTGGGGATCGCAGTTTGGTGGAATTGTACTGCAGGGGCACCACACAGCACAATATCTTTTCATTGTACATTAAATTACTTTTTATCTATTTACATTATAAACAGTTGCCTGAAATATATAACAAGAATCTAGTTTAATGGGTAATATGCAGATTTGCTTCAAATTTTCTAAGTAATACGTCCTAAAACTGAACGCAAACCACGAGTATTTCTATATTTTTTAAAATAAATAACAAAAAATGTTATAAATGCATCAACAGCATTAAAAACATTTGTCTAATCAAAACTTTCAAAGGCATTGAGAAGTTTTTAAGTCAGGGTAAGAATGTCCCCTGAAAATGTGAATTTGAAGTCACTCTAAAGATTTAAATACAAGATGAAATGCTATAGAGGTAAAATTAAAAAATAATGTGATTAGATGATATTTGACTATATAGCGGATTGGGGTTCACAAAATAATATGAAAAGAGAATAAAATAGAGCGTTTGAATTTAGCCGTACTTCAACAAGTTTTTATCAAAATTTATTTAGCTTATTGCAGAAAAAAAGTATCTGTTATTCTTGAAAATAATTTTATTCTGAAAGTATTTTTGTCTTTGAAACACATTGTAGATAGAAAGATAGAAAACACTTTTTACACAACCAGGAAAAATTATACAGCCATGATTTCTTAAATTTGAGTAATGGTATACTATTGACTCTTATCGCTAAGAGCGATCTCTTCCAGACAACTTTCACAAATTGTAATCGAAGGCATAGGCGCTTGTGTGTCAGCCCCTTAAATAACTCGCTCTTTGCTCCCTAGTGGGCATTATTTATGAGGAGTCCGGTTATCTTGAGAACTTTATTTGTTGAGAACCCTTGAACTTTTCGCGGTAATTGCTGCAGAGCGTTTTGAGTTACTAGAAAATAAGATTTTGTTTCTGCAAATAGGCCAGATGGTTAAACAATTAGGCTAGCAAAAGTCACTATGTCCTTCATGGGGCATTGTATAGGTTTGTATGATAAAATCCTTCAAAGCATATTAAGCTTGCCTAAAACGTGGTTTAAAAAGTGTACACTTGGCCGTTAATGACCAACGTGTGCATGCGCCGCCGTTGTGTCGCAAACATCATGTAAATATTATAAATTGAGTAAATTTTTCTCGAAACTAAATACAATTTATGCTTTAAAACATTGGTTTTGTACCATCCTATTTAGCATTTATTAGTTGTCATCTCGGCCAATTAAGACGCGGGCGACACGTCTTTTATTTCAAAATAGTCGTTGATAATAATCTTGTCTCTTATGAGTTTCCACCCTCGAATTTTATTAATCAATCAAATCAAAAAGGTTTTAGCATTAAAAAGTTAAAATTACTTTGCTGAATTCCGCCAAAAATCCCACAAGCACCATGCGGCTAGCTAATGCACCGCCCTCCCTCCCACTTTTTCAAGCAGAAGCAAGACACGAACACACCACCACCAACACCAATACTTGTGTGAGAAAACACGCGACGCGTTTCGCCTCTAACACGAGGCATCCTCAGGCTCCCAAATGCAAGTGACCGTCTCCGCAAAACCGCTCCGTATTTATAGCCTAGGTCGCCCCTCCCCCCGATGACGCAATGTAACCGTTAAACTGGTGACCGTTAAACCGTTTCAACCGCCTATGGGCTATTGTTGTTTTGTGCAAATATATCGATTAAAAAAGGTTTTATTCAGAGTAGCACCGGAATTGCGACTCGATGAACGTTAAACGTTTAACTATGTGCCCATTTGAAAATTTAGATGAATTTGGAGAAAAAATGGACAAAAATACCCCAAAATTAGTACAATACTGTCAAAGTCCTTAACTAACAGATTTTACATAATTATAATTAACATAAAACTCATGGATTGTACTGGCTTTAATTCCACATATCATTGTCATCTTAATAATGCTTTATATTATAGTATCAAAATTAAACGTCCAGAATTCAATAATATCGTCTTCACATTCCTCACCATAAATTTATTCATGTGTGCGAATAAAATACAATACTAGAGCCACTCGAATTTATCGATGTCAATGTTTTAAATCTAGAAATATATTTGTTATTGTGGCCGACCAAGGCGGAGATGGTGGGACGACCTCACATACTTTCTACCGGAGTGGCAGAGAATGGCCAATGATTGAGAAGAGTGGAAATCTAAAGGGGAGGTCTTTGCCTAGCAGTGGGACACTAAATCTGCTGTTGAAGACTCCTTGGATATTTTATAACTTGTATATTGACTTTTCTTCCTCATGCCACTCATTCTGTAATGTTCTTGTCATCTCAATAACATAACATTTACATACAGGCACAAACATTGCTTCTGGCCACACACTGGGATACCCTGTGTTGTGGGAACCAGAAACAACAACATCACAAACTTATAAATATCCAAGACAGCTTGATCATGGTCATGGAATAAACTGATGCCAGACTGAAGGTGTAAATTTTGTCGAAGTCTTTTAGCTCAGGGTAGCTACGAAAATGTTTTTAAGAGTAAAAGGAGGTGCAGTTTGTGCAGAATAAAATCGATTCAGATATTTTAGAAATAATAACATAACATTTATATACAGGCACATACATTGCTTCTGGCCCCACACTAGGATACCCTGTGTCGTGGGAACCAGAAACAATGACATCACAAACATGTAAACGTGCAAGAACTGGGGTTCTTTTTTGGCCCCAGCCGGGGTTGGAACCCGGGACCTCCTGCATGGTAGGGAGATACGCTACCGCTGCGCCACAGAGGTCGTCCATTCATTGCCCACTTGTTCTTATATTTTTCTACTATACTTCGTTTCAACCGTTTTCCATTAGTTTTCTAGTTTAGACAGTACATATCGTTACACCGGCTAATTAAACATAAATGTTAAAAAAAACCTTGAGCACAAAATGCGATTATCAAAACGCTCGTCTACAAAAAACAGACGTAAACATTAGAAATATTGGAGGCTTACGCGGAAGGCAGAGAGTTCAGAGGGTTCCTTATCAGCCCTCGAACTCAGTGGCGTACAAATTGAGATTTCCTGATATGTAGCGGGGCATAAATCTTTGCCTCTAAACACGCATTTGTCAGGTTTTTTTTTCGTGTTGCGAAATTGTTGGGGCGCATTGCATTTTGGGGTTCACGAAAGTTTGCCTTTTATTACAGCTGAAAAGTTTTCTAAATCGATTCGCACAAAAGTGAATTTGGATACAAAAATGTGTGTGAAATAAACAAAAACAACTCACAAAACTGTGTTATGAACGAAATTATCCAATGCGTAAAAAAAAATTTAATATTAGTAAATATTGTTCATGTCTCCATAACGTGGCTTTTTAACCTATCAAACGACGCCAGCCTAGCAAAATAATTATTAGGAAGAAATTACTTTTAGTAAAAAGGCCGGCAATTGTATTGTACCGTGTATGCTATAGAGCGTAACAAAAAATATACATACAAACATAGATAGATAAAATATTATTTATTGCATGTACACCAGGAATTACATAAGAGACTTAAAAAATAACAGTACAGCACAAGTGGCGGATTTATTACTAAAAGTGATTTCTTCCAGACAACAATTTACGGAAAAGAAGAAACTGAAACTGAATGACGTGTAGTCGGTGCAACTAAACAAGATTAGACAAGATATTTTATAGTTGATACACATAATAAACGGTACATAAATATGAAACAAACAAAAATAAATATACTCAAAAAAAAAACATACGACATGAACAAAAAATATACCTACCTACATAATACTAAAAAGGGATTTCACAAATAAAAATACCAAAGTTGTATAAAGGAAATATAGTAACACATACACACATAAAACACTTGAAAAACATGATCAATCTGGTGCAGTCGGGTAAAAGTTAAAAGTTGCTTTTAACAGACTTAAAAAAAAGGAGGAGGTTACACTATTTTTATTTTTAATGCACTAACCCGTGCTAAGGAACAAATTTAAAAACCTATTTAGAGGCTAAAAATTTCACCCATGCCGGGATTCGAACCCGCAACCTCTGGCTATCCGTACCAGCGCTCTAGCAATTGAGCCAATGGGCGACTCACGGCATCAGTGAAATTTCGAACCTCTTTACAATATTCTCTGTATTACGTACAGGCAGCGACATCTGACTTAAGCAAATTGCATTACTTACAGCCCCGACTACCTACTTTGCAGTTAGGTTTAACATCGGAACGATATCACTGTACCCACATGATTACACTATTTTTATTTTTAATGCACTAACCCGTGCTAAGGAACAAATTTAAAAACCTATTTAGAGGCTAAAAATTTCACCCATGCCGGGATTCGAACCCGCAACCTCTGGCTATCCGTACCAGCGCTCTAGCAATTGAGCCAATGGGCGACTCACGGCATCAGTGAAATTTCGAACCTCTTTACAATATTCTCTGTATTACGTACAGGCAGCGACATCTGACTTAAGCAAATTGCATTACTTACAGCCCCGACTACCTACTTTGCAGTTAGGTTTAACATCGGAACGATATCACTGTACCCACATGATTACACTATTTTTATTTTTAATGCACTAACCCGTGCTAAGGAACAAATTTAAAAACCTATTTAGAGGCTAAAAATTTCACCCATGCCGGGATTCGAACCCGCAACCTCTGGCTATCCGTACCAGCGCTCTAGCAATTGAGCCAATGGGCGACTCACGGCATCAGTGAAATTTCGAACCTCTTTACAATATTCTCTGTATTACGTACAGGCAGCGACATCTGACTTAAGCAAATTGCATTACTTACAGCCCCGACTACCTACTTTGCAGTTAGGTTTAACATCGGAACGATATCACTGTACCCACATGATTACACTATTTTTATTTTTAATGCACTAACCCGTGCTAAGGAACAAATTTAAAAACCTATTTAGAGGCTAAAAATTTCACCCATGCCGGGATTCGAACCCGCAACCTCTGGCTATCCGTACCAGCGCTCTAGCAATTGAGCCAATGGGCGACTCACGGCATCAGTGAAATTTCGAACCTCTTTACAATATTCTCTGTATTACGTACAGGCAGCGACATCTGACTTAAGCAAATTGCATTACTTACAGCCCCGACTACCTACTTTGCAGTTAGGTTTAACATCGGAACGATATCACTGTACCCACATGATTACACTATTTTTATTTTTAATGCACTAACCCGTGCTAAGGAACAAATTTAAAAACCTATTTAGAGGCTAAAAATTTCACCCATGCCGGGATTCGAACCCGCAACCTCTGGCTATCCGTACCAGCGCTCTAGCAATTGAGCCAATGGGCGACTCACGGCATCAGTGAAATTTCGAACCTCTTTACAATATTCTCTGTATTACGTACAGGCAGCGACATCTGACTTAAGCAAATTGCATTACTTACAGCCCCGACTACCTACTTTGCAGTTAGGTTTAACATCGGAACGATATCACTGTACCCACATGATTACACTATTTTTATTTTTAATGCACTAACCCGTGCTAAGGAACAAATTTAAAAACCTATTTAGAGGCTAAAAATTTCACCCATGCCGGGATTCGAACCCGCAACCTCTGGCTATCCGTACCAGCAGCGCTCTAGCAATTGAGCCAATGGGCGACTCACGGCATCAGTGAAATTTCGAACCTCTTTACAATATTCTCTGTATTACGTACAGGCAGCGACATCTGACTTAAGCAAATTGCATTACTTACAGCCCCGACTACCTACTTTGCAGTTAGGTTTGCAGAGGTTGCGGGTTCGAATCCCGGCATGGGTGAAATTTTTAGCCTCTAAATAGGTTTTTAAATTTGTTCCTTAGCACGGGTTAGTGCATTAAAAATAAAAATAGTGTAATCATGTGGGTACAGTGATATCGTTCCGATGTTAAACCTAACTGCAAAGTAGGTAGTCGGGGCTGTAAGTAATGCAATTTGCTTAAGTCAGATGTCGCTGCCTGTACGTAATACAGAGAATATTGTAAAAAGGTTCGAAATTTCACTGATGCCGTGAGTCGCCCATTGGCTCAATTGCTAGAGCGCTGGTACGGATAGCCAGAGGTTGCGGGTTCGAATCCCGGCATGGGTGAAATTTTTAGCCTCTAAATAGGTTTTTAAAAAAGGAGGAGGTTATCAATTCGACGTGTATACAGGATAAATTGATTAATTTAGTACTAAAAATGTTAAAATTCATGGTCTTCCTTTTATTTCTGATAGTATGTTATTTAGCAAAAAATAATTCTTATGATAAAGCCTTCCGATCGGTGTGATAAAGCTTTAGGGTATTTGCTTTCTCGTGTAGCGGGTTCGATTCCCGGTTCAAACGTGTAATTATTTAAAAATCTATGAATGCAGTTTAGATTGGTTTTGAAATTAAAATAATGTCTTCTTTCAGTAAAATGTTCCATCTACAATATTAAAGGTATTATCCCTCCATGTGGCATAGCCGTGGGACGCCCTGTATTACTTATTTGTTTTACCGAGTACCTACTTTGCAGTTAGGTTTTACATCGGAATGATATCGCTGTACCCACATGATTATATTCTTTTTCATGTGGGTACAGCGATATCATTCCGATGTAAAACCTAACTGCAAAGTAGGTACTCGGGGCTGCAAGTGATACAAATTACTTCAGCCAGATGTCGCTGCCTGTACGTAATACAGAGAATATTGTCAAGAGGTTCGAAATTTCACTGATGCCGGTGAGTCACCCATTAGCTCAGTTGGAAAGAGCGCTGGCACGGATAGCCAGAGGTCGCGGGTTCGAATCCCGGCATGGGTGGATATTCATCTTAATATAAATAAAATCTTAATTTCTTGTACAGAATGCGCCAAATAAAAAACAGCATAGAATAAACCATATCGTATTACGTATTCATACGAAAGTGTGGCCAAAACAGAATCAAAAACACGTTGGAGCTCAAAACACACAGTTTTATTAGCTCGATTTACTACATCAATCTAAGAATAAAAAGCAATCAAAACTCGACTTTATTTCTACGGACATTACATTAAGAATTCCTTAGAGCTGGAAGCGGTTAATAGGACGTTTTTCGTGAATGCATCTGTCATTGTCAATAAACATTTCAATCGGCTGGTTTTTGAACTCGTACGAATTGATTTATGGGCGAGATGCGCGTCTTCAATTCAAACTGAAATTACCTTTAACTTCTTAGTCTTAAAGTTAAGTTTTGATTGCATATTTAAGTATTTCGTTCATGAATGGGCCGTTATCAATTACACAGCTGTAAATGCTTGTGGAAGCGTGGTTGTCATGTTTACATTTATACGACTCGATCTTGCTTCTACTTGATTAAATTAACCACGTTTGAAAAGGTCAAATTCAATGTGACATTAAAATTAAATTTGGACAGTTATTTGACAATTGCAGGGCATCTGTACAAGATGATATTACAGATATGATTTTGGTGAACTAGACCTTTCGAAAGCACTTCGCATTAATGATTTGTCAAACTTTTCCGACACAAAGACAAGTGAGTTGATCCGGTTACAAAACAATCGATACCAACCCTTGTATGTCCCCACTGGAGCACTCTTCCTGCATCGCAGAAAGGTTAGGCTATACGCCACCACGGGGGCCAAGTCCGGGTTGGTGGAGAATTATAAGACAATGGCGCGTCTTACTGTCAGAAGTTATCAAGCCGCTCATAAGGCCTCTGCTATGGCTTAACGATTGCAATTACACGACAGCCATTACCAACGGCTTCGCGAGCCTTGTGAAGGGTGCCCTCGAGTACTCGCGGTACTCGAGGTACTATCTTTATACAAACTTACTTTATGACAAAAATGTAACGGCAGAAAAGCAGGTAACAATCGACAGCATATCAACTCCTACTCGGACAACGAAGTGTTTTACCGAAAAGGCAACTTTTTGTTGAATATGTTAAGGTTTATCTTACTAACTCAGCTGCTTTTAAATTTTGCTACTTAGAAGGCACGAAATACACCTAGACTAAGGCCATTTGTACAAATGTACGGAGGCCCTCAGTAGGAATCGAACCCACAGCCCCCGGTATGATGATCAGACGTGTTACTGCTTCACCAACGAGGCAGTCAACTGGTTCCAAAATAGATTCCATCTTGAGGACAGACAAACGCACAACAATGTATCGCTTGGCGTCAATCGCTATGGACTAGGACTGGTCTAGCCGGTCTAGACCTAACAATTGATAGTCCATATTCCAATGGGAGCGTTAGGTTGGGGGCACAAAAAGAGGGAATTGGCCATGCTACATTTTTTAATATGAACCGAAATCTCAAAACCATTTCGAGAATTTAGCTTTCCGTACAATTTCCATTTATCAGATTTTTAAATAAGTCTATATTTTTTAAGATATTCAATAAAAAGCTTTGACCTTAAATGACTTTTGTATGACGTCAGCAAAGGCAGTTTGAGTATAAATCCTTTGCCTTATAAAAACGAACGAAATGTCAACGTGTGATTATTCATGTAGACTGTGGCTTGTTTTCTCTGTGGTCACAGAGAAAATAATCACCACAGAATACACGGTTAGCCGACCATTCGTCAGCTCACAGAATTGTTCTGTGAGCTGACCAAATGATCGTTTAATTGTTCTGTGAAATCAACTGACGTTAATGATATTTGTTTTTTTTTTTATGTAGGTAAAGACTATCTCTTAAAACATGCTCTAATGACGTGACACACCACAAAACTTTAGAAAAATATTAAAAAAATAGAAATAATTAATAAAATTAGTTTCTTGAAATGGTCCATATTTTTTAATGAATTAAAAAAAACGTATATCAAAAATAAGTAGCATGGCCAGTTGGACTGTTAGTAAAATAGATAGATAGAGAACACTTTATTGTATTTAAAATGGAAAAAACACAGATGCGCATGAAGCTCTCGTGGCCTAGTGTTTGAAATCAATCACTTGAGTTAACCCACAATAGGCGCGGTCAGGTACAGATTGGGTGACCGTCTCGTTACTACCTCTAGTGGCATTTTTTCGAGCGCTTATCAATATCAATCAGTTTTTTCCTTAATTATTATTATTATAAATATTTTTATTTTCATGTTAAGTACAATTATAATCAGGTCAATCAATTATAGACAAAATAATAATAAAACGTATGTTGAGTAATTTACCTAATTATTGTGCTAAATTCTGCTAAATAAATAATAATATATGAATATTATTTATTTATTTATTTATTTATTTATTTATTTATTTATTTATTTATTTATTTATTTATTTATTTATTTATTTATTTATTTATTTATTTATTTATTTATTTATTTATTTATTTATTTATTTATTTATTTATTTATTTATTTATTTATTTATTTATTTATTTATTTATTTATTTATTTATTTATTTATTTATTTATTTATTTATTTATTTATTTATTTATTTATTTATTTATTTATTTATTTATTTATTTATTTATTTATTTATTTATTTATTTATTTATTTATTTATTTATTTATTTATTTATTTATTTATTTATTTATTTATTTATTTATTTATTTATTTATTTATTTATTTATTTATTTATTTATTTATTTATTTATTTATTTATTTATTTATTTATTTATTTATTTATTTATTTATTTATTTATTTATTTATTTATTTATTTATTTATTTATTTATTTATTTATTTATTTATTTATTTATTTATTTATTTATTTATTTATTTATTTATTTATTTATTTATTTATTTATTTATTTATTTATTTATTTATTTATTTATTTATTTATTTATTTATTTATTTATTTATTTATTTATTTATTTATTTATTTATTTATTTATTTATTTATTTATTTATTTATTTATTTATTTATTTATTTATTTATTTATTTATTTATTTATTTATTTATTTATTTATTTATTTATTTATTTATTTATTTATTTATTTATTTATTTATTTATTTATTTATTTATTTATTTATTTATTTATTTATTTCATATTTATTTTCTAAATCAATAAACCACGGGGCACAACTAGTAACAATTATTATTATAACACTTATGATTCACACAGCAACTAGGTACTTAGCAACGTTTTTGCTAGTGTGCCCTTAACCTTATTCCCATATAAGGGTGCGCGCACGCACGTGTGCCGCGAACCAGTCCGACGGGCTTGGATACTTCGATTATTGAAACGATAGCTTATTTATTGCGCCCGCGCTGATTGTTCGCGTTCAAAGCTAATCGACGGAACATTTGTGATTGATAGTGGAATTTAAAAAATGGGCAACAATACTTTCATCATCATCATCATCACCTAGAGCGTCTTCTTCGGTCAACCCTTTACTCCCCCGTGAAGTCTGGGGCTGACACAAGGGCTTTCCATTTATCTCTGTTCATGGCTAGGGATGGTAGCTCCAGCCAAGGCACTCCCTTCTCCTTCGTCTCAGAGAGAACAATATTACGGACTAAATAAAATTTGTACTTAATGTGAAATTAGTAAAAGCATACTATTTCAATCGTGAAATGCACTATGCTGGAAATAACTGCTCATGTATGGCCTTTTTTAGGGCTACGTACCTCAAAACGAAAAAATGAAACCTTTAGAGGACCATAATATGGTTATCCGTCCGTCTGTGTCTGTCAAGACCCTTTATATCGGGAACCGAGAAGGTTTCGAATCAAGACCAAATGAAAACCATATACGTATATTTATAGTCCCATAAATCTTTAAAAAAATCATACTTTAAAGTTAATTTTAAAAATATTCTCCCGTTTATCCGGGTAAAACATTACCACTTACAGTTATTAACTGAATTACCCGAGTAAAAAATATACTCAAAATATTCTCCCACACACAAGGGAATAAATTTCATAGAGTACTTTTTGTTGACATAAAACCATGAAATTTGGTTAGTAATCCATCTTATACTACAAGCACCTGCAAGGAAAAATCTCAAAACTATACATTTTGTAATTTATCCATGAATAAATTAGTCGGAAAATTTGTTCGGGGAAAGTGGAACTGTGCGATTCAATTTCTGAACTATTTAAAATGAGTCAATACCTACAAGTTTGTACGGAGATTTTCTTTAAAATTACAAAAAAATGGATGAAAGTGAGATAAGGTATGATAAGAATATTCTTTATTGCACACCAGAGCACATATTTATTAAACATATCATAATACGAAAAATATACTTATAAAATATACCGAAGGTCTCGGGTTTGATCCCCGGCCGGGTCAAACGAGGAAACGAACATTTCTAGTTTGTCTCGGGTCTTGGATGTTATCTATGTATTTATTGTATTAAATCTATCGTCGAGTTAGCACCTATAACACAAGTCTTTTAGTTGTACTTAGTATTGGGCTAACGAGATCTGTGTTATATGTCCATGAATATTTATATTTATTTATATTTAAAAATATGATATCCTTTCATCCATTATTATTTATTGTACTCTGATGGTAGTTACAAAAACGTTTAATTATATTCTATCTTACGCCGACGGAGTCAGGAGAGCAGATTAACCCATAGTATCTATTACATCGTAAGGGATACGTATTGATAGCGTACCCAAAATTACTTAACAGTCAATAGATCTTACGATAGAATTATCTCACACGATAAAGTGTCAACGAGTAGCTTAATGCCCAAGTCGCTAGTCTGTGGGATACTTGGTGATCTACGAAACGAAACAAACGCTATGCAAATATGCACCACCAAATACTTTTCAGCTCGAGTATCTCACAGTAATCTATGGTATCTCGAATCGTACATCAATTTGATTGCTCCGGGCTCAAATGTCGTGTCCGTAAGCTGATAATGTCGAAACGGGATACTTTCTTTTTTGAGTTTTTTCTAGTTATATCTTATCTACGCTCGTTGAAAAAGTTATTCCTGTCAGCATTTTAGTGTAAAATTTTTGTACGTATTTTGGCTGCTTTAAAATAAGGATTCGAATATTTTTTAATTTTACATACAAATAACTTTACTGCCATAAGTGCACAAAAATAATGCCTGGTCCCCAAACTAGAGGACTGTGCTAAGAGAGCGCTTTTTACAGACTCTGATAGTTTTTCTCATAATACATTTATATGTATTGTCTGTTGAAAATGCTGCTAGTTGTATGTACAAATATCTACCCTTAACACTAATAATAAGTTACGCTAATGTTTGTTGCAGAACTGTTTGTTTTCAAGAATAAAATAAAATTAACCTTCTTGCGATGCAGGCAGAGACTCGTGCCCCAGCAGTGGGGACATACAAGGGTAGATATCGTTAATTGTAATTTACTAACGAGCTAAGAATGTTTTGTCCGAAATAAAGTAATACAAGACAAAGCAATAGGTATGTGAGCCATTTGTAGATCAAACGGGAGCTAATCATGCCAATTAAGTCCATTGGTCTTCCAACAGCAAAAATAAGAGATTAATTAAAGATGGATGTACTAACGAGCCTCTAACCGCTAGGTCAAGTCGTGTCAATCGGCGCCCACGCACTAATTGTGGCCAGTTTCGTTTTGTTTTAGTCGCTTTAGTTTTCAGTTGGTGACAATATTGGTTTCCTACTTTATTGTCTTGGTATTTCGTAACTAACAGGTTGATTTGGTCTTCAATTACTTCAACTCCGATATTATAAAGAAACTGAGTACTTAAGGTTGTACATGGGGCACACTAAAAGTTTTGCACTTCTAGCTAATCGGAACTACCTATTTGAATTTCAAATGTTATATTTTTTGAAACGTGCAACCTTCTTAGTAATAAAAAAATAATTGGCTGGAAATCATTTGTCAGTTGTTTTTTTTAAACACATCAAAGTTCTACATACCTAAGCAACGAAAATACAATTAAGTTGAAAAGATTTTAGAGCAATGATTTTTTATGATTTTAAAAGTTCTCTCTCTCTCCGCAAAACTGTGGCGCTCGTCTTCAAAATGCTTTTGGGAGAGAAGAACCAAGTTTGAGCACCGTGAGACGATGGTTTGCTGAATTTGAGAGAGGTCGTGTTTCTATACATGACGAATTTCGTGAAGGGCGGCCTTCAACTGCCGTCAACGAAAATAATGTGGCTACTGTTAAGCGGCTAATTGAAGAAAACCCGCGGATTACCTATGACACAATTCGAGGACTATTGGGAATTGAGATGAGCCAAATTCAGAAAATTTTACACGAAGAATTGAAAGTTCGGTAACTTTGTTGTCGTTGGATCCCTCATGAACTGACAGCGGAGCAGAAGCGAGCTCGCGTGGAATGGTGCTCACAGATGCTACTAAAGTACAACCACGGACATTATAATGCTGTTTATGACATTGTCTCGGGAGACGAAACGTGGATTTATTGTTTTGAACCCGAAAAAAAATAGCAATCTTGTGAATGGGTGTTTGAAAATGAGAACAGGCCAACAAAATTGAGGCAGGCGAGAAACATTGTAGAAAAAATTATCGCTTTTTTTTCTCAGCGACGGTCCCATCTGTACAATTTTACTTGAAGATCAAAAGAGTGATAATGCCGAGTAGTATTCTACCATTTGTTTACCCAGGGTGTTAGAAAAAGTTCGGTAAAGACGATCAAAAAGCCGCGTTCTCCTACATCATGACAACGCTTCTTCACACACGGCCAACAAAACACAGTCATTTTTAGCTTCCGAAAAATTACAACTCGTCACCCATCCTGCACATAGCCCCGACCTAGCACCCTGTGATTTCTGTATTTTCCCCAAAATCAAAGATTCGATGATAGGTTTCACTTTTACCAACTCCGAAGAGGCAGTGATCTGCGAATCTGTGGTTTTTCAGTTTTAAAAAATGGTTCGATCACATGAAAATGTGTTTAAAATGTTAGGGAGTTATTGATAGCTAGTGAAAAGCAATAAACATAATATTTTGGTCATAACATGTTGTTATGGCCTACGTACAAACATACGTACGTACAACGTACGTAGGTATGTTTGTTTTCTTTCAATAAATAAAAATAAAATAAAATATTGCACCTATTAGCCCTTTGTTGGTAATCGAGCATATTACGTCCAGGCCAACGAGGCAGTCGCAGGTGTTTTGTAGCTTACCGTCAAAAAACAACAATGGCATCGCTCAACACTTCCATTACGACATCGTCTCATAATCCATGTACTTGCAGAGCTGTCTACCGTAGACTGGGGTCTACTGTCGAATCACTGTAACGATAAAAACTGTGTTTACACGGGTTTTAATTTTACGCCACAGTACCACGGTACTTTTGCATGTACCGTGGTACCGGAAGACCACGGTACTTACTAAAATGCCGAAACGTCTTAAAATTGTAAAAATGTAAAATTGAACGAGTAACATCCATGTAAATACAGTTTTTATTATGTCTAGTGCTCGTGTTAACCTTAGAAAATACTATCACTGTAATGATGCAAACTTTTTTCCACCATTTTTATATCTCTTCCATTTTGTCCTTATATTGAAGCGGTGGTAGCGGAGCGGTGTAGAGCGCCGACTTCTTATTCAGGGGGTCGTGGGTTCGAACCCCGCCATGTACCCATGACTTTTTTTTCGAAGTTATGTGCATTTGTGAAGTTGTAGTGGTAATACCACTTGCTGGCTGTTAAGTGTTAACATACCTCAGCGCTTGCTCCGTACAATGGCCCAACTTTGAGACTGAGTCTCAGGTTATGTAACTACCTATTTGTCCTGTAATATTTTAATCAAAATTTGTAATTACGTCACTGATTCTAAATTTCTTTTGAATTCACGACTTCCTATTCACCTTTTGACTAAATAAGACTATTGAACATTTTTACATCTACTTTAAAATTGTCCGTCTTCTATTTTATTCTTTTATCAGCTAGTTTTTTACAGTTTTAAGAATAAACACTGTGTTTGAAGTCTTATATATAGTCTTATATTTTGTATTATTATTCACCACACGGTGAAGGAAAACATCGTGAGGAAACCCGCGGCTTGGTTGGCTCCGCACGTATTGACTAGTCTTTCCTGTGGGCTAGGCCGACTAAGCTGTCAGGGTGGTATATGTGCTGGGCAAGCCTACACCATCCATAAAACCATGTCCCAGGCACTACAGCGTCGGAGTGGTGCCTTCACCCATCTAGTGTGAGTGAAGATACCACTGGACGCTGTATAAATCATCTCATCAAGTAGATGAAAAAAGGCCAATTATTATATATTCACCACAAGAACCTTGCACTATTGAAATTTTAGATACATTCAAAAACATAACCTCGCAAAACATAACCCTATAGAACAATTATTCATAACCCTATAGAACTTTCCAAAAAAACACGAACACAACACACTACCTCAGCGTTCGAAATTGCCAATTAGCGGTGTGTACGCGTGATATTAAGCTCATATAGTTAGAATCATTTCGGGGCTTAATCGCGTAGTAATTTAGTTTTCTCGTGACCACGATGACTGTAACGTCGTCGAAACCTCGAGGTAAAATAGCAATAAATTACTACGCGATTAAGCCCCGAAAATATTCTATCTGTCATCATCATCAGCCTGGTAAACCCCACTGCTGGGTATAAGCCTATTCATTTCCACGCCAGCCAGCACAGTCTTGCGCTAGTCTCATCCACTGTTTGCCGGCCACTTTACTTAGGTCAGCTGACCATCTGGCTCCTGGTCTGCAACTATGTGTACAAGTCGCAATAGTTTAAAATAATTATGTTATTAAGCTCATATGTTAACAGTCTCTCATTCATGGGAAAACCCCTTGCCCTGCTGTAGTGTGAGGTATCTTCATGAAAATAGAGAGTAGAGGCCCCACGCCGTCTAGCTAGAGTCTAGTTGGCGGCAGACACTCCAGGCGTCGTCAAGTCACGCGTAGGCCCATTGTGTCCGGGGCATTGTCTCTGTCCCGGGTACCTGGCTGCGCAGGCGGGCTTTTTAATGAAATTGCCAGCCCGGAAGCCCAGCCGTGAAGGCATGACGGGTCAGTACTTGTGCAAGTCTTGATGGTTATGAGAATGACTCTTATAAAGTCTCAGGATTTTCACAAGGACTTGTATGTAGCTTCTAAGTTTCTACTTGGCCCACGATGTCAAATGCGTACACAGGCACTGAGGCAGAATAAAGATAACACAGGAGACAACCTAAGGCTTATGCTGAAAATCAGCGTCGGTAGTGAAGTATTTTCCTTATTGGCTTTATGTTGAGCTTAGAATTTTTAGTAATTCTACTGTAACGAAGCTTTTTTATAATAAGTGGCCAGCGCACCCGTCCAGTCAAGTTGAAATTATTTTAAAGGAAATCTTTGCGTTTTGTTTAGGTGTCAGTCGTGTTGAGACCCGCAGTAAGGCTAGGGTTTCGTTATTAAAAAGAGATAGTAAAAAGTTATAAGCATTGCTTTAAATAAGGGTTTTAATAAGTAGTTTGCTACAGTACACAGTATTAATTACGGTGTCTATATTTTGTATAATATAGAAACAGATTTTGGAGTATCCAGTACTTAATTTTTATATAGCGCCCTGTCTTCAACTTGCCGCATCAAGCATCTGCCGGCAGTTTTTCGCAGATCATCATCCCACCTGGTCAGAGGGCGTCCTATACTACGTTTGCCGAGTCGCGGTCTCTACTCAAGAAGAAAGAAAGTTTAAACTAAAGTTAGTTTCGCATGTAACACAATTTATTTATTTTTTATGGAACGTAGTTTAATGGAGCTGTATATTATAATAGCTCAGCCTCTATTTACTGCACCTCCAGGGTCCTAAGATATATAT
Source organism: Yponomeuta sedellus (assembly GCA_934045075.1). Taxonomy (NCBI): domain Eukaryota; kingdom Metazoa; phylum Arthropoda; class Insecta; order Lepidoptera; family Yponomeutidae; genus Yponomeuta; species Yponomeuta sedellus. Next base: position 25,235,386 of record OW203722.1, on the reverse strand, counting down.
CGTAACGTTTTCCATACATCAAAACATGTTTGAATTTGACAACAACTGCAGCCGACATCAAATTCATTAGCGAAATGTCTAAAGAGTATTCTACTGCTGTAAGGCAGGTCACTTATGTATCGGAAATAGTGCAGTGATTTCATTAAAAAAATATGGCCCTAACTAGCTGGTGCCTGCAACTTCGTCTGCGCAGGATTAGTATTCCGAGTAGCTCATATTAGCGTGGCGTAAAAAAGGTTTTGGCAGCGCACGCCAGAATAGCTGAAAAAATCAGAAAAAATCTAGCAGATGTTAGATTTTTTTCTACTTGCTTGACACTTATTTTGGACAATTCACACAATACTCTCATGAATTGTAGCCCATGTGTTATTCTGAAGTATAAGCTATATTATTGTTGAGGTTCATTAAAATTCATCCAGTAGTTTTTACGTGAAAGAGTAACAAACATCCATCCATCCATAGTTACAAGCTTTCGCGTTTATAATATTATTAGTAGGATTACCACTGTACTAGGCGAGTAGCCTTATTATTACAATAAGTTGCACTCATGTTTTATCAGCATTTAAATACTATGAAATAATAGAGAATAATAGTAGAAATGAGGTTCTTGAGAAGTATGTGTAGTGTTACTTTAAATGACAGGATACGGAATAGTCTGATTAGAAAACGTTGTGGGCTGAAAGAGGATGTAGTGACTAGAATTGAGGAAGGAATGTTGCGTTGGGTTGGGCATAAGGAGAGGATAGAGGAAGAAAGATTGACGAAACAAATATATATTGCGAATTTGAGTGGAAGGGCTGGTAAAGGACGTCTCAGGCGGGCATACATCGACCAAATGGGGGATGTATTAGCAAAGAGGAAGATAAAAAGTACCCGAAACCGATGTGCGTGCATACAACGACTTATGAACGTTGATGAAGCGAAGGTGATCTGTCACGATCGTGGCAAGTGGCAGTCCTTGGTCTCTGCCTACCCCTCTGGGATACAGGCGTGAGGGTATGTATGTATGTATGTATGGCCCTAAGAGTAGGTTAAGTAACTGTCTTTACGGTTTTATGTTTTACATCTCAATACAAAAAGCAGAAAAGAATACTCTTCTACAGATTCCACAGCATACTCTACTAAGCAAAACACGACTTTCACTCTTACACTGGGTCCCGCCAATTCATTTTCATCACCACCAATAACACTGAAACGTTCTTACTCACAGAAATGTTGCCAAAACTTACGTTAATTGCCCAATGTCCTTACCTTAAGACTGTTAGGGGCTTATACGCATAACCAGCCCCTCTTGACACCTGGAACGTTTACGGATAGTTTGGTGAAATGCCAGCGCTGGAGGTCAGTCCTTTGGGCGCTGGTAAGTACCATAAAGGTGAATGCGCAAAGGTTGTAACGAGGAGGTGTTATTACTAGTAATATAAAGGAGTTGGTTTATTGTAATTGTGATTTTATAATAGTCGCCGCCTTGGGGGCCGTGGGCTGCGACAGCGGCCTAGTTAAGAGGGTGTTTGGAGATTTGTACGGAATTTTCTTTGCTTTTACCACTCCCAACCTTGGACTCGGAAGCCAGAAAACCTGATAAGGCATTCTTAATTAAGAGGTCGTGGGTTCATATCCCGGCATGTACCAATAACTTTGTCCTCTAAGTTATGTACGTTTGTGAAGTTATAGCAGCAATACCACTCACTAATTGTGAAGGAAAACATCTTGAAGAAACCTGAGTGTCTGTGGTATTCAAATACCTTAGATCTTGAAATTGCCATTGCGTTTTGGGCACGCGAGGTAATTTACAAATACAAAATGTTTATTTTAACCACATAAACACAGCATTATCTTTATGTTGTATTGAGCATACAAGCAGAAGGTAAATTACAAAGGTGTTACAGTTTTTTACAGTTCCGCACGCTGCGCGTACGGGCCGCAAACTTCTGCGATCTCGGCCTTTCTTTGTATTACCACCCTAGTTGTGTAATGTACTATTATAGCAGAGTTTACTACGAATCTAATTTACTGTGGTCTCCACACTAGGTTATACCTTAATTAAGCCCATACTCTCTCTCTCTCTCTCTCTCTCTCTCTCTCTCTCTCTCTATGAGAGAAGGCCTATGCATTGCAGTGGGACGTACAATGTAGGATAGATAAAAAAGCCAGATTGACAGACATACGTTGTAGTTATACTATTAGGTCTCGTTGGTACTATTTGGGTACAGAATCCTAAGAAGATAAATGAGTTGCTACCCTGTATAGCGTATATGCTGCTGTCACATATCTTTGAGGTCGTAAGGACGCCCTATACGACCCGTATCACCTATGGGACGTTTACGCCAAATGTATTTACAGCCTCTTGGAAAAGCGTTAGCAGTCGTTAAATAATCGTATTATTATTTGCTTTACATCTTCGATATTGGAGATCGTTTATCGTAAAACCGTGTCTTAATAATTTTGATATTGAGTTTGCCTCTACGAGTATCAACTTAGGCTTTCTACAGTTAGGATAGATGACTTACCCCCGGTTTCTGGTATGCTAACAAGCCGTTAATCTACTGTTAACAGCTGTCAGTTGGCCAAAGTGCATACAAAAAAACATTTGACAGCTGTTAACACATTGTAACACACAGTAGATTACACATTGTTAGTGTTCGAGAAACTGGGGGTTAATCTGGGAATAATAAAATCCAAATCAAAAAGTGACAAAACATGAATTGACATGACGTGACACAGTATGACAATGTCATAACATAGTATAGCTTACTATCGCACGATGGTTTAATGACGTTTTGAATTCAAAAAATTTGGGCTGAATTCAATTTCTTTGTCCTCTAGCGAATACAAACGGCTTTTGCACTCATATAGCGCAGAGCAAAAATACTGATTCCGAGATGGGGGATGAAAAAGTTATTTTTATGTAGCGTATAAACGACCCACTGCAGGGCTCTGAGAGAGTATGGGCTTAATTACCACGCGTGCCCACCGTGGATTGGCAACTTCAAGCGCTCAGGTATTTGAACACATCAGACACACAGGATTCCTTACGATATTTTCCTCCACCGTTAGCGAGTGGGACTGCTACTATGACTTCACGAATGTACATAACTTAGAAAACAAAGTCATTGGCCCGCGCTGAGAATCGAACCTTAGGCTCTCACTTCCGAGTCCATTGTTCTCCCATTGGTCCACCGCCGCTCTAGCAATTATTCTTCTTCTTTGGTTATTTAACTCCTAGGGGAGCATAGGGACTGAACCACAGATTTCCGCTTCTGACGGTGGTTCGCGGCAGCTTCCAATTCGTATCAGCTAGCGCCGATCGTCTTGGCCTCTTAGAGGTCTGAGAGAGTGAAGGGTAGAGCCTAGCAAGTATTCTTCTTTTTCTTCAGGCTATATTAATCCACAGCTGAACATAGCCCGCCCTTAATGAGCGCCATAGCCCCCTGTTGTCAGCTTGTCGCATCTAGCAACTGCCGGCAGTTTTTCGCAGATCGTCATCCCACCTGGCGGAGGGCGTCTTATACTACGTCTCAGTCTCCTAAATCGTCGTCGTCACGCTATACTAGTCCACTGCTGGACGTAGCCCTCCCCTAATGAGCGCCATAGCGCAAGGTTGTGCCATCATTGAGGGGTAATGCCCATAATCCCACGCTGGGGATGCGGGTTGGGGATTTTTTTTTAACCCTATAAAGGGCACCCCCCGGAGAACACGGGGGAGGGAGGTGGTGAATGCTCATGCATAACAGCACGGACCCGGCCGTGCTGCCAATGTGGGACTCACAAGAAGTGCGCCTACCCACTAAACACCACCTTGGGACTGGTTTTGGTCCTAAAGACCCCTAAACCCACATCGGGAGCGACCCCCCTCGAAGCCGAGGAGGGCGCACAAGGGTTGGGGATCGCAGTTCGGTGGAATTATACTGCAGGGGGCGCTGCTGCCCACCCCCCGGTTTGTGTCCCTTAGTCGCCTTTTACGACACCCACGGGAAGAATTGGGTTGGTGCTATTCTCTAGGCCGACACCACTCAGTCTCCTTAATGCCATTGCAAAAAGGACGGTCAGCCCTATGCCGAGGCACTGGACAAGTGAATATTCCAAACTGAGCAACGTTCATTTACCAGCAACATGTCGCCTCGCCAAAAACGGAATCGTTAAAAAGCGCACAAAAATGGCGGTGCAAAAAGGTGATCGTTAACAGGACATTGCGCATACGATTAAAAATGCTGCTGCGACTCGCCATCGCTGTGGTGCAAGTTGACTCACTAAAGGTTGAAAAACCGGGCAAGTGCAATTCGGCCTCGGTGGCGCAGCGGTTTGGCACGCTGACTGTAAAATCGAAGGTCTCGGGCTGGATCCCCGGCCGGATCAAACTAGGAAACGAACTATTCTAGTTTGTCTTGGGTCTTGCATGTTATCTTGATAATAATTGTATTAAATCTATCGTCGAGTTAGCATCTGTTATACAAGTCATTAAGATGTACTCAGTATGGGGCTAACGGCATCTGTTTAATATGCGCATGCATATTTATTTATTTTATATTGATATATAACTGTAACCATAGAAGGTTCCAAACAATTTCAATCTTTATCATGAACCCATTATGTCTATATATATTTTAGCGAGTGGTATTTCTATAACGTAAATTATGTATTTGTGTAGTTATTACTATAACTTCCCAAGTGTACATAATTTAGAAAAAAGTCATTGATAAATGACGGGATTCGAACTCACTATCTGCCGATGTAGAAGCCGGTGTTTACCCCTCCGCTATCACCGCTTATCAAGAATGAATTACCCGATAACAACATTTAAAACTGAAATCATGCATAACATAACACATATTATTAGTACCTCACGTATCCCACTGTACCCCAGAAGGGTGGGCACAGATCAAGGACTGCCACTTGCCGCGATCCTGAACTATCACCTTCGCTTCATCAACATTCATAAGTCGATGCAAGCACGCACGCTGGTTTCGGGTACTTTTCATCTCCCTCTTTGCTAATACATGCCTTATTTGGTCGAAAAATGTCCGCAACTAATTATACATATTTTAATAAATGAGTCATGAAAGTAACACAAGCGTCCTCTGATTTAACTATTTGGTGTTTCCATAATTTAACACTTCCCAGCTGCCATGCAATATCATTGACCTATCAAACCGGCGGCGATCTAAATCTAGAAGCCTTTTATAATAAAATCGCTACTAACGTGTTAATTGCTGACCAGGCCGAGAAAGAACAGACTGTGAGTGAACAGAATACTCACGCATAGTTAGATATTTAACGGGCCTTATCGCGATTATTTATAATAAATAATAAATAATCGCGATAGGACCCGTTTAATACATAACTATGTATGAGTATCGCGAATCATTAAGAAATACTAGAAACTAAGGGCCAGTTCCTGAACTAAGAATTTCACTAAGTAAATAGTTAAGTGTAGTGCTGTCTCATTGAATGTGCCAGAAAAAAACTTTTGGCCGGTTTCTTTCGGTTAATATTGAAGTAATTTCGGAAATAAACATAGTAATTAATTTAATATTACAATTTTTTTTAATTCTAAATCTCTGTGCTGGGGCACAGGTCACTTCCCACCTCGCAGGAAGGTTAGGCCATTCTCCACCTCATTATTATTATTATTACAATAATTTTATTTTTTTAATCATTCTAATAATTAAAGTGTGTGTTTGTGAGAGAGAGTGTGTATGTGTAATTTTGTGTGTGTTAATGTGTGTTTTTAAAAGTTTGGACCTTCTGTGTCTCCTTAATTGTGCAGACCAGTCGTACCAGTAGAGCATAAACAAAACGGCAGCTGGGTGCGATCGGCAAAAAGTCGTAGAGATGCTGTTATGGGGCGCCCGGAATGGCGACTGTGACGACACTATGTGAGGGTTGATGAGGCACTTTTAGTTGCGCAACAGTTGGTTTATTTGACGTTTTTTTGTCGTTATGGGTGTTTTTTCAAGTATCGGACTTTATTCAAGTTAACCTAAACGAAATCGGATAAAGCGGTAAATCGATATAGGTACTCGACTTCAGTGGATCAGTAACGGTGAGCGGCGTGTATGAAATGACAGTCAAAATCTTTTGTTTATCGTAAGTTAGGTAAACAGAACTGTGATTAATAAACGTTGCAACTTAACCTCGGCTCCAATGATTACCACAAAAAATACCACAGCAGCTTATGGTGTTCCTCTAGCTAAAAGTAAACGAATACACCGTGAGTGAACCTTTGTATCGCTGGTAATCGCTAATCCTCAGTTGTCAAATTCTCTCTCCTCTCTCTCACACACACACTCCTTCTCTCTCTGAGAGAAAGCTGTGTCTTGCAGTGGTGCGTATATAAACGATTTATCAACTGACTTACGGCAAATCTAGAAAATCAATGTAGATCTTCTTTTTCTTATCTGGTCCCTTATTCCTCCGTGGAGTCTGGGGCTGACACAAAGGACACGTCTTAGACGTGACAGAGATCCGTTATCTCCGAGATAAAGGAGAAGAGAAAAACTTGGCTGGACATACCATCCCTATCCATGAACAGAGGTAAACTGAAATCTTACCAGGCTCCAACTTTGCCGCATCCAAAACAGTTACTCAATTTCTAGCATCGATGTCTTTCCCAAGCGTCCAGCTTTGCCATACCGGCCACCCGCCCCGTCTATACAAGGATGGCCACAGTTTACCATATCCACCAAACAACTGCTGGTCCGTACAAGTTGCCATTGCTATATCAGCCATGGTTAGGTTAATATGGTGCGAAATGGAATGTGGATTGTTTTTTTATTCGTTCTAAAAAGGAAACTGGTGGAGCACGAGCTACGAGCAAGAAGTCTGCTATCTGTATTAGATAGAACCTTTTTTTACGGGTAAAAGGCGAGCGCTGATACATGTTCTGTGGCTGATACTCATAGAGCAGCTGTTTGCAGTACTATTGTGCCACGCATAAAAAATGTGTTTACAGTACTACACATCATAAAAGTCCCTTCGGGAATCTACGTTCGCGCAGACTAGGAAGAAGTGTAACGAAAGTACCCGAAGCTATAAGTACATTCAACATAATTTTTAACCGATACGGTTAAGGTGCAGAATTGATTGCCGCTGTAGCGCTCCCTACTCGTATTTAACTCACGCTAATATTGCCAAACTAATAGTCACCTGTTTCGATGACGTTGAATCAACCAATAGCAACAAAGGCGCGCGTAGTGCCATAAAATGAAACTATCTGATTGGTCGATCAACTTGTCGCACATCCAAAATTTGATCATCTGCGCAGGTACATCCGCGAGAATTATTTCTTGTGTAGCACTGTACTGATCGTGTTCGCAAAAAGTGTCAGTGAATTCTCTCGTTCGCTTTAAAAATGATCTTTAGGTTATCGGAACTGAGACTATTAATATGCAAAACTTACTCGCCGCGATCCTGACAAATCTTTTACGCTTCATCAACACACTTAAATCTTTGCATGCACGCACACCGGTTTTGGGTACTTTTTATATTGCCACTTGTTAATACATCCCGTATCCACCCATATTCGCTGGATATATTCTTTTGTCAATCTTTCTTTCTTTATTTCCATATGTCCAAACTAACATAATTATATAACTTAGTCCTTATTTATATCTGATCGCGGTACCTGCACTAAAAAAACTCGAATATGTATACTTATCGCCTAAGATAATGGAAAGCCGTAACTCCGGTCTCCGTCAGAAACCTTTGCATGAAATTTCCAGTTGCATGTTACGACTCTAGTGTGTTACTATAAATAACTGGGTTTGAAAATCTTAATTTAGCTTTAACTCTTTACCGGGAAGTGGCATAATAGTTGCCATTACTATTACAGCACTAAAATTTCTATGCAATAAAACAAAAAAACGAGTAAAATGATAGTGTGGGTAGATCTAATTTTGAGTTGAATAGTTTCGCCATAATAAGCTGTAATTTAGAAATTTTAGGTGTCTCACTCGAACTGATGAAGTTGAAAAAGCGGGCAGCCGTAAAACAAACAGCCTTTGGACTCAAACGCATTTATAACCAAGAAGCCTGAAGAACAAAATGTAAATTGGACAGAAATACCACTTTTTACATTTATGAAATGAAATGGAAAGGTTTTATTGAAAGTAGCGCAGAAACTGCGACTTAATGAACGTTATAATTAAAACTAGGTGTCCATTTCAAAATCTAGATCATTTTGGAGAAAAAATGGACAAAATTCTCCAAACTTAGTCTTTTCAAAGTCCTTAATTAACATAGTTTACATAATTATTATAAAACATAGAGCTCATACATTGTACTGATTTTAATTCCAGATCTCATTGTCATATAGATAATCCTTTATGTCATAGTAGCCCTTTTGGCACAAAGTGTGCTTAACATATTTTTTGAACCGCGATTCAGGCAAGCTTGACGTACATAATGTTTCCATAGATATACTGACAGGCAACTGTCAGGATGTTAGTTTCTTTAAAGAAATCTCTTAACGAATCTCTACTGATTAGCTTATAAATGAATCCGATCGTTCTCTTCGGCAAGACAAAGATGGTCTCAATATCTGCAGCCCGTCCCCGCAGTAGTATGCCATAAGACATAACACTATGAAAGTAACTAAAATAAACAAGCCTAGCAGTTACGACGTCAGTTAGTTCCCTAATTATTTTAACTGCATATGCTGCTGAACTAAGCCTATTTGCAATTTTTTTATATGAGGACCCCATTGAAGCTTTGCATCAATGTTGATACCTTTATTTAATTAAAATCCGGTCATCCGCACAGAATGCAATCACTCGGTTCACCTAGGCCACAAGCGCTTCAGTTTAAGTCCTACGACACTTGAATCTCATGCATGAGCGAAGTCGGCGGCATAATTAGGTTGTATAACTTGTACTTGCTTCAAGATTCGTCTTCTGGAATCTCTTATTCACAACATACCTAAAGCATAAACGAAAAATTTAACAGGCTTATTAAATATTGTGACCGGGGGTCAGCACGCGATTGCGTTCGGGCCGCGCGATGCAATTATATCGATGTGATTTACAGCTTTATATTAAGGCGACTACATCAGAAAGAAAATTGCTTAATGAAAATTTGGCGTCTACTCTGTGAGCTCGGCGCAACTGCTTAACAAACTAGTATAATCTGAAATTAATAGATAACAAAATATTCCCAAATGAACAGGATACAAGCACATATGTGTCAAGTCTCATAAATGCAATTTACGTTTTCCTTTATATAGCCTATAAACTTTCTACTGCTGGGCACAGGTCTTCTCTCAGAGACAGAGAACATGGCCTTTTTCTTTCAAGAAGTTTCCACCGTAAGGTTTAAAGGGAAGAAATTGCTTTTAGCAGTAAGGCCGCTAATTGTAGATAGATAGAATATTCTTTATTGCATGTACACCAAGGATTACATAAGAGACTTATAAAAGAACAGTACAGTACAAGTGGCGGCCTTATTACTAAAAGTAATTTCTTCCAGACAACCATTGACGGAAAAGAAGAAACGGAAACTGAAATACGGGTAGTCGGCGCAACTAAACAATATTAGATAACATATTATTTTATAGTTGATACACATACATAATCGATACATAAATATGAAATAAATAAAAATAGACATACACAAGGAAAAAAAAACATAGGACATGAACGAAAAATATACCTACATAATACTAGAAAGGGATTTCACAAATACAAATAAAAAAACTTACAATAAGGAAAAATAATGGTTATGCACTCTGTTTTTAAATATTGGCAGGGACGGTGACAATCTTACGTCCAAGGGAAGATCATTCCACAGGCGGACAGCTGTAATAGTAAAGGATTGGCTGAAGAACCTTGTCGAATGACTTAGTGTCTTCAGCAATCGATTGTGACCGGATCACAAAGTCCGACTGTGCGTATCACATAAAAATTCAAAGCGAGTTTTGAGATACAGAGGTGTGGCTGGATTGAACAGCACCGAATAGAGAGTGGAAAGAATATGAATATATTGTACTATGTATATTCGTAATTATTTTGTACTTATTTGTTGTTATTCCGGTGTACAATAAAGAATATTCTCATCTTATCTTAATTGCCACACGTGCCCTTCGCGGATTGGCAACTTTAATCGCTATTTCGTATTTGAACACCTCACACACTCCGGTTTTATCACCATGTTTTTCCTTCACCGTTAGCGAATTATTTGTTAGAAGAAAATTGGGGACTGCATATTAAATAAGCATGGAGTAAGACCCGTTGACCCGTTTCCGTGCTTCGCAAGGCACCTTAAGCCGTTGGTGCCGGCTGTCATGTAATGGCAGTCGTAAAGCCATGTCAGAGGCCTTATGGGCGGCTTGATAACTTCTGACAGTAAAACCCGCCACTATCTTTCGCCGCCGCCGCCACTTCCACCAACCCGGACTTGGTCCCCGTGGTGGAGTATGGCTTAACCTTCCCGCAATGCAGTAAGAGACCCGTGCCCCAGCAGTGGGGACATACAGGGTTGCAATCGCAAAAATAATATTCAATCTAGTTTTTACGTTTCGGGTGATACAATTAAAATCAACAAACTAACATAACATAAAATCTCGCCAGTATCCCAGAGGGATAGGCAAAGGCCGGCTCTCTCACTTACCACGATCCTGACACGTCTCTTTCGCTTGGTGTCAGGATGTTGGTAAGTGGCAAACTGTTTGAGATCATAAGCCTCTGTCTACCTCTCGACTCGTATATGTATTGTAATATGTTTCGAAAATCCAATTCAAATAACAGGAGTTCTATTGTACATACCGCGCGGATTTAAATCGGAGATAAAACAACAGTATTTGTCAAAAGTAGAATTTTGACAATGAAGTTTTGAAGTAATCTAAAAGCAGAGTCTACGCAGTAGCAGATTTAAGTCTAGTCAATGACACTGGCAGAAATAGTCGACAACGGCCGGTTGCCATTTCGCTAAAAAATTTAATTGAAGTCTAGTAAAATATGTTACTGCGATAAATATTTCCATGTTTTATTGACTAGTGTCATCTCGCTTTGTTTCGCTTCGAAGAGCAAGATAGCGCTACGCAATAGGAAAATTAAAACGTTATAACGTCCAGCGAGTCGACTTCTACCCTTGTATGTCACCACTGCTAGGGCACGGATCTCTTCCTGCATCGCAGGAAGGTTAAGCCATACTCCACCACGGGGGCCAACTCTGGGTTGGTGGAGGATTGTGGCGGGCCTTAATTTCAGAAGTTATCTACCCGCCTACAAGACCTCTACGTCTTAAGTGCCTTTTGAAGCATGGAAGGGCTCGGCAAAACGCCACCTCTTCTGTTAACCGCGCCTGTTGTTTTTTATATCAAGTGATTGATTCCAATCACTCGGTTCGACTAGCCCACGAGCGCTTCGAGTGCAGCGAGTGCGATTTTTTAAATACAGTTTCTAAGTAGACCCCTCGTTAGTGCGTGTTAAGGGTGCGTTGAACATTTTCATTGATTTAGAAAAGTTCACCTTGGGTTCAATGGCAAATAATGAAAACCAACTATGTTGTTAAGTTGCTTATTTAAAAACTTTTCCAGAGAGCTCTGAAATACAAAGCGAAAGCTTAACAACGGTAAAAGGTAGCAAACATTTCTGAAAAGTGATTTCTACTTAGTTAATAATTCTCTGGCAGAAATAAGCTCGCCTTTGTATATGTTATTTTTATTTAACGTTTTGTATGCAATAAAGGATAATTAATTAAATATTAACGTAATATTGGAATTAAAAAATGTCTCATAAAATACTAAAATGATATACACAGTAGTTTACGAGACATTTTGAGAGATTTTTTTTTTCTATTCAAGTATTTTTTTAAAATGAAGACCTTCATTAGGTTTTACAACAATATTCGAAAATATTTGGCGATGGTATATAAAAAACACACAGTTCCCTTAAAACACTTGATAAACACAGCATAATTTGTTTGGGTCGGTATTTACCTACAAAAAATTAAAACTATTTTTAATTTATATGAACTCGTAAAAGCGAGATAATTATTACGTTTTTTTGTGAATTAAACGGAGCGGACAAGATATTAATTAATTTAGGAGTTATGAATGTTGCTTGCGTTTACAGAGTGTTTTCAGAAATCATGTTTTTATAAATAAATTCGCTAGATTCAAGGCCGTAGGCTACTAAAATTGCTATGCACTGTTTGCGAATTTACTTTGGTATGATGATTTTTTCATCAGTTTGGGATTAGTAGCTCGAGGTAGAAATAAACACGCGCATGTATCCTAGTAAGTAGGCAGACTAGTAAGTGAGTGAGTGAGTGAGTGAGTGAGTGAGTGAGTGCGTGAGTGAGTTTGTGAGTGAGTGAGTTTGTGAGTGAGTGAGTGCGTTAGTGAGTTTGTGAGTGAGTAAGTGAGTCAGTGGGTGAATAAGTGAGTGAGTGAGTGAGTGCATGGGTTAGTTTGTGAGTGAGTGAGTGAGTGAGTGAGTGAGTGAGTGAGTAAGTGAGTGAGAGAGTGAGTGCGTGAGTGAGTTTGTGAGTGAGTGAGTGAGTGAGTCAGTGGGTGAGTAAATGAGTGTGTGAGTGAGTGAGTATGTGAGTAAGTGAGTGAGTGACTCAGTGAGTGCGTAATTTATTTGGGACTTAAAAGAGTTATACTAGACTAAAACTAAATTGACATAATTAAACGTTTTTGTTTATAATTAAAAGCAGTTTTGTCACCTAGTGTCAGATATTTGCCACGATCCTATCAACTCCTTGCGCTTCATTAACATTTATAAGTCGTTGCATGCATGCATGCCAAGACATCAGATGATGCCATTTGTAGTAGAAACACGCACTTATGACTTATGTAATATTCGAAGGGTTTTTGCAATAATAAAATATGTATATGACTTCAACAACACTTTGTGTACCATAACGATGCTTCATATAGCTGGCCGTCTAGTAAAGTTTGAATTATTTCAAAAGTAAATTATTACTTTTTGTTTAGTTGACAGTCGAGACCCAGCTAACTAGGTTATCGTTATCAACCCTTGTATGTCCCCACTGCTGGGGCACGGGTCTCTTCCTACATCGCAGGAAGGTTAGGCCATACTCCACCACGGCACACTGGTTCCACGCCCTAAGAGTAGCGGTCATAGGGTTTCGCGATAATAATGACTGTCGTTGTCATAGCTGATTATTATTATTATGGTGTTTTGTAATACTTTAAGCCATAACACAATAAAAAAAAAACAAAATAATCTTAAAAAGCTTATTTTATTTACAAAATTATGCATTTTTATTACACTTAAAAGAAGGTTTGCAACTTAATAACTATTAAACCTTACTATTTACATTTTATATTACAAATAAAGTAAATACTTAACTAACATCTAAGTACAAACACACAATTGGACAAAAAATATTATATTTACATAATAGGAGTTATGTAAAAAATAACATAAATACCTATCTTATTTTTTACATTTTTTCCTAAACCGACAACAAATTTAATACTTCTTTTGATAGAATAGACTTCTTCTTCTGTGGTAACCTTCTTAAACTAGAAATATAAGGATCCGAATTAAGGAGAAGTCTATGTATCAAGTCGGTGTTTGTGACAACCCGAGACATTTTCCTCGTGTTGTCACGCCTGAAGAGTTTGATTAATTTATTGCAAGATTCGGCGGCCTCTTCCGAAAGCTCACCTATTGACAATAATGCGTGTTCAATTACTTCCGACCCATGAATGAGGACCTTATGTACAGACGATGGCAAGTTGTACCATGGATAGGTAGCAACAAGTTTACGTGCTGTTTCTAGAGAATACTCTTTAAAAGTGGCGTTATTAATTTTGTATCCCGACGAAAGACACTGCAGCAGATTATGACATCTGTCAATAAGGATTTTATCTAATCCAGTAATTTCCGCTGAAACCGCTGAGTTAGAAAAAAACTTTCTGGCAGTGTTTCCGTCGTTAGATGTGCCACTTCCTCCACTTCGCGGTTTGTCGACTATTAGACCAAGTTTCTGCCTAAACTGTTGCTGCACATGTTGTTTTTTTTGTGCAAGAAGAGCTTTTTCGTCTGAAGAACGTACCTGCCATTTCTTTATGTCTAATCTATAAGAAACGTGAATTAAATATTCGAAAAATCGGATATACGAGTGAAGAGGAGATAGTCCAAATTGATAGGTACCACTATCTGCAGTTTTGCTCAGCGATTTATCAATGTCATTCATCTCTTTTGGAGTTGAACCACAAATATAACATCTACTACAAGATGTATCGCTCAGAGCACTGCACACTTTACCATCAACCATGGTTAATTGTAAAGAATGCTGCACTTTTATTTCATATTCACCGTGAGTGAAAGAAGTCGGTTGTAAACTATCAATTTTAGTCTTGAAATAAGCTTCTTCTTGCACAGAAAGGTCTTTGGATTCTTTGGCAAATTGGAATCGAATAGGCCTACAATACCTGGTGGAAGAAGGGCGCGGATTTTTCCAAACTATTTGATCTGGGTCGGAGGTATTGGACTTACAAACCAATTGAAGAGGACAATATGAAGTAACAAACATACTGCCATCATCATCGATACCAGAATCTCCAAAAATCTGTTTATATTCGCTGTGCCCCGTACTCCCATCGAAACCCCATTTTCCAATCAAAACAAATTCTTTATTAGGGTCAATATTATTCAAAACGGGTTTTTGGGATTCTAGTATCCGGCAAGCAGTATGATCTAACAATGATTGTAATTCTACTTCAGCAGATGATTCCGTGATAAACTCTTGCGATGGATAGCACCGCTTCTTAGCTTCTAACACTTTTTGTTAAGATGGTAATGCATTAGGTGATTTTGCATTAACGAAGTCTTTCACCAAAAGATACTGATGTTTAGTCAGTTTTGTCTCATTTATAAGAGACAAGACTTCGTCAGTGCTGAAATTTAAAGATGCAGCGGCGTTAGATAGACTAGAATCGTCCAACAAAGAATTTATCGCAGAACTGTCTACTTTACTTAACTCTGCAAGCCTGCGGCGTTTTGATCTCTTGCTACATTCCTCAAAGTCCTTCCTGTGCTGGTGCTGTTGGGTGCTTGTCGAAGCTTCTGCTGCTGGCCGTTGGGTGTTGTGGCTCCCTACTGTTGCACAAGTTGGCAGAACGCAAACTTCAATTTCGTTCAGCCAGTCTCCGTACTTAGAGACCATGCGAGAATGGTTGCGCGTGACTTGCTTCCAAATTGCTACCAATCTTGTACAAACTTTAGTAACTCTTTTTTCCAAGTCATCAGCAATGTAATTCTCAACATCAGGCAGCAATTGTATTAGGTCTCGAAAAACTCGATGCCAACGCTCCAGTTCAGATTTGCTGTCTTTAATAGACAGCCAAGTATCTAGTACAAGCATTCTTTTGAAAGAACACTTAATACTAGTACCTAAAACAAAATAAAAATACGTTAAAAGCGGATCAAAATAGATACATGTTTCGTAGCAAGTGCTACGCGCCTGCTACGCGTTCAGGCGCGCGGCGTAGCACCTGGCTGCACCTTACAGACGCAGCATGACGCAGCTAAATTTGGAGAGGCCTAGTAGTAGACATTGTAACCCATATTTCTATACCAAATTGAATGGTACAAGTAGGTACAAACATAAGTAAAAGCTTCAACGTAAAAAATATACAGACATAAATACATAAAAAATGCCACGTTGGCGTAGCACTCTATTTAAAAAAAAAATGTAGAAGGAAAAGGCAAAATAGTAAAGTAAATTAATAATACATACCTGTGACTTCAAATTCCATTGTAAAATAGCAGGTCACAGACAAGTTGGAACTTAAACACACGCGTCGCGTCTTGGGCTAATTAAAGCACTTGGTGATAACAGGTTGATGACTAATTACTTGTGTTCACTTCGGATGCCGAAAAAGGAATGTTGGGAACAATAGATTGCGAAACCTTTTATACCCTCAGGTAGTATGACAATTAGTGGGTAACTGAGCCAGATATCATGGCTTAGCTCAGTCATTGCCATCCGAGTCCTATGACCTACTACGGTACCACCGTGCACGGGGGCCAAGTCCGGGTTGGTGGAGGTTATTCAATAATAAGATAGTATTATTTTAAAGAAGCAAAAGCTGCAGTACCGTAAAACTGTAGATATAAAACTGATCAGAATAAACAGGAATCATAGATAAGGTGCATGGTAAAAATTGATGGCTGTAGTATTACGCCAAAAGGTAAAGCGAGTAGAAATCTAGGATGGTTGACGTAATTTTATATTTTGTTAAAAATATGATAGGACAGATTGAAAGATAAAATATAGAAATGGTGTACAGAGTTTTGCACTGTTACAATATGAGCTATCGTAATAGACTCCGAGCAGCAGTTATCTTTATCTACCCACGTCATAGTACCCGAAGTACAGTAAATTTCCATCTAGCTGACATGAAGACTCTGCCGGAAACCGACTGTCCGCGAATAAATTAGCCTCCGAAGACTGTCTAATTGTTATTCCTAGGCCGAGTTGGAAACAATTTCTAGATTTCATGCAAATGGCCGCGGCTGGCGGGGCGAAAGTATTTGTAGGGTTTTATCTGGTTGATGGATAGATGGCGCTGGCGACGGAACTACGGGGCACGCGAAGTGGCCCCCGCTGAACTCTGAAAAAGGAGTGTTCAGACTTACGGTTTTGGAATTGATAAAGTTAAGGGGCTCCGTGTTCCGAAGCGCACGCGACCTAGCCGAACCGAGGGACTGAAATCAATCACGTGAGTTAAGCAACAACAGGCGCGGTCAGGTGTAGATGAGTGACCGACCCGTGTCTGCCGCTAGTGGCATTTTTTACGAGCCATGTTTCGCGTGGCACGCTATGTGTTGGTGCCGTCTGTCATGTCAGTCGTTAAGCCATGTCAGAGGCGTCATGAGCGGCTGCATAACTTCTGACAGTAAGGCCCGCCACTGTCTTGCAATCCTCCACCAACACGGACTGTTTTGCGAACATTTGGTATGTGTGTTTTTATTTCTAGTAGATGATGATTTCTACTAAGCGCTGTATAAATAAATACTATTGTAAGATAGTATTTATTTTGTCAGCTCATCTTAATCCACAAAAAGGCGATATAATTGCATGCACATAAAAAAGGTTAATAAAAAACAAAGTTTTTTTTATTTCTCATGCACTTAAACACAATCCTTACTATCTCGACAAATGCTTTCAGACCTATCATTTTACATATCGTTTGAAAGCTTTTTCAAGTTTATAAAAGCGTCTACATTGTCGCCAGTGATACACATACATCAACTCCCTTCCCCCCAAACAATTCCCAAACAGCAGCGACAGCCTTAAACTTCCAGCACTTCAGAAGCCAGATAACATATCTGCCGCGGCCGATATTTAAAATTTTAATATCACGCCACTGCAGCCCTCCACCTTCAAACTTCAGCGAATGCTCGCAAGATAACGCCCCGAAAGCCTGAATAAAATTTTCAGTGTGGAGAAATTTACGTTCACTACGCGCCGTAGAGCTTGGGCGGGCGGCAGTTAGCCTTTTCTTCTCACGGCGGGCGGACGCATCGAGCCTCCGCGAAAAAAACCCCACGAAAAAACTGAAAACAAAATAAACATTTCGAAGTACTGGCTCGTATTTTACAGCCATGAATGTGCAGTGACGCGCCTATGAAATGCAAAGGAGCGTGTTCTATTTTTGAATTTATTGAATGGAACATTTGAAGCTCGCGAACAGCTGAGTTTGACGTTTGGTATTATTAGTCTAGAGCTTCCGGTCTGTAGGAGTACCTATAAATATTTTCACGTAATTATAGTTCGGATGTTTCTGTAAGTCGTGCTGGTTGTGATAATTTAGGAGTTGTAATTTAAAAACTTTAGTGTAAATAGTCATTGTTAGTTGGGATATTTAATTGTGTATAAGGTGAGTTTAAATTTAATAATTATTAGAGTACTTTTTCGCAATTTCCAGCTCTTAGACGAAACAAAAACAAACATTAAAATTTATACGTTTGACACAACACTATAATATCGCCACTATCAACATGAATCACTCTACTTTCCTTTGTTTTATTCTAAAGTTAAATTAAACATATAACGACACTTGACTGCAGTGAATTATGCGCTTAATAAACCGCATTTGGTTACCATACTTACTCAACCGTTCTCTAGTCAAAACTTAACCCTAAGTCCAGAGTTTTAAGGCGTACATTAGCTTGAGTCTTTGGCATGATCTGAATCATGGGTAGGAATGCATCAGATGTATTTGATTAATATTGGACAAGCTCTATAACGTATGAGTCCATTTGCAGCTGCAAGTTTTGTTGCTTATGCTCCTTTGGGTTAACAGGATGAAGGTGTTACTTGCATCGTCTTTGGTTCAGGAATTCTATATACATGCAGATATAGTAGTATCTTGGTACCTGGTACCGATATAAATGATAGATAGACCCTATGGCTGAACCAAGGGATGTTTAAGGTTCTCTAAGTCTACAAGCGTAGAGAGTATTTTTTTTTATTTCCGTTTTTTTAACAAAAACCTAAACCTCAGTTATTATTTCACATATTATCATATAAATTTTCACTAAACGTGCGTTACGTCATTAGATGACATAAAAACTACTTTTCGTATACAGCAGGAAAAAAACATCGAACGCCGGCTTCTCAATTGGAAGCACGTGGGTTCCAATCCCGGCATATACCAATTACTTTATTTTTTAAGCTATATACAATTCGATATCAACTCTGTATGTCCCGACTGCTGGGGCACGGGTCTCTACAATTAATTTTGTGAAATTATAGTAGCTCGCTACCTTGTTTGTTTTTTGTTTATACTTTATTGTACACGAAAAACACAAAAAAAGAAATTATCTCTGTAAGAGATACTTACTGTGAAGGAAGACATCGCGAGATAAAAACGTTTATCACTGAGTATGTATGTACTTTAAGTTATTGTTGCTGGCTGTCATGTAATGGCAGTCGTTAAGCTATATCAGAGGACTTATGGGCGGCTTGATAACTTTTGATAGTAAGGCCCGCCACTGTCTTACAATCCTCCACCAACCCGTACTTGGCTGCCATGGTGGATTATGGCCTGACCTTCCTCAAATGCAGGAAGAGACCCGTGCCCCAGCAGTGGGCACTTACAAAGAGTTGATATGATCATCATCTTTATTATTGAGTATGTTTACAGATTCTTTCCTCAAAGCACTTAATACCCCTTGCTAAAAGTGTGACTGTAGAGTTAATTTTAATTTCAATTAATAATCAATATTTTTAGTTCATGTAAAATAATTGGATTTATTAATTTAATTTTTAACTTCAATTACTAATAATCAATATTGTTGACTTTATATAAAATAATTGAAATACCTTTTTTGGAACGTAACTTCATAATTAACTTTTGTAATTTTTGCCGAGGGTAGTAAACTAACCGTTAATGCTTTCAAAAACACGCCTACCACCTCAGTCATCCGAGACCACGGCACCTGTAAAAGTGCCGAAACGTTGGAAAATTGTAAAAATGTAATAAACGAGCATAAATCTGTATAAAAACAGTTTTAATTATGACTAGTGCTCGTGTTAACCTTAGAAAATACTATACTTAATACTGACTTCAGCTTACCAACGTTTTATGACCATTCACATTCTTCCCCCGAGTTTGTCTCGGAATTAATTATCTCCCGATCTCTGGGCACCAGCAGATACCAAGATACGTAAATTACTAGACAACGACCCTGGTAAACCCGGCTTCATCTAATTACCGGTGCGGCCTATAAATTCCGAATCTCGCGCGTAAATTACCGGCATACATGCTTCTGTTTTTCTCCCGGCCCATTTACATACGATATACAAACAAACAGGCCAAACTAAGCTTAATTAATCCGATGGAGCAACGGGACATGCTCGGGACAAGCACGATTTATGGCACATAATTTAGTGGAACGCTTTTCCCCGGACGGAAAAAAAAGAATAAGGATTGCTGGATAATATGGGCCGGGAATTAGAAGAAGTGGCGACATCTTTTGGATTAATAATACAGGGTGTCTTAATGGCATATCTGACAAAAATACGAAGCGCTCGTGGCCTAGCGGAACCAAGTGATTAGAATCCATCTCTTGGGTTAAGCAACACCACGCGCGGATACTCGATGTGTGACCATCTCGTGACTACCGCTAGTGGCATTTTTTTCCGAGCGCTTCCGTGCTTTGCAAGGCACGCAAAGCCGTTGGTGCCGGCTGTCATGTAATGGCAGTCGTTAAACCATGTCAGAGGCCTTATGGGCGGCTGATAACTTCTGAAAGTAAGGCCCGCCACTGTCTTACAATCCTCCACCAACTCGGACTTGGCCCCGTTGTTGAGTATGGCCTAAGCTTCCTGCGAATCAGGAAGATACCCGTGCCCCAATAGTGGGGACATATAAAGGGCATATAAAAATAAACATGGATGAAACTGGACTACATACAAACGACAGGCAAGAGGTTATGGAGCCATTACTTCAACACAAGTCACATAACACAATCACTTCTCCAGGCCTTAGAGTCTAATACTTACATAGTCTTTCTATATAATGATATAAGCACGACAGTAGTTGTTATTTGCCTCAATTTGGTAGTCTACAAAGCGAAAGCAGTAAAATGTCATTCCAGGGGTATAATCCGCGCAAATTTAATACGTATCCCAAGCCAAAAAGATAGAATAGCGCAAGGCGCTGAGTTAAGTAATACGGGTTATACCATGATGGTGTGAATGACACTACCATTACCGGACTAATATGACTCTATTGAAGAACTATGCATTTTAGAGACTCACCTAGTTCCAGGCAAGGACATCAAGAAAATTGGAGTTTTTTTGTCCATTTTTTCTCCAAAATGATCTAGCACTTTCTGCGCTACTTTGAATAAAACCTTGTCATTTCATTTAATTTAATTATGGAAATATACCTAGACTGAGGCCATTTCTACAACTGTACTGTGAGTCGAATCCATGACCTCTTTCATGGTAATCAGATGTGACACCGCTAGACTAACGTAGCTGTTAATTATTTTTGCAATATTGACGTTTTCAATCACTGTCGCAAAAGTTTATCGAACTCCCCAGTTGTTTTTTTACACCCTGTAAGCCGTAGTATGCCAACAGACTTACATTTATTTTGTCGTAATAAATTAGAAAGAAAACATCATGATGAAACCTGAGTGTCGGAGGTGTGGAAATATCTCAACGCTTGATATTGTCAATCCGCGGTGGGCACTGGTCGTACTTAAGCCCAAAGTCTCTGAGACAAGGCCTGAGCCCGACGGTGGGACGTTAATAAGCTACAGAACACATTCCGTTTGTTGAATCACAACGGATAACGACACAACGTTTTTCGTTTTAATTTCCACGGCAATAAAATTTTAAAATCACTTTGAGAGGCACCTCAAAGTGCCTTTATAAGTTTGCATAAATCTTAAAAGTTGACGCGGCTTTACTTAACGGATCTAAAAATGTAAATAGGATCTAAATAAAGTGGTGAAAATGAAGAATGTTATTTTTCTTAATAGTATTAATATCAATTAATGTCTTTATGCAGTATTGTTAAATTGATATTGCATTGTGCTAAAACAGCCTATGTACATAAGTACAGTTCTGTAGCATTTCGTATTTATTCTCGATGCTAAAAAGAGCTATATATACGGGTCTAATCGTTATCAACCCTTGTATGTCCCCACTGCAGGGGCACGGGTCTCTTCCTGCATCGCAGGAAACTTAGGCCATACTCCACCACGGGGGCCAAGTTCGGGTTGGTGGAGGATTGTAAGACAGTGGCGGGCCTTACTGTCAGAAGTTATCAAGCCGCCCATAAGGCCTCTGACATGGCTTAACGACTGCCATTTTATGACAGCAGGCACCAACGGCTTAACGTGCCTTGCAAAGCACGGAAGCGCTCGGAAAAATGCCACTAGCGGTAGTCACGGGACGCTCACCCATCCTGTACCTGACCGCGCCTGTTGTTGCTTAACCAAGTGATTGATTACACTATTTTTTTATTTTTAATGCACTAACCCGTGCTAAGGAACAAATTTAATACGTAATACAGAGAATATTGTAAAGAGGTTCGAAATTTCACTGATGCCGTGAGTCGCCCATTGGCTCAATTGGTAGAGCGCTGGTACGGATAGCCAGAGGTTGCGGGTTCGAATCCCGGCATGGGTGAAATTTTTAGCCTCTAAATAGGTTTTTAAACAAGTGATTGATTACAATCACTCGGTTCGCCTAGGCCACGAGCGCTTCTAATCGCGGTTATTTATTAGGTAAAACGTAATTACCTTAATTACCGGTAAATAATCGCGATTAGACCCATTTTATAACTATTTACAGTTCTGTGTCTACCGATTTTTCAACAAAGAATCACGAGTCAGAAATCCGTTTCAGCCCTTACACTGTTTATAATAATAAATAAATATTCATGGAAATATTACACAGATCTCGTTAGCCACATACTAAGTAAAACTAAATGACTTGTGTTACAGGTGCTAACTCGACGATAGATTTAATACAATAAATACATACTCGTAGATAACATCGAAGACCCGAGAGAAACTAGAAAAGTTTATTTCCCAGTTTCATCGGGCCGGGGATCGAACCCAAGACCTTCGGTTTTACAGTCAGTGTGCAAAACCACTGCATCACCGAGGCCGTCTATTAATATTTAGCTTTTGCTCATTCATGTCCTGAACACAATTTGTACCGACCATAACTTTACTTCATCTCTTTCCCCGCCACTATTCCTGTAACAGCCACTTAAGAAAGCGAAAGCGTATCAGAGCGACAAATCACCGAGCGACAGTCTCTCGCACATATGTTACGTTCACACACAGGTGATTACTCGACTTGTAGCACGTTCGCTCCATTTTCGACTCCTATAGATTTACATCTTTAGATTTGTGTTTTGGATTTTGAAGTCGTTAGCCATATTTTAAGGGAGACGCCTGTATCCCAGTGGGGTAGGCAGACCAGACACTGCCACTTGCCATGATCCTGAAAGATCACCTTGGCTTTATTAAGGAAAAATAAGGCCTTTATTAAGGGCTACTATTTCATTACATTACAAATTTGTTAGGTGACGGTCAGAGCGGAGTTTTTTTCTTTTATTTTTCTCCACGACAACTGTACTCGAAGACAGTGATAACATTATTAAAACTGTTTTTACACGGATTTCACTCGTTTAATATATTTTTTACAATTTTTCGACGTTTCGGCACTTTTAAAGGTGCCGTGGTCTCGGATGACTCTCATCCTCAGATCATCCGAGACCACGGCACCTGTAAAAGTGCCGAAACGTCGAAAAATTGTAAAAAATATAATAAACGAGTGAAATCCGTGTAAAAACAGTTTTAATTATGTCTCGTACTCGTGTTAACCTTAGAAAATACTAAGCGATAACATTGTATTTTGACATTTAACAAACAGAATATAAGTTTCTCATACGTAAGTAGTTACAATTATACTATTTTTATTTTTAATGCTCTAACCCGTGCTAAGGACAAATTTAAAAACCTATTTAGAGGCTAAAAATTTCACCCATGCCGGGATTCGAATCCGCAACCTCTGGCTATCCGTGCCAGCTCTCTACCAATTGAGCCAATGGGCGACTCACGGCATCAGTGAAATTTCGAACCTCTTTACACTATTCTCTGTATTACGTACAGGCAGCGACATCTGGCTTAAGCAAATTGCATCACTTACAGCCCCGACTACCTACTTTGCAGTTAGGTTTTACATCGGAACGATATCACTGTACCCACATGATTATACTATTTTTATTTTTAATGCACTAACCCTAGCTAAGGACAAATTTAAAAACCTATTTAGAGGCTAAAAATGTCACTTACAATTATTAAATTTTAAAACATTTTGAAGCGCTCGTGGCCTAGGAGAACCGAGTGATTGGAATCAATCACTTGGTTAAGCAACAACAGGCACGGTCAGGTACGGGATGGGTGAGCGTCCCGTGACTACCGCTAGTGGCATTTTTCCGAGCGCTTCCGTGCTTCTCAAGGCACGTTAAGCCGTTGGTGCCGGCTGTCATATAATGGCAGTCGTTATGCCATGTCAGAGGCCTTATGGGCGGCTTGATAACTTCTGACAGTAAGGCTGTCTTACAATCCTCCGCCAACCCGGACTTGGCCCCCATGGTGGAGTATGGCCTAACCTTCCTGCGATGCAGGAAGAGACCCGTGCCCCAGCAGTGGGGACATACAAGGGTTGATAACGATAACGTATAAAACATTTTTAAATTGTAAGTGATGCTGCTGTAAGTGATGCAATTTGTTTAAGCTAGATGTCGCTGCCTGTACGTAATACAGAGAATAGTGTAAAGAGGTTCGAAATTTCACTGATGCCGGTGAGTCAGTCGCCCATTGGCTCAATTGACAACATTTCATTTTTTTAGCATACGGATTTTATTGTCCTAAAGGAAACTAGATACAAAATAAAACGAACCATATTTTTTTATTTTCTGAAATACGCACGTTTTCTTATATTTTTTACATTTTAAAGTTTAAAATATTTTTACCGGAAGTGACGAAACAACGAGGCTCACAATATGTTTTCTTTTGCCTAATATCCTAAAAAAAAATATAGTTACAAATGTCATTTTAGTATTGCCAGGGCCATGTTAAAAAACAGTTTCTGAATTTTTTTAACATATGCAAATATGTTTTTATTTTATACAATTAAATCAGCTTAGTTCAATTCATCATCCCTTATATGTAGTTGTTCCTTTTTTGTCAAATGTACTTTCTGTTGGCAAAGCCTTTATCTGCGTTCGGAGTGTTTTTGCTGCCAGTTTGTTACTTATGTACCTACTTTTTCAAGGTTATTTATAATGGTATGGTAAGTATAAAGTATGGTAACCCTGATATTATGTTGTGGTGTTTGCCTTGCGTAGGTAAGTACCTAACGTAAACAAACTTTGTGTAGTGTTAAATTTATTTCTCTCTACTCAAATTATATCCTATACAAGAACAAGAAAGTCATTGGTAGGTATACAATGGACACTTCAGATTTAGACGGATTCGTACGCGCTGACAGCCGAAATCTACCCAAGGTAGATCTTTCAATGCTTTTGGAGTTCATGCATCTCATGACGATGCAGTGAAAAAAAGAGGTGCAACCGTGATGATGAAAACCATGATTTCAGTTTTATGAAATAGGCCCCGGAGACCAGCAGCAACCAAAAATAAAGGGGGGGGGGCACGTGAATAACAATGTACTACTTAAGAAATACGATAATTAATAATTATTCTTCGCCATCACTACATAAATTAAACACTTCTTCGTCCTCATTCTCATATGGCTCAGTTGAAGTAGACGTTTGAGTAAGTAAAAAATAGTGTTGGGCATATTTTTTTATCTTGTACTTAACGTAATCTTCAGGTTAAAACGTCGTCGGCAGTGTTATTATTGATACGGCAATTGCCGTAATATACTGTAATTCATGGATGTTTTTTGTAATATACGGTATACGGCAGGATTTCGACTGCCGTATCATACAATACGGCAATTCAAGTCCAACATGCTCGTGAGTTTAAAACAAAAAATACTACAAACGAAACGTAATAAATGTGTCCGATTTTCGGGATATCCCAAAGAAAATTTTCCTGCAGACATAAATTGAACTAGATGTCTCATGCAATCTCTTTTATATGTCCCACTCTTAGCTAAACAAGCTATTCGAAATCAAGGCGGTTGCACAAAATTTCAGGTGTCAGGAGATAATTATGCTTATCAAAATGAAAAGCAAAGAAAAATATTCATTGCACAAGCAGTGTATTAGAAACATATAGGATGAAGAAATGATAGAAAGTTGAAATTATACTTATTATTTTTGTGTTTCAATCACTAATTATTCAATTAAAAGATAATACGGCAGATCAGCGATTATTTTTTTTATAAATACGGCATTTTGAAGGTCCAGATTTTGACGATAATAACACTGGTCGTCAGCTAAGTCGCTAAATTATTTTTGTCCTCAAAACTTTTTTCTTGTCGCTAAGGCTCTCGCAAAAGTCGTCATTTCTAGCGACTAAGTCGCTAAATTGGCAACACTGATTTTTTACGTTAGATCTTGAAATTGACTTTTTTTTTTATCGTGGCACAGGCATGTTCACTGGGAGCCATGGTGTGACGTCATCAGCGTATTTTTGTGTTTTTACCATTTTCTCGGAAATGAAACCACAGAAAAAACTGAAATAATTTTTTACGTGCTTTACAAAGCCAAATCTCGAAATGGTTTTCGAATTAGAGCTCCATACAATTTTGAAATGTTGTCAATTGGTAGAGCGCTGGCACGGATAGCCAGAGGTCGCGGGTTCGAATCCCGGCATGGGTGAAATTTTTAGCCACTAAATAGGTTTTTAAGATTGTGTAAAATTTTTGAGGTCACTTTTGTATTTTAACCTAAACTGTAATCTTTATTGTCAAATTAACTTAATTGTGTAATTTGATTTTTTCCTTGTGGGGACATAGTATGTTGATGATGATAAGAATGATTATGTTCTAAGATGACATTCATAACCCAATATTGGCCCAACACTCAGAGGGTCTCCTCTGAGTGTTGGGCCAATATTGAGTTCTCCTCTGAGTGTTGGGCCAATATGCGGCGTGAAAGTGGCATTCTCTTCGCACACAGCAAATCAGACGCGCGGCGCGTCGAACAAACATCTGTGTGTGAACGTTACTGTATGGGGACATGTCTTGGGTAATTATTTTGAATCGCTGCCAATATTGGCTAGTGTATCCGTCGTGAATGAAAATGAGAGCGGCAAGCGAATACGAAGGTTGTAAGTGTGAGATAGAAGATTTTCATGTGCTTTTACGTTATATTTCTTTATAGCCTATAAGCGTCCCACTGCAGGGCACAGGGCTTCTCTCGGAGAGAGAGTATGGGCTTAATTACCACGCGTGCCCAACGCGGATTGGCAATTTTAAGCGCTGAGTTATTTGAAAACCTCAGACACTCAGGTTTCCTCACGCTGTCTTCCTTCAAAGTTACAAGTGTTGCTACTGTAACTTCACAAACGTAAATAACTTAGGAATCAAAATCATTGGTACATACCCGTATAGGGAATCGAACCTGGGTCTTTTGCTTTACAGTCCATTGTTCTACCGACTGGTAGCCTAGGCGGCTGCTGCTAAAAGTTGTCTTATGCTGTTGTAGCTCAGAGAATATACCAGTCCCTTCTCATATTCTATTCGATTTGCATATAATTTTTTTACACCCCTTAGACCTTCAAATTGACCTTTACAGCAATTTGGCGGGCAAACAACAGTCGCATTAATGCCCAGCTGCTAAGAGCGATGTTTGTTTAGCCCTGAATAGGGCAGCCGGTCCAGTTGTTTTGTCGGGTTAGTTGTCTGGGCAACGAATGCTCTGGAAAGGTCGGCAAATATTGCAAAGAGCCTTGTTTGATTATTAAAAAGCAGATTGTAACATAATAGGCTTATTTATTGTCCTGTTCGATATCAACCCTTGTACGTTCCCACTGCTTGGGTTACTGGTCTCTTCCTGCATCGCAGGATGGTTAGGCTGTTCTCCACCACGGGGGCCAAGTCCGGATTTGTGGAGGCTTGTAAGACAGTGGCGGGCCTTAGGGACCGTCCATAAATTACGTCACACGTTAAGGGGGAGGGAGGGGGTCGACGAAGTGTGACATTGTGTGACAGGGGGGTGGGAGATGTCCTAAATTTTGTGACGTCTCTTTTCCAAAACTACGTATTAAAACACGAGCTTTGCACTATTAACGAAATACTCAAAACATTTGCAACTTTTGATATAAATCTAATTTCGGAACTGCTGTCTGAGTACAGTAATTTAAAATTTGTTAAATATGTGACATCACACTAGGGAGCGGGGTAGTCTCACAAATGTGACCAGCTGTGACAGGGACGGGGGAGGGGTAAAAAAATGACCAAAATCGTTTGAAGTAATTTATGGATGGCCCCTTACTATCAAAAGTTATCAAGCCGCCCATAAGGCCTCTAACATGGTTTAATAAAAAACCTCTAAATAGGTTTTTAAAATTGTCCTTAGCACGGGTTAGTGCATTAAAAAATAATATAATGGCTTAATAACTGCCATTACATAACAGTCTTGACCTGTATCCAGAAGTAAAAGCGCCTTAACCTTAACGGGAGTAATAAAGTTTAAGCTAAAAATAGGACCAATTATTATCCACAGATGTCGCTGGACGTACTTTAAGTGGAAATAAAAATTACCAAAAAAAATATTTCCAGTTTGTTTGGACATACAAAGAGGACGACGGAAGAAAGACTAACTAACCAAATATAGAGGGCAAATGTGGGTGAAAGGGAGGATAAGGGACATCCCAGGACATATTAAAGCAGGCTAGATACGTCCCACTGTAGGTCAAAGGCCTTCTCTCAGAGAGTCAGTATTAATCACCAAGCGTGCCCACCGCGGGTTGGCAATTTAAAGCGCTGAAGTATGTAAGATACCGAGGTTTCCTCAGGATGTTTTCTAGCGGCATTTCTTCTTCGTCTTTCGACCAAATTTTCTTCTTCTTAAAGTGCCTCTCTATCAGTGGAGGTTGGCAGTCAGCTATACAGCGGTATTTATTCAGTGCGATTTCCTCACAGCTCCTCCGCTGGTCTAACACCGGTCCACTCTTTGATGTTGCACAGCCATAACATCTTTTTCTCGTAACAAACTGCCTTCTCTTTCTTTTGAAAGGGCAAGAAAGATTTTTTAAGACATTACAGTACCTACTTTTATTTGAACTGCCTACAATAGGCAAGACGACAGTATCAAACAATCAAAGATTTAACGATATTAGGAGAAAGTGCATTAAAAGGATTTAAAACACTGATTTAGTTATACTCTTTTTAATTCACTAACCCGTGCTAAGGACAATTTTAGAAACCTATTTAGAGGCAAAAAATCCAACCATGCCGGATTCGAACCCGTGACCTCTGGCTATTTGTTTTTATAAAAAAAGTGATTACCAATATTTTAACGGAAACACCAAATACACCGCGTGATGTCGCGCTTAGTAAACTTCACCCGTACGTTTTGTGATTACGATGTACTTTTCCCTTGGCGTGACGTCAAATTCGACGCCATGACACTACGAGCTATTCTCCCCGAGACTTAAAATAGTTTTTAGAAAAATAGCTTTTACATTCAATAAACTTAAGTTTTTTACAGCTTTTGTTTTAAATAATAAATGCGGTCCCACAATATTGAAGAGCATTTAAAAATCTGTCGTCACGCCTATGCCCTGGTGGCTACACTATAAAATTACTCGTTCATGTGTGCCTACGCTGAAACGAGGTCGCTCCATGGTAATCTGTCTCAATCTAATGCACATGCTGTCGTTTTGACTAATGCTTTCTTGTAATACTCCATACCTAGCCATATTCATAGTGTAGGTTACTAGCAACATTTCCATGTATGACCGTACTCGGATCATTATAAGATAAGATAAGAAATACATTCGTACACAAAGAGACATTGGATAAATGATACAATACAGCAGAATGTACTTGTGGAAAGACTCGCGATTAGACCGATTGAATATAACTTTGTGTGAGAAACTTACATTCTGTGAAATGTCAAAATACAATTTTATCGATGTTTTTCAGTTCTTTTGTAGTGGACAAAAATAAAAAAAACTCTGCTCCGACCGACACATTCGTCAACTAACTAATTTGTAACGAAATAGTAGTCCTTAATTAAGGGCTTATTATTAGGGCCTTAGTTTTCGTTGATGAAGCAAAGGTAAACTGTCAGGATCATGGCAGCAGTGTCTGGTCTCTAAACCTAAACTAGATCAAAAGACCTGTATCTTAGGTTTCCAGGCCTCCCGGTCTACAAAAGAACGGTATCATATTCGACGCGTCATTAGCATAAGGTATACAATATTAAACGTTTGTATAAAAATGACAGATGTTTGTAAAACTTATATAAACAGACTAAACAGATAGAATAAACTTATATAACATTACAACCTTTATGACGGCCTCGGTGGCGCAACGGTTTGGCACGCTGACTGTAAAACCAAAGGTCTCGGGTTTGATCCCCGGTCGGGTCAAACTAGGAAACAAACTTTTCTAGTTTGTCTCGGGTCTTGGATGTTATCTATGTATTTATTGTATTAAATCTATCGTCGAGTTAGCACCTATAATAACACAAGTCATTTAGTTGTACTTAGTATAGGGCTAACGAGATCTGTGTAATATGTCCATGCATATTAATTTATTTATTTTATTTAATGGTGCTTTGTATCGTCGTCGTCGTCAGGCTATACCAGTCCACTGCTGGACATAGCCCTTCCCTAAAGAACGCCACGTTGTGCTATCATACGTGCGTTGAGCTTTGTATACGCTTCTAAATTATGATTCTTACAGATAATAAGCTTAGAAAAACGCAGTTGAAATGTGGAAGGTCTACTAAACATAACATAAACTCACGCCTGCATCCCAGAGGGGTACGCAGAGACCAGACACTGCTGCCATGATCCAGACAGTTTACCTTTGCTTCATCAACGAAAACTAAGGCCCTAATAATAAGCCCTTAATTAAGGAATACTATTTCGTTACAAATTAGTTAGTTGACGAATGTGTCGGTCGGAGCAGAGTTTTTTTTATTTTTGTCCACTACAAAAGAACCGAAAAACATCGATAAAATTGTATTTTGACATTTCACAGAATATAAGTTTCTCACACAAAGTTATATTCAATAGATCTAATCGCGATTATTTATTATTAAAAACTTAATAACGTTTCAACAACGCCATGGTCAAAGGTAAATTTAAGTGGTTAGTACAGTCACTTATTGTCGGTTGTTTTACCAAATAAATAATCGCAATTTGAACCATTTAATATGTAACTTTCGTGGTCTAGCCGAACCGAGTGATTGGAATCAATCACTTGAGTTAAGCAACAACAGGCGCGGTCAGGTTTAGGATGGCTGACCGTATCATGACTACCGCTAGTTTTTTTTCCGAGCGCTTCCGTGCTTCGCAAGGCACGCTAATCTGATCGTGCTGGCTGTCCTGTAATGGCAGTCGTCAAGCTATGTCACAGGGCTTGGGCGGCTTGATAACTCAAGGCCCGCTATGCCTTACAATCCTCCACCGACCCGGACTTAGCCCCAGCGGTGGATTATGGCCTGACCTTCCCGCGATGCAGGACAATACCTGTGCCCCAGCAGTAGGGACATACAAAGGGTTGATATCAGGTATCAGGTGCATACTTACATTTAGATGGCGTTCCTCCAACCCTGAACTTTACCAACTATGTCGTCATCGGTTAACCTTCAAAAGAGGGTTTCAACTTTGGATAAAGCAAAATGACATTGGAACACGCACGTTTCTGTTGCTGCATGCGGTTATAATTTATTTGTTTTACGAGTATAAATTTCACAGGAACACTTTTAGTAGCTATTAAAATATTATTAATAAAATAAGACTGGGGTTAAGCGAAGCGTTAGAAGGTCGGCTTCTCGTTCGGAAGGTCGTAGGTTGGAGTCCTGGCGGGTATTACTTTGCCTTCTAAATGACGTACATTTGTTAAGTTGTAAGATCGCGTGAAGGAAGGCATTGTGAGGAAACCTGAGGGTCTTAGGTGGGCACATACCTCAGCGCTTAAAATTGCCAATTCGCGGTGGGCATGCGAGGTGTTTAAGCCTCTCTCTCTGAAAGAAGGCTTGTGGCCAAGCCTTCTTGTTGTTATAAAATAGACAAGGACTCAGTTGTGCATTTTAACAGTGGTTTCCCAAGCAAGTAGCGTGTATCATGGCGGGCGTGACATATTAAATTGAAATTGAATAAAACATTTCTTTCATACCTATTATTTTTAAAGCACTAACCCGTACTAAGGACAATTTTAAAAACCTATCTAGAGGCTAAAAATTAGACCCATGCCGGGATTCGAAACCGCGACCTCTGGCTATCCGTGCCAGCGCTCTTTCCAACTGAGCTAATGGGCGACTCACCGGTATCAGCGAAATTTCGAACCTCCTTATAATATTCCCTGTATTATGTACAGGTTTTTAATAGGTTTTAAAATTTATTGATCATTATCACATTACAAAAAAAACTTTGTAAATTGTATGAGCACTTTGACGTGGCATATGAGTCGTGGATATAGATATACCAATATATTTAGGTTGAAGCTAAAGTAAAAAAATAAAATATTATTTTTGTAAGCGTTAAAGTTACAAATGCGGTAAATAAGAGTATGTGGTAGTGAAGAGTATAGTTTGAAGTATATGAGTTGTACTATTTTATTGTTTATGCACACGAAGTTATGAATATGGCAAATACCACTCTAACATCTAACACTTTAAAGCTATTTATGACGTCATATAACCAGTAACACTGTCGTCGCCAGCACACGTCATTTGACAAAAATTAAATCGTATCAGATATTCAGTCGCTCCGTGTAAAAGGCGACTAAGGGACACAAACCGGGGGGTGGGCAGCAGCGCCCCCCTGCAGTACAATCCCACCAAACTGCGATCCCCAACCCGCATGCCCAGCGTGGGGATTATGGGCATTATCCCCCAATTTATTTTATTTTATTGACTTACGTTTCTATTGCAGAGTTTTAAATTTCATAAATTATTCGCCAAACTGCGTGGCAGTTTGTTGGCGAATCAATCGCACTCTTTTAACATAAATGGTAACTATTCCATAAGATTAATGTGAAAGTAGGTACAGTCGACCCACAGCTGACCTACCACTACAATGTACACTCTGTATTCGGCCACATTGTCTGTGCTACACAATGCAAAGGCCATCAGCTGTCCACTGTACCTCACTTATAAACTTTTATCTTTAGCAGCTACTTACATATCTAATAATAATAATAATAATATTCATGGACATATTACACAGATTTCGTTAGCCCTATACTAAGTTCAACTAAATGACTTGTGTTATAGGTGCTAACTCGACGATATATTTAATACAATAAAATACATAGATAACATCAAAGACCCAAGACAAACTAGAAAAGTTCGTTTCCTAGTTTGACCCGGCCGGGGATCGAACCCGAGACCTTTGGTGGCACAGTCAGCGTGCCAAACCGCTGCGCCATCTACCGCCATCTAGATCAACATTTTGTTTTATTTTTTTTATAATGCGTAGATAAAAATATTTTTAGAATTTGATCTCACAGTTTCGAGTCAAACCTATCCAGCAAGAACCTTTTTAACTTATACTTAAATACGTCTTTACTTTTACATTCTTCTTTTAAGAAATCAATGCTATTTAGGATTTTGGGTAGTAGGAACTTTCTCGTCCTCTCACCATAATAGTTACACATCTTTGGTATTATGTATCTGTTTCCAGGTTTTCTAGCATTTGGCCTAGACAGTTTATTAATCTTAAATTTATTACATTTAAAGATTTCTACTGCTATCAGAAATTTTGCTTTTTCGTGTACTGACAGTATCTTACATTTTTTTAAAAGTTTAAAGTAATTTCTGTTACAATTTTCTTTCGTGTTTTTGTCAACTAGTAGCTTTAACAATCGAGTTTGCAATATCTTTATCTTATCAAGATGCGAAGGGAAGGTGCGCCCATAGGTACTTAGTCCGTAGCTTATGACACAGCATCCCCCAGCGCATGAAACAAAAGTAACATTGTTTTTCCATTAATTACGAATTTTAAATTGTAAAATTTACTTAAAATTAATCTTAACTTGTTATAGGCACTTTCGATATGAGATTTCCAACTCATGTTGCAATCAATTGTTAAGCCTAAATATTTGTATTTGCTAACAAATTCGAGTTTACTACAGGTGCAAGAATAGTATCATTATGCAAGCAGTCGAACGTGTGCCCCACTATATTTAAATTGACATCAGGTTTTTTTATGTGTGGTGAATGTACTGAATGGATGGCACAACCTTGCGCTATGGCGCTCATCAGGGGAGGGCTATGTCCAGCAGTGGACTAATATAGCCTCATGAAGAAGAAGATCCAATCCCTCCGCTATCATTAATAAACATACATAGACACACACACACACTTACATAACTACATACATACATACATACTTGCCAATCTCAAAATAGTCAATTTCTCATGTATATAAGAGGTTAATGTGACAAGATTCTAACGCCTTAAGCTGTTAGTGCACGCAATTATACACATACACACACACACATACAAACACTTAAACACGCGCGAAAAACCTAACCTTAGTTTGCAATCACAATCGCGTAAATGGCACAGAATTCCACGTAGAATGCTGTTAATATCGTCACGTCACGTTACGTAACATCCCGTGTGACACACGCCAGATTCCCGCCGTCCACTGCCCTACATGTTATTTTTGTACTTTTACGTGCTATTGAACCGACCACAGTATCGTGCCCCCTATGTTTCTACTAGGTATCAGCTAAGACGTCAAGCGACTAGAAAAGGCAGCGTTTTGTGGTAGAAAGTTAAACGATCGACACCGTCGATTGGCATCGGCCGATTTGTTTGGACTGAGGAGATGTTTAGTGAACCGAACTGTTGAAATATAAACAAACTTTTATTCTGTTATTCTTATAGTTGGGAAAGCGTGCTCATTTGGTTTGTATGAATATGAATTGGCACCGAGGCTTTTTTTGTTAAAGCTTACAAAGGGCCAGTTTCTGAATTGAGAATGTCACTTAGTAAATAATTAACTGCGATCCTCAACCCGCATGCCCAGGGTGGGGATTGTGGGTGTTACCCCCTATGATAGCACAACTTGGCGCTCTTAAGATAGATAGATAGATAGATAGATAGATAGATAGATAGATAGATAGATAGATAGATAGATAGATAGATAGATAGATAGATAGATAGATAGATAGATAGATAGATAGATAGATAGATAGATAGATAGATAGATAGATAGATAGATAGATAGATAGATAGATAGATAGATAGATAGATAGATAGATAGATAGATAGATAGATAGATAGATAGATAGATAGATAGATAGATAGATAGATAGATAGATAGATAGATAGATAGATAGATAGATAGATAGATAGATAGATAGATAGATAGATAGATAGATAGATAGATAGATAGATAGATAGATAGATAGATAGATAGATAGATAGATAGATAGATAGATAGATAGATAGATAGATAGATAGATAGATAGATAGATAGATAGATAGATAGATAGATAGATAGATAGATAGATAGATAGATAGATAGATAGATAGATAGATAGATAGATAGATAGATAGATAGATAGATAGATAGATAGATAGATAGATAGATAGATAGATAGATAGATAGATAGATAGATAGATAGATAGATAGATAGATAGATAGATAGATAGATAGATAGATAGATAGATAGATAGATAGATAGATAGATAGATAGATAGATAGATAGATAGATAGATAGATAGATAGATAGATAGATAGATAGATAGATAGATAGATAGATAGATAGATAGATAGATAGATAGATAGATAGATAGATAGATAGATAGATAGATAGATAGATAGATAGATAGATAGATAGATAGATAGATAGATAGATAGATAGATAGATAGATAGATAGATAGATAGATAGATAGATAGATAGATAGATAGATAGATAGATAGATAGATAGATAGATAGATAGATAGATAGATAGATAGATAGATAGATAGATAGATAGATAGATAGATAGATAGATAGATAGATAGATAGATAGATAGATAGATAGATAGATAGATAGATAGATAGATAGATAGATAGATAGATAGATAGATAGATAGATAGATAGATAGATAGATAGATAGATAGATAGATAGATAGATAGATAGATAGATAGATAGATAGATAGATAGATAGATAGATAGATAGATAGATAGATAGATAGATAGATAGATAGATAGATAGATAGATAGATAGATAGATAGATAGATAGATAGATAGATAGATAGATAGATAGATAGATAGATAGATAGATAGATAGATAGATAGATAGATAGATAGATAGATAGATAGATAGATAGATAGATAGATAGATAGATAGATAGATAGATAGATAGATAGATAGATAGATAGATAGATAGATAGATAGATAGATAGATAGATAGATAGATAGATAGATAGATAGATAGATAGATAGATAGATAGATAGATAGATAGATAGATAGATAGATAGATAGATAGATAGATAGATAGATAGATAGATAGATAGATAGATAGATAGATAGATAGATAGATAGATAGATAGATAGATAGATAGATAGATAGATAGATAGATAGATAGATAGATAGATAGATAGATAGATAGATAGATAGATAGATAGATAGATAGATAGATAGATAGATAGATAGATAGATAGATAGATAGATAGATAGATAGATAGATAGATAGATAGATAGATAGATAGATAGATAGATAGATAGATAGATAGATAGATAGATAGATAGATAGATAGATAGATAGATAGATAGATAGATAGATAGATAGATAGATAGATAGATAGATAGATAGATAGATAGATAGATAGATAGATAGATAGATAGATAGATAGATAGAGAACACTTTATTGCACAACCAGAAAAAATATTACAACCATGATTCTTAAATCTAAGTAATGTTATACAATTGGCGGTCTTATCGCTAAGAGCGATCTCTTCCAGACAACCTTTGGATGGAGTGGATTGCATGAAGAATATAGTCGGTACGTGGTGCATGTACATAAATAGTTAAATCGAAAATTATATTGATAACAAACAGCAAAAGAGTGCGAGAATATGATTACTTATAATTACCTACGATATAAGGGGAGGGCTACATAGCCCTCCCCAGCAGCAGCAGGACTAATATAGCCTGAAGAAGAAGAAGAAATACTTAACTAGCATTTTGTCACGCTCTTATCTGAGAAATTCGAAAAGACAGCAATACAGTTAACTTTTTACTTAGCAAAATTCTTCATTCAGGCCCTGAGTGACGAATTCGCGAGAGCTTTATTTGACTGTAGCAGAAAATTATATAAGATAGGATAAGAATATTATTTTTATTGTTCACTACAAAAACCCACAAATAAAATTTTTACAAAGGTACATAGTACAATTGACAACATTTCATTTTTTTAGCATACGTATTTTATTGTCTTAAAGGAAACTAGATACAAAATAAAACGACCCATATTTTTTTTATTTTCTGAAACTCGCACGTTTTCTTATATTTTTTAAATTTTAAAGTTTTAAATAGTTTTACCGGAAGTGACGAAACAACGAGGCTCACAATATGTTTTCTTCTGCCTAATATCCTAAAAAAACATAGTTACAAATGTCATTTTAGTATTGCCAGGGCCATGTTAAAAAACAGTTTCTGTATTTTTTTAACATCTACAAATATGTTTTTCTTTTATACAATTAAATCAGCTTAGTTCAATTCATCATCCCTTATGTATGTAGTTGTTCCTTTTTTTAAATGCACTTTGTGTTGGCAAAGCCTTTATCTGCGTTCGGAGTGTTTTTGCTGCCAGTGTGTTACTTTTGTAGCTACTTTTTCAAGGTTATTTAAAATGGAAGTATAAAGTATGGTAACCCTGATACTTACGTTGTGTGGCTTGCCTTGCGTAACGTAAACAAACTTTGTGTAGGTAGTGTTAAATTTATTTCTCTCTACTCAAATTCTATCCTATACAAGAACAAGAAACTCATTGGTAGATCTTGAAAATGACTTTTTTTTATCGTGGCACAGGCATGTTCACTGAGAGCCATGGTGTGACGTCATCAGCGTATTTTTGTGTTTTTACCATTTTCTCGGAAATGCAACCACAGAAAAAACTGAAATAAATTTTTACGTGCTTTACAAAGCCAAATCTCGAAATGGTTTTCGAATTAGAGCTCCATACAATTTTGAAATGTTGTCAATTGCGACAGAAATAATAGCGATTTGACTCTTTTAATACACATCTAAGTTTTATTCTATCTTACTGTTACCATGACGTAAAATATCATACCATTTACATACAGGCGCATACATTGCTTCTAGCCCCATACTAGGATACCCTATGTCGTGGGAACCAGAAACAACGACATCACAAACATGTAAACATCCAAAACCTGGGTTTTTTTTTGTCCCCAGCCGGGATTCGAACCCGGGACCTTTTGCATAGTACGCAGAAGCGCTACCGCTACGCCACAGAGGAGCTCCCTTAACCTTCTGGAAAGATTCAAACCCATACACCAATCAGAGTATCTTAATTACGCCACCCACCACGCTCCCATCTCTCAACTAATAATTCCACTGGTAGGTACACGCTCGTCCCAATATCCCGAAACATTTCCAATAACCCGGCTATCTTGTTTGTGTGTTTGTGTGTTTGTCTGTCGCCGAAGCTGGGCTGTACAAACACGCCGATATGCCTTAATCTTGTTTGTAGTCAAAACCACAAGCTAGAAACAGAAGTTCTGCCGTGAATCACTTTTTAAGCTAATTTGAGTGGCATAACTCTTGTCTCTTCTCGTGTTGATGAAGCAAAAGAAATTTGTTGGGATTGTGGCAAAGGGCTACCCCTAGTCTTTGTCTTTCAGGGATAAGAGGCATGAGTTTATGTGACTCATACTTTTACATAAACATACGGGTGTATTCCGACTCGGCAAACGTAGCGTCCTGCCCTCTGACCAGGTGGGATGACGATCTGCGAAAAACTGCAGGCATAGCATGTACACCAGGAATTACATAAGAGAATTAAAAAAATATAAGTACAGTACAAGTATTACTTTGTACCGCTGCCTTTTTACTAAAAGTAATTTCTTCCCACTATTGATGGATAAAGTTATTCTCACACAGCCATCGAGAATGTTTTGACGGCGCTGATTTTTTTTTTCTTTTGCCCAGCGCATACCTCCAGTCCGTGCTTCTGTCAACCTATCGTGTTTTGTGTCTAAACAAGATAGCCGATGCTGCTAATCTTGTGTTAGGTGTTTTTTTGTTTGGGTATCTCGATTATGTTTGTTGTGTGGTCGATGGTGTCCATCGATACTGTAACGACTTAATTATTTAAACTTTATCTCAAGTACTTCGGGGTGATATCTTATCAATAGCCATATATAAAAGTTTAAGTTTGAAGTTAGTTGTTTATTTTTATTTTCTCGAGTCTTCGTTGTTACGTTTGTATTAAATAAACCTTCAATTGTCTACTATCTTAAAATAAGCCTACGGTTAATTACATTTCTAACTATATAATTGTTAGTTAATTTGTGCTGTGGGTTTCATACATTAATAAAATAAATTACCCGTAACCGCTGAGCGTGCATGGAATGAGTAATGAATGTTTTTGAAGGGAAAGAGATATATTAGATTCGTGGCTAGTGGCAAACACTAGTTTCTGCCTACCCCTTTTCATATGTAATATCACTAAGAATAGCGTAAAGACCAGAATGTTGAAGACTCCTTGGAACAATTTTATAATGATATTCTTTTTAATGCACTAACCCGTGCTAAGGACAATTTTAAAAACCTATATAAAGGCTTTAAATTCCACCCATGCCGAGATTCAAACCCGCGATCTCTGGCTACCTATGCCGTGCATGGGTGGAATTTTTAGTCTCTAAATAGTTTTTTAAAATTTTATAATTCTGTATATTTTTTTCTTTTTACTTTTCGCTCTCCTGTCACTCATTCGGTAATATTGTTGTCGTCATCATTTCTTTGCCCATTTTCTTGTGTAATTTTTGTATTATACTTCGTTTTACCCGTTTTCCATAAGGTTCCTTCTTTATCCAGTCCATTCCGTAACATTTGGTCCGATTACCTTAGTGTAAAGTCATGGGAACATAACTTTACATAAACACAATTAGACTGTGATTGAGTTGTTTTTTACATAAGAAGATACCTTCACGCGGCAGACAGATTTGGGTAGCTATAGGTTGGCCCCCGTGGTGGAGTATGGCCTAACCTTCCTTCGATGCAGGAAGAGACCCGTGCCCCAGCAGTGGGTTGATAACGAAGGTTGTAGTAGGAGAAGACTTTTGTAAGAGATTTGCTATCTTAAGAAGTTGCTATCCCCAGAATACTTTGCATAAACATAACATAACCTCACGCCTGTATCCTAGAGGGGTAGGTTGACACCAAGGACTGCCACTTTCCACGATCCTGAAATCACCTTAAGGTTTGTTTTCCCGGCAACGGCCAAATGCACCCGAACCGTGTTCGCTTGTAAAACCAATGGTTTTTGGAGGTCGACAAAAACTAAATAAAGTTCCGGGGCAGGGACCAGTTAAGATTGTCACGAAAACGAAAAATTATCCAACGGATCAGAAAAAGTGATCAAACACAACCCTAGCTGATAGTACGTATGTACAGTCTGCAGTCATCTTTTAGAACATACTTCGGGCTCTAGAGTAGACTTCGGTGTTTGCCGAAAGCACACAAGTGTAATACTACGCCGTGCTCTGTATAAAACTTTTTTTCACTCTTTTGAAAAGTTATGTGTCACATTAGTTCCGATATTACACAAATAAATCCCGGGTTCCAACCCCGGCTGGGGACAAAAAAAAATCCCCAGGTCTTGCATGTTTACATGTTTGTGATTTCGTTGTTTCTGGTTCCCACGACTTAAGGTATGTTATATCCGTTTCTATCCGATAGTAGCCGAGGTATATTCTAAAAGCTAACAGACTGTGTGTTTATATTATTTTTATTTTTAATGCACTAACCCGTGCTAAGGACAAATTTAAAAACCTATTTGGAGACTAAAAATTAGCCTCTAAATAGGTTTTTAAATTTGTCCTTAGCACGAGTTAGTGCATTAAAAATAAAAATAATATAATCATGTGGGTACAGTGATATCATTCCGATGTAAAACCTAACTGCAAAGTAGGTAGTCGGGGCTGTAAGTAATGCAATTTGCTTAAGCCAGATGTCGCTGCCTGTACGTTATACAAAGAATAGTGTAAAGAGGTTCAAAATTTCACTGATGCCGGTGAGTCGCCCATTGGCTCAATTGGTAGAGCGCTGTCACGGATAGCCAGAGGTTGCGGGTTCGAATCCCGGCATGGGTGAAATTTTTAGCCTCTAAATAGGTTTTTAAGACTGTATGTTGTTTTACATTCACCACGAAGATACCCCTATGAAGATAGCAACAAATTTAAAGGCTGCTACTATTACGAAGCACACTTTATTTATCTTCACGCCGTTTATCACTAAATTAGGGGGCAGAGCGGCAGCGAGCGCGGACGCAGGTTGTAAAATCGTAATTTATCTCTTACATGAATGAAGACGTATGACGATACCACTGGTCCTTAACTGCGGTACAGTTTGGTTAACTCACTAACGGCGAAGGAAATTATCGTGAGGAAACCTGAGGTTAATAGCCGTATTTATTATTAATTGAAAAAAGTCACATACAGTCTTTTATTATTTTAGTGTTTTTTGTTTTTCTTTGAATGTTTTGTTTAAATTTTCTATTTTTAGTTCTGACGAAACTTTTTGTGAATTAATCTTATTTTAATATGTTGACATTTGTGATGTTTTTTTTTATTGTTATAATTATTATTTCTTAATTTTCTTGGAAACCTGAGTGCTCGAAATGTTCAAATACCGTTTGCCAATCTAACTAATTTTATTAATAATTGCCAATCTAAGCTAATGTAATTAAAAACCTATTTAGAGGCTAAGCATTCCAATTCCATGTTTTTAAAACTATCCTTAGCACGGGTTAGTGCATTATTAAAAAGAATATAATAATGTAACTAAGCCCATGTTCTCTCTCTGAGAGAAGGCATGTGACCTACAGGGACTTTTGTACGGGTTGGTTAAGATTTAGAGAGCTGCAGGTTGCAGGTACACCCGTACTATCTCTTTAACGGGCAGAGCTAATAAAAAAAATCATTCATAAAGTGCTCGTGGCCTAGAGAAGCGCTTGTAGCCTAGTCGAACCGAGTGATGCCGAGAGTGAATCAATCACAAGAGTGAAGCAACAACTACCGCTAGTAGCATTTTTTCCGAGCGTTTCGCCGTTGGGGCCGGCTGTCGTGCAATGGCAGTCGTTAAGCCATGTCAATGGGCTTACGTGATAACTTTTGAACATAAGGCTCGCTACTGTGTTACAATCCTCCACCAACCCGGACTTGGCCCAAGAAGGGACCCGTTTGATTGCCTATGTGCTAAATAATTCGAGAGTTAAAATGCACAACAGACATGTTATATGATTGTTTGAAAGAACTGTTGTGTCCCAAAAGGTAGTGACCAACACAGGGGCCAAGTTCACGAACCGGGACTTGCCCCTGTGGCCTAATCTTCCTGCGACGCAGGAAGAGATCTACGCTCTAGCAGTGGGGATATACAAAGGGTGTTAAAATGCACAACAGAACATGTTATACGATTATTTGAAAGAACTGTTGTGTCCCAAAAGGTAGTGACCAACACAGGGGCCAAGTCCACGAACCGGGACTTGGCCCTTGTGGCCTAATCTTCCTGCAACGCAGGAAGAGACCTACGCTCCAGCAGTGGGGATATACAAAGGGTGTTAAAATGCACAACAGACATGTTATACGATTATTTGAAAGAACTGTTGTGTCCCAAAAGGTAGTGACCAACACAGGGGCCAAGTCCACGAACCGGGACTTGCCCCTGTGGCCTAATCTTCTTGCGACGCAGGAAGAGATCTACGCTCTAGCAGCGGGGATATACAAAGGGTGTTAAAATGCACAACAGACATGTTATACGATTATTTGAAAGAACTGTTGTGTCCCAAAAGGTAGTTACCAACACAGGGGCCAAGTCCACGAACCAGGACTTGGCCCCTGTGGCCTAATCTTCCTGCAACGCAGGAAGAGACCTACGCTCCAGCAGTGGGGATATACAAT
The DNA here is from genome assembly GCA_934045075.1 of Yponomeuta sedellus. NCBI lineage: Eukaryota > Metazoa > Arthropoda > Insecta > Lepidoptera > Yponomeutidae > Yponomeuta > Yponomeuta sedellus. Next base: position 25,192,620 of record OW203722.1, on the reverse strand, counting down.
GGGTGTTAAAATGCACAACAGACATGTTATACGATTATTTGAAAGAACTGTTGTGTCCCAAAAGGTAGTGACCAACACAGGGGCCAAGTCCACGAACCGGGACTTGGCCCCTGTGGCCTAATCTTCCTGCAACGCAGGAAGAGCCCTACGCTCCAGCAGTGGGGATATACAAAGGTTTGATATTCATGTAATTCGTGCTCTAGTAAACGTTAATTCTACAATGAAATACAAAAATCCGCGCTGAAAAATAAAAGAAGGAGAGTCAAATTAAAAGAGGAGCCCTCGCATAGACACAGTACGTGAATAGGGTATATTTTTGATAGATTTTCACAGAGAATGCCTCAGCGGCTGTGCCATTGGCGATCCATTACAGGATTGAATCGTGGCCCGCGAGCCTGATTCTGACATGACGCCGCGGCCTAGAAATGTACAACTCGACTTGAAAAAGAAAACACATGACGACCTCTGTGGCGTAGCGGTAGCGCATCTGCCTACCATGCAAAAGGTCCCGGGTTCGAATCCCGGCTGGGGACAAAAACAAAAAAAAACCCAGGTCTTGGATGTTTACATGTTTGCGATGTCGTTGTTTCTGGCTCCCACGACACAGGGTATCCTAGTGTGGGGCCAGAAGCAATGTATGTGCCTGTATGTAAATGTTATTTGTTATGTTATTAAACGTTTTCAATAACCTATGAAATTAGCAAGTTGAAGAGGAAGTTAACTGCTTCGTTAGTCTAGCCGTCAAGGTGCTTGACGGCCTCGGTGACTTCCCGGTTTGTGACGTCCTTGCCGTGTGTACTATGGTAACCATAACATAGTACAGAAAATCCTAGTTTGGGACCAATCACTTGAGTGATTGTGTTATGTGGAAATTATTATAAATGGGCATCTGTCAAAGAACTAATGGGCAAGTACAAAGGTTCTCGATTGAAGATCACCGTAAGACGACTGATTTGTGGTAGCGGCTGGATGAGGATGGCTGAGGACAGAAATAAGTTTTGGATGTCTATCAGTGGACGATTACGGGCTGCTTGGTTGACCTGTTTTGAAAAGAATGTGGACTTTCTTATTATAAAAAAACTATTTAGAGGCTAAAACTCCACCCATGCCGGGACTCGAATCTGCGACCTCTGGCTATCCGTGCCAGCGCTCTTTACAACTGAGCTAATGGGCGACTCACCGACATCAATGAAATTTCGAACCTCTTTCTTTGTTAGCTTCTTCTCCGCACATTGTATTAACTGTGTAACTAAGAATTTTGACTTTCATTAAGTAAATATTTTTTTTATTATAAAAAAAGTACTACGTGCCAGTTTCTGAATTGAGAATTTCGGTAAGTAAATAGTTAACTGTGTTGCTGTTGCTGTTCGAATTAAGAGCGTGACAGAACGTAATCTAAGTATTGACTTAGTGAAATTCTCAATTTAAAAACCGGCCCTTTGTGTTTGAGTGTATGATTTCCATTTTGACACATCAAATTTACCTCAAATCTTGCAGTCCGAAACGCCATACTGGTAACGTATCACTGCTGGCAAAAGGATCAGTTGCAACCTCTGATAGCGGCAGAATAAGACCGGCACGCCCGAACACTTTTCATTACTTATAAATATTTCGCGGGTGAAATCCGAGTGTGATCGGACGACGACTTCATACGAATGCTGCGAACCAACCACCCAGACGAGCGAGTTTATCGTACACCTCTGTTTCACGGGCACACTCGATACAGGTGCTCTTTTCCCCAAAATGCATATTTTTGTTTTGAATGATTGAGTCAATAATTACAGTAATAATTCATATTCATTTCATATTCATATTCATTTATTAGCGATCATAATGGTATAATACAATGATGTTACACATGTTTTAAGTCTCACATTATGAGCCCTGGTCAAGGCACTGTACTATTAATTGTTTTAGTCTCTTATGTAATTCCTGATGTACATCAAAAGAAAATTCTATCTATTTAGCTGTGTCCTTTACGTTAACGTTAATGTTTAATTATTCAATATTATTTTAAAAAGTTTATTTTTTAATAATATTCTGGCACGGATAGCCAGAGGTTGCGGGTTCCAATCCCGGCATGGGTGGAATTTTTAGCCTCTAAATAGGTTTTTAAGTTTATTTTGTTTAGTTATAAGTGTTTTTGTATAAATTTCGTGCGCCATGTAACACCACAAGCTAATTGAAATGGTTTTTTGTCATATTCTTCATATGTTCTCGAATCCGGCTAAACACAGGCTATCTAATTGAAATTGAAAAATGTTTATTTATTGCACACGGATTCGAGAACATATGAATAATATGACAAAAAAATCGTGACAAATATGTAATAAAAAGGATAGGGCTCAGCTTAGTGCTGTGAGTGCATGCATCATTACAGCGCTGATTTTCAGCCCATCCATGTTTTCACTGACTTAAATATAAAATATATTAAATATATGACACTGAATTCCAACCTCTTTGCTGCCTGTACGTAATACAGAGAATATTGTAAAGAGGTTCGAAATTTCGCTGATGTCGGTAGTCGCCCATTCGCTGAGTTAGGAGAGCGCTGGCACGGTTAGCCAGAGGTCGCGGGTTCGAGTCCCGGTATAGGTGGAATTTTTAGCCTCTAAATAGCAATTTTGCTAATAAAAAATATCGTTATTTTGATTCTTAGCACAGAATGAGTAATCGAATAAATAACAGCGATCTGTTCCAAGCAGACAATGGCGCTGAGATACGGCCATTTTGCCTGCTGAACCACACACATGCCATACATTGGTTTTAATTCCCTTCATCTTTGTTGTGATAGGTCATGCATGCAGGAATTCTACTTGTGTATAACTTAATGTCAAACTTTTGTGCCGTGATTCATCATCATTAATCCATTGTGTCCCCAGCGAGGGGCACGTGTCTTCCCTTAGTAAGGTATAGGCCATACTCCACCACGGGGGCTAAGTCCGGATTGGTGGAGGCTTGCAAGACTAGTGGCTGGTCTTACTGTCAGAAGTTTTCAAGCCGCTCTAAGGCCTTTGACTTGGCTTTACGACTGCCATCTATCGACGGCAGCCCGCACCAACTGCTTAGAGCGCCTTGCGAAGCACGGAAACGCTCGGAAAAATGCCACTAGCGCTAGCCATTGACGGTTTACCCATCTAGGTTCACTGAACGCGCCCTGTGTTGCTTCGCCTGGGTGATCATTAAAGATCACTCCAGCAGCCGGGATTCAGCCGTGATTAGAGCACCCGTTTTGTTTTCACCTGTCTGTTTCTACTCCACACCGTTGCGTAGCCGCACCGCATGAAATATTCAGAATTAGGCTTTCGCCTCCGCGAATTTCGATTCGAACGTTTATTGAATTTATATCTCGCTTTTTTTCTCTGCGCCGCGTTCGTTAGGTTGTGAATGGTTTTGTTTTTCGGTTACGAAATTGCGTCCGAATGCAAAATGTCCGTGAGCCCCTTTGGGGTTGACGATTTCAGGAAAGTCTTACAGCCGGTTTCCGAGACAATCCTAATTCAACGAATCAGCTAACAGACTGTCATATTTGACAATCTGTTAACATGTGGTTAACATGCGTTGGGTTTCTAGAACGCAAATCATTGGAAAATTAGCTAATCTACTGTTAACTGCTGATTTGATTATTCTTCTGGTCACTCAGCTAAACTCGTTAATTTTCACTCACTCACTTTTATTCTTTACTTGCTAATCTGTGGTTTTGTTTCTGTCTAACAAATAGGTTTGTCTCTATCTGGGTCAAATATTTTTGACGTTAAGCGGTTTTTTCTGTGATCATGTGATGATGAATCAAAACAAACAATCATCACCGGCGTCTACATAACGTGTCAATTATTATCTAATATTCGCAGAAATGTCTCGAAGAAATTATACTGAGAAAGAGAAAACAGAACTATTATCATTGGTGAACAAGTATCTACCAAGCTATACTTTACTATGCTAATGTGCGGGATTTTATGGCGTAATTGTTAAATAATATAATGTGTAAGGAACGCTGTATGTTTTGTTGTAGGTACAAGTCTGTAATTGAAAATAAAAGTACAATTGCGATTTCTCGTCGTCTCCTCATCACTATATAAATCGGACAAATCCGAAAAATCTGACATTTTCTATCTGAAAGGTACAATTAATAATAAAGTTGTGTACAAGTACCTACTTACCACGGATGTTTTGACATCCGTGCTACTTACCTACTCATTTCAATTTTTTGTAAACTTTGAAGTACATAGGTAGGTAGGTAGTGTGTAGTATTTTATACTTACTCCGTGTTTTTAAACACCCTTTGAAACACGTATGAAATAGAAAATAATCCAATTCAATTCTTTTTAAGGCACGAAATGGGAAATAAATGCGATTTCTCGATATGAACACGCTACTAATTGCTCGATATTCTACAATTAAAAATCAGATGTCAATGGCATGTCAACAATCTGTTGACATGAGAAAATGCGTTCTAGAAATCTAAAATGGCTCTAATCTGTGATTAATTGGAGATTAGCACTTGCCTTGACAGACTGTTAACATTATGTCAGTTGAATCTTCTAGCAACTCAAAGTAGGTACGTTTAACGGGAGATAACAGTCTGTTATCGTAACATTTAGCAAAAAATATGTACGGGAAACCGGCTGTTAGTATCACATCACACTAAATGCGAAAGTTTGAAGTGTGTATGTTTGTTATTTCTTCACGTCGAAACAGCTGGAGCGAATTTAATAAAATTAAGTATGGAACTGATACCCTGGATTAGCCCACAGGCTACGTTTTACTGCGGGAAAATATCTTATTCCTATGGGAAAATCTATAAACCTCGGGTAACACCGCGTCTCAGCTAGTTACACGTATTTCTTAAATTCGGTTAGTAAGGACATGTTATTATTGCCTATATTTTATTATATTTCACATGCACTGTGGTTTAGCTGTAGACTTTTAGTCCACATCTACTTACGGGTGTTGTTATATCGGAAGAGTCCGAACAGGTTTCGCTCCGATATAACAACACCGGAAGTAGATCCGGACTAAAAGTCTACAATGTGTTGTGCTTACGAAAGATTTAGTTCAAAAAATGTGGTCTAGTGCCTCAGCATAGGGCTGACAGGCCTTTTTTGCAATGACATTAAGGAGACTGAGACGTAGTGAAGGACGCCTTTCGACCAGGTGGGATGACGATTTGCGAAAAACTGCAGGCAGATGGTGGATGCGGCAAGCTGAAGACAGGGCGCTATGGCGCTCGGTTCTCTGCCTTTTTGCAGAAACATTTTCGGCCGATTATCATTTGGCAACTAACGTTTCAAATAATATTATTTTGCAGAATAATCATTTGCCAACTTTTCTTATATTTTTTTTTGATTTCCCAACCCCGTAGTCGCCAACTGTTTGTTTGGTTTGCTTTTTATAATGAAATCTTTCAAAATGCCAACTGGCGTAGCGTATATTTAAGTAGCGTATATTTTACGCGTAATATTCATTCGGTCGGCCAAAATTTTTTCTGCAAAAAGGCAGAGAACCTTCGGTCTTACATGTTCAACCTAACACGCTCCTTCGCGCTCCGCTACGCGCTTCGTCGCACCTATATTTTTGTCGCAGATTGGGTCTCGTTGGCCACCCCTCTAGCCAGTAATATTTCCATTCCCAGTAATATTTTTCTTAAATTAAAAATGCAAATATTTTTTTTTTATCATAAAATCAATGTATGAAAAGGGAAATTACACTGACGAAACTTTATTCATCTAATAGTTGTTTGCCTCGTGAAAGACTTGACAAATAATAAATTCCCAAAACGTTTTGTGTCATTATAATAATCAGCTTAACAATAATCCTACCAAATGAAACATTGCGATGCAAAAATTTGTAAATCGTTTGTTGTCAACGTAAGAAATAGGTGAAACGTTGGTTGGCAAGTGATTATCATTATACTATTTTTATTTTAGAGGTTGCGGGTTCGAATCCCGGCATGGGTGAAATTTTTAGCTTTTAAATAGGTTTTTTAAAAAAAGTGATAATCAGCGTAACAATTTTCTGCGAAAAGGCAGGACACCATGGCGCTCATTAGGAGAGGGTTATGTCCAGCAGTGGACTAGTATAGCCTGATGATGACGGTGATGATGATTAAAACGAGTTCCAACGCTGCCGCGAACCCTGCGCTGTTGCTCACTATGGCAATTAAGTCATATAGTCCGTTAGCTTTTAGAATCTACCTCGAGCTCTAAAGTAGGTTTCGTTTTTCACCGAAAGCACACGAGTGTATTACTACTTCCTGCTCTTTATATTAATTATATATCTATAATTAATATATAGAGCATGGACACGTGGACACGTAAATTTTAAGTCACATGTAATATTGTGGCGTTAACGTCAAAATCTGTACTGTCTGTCTGTATCTATAAGGGTGACATTGTCATTTTTTGTACAAAACCCTTTCAAATAAAGATTATAAAAATATATATATATTGCGAATGTGAGTGGAAGGGTAAGGGTCGTCCCAGGCGGACGTACATCGACCAGATAGGGGGTGTATTAGCAAAGGGAAAGTTAAAAAGTACCCGGAACCGGCGTGCGTGCATGCAACGACTTATGAACGTTGATGAATTGAAGGTGATCTGTCAGGATCGTGGCAGTCCCTGGTCTCTACCTACCCCTCTGGGATACAGGCGTGAGGTTGTGTATGTATGTATGTAAGTATGTATGTATATCTATAATCAGCCCACATCAACCCACTGCTGGGCATAGGCTTCCTTTTTACTGCGCCATTCCTCACGGTCCTGTGCTAATCTGATCTATTTTATATTAATATTAACATTAATTAAATAATTATTATACGAAATTAAGCGTCATGTTAGTTCCGATATTTCTATTACACGAATATATCCGATTGTATCCTCTATCCATCTATCAAGCCTACACCATCTATAAAACCATGTCCCAGGCACTACAGCGTCGGAGTGGTCCCTTCACCCATCTATTGTGAGTGAGGATACCACTGGACGCTGTATAAAAATAATCTCATTACGTAGATGCAAAAAGGCCAATCATCATCATCCTTTATTGAAAGAAGCCGAGGTATGTTCTAAAAGCTAGACTATATACATTGTGCTTTGTAGGTAGTAAAGGTTTTTGTCACATACATCGCCGTGGGAGCCCGGCCGGCTGTCCATCATGTAACACATTACAATCAATTACTCGATCCGCGAGCGACTGTTCACCAGGTTGTCAGGGACCTGCTCTTTTTTGTTCACATATCCGGGCCTACATTCTGCTAATGTATACGTATTATAGTACCATGACCATTGCGTGAGCAGGGCGATTTAATTTCGTCGCTCCATCAATGTGCGCGCTCATACGTCAAACCTTTTAGGCGTCAATGGTATAAAAACACTTGAAACAGTCAATCCGCCGTGGGTACGTATGAGATTTAAGCCCACACTTTCTCTCTGAGTGAAGGCCCGTGCCCTGCAGTAGATCGTTTATAGGCAACATAAAAAAGGACAATTTCATGTAATGGTACAGTCGATTCACCCATAAATTAACAAGTGAACTCGGCTACGCAAGTACCTTGAAGTGACATAGTAAACTACGAATTGTAGTTTTATGAAACTAGGCCCAGGTCTAGAGTACCTTGAAGCTGTGAAAAAATAAAAATTATAATTGACATTTAATAAAGACGCATATTCTAAAAACCTATTTAGAGGCTAAAAATTCCACCCATGCCGGGACTTGAACCCGCGACCTCTGGCTAACCGTGCAGTACAGACAGCGACTGATGCCGGTAGTCGCCCATTAACTCAGTTGGGAGAGCGCTGGCACGGTTAGCCAGAGGTCGCGGGTTCGAGTCCCGGCATGGGTAGAATTTTTAGCCTCTAAATAGGTTTTCAACATTGTCCTTGGAACGTTGTATAACTTTTGTAAATAATAATAAACTGGAACGACTTCAGGTGTGGTTTAATTTGTAGATATTTTTAGTAATATTAACAGAAAACTGGATAAAAACGGATAAACGGAGAAGCAGGTAAAAAAGTCAGATCTGGTCAAAGGGTAAAGTAGTAGTCATTGAAAAATGAGCGAAATCGAAGAATGTGTGACGTGCATAATTTAAATATTTGAAAATGATAGAAAAGAAATAAAAATGGTGTGAAGAGGTTTGCACCGTCACATCCTTAGCACGGGTTAGTGCATTAAAAAGAATATTATAGAGACACTTAATCAAATCAAATTATTTTATTCTAAATTACACATAAACCGTGTCTTATTGAACGTTACAGGTTAAACTAGGTGACAATTTAAATCTAGATCACTTTCGAGAAAATATGGACAAAAAGCTCCAAACTTAGTCTTTTCAAAGTCCTTAATTAACAGAGTTTACACAATTATTTTAAGACATAGAACTTATGCATTGTACTGGCTTTAATTCCAGACATCATAGTTATAAATATACTGTTCAAATATACTGTTATAATTTGTTCCTTAGCACGGGTTAGTGCATTAAAAATAAAAAATAGTGTAATACTGTTCACGTCAAAAAAAATTTGCTTAAAACTTGTAATTTTATTTAGGTTTTCTAAGGGGAACTAATTTTCTTTGCCTTCACGCAAATGCTTATAAAAACTTTTATTTCACTGTAGAAAGGCCGCGGCTCTCAGAACTGTAGTGCATTGCCAAGCGTTTCTAAGCTTGTCAGCTGATTTTCTATTCGTTTCCGTGGCATCTCTACACTCTCCCTAAAGTGACACGAGGAGGCGCGACGCATTGTTTGATGAAATGGAATTGAGTTATTACATTAATTTTAATGCAGATATTTTAATCTTTTTGTTTGCCTGCAAGAAATATGATGATGATGATTGGCCTTTTTGCATCTACCTAATGCGATGATTTATACAGCGTCCAGTGGTATCCTCACTCACACTAGATGGGTGAAGGTACCACTCCAACGCTGTAGTGCCTGGGACATGGTTTTATAGATGGTGTAGACTTGCCCGGCACCTATATCATCCTGACAGCTTAGTCGGCCTAGCCCACAGGAAAGACTAGTCAATACGTGTGTCGCCAACCAAGCCGCGGGTTTCCTCAATATGTTTTCCTTCACCGTTAGCGTGTGATATTGTGACTACAAATTCGCAAATGTACGTAACTTTGAGATTAAACAAAGTCATTGGTACATGCCCGCACTCGGGATCGAACCTGGGGCTCTTGCTTGCCAGTCCATGGTTCTACCCACTACCACCACTCGGAAGAAATATATATCAATAGTAATCCTACCAGTTATATCTCTTCTGTTCAATTTTGTGTCTCTAATTATATTCTGGTGTGTACAATAAAGAATATTGTTAATGCCACAAAATTTTGTTTACTTTAACAAAAAAAATGTTTTCTTTTGTCAATTGCGGTCTAAAGCTTACCAAGATACTAAAATTACAGACAGTATTTTGGTAAAGGTGTACCAAATTTTCGATTAAAATAGGTTCACTCTAAAATTATTACCTATATTTAAATAATTTTCAACCAAAAACTTACTATACGAAAACAAAAAAAGTATTTAAATTGTCTGTGATTTTATTAATTGACTTGCAAAGCCTTATTGGTCAAAAGTGTATTTTTTTACAAAAACAAAAAAATTTGACTGTGTGCCTGATGTAAAGAAGTAAAAGTTTTCTGCATTAACGGAATCGTGTTTTTTATAAAACACGATTCCGTTAAAACACTGCATAAATGCAGTATAAATAGTTTGTGGTGGTCTACAGATAATTGATACGTATTTTATGGAGTGTTATAACTTCCTAAGTCCTAATCACTTAGGAACTACATATAGCTCACGTAACGTTCTTTATTCAAACCCAGTGGTTCATAAGTACATAAAAGAACTGAATAATGTGGTGTTCAAGGTCCAATATTTTTTTGTAATGTTCTGTGTTCGAAGTATTTTTTTCCCTCATGAGTTAAAAAGATTAAGCAATCGTTTTGTAATAAGAGCGTTTGTTTTTACGATCAAAACAAAACTGCCAAGAGTGTGGAACCAGCGCCGCTCAGGAATATGCTTAAGCGAAACATTCTGAGTCCGAGACCTGTTCCGGCAGCTCTTTTGGCGATGACGCTTTCATTTGCAAGCCTGTTCGTTTCACGCAGCGATGGGTGCCGCTGCGGGAATTAATTTCTAACGTGGCAAGCGGCTTTGCTGCCGCGCCGCGCTTCGTACGCCAAATGTAGCCTTGTTTTGATATGAAATGTGTGAGTCGAATGTCGGTTTTGATTGTGTAATCTTTTCGTTGGTTGGTTGTCAGTGAAGTGGCAGAGGACGGGTCATATCGGCCGCAGGACCGATAAACGTTGCGGTGGACTGTTTCTAGAGTGGAGACCGCGAATTGGTAAACGTAGCGTAGGACGTAGGAATGTCGCCGTTTCAGTCAGTCGGTGTTTCAGTCAAAATGGCTGAAAGCGATGTTATAATGTTTTATTTTATGGAAAATATTGGTTACCTCGTTTCAGTGTTTTAAATCCTTGTGTTTTAAGTACATATTTCGATATCAACCGTTGTATGTCCCCACTGCCGGGTGCGGGTCTCTTTCTGCAACGCAGGAAGGTTAGGCCAAACTCCACCACGGGGGGCAAGTCCGGGTTTGTGGAGGATTGTAAGACAGTGGCGGGCCTTACTATTAGAAGTTATCAAGCCGCCTATGAGGCCTCTGACATAGCTTAACGACTGCCATTACCTGACAGCCGGCACCAGTATATATTTACTTTCTCCTAATATCGTTAAATATTTGACTGAGGTGATAACAAGCGTGATGACAGCATCAAACTGTTTCAACTTTCTCGTATATCATTTTCGTCTACCACCTTCCGTTAGCGACAAAACCTATGGATGAGTCAATCAGTGAGTACTCGTATGCCGCATTGTAGCTTTATATACCTAACAACACTCCACAACAGAGTGAGTGAACGGCATCGCGGGACAATGCTATCGGCGGGCTCCGAGCCCGCGCCGATGCGGGCAAAATGAGATGAAAGCGAGGACAGAAAGCGAGTCACACTGCTGTACGCTTTTACAAATGGAACGGGTATCTTGCACTGATGGCACTGTGCTTCTTGCGTCGAATTGGAACGAGGTTTATGTTTAAAAACCTATTTAGAGGCTAAAAATTTCACCCATGCCGGGATTCTTAGCCTCTAAATAGGTTTTTAAATTTGTTCCTTAGCACGGGTTAGTGCATTAAAAATAAAAATAGTGTAATCATGTGGGTACAGTGATATCGTTCCGATGTTAAACCTAACTGCAAAGTAGGTAGTCGGGGCTGTAAGTAATGCAATTTGCTTAAGTCAGATGTCGCTGCCTGTACGTAATACAGAGAATATTGTAAAGAGGTTCGAAATTTCACTGATGCCGTGAGTCGCCCATTGGCTCAATTGGTAGAGCGCTGGTACGGATAGCCAGAGGTTGCGGGTTCGAATCCCGGCATGGGTGAAAAAAAAAAAAAAAAAAATTTTTAGCCTCTAAATAGGTTTTTAAATTTGTTCCTTAGCACGGGTTAATGCATTAAAAATAAAAATAGTGTAATGAGGTTTATGTTGTATAGAATCAGGCGTTACTTTGCGGAAATCCATAATAGCATTAAAAAGTTAAAATTACTTTGCTGAATTCCGCCAAAAATCCCTCTCTCCTCCCAAATGCAAGTCATTTGCATTTCATAACTTGCATTTGGGAGCCTGAGGATGCCTCGTGTTAGAGGCGAAACGCGTCGCGTGTTTTCTCACACAAGTATTGGTGTTGGTGGTGGCGTGTTCCTGTCTTGCTTCTGCTTGAAAAAGTGGGAGGGAGGGCGGTGCATTAGCTAACCGCATGGTGCTTGTGGGATTTTTGGCGGAATTCAGCAAAGTAATTTTAACTTTTTAATGCGAGGTTTATGTGTCGGGTGTGCTTGTGAGGCAGTAACCTCGTGTCGTGTATAAACGGCTTTAGTAAGACAGTTTTTATGGCGAACCCTGGCGCTAACTAGCGTCACTAATATAAAAAAGTATAACTTGTATATCATGTGATTTTCAAAAACCGAACGTCATATATCGAGTGTGATAACTAAGAGTATTTTTAGAACCTACCGTCTAGAACCTTGTATCAACAACCTGGGACTTAAATAGAATTCCACTGATAACGGCCGTTTTGGGCGGAAATCGATTAAAGTCCTAGGATGTTGATACTAGGTTCTAGGTTGTATATTCTAAACATAGTTATTATATCGTAGTTAGCTGGCACAGATAGCCAGAGGTCGCCGGTTCGAATCTCGGCGTGGGTGGAATTTTTAGCCTCTAAAATAGGTTTTCAAAAATAGTTGTTACATTTACTAAGATTTTTGATGTTTACTTTTTGACAAAAGTCTAAATGAAATAAAAGATTTTTTTAAGCTCATTTAATTGGTAGCGCTAGCTGGCCCGCCCAGCGCCTTATTAATAGCATCTAGATAAACATTTAAAAGGGGCACGGAAGTTATATAAATATGACGGCTAGAACCCAAAGTGCGGCTACACCTAGTTTTAGCCGGTTAAAACTAGTTGTAGCCATTACCTCTTGGTTAAATCTAGTATTAGCCGATTCTTCTTCTCCAGGCTATATTATGTAGTCCACTGCTGCCAATGGACAACAATTCGTGTTTTTTTTCCTTTGCTCTGTTTGAAAAGGAAGCTAAACTGGATAAACCTACGTTCTTACTTTTTACCTCAGTTGTGATTTTCATTCACAATTTTCAATTTGAAAACCTTCTCATTCTAAAAGGGCGTATAAGCAAAACGGAACGGAATCGTACAGTGTATCCGTTCTTAAATGGCAAAACGAGTAAACAAACCTCACTCGACCACAAAACACGAATTCCGGAAGCATCACTCGATGTAGGTTACCACATTTAGTTGTAGACACTAGTTAAGACACAGGGGCATCATATTTAACACTGATTTTCTGATCACAGGTTAGCAAAACTACACAGATTAGTTTGTCATTTTTTTAGTGCTGGGATGCGGTTGTATGAGGTGAATGAAAGAACGAATGAACGAAATTGCGCTGTTATGTTATTTAAGAAGTACACATAGCACCGGAATAATAAAAATAACAAAATAGAGTAGGAATTGCGGTGGGTATTGAATAAAGAATTTTACTTAAACCTTGCATGTTAAGCGGGTGTTTCATTAGCGAGCCACCAGTTTTTTTACCGCAGTTTTTATTTTCTGCGAGCCAACAGCAACTACATCACCCCAAATTACGGCGATTTTTTTTTTTTTAATTTTACTCTGTGGGTTATACCGTTGATTCTTCGAGCATGCTTGAAATTGTCAGTTTTAAAGTGGTATACAAAACTGCCATTGGATCAGCCGAGCCAGCGAGCAAGAAGTTTTTTTCACGTTGCTGTAGCCACGGTTGCCAGATGAGATTTTCTAAATATTTTTATTTTTTTAATGCAACAACGAATTTTCAGCCTCTAAATAGGTTTTTTAAAATTTTCCTTAGCACGGGTTAGTGCATTAAAAATAAAAATAGTATAATCATGTGGGTATAGCGATTTCCAATGTAAAAAAAAGAACCTAACTGCAAAGTAGGTAGTCGGGGCTGTAAGTGATGCAATCTACTACGACCAGATGTCGCTGCCTGTACCTAATACAGAGAATAGTTAAAAAAAAAAAATAACATCTTTTGCAGCACAAACCCCCATTTTAAATGGTCAAACATCTTTAATATTCAACACGTTTTTCGATTCTACTTTTCCCTATAATGATCTTAAGAACTCTTTATTGAGGAGATAGCATTACCGCCAACATTTATTAGCGGAATTTTCTTAATTTTTTTTGTCCCAGTTTGTAGGTATATGGGTCGAGTTCAGTGTAGCAGATGGATTGCGATACTAATATTACATAATCATTTAGATTATTTTATGACTTAAACTTCATTCATTCCATTCATTCAATAATGAAATCCGTCATTCATTCAGTAATTTCAACAACACTATGAAATGTCACAATTTATTGGTCAGCCATGTTTGTTTACTCGTTTTGCCATTTAAAAACGGATACACTGTAGTCGCATATCCAAGCCCACATTGAAGGCTATAAAAAAAACTGTCACTGCTCTGTCAGTGGTGAGTGAGTGATTTCTGCTTTGTTTTGGTTTGGACCGTTCTGAGGGACAGATTCGAATGAATGATATTTCTTCATCTGCCATCACAGATACAAATATGATTTTGATTCTGTGATTGCTCAATGACCTGTTGCAGTGAGCAATTTATTTTTTTCTCGAAAGTCACAAGTTATAAAAATTAAGAAAAAAATGTATTCCTGTTTCGTGACCGATCATATCCGTGTTTTAAAAGAAACTTTCTTGATTCATGACTCTGAGAGTATTGTCCATTAGCAGATGGTTTTCGGGCAAAACTAGGTGTAGCTTAGCTTAGCTGCTGCGTGTATTATCAGTGAATACACGCAGCAACTAAGCTGCTTGTATATTAACCAATAATAATAGTCTTTTATGGCACTTTCTGCAATAGGCTGAAATTATGATGATGATGATGGCACTCCCCGGTGCTGACTAGAGACAACAATAGACAATAGAAAAAAGACATAACTTGTTTTATAATACGCTTTAAAAAAATACACAGTCATCATAGATCTACAGTGATAACTGATTACTATGTTTAAAACCCACAGTCAAGAACTTAGGACTAACAACCTACGTTTCAGGACATGAGTTATCACAATAACTGGCGTTAGAAACAGTTGCGTATAAAAATAAAGTCATTATTTTATTAGCAGCGCCTTGATTATGTAATTTTTCACGTGAACATCTACGTGTGAAAGCGGAATGTTAACTTAGCGCTGCCGTATAGATAATAATTATAAACTGTCATCACACATTGTGGATAGCATTTCAATGAGCCACATAATGGTGCGACAAACTCCAGTAGCTATTTCGTTTTTGCACACAGATGTATGAGTGGAAAGTTATACAATCAAGACGCAGATATGTTTTAGTATATCTCCCTCTTCTCCAAGTTAGACAAAGTGATAGATAGGTAGATAAACATTCGAATGAACGAATTGATCATTCAAATAAAGCTAAAAGTGACCGCTGTATAAACAGAAACCCATTTTGGAGGTCCTTAAATAAACTGATTAGACAAAAATGCATTAATGGCGTTGTTTGCTTAGGTTGTTATCGTAACGGGAGGAAATGGCACGAGTGAAATGTTGACTAAAAGGATGGCTAATTTGTAGATGATGGGAAATAGGCAAGGAACTTTAATGCTCATTCCATTGTCATCGCGACTCAGACGGTTCAAATTCAAATCAATTTATTTCAACGTAAAGAATTTACATTCTGTTTGTTGAATGTCAATGTACAATGAACGCCGCTGCCTTCGGGCCGTATTGTAGTGGAGAAAAAGGCAGCGGAAAAAAAACTCCACTCTGATTATACTATTTTTATTTTTAATGCACTAACCCGTGCTAAGGACGATTTTAAAAAACCTATTTAAAGGCTAAAAATTCCACCCATGTCGGGATTCGAACCCGCGACCCCTGGCTATCCGTGCCAGCGCTCTTTCCAACTGAGCTAATGAGCGACTCACCGGCGCATCAGTGAAATTTCAAACCTCTTCACACTATTCTCTGTATTACGTACAGGCAGCGACATCATTTAATTGGAAATTCAGCGGCATTACTTAATTGGAAAGAGCGCTGACACGGATAGCCAGAGGTCGCGGGTTCAAATCCCGGCATGGGTGGAATTTTTAGCCTCTAAATAGGTTTTTTAAAATTCTACTTTATTGTTAATTTTTTAATGTATCTATCCTAAAATATACGTCCCACGGCAGGGCACAGGCCTTTTCTACAAATACAAAATCGTTTAACTGGGGAATGTAGGTGGATATATTATTTTAGTATGTATAAACATTTACGTTCTCTACATTCTCCTAGAAAAAGCGTACAAATATTCTAATCATCCATAACCTAGTATGTAATACTATCTACATGCCTTGTCTATAACCAATTAAAGGCTCCATCAAAGTTTGTCATATTTAGTGCCGGTTTTTGAATTGAGAATTATTTGACTAAATGCTTAGTGACGTTCTGTCACGCTCTTTGCTGAGAAATTCGAAGAGACAGCATTACAGTTAAGTATTTACTAAAAGAAATTCTCAAGTCAGAAATTGGCCCTTAGTTACAGTTGCTCAATAGTTGTTTGCTGGATTTCTTGTCATTTATATAGTACTCGTATAACTAGCTTTTGCCCGCGACTCTGTCCGCGTGGACTTTAGTTATGAAAAGATTCACGGAACCAAATTTTGCAATCCTCCCTTAAGGGAGTGAACGGGATTGCAAACTTTAGAAAAACGGCGAAACACCTTTTTAATCAATTGAGTTGAAGAGTATTAATTTTAAGTTTCAAGAAAATTAGACAAAATTCTTTATACCTCCCATACAAATTTTGGCAACCCTTTTCGCCCCCTTACGGGTTGAATTTGAAAAAATCTTGTCGTATTCCTTGTCTACATTATGTATAGACCCACTGTGCAAAATTTCAGCTTCCTAGGTCCAACGGCTTGGGCTGAGCGTTGATGAGCGAGTCAGTCAGGGCTTTGAATTTTATGTATATATGTAGATATCTCTCAGGGCCAGTTTGTGGATTGATAATTTCGCTGTAGTGCTGTCTCTCCAAATTTTTCAGCAAAAAGCTTGATAGAACGTTAGTTAAGAAATTCTCAATTCAGAAATCGGCCCTCTGTGTCAAGTTAAAAAGCCAAACAGCAATTTAACACTCGTTCAAGTATTAAGGTGTCAAATTAGCGTACAAAATTTCCCCTTTTCACAGGACACCCCTAGGAGCTCGTATTACAAAATAACCTCATTTTTTATTTGCAGTACCGAGAAGTATGTGTAGTCTTACATTAAATGACAGGATACGCAATAGTCTGATTAGAGAACGTTGTGGACTGTAAGAGGATGCTGTGACTAGAATTGAGAAAGGAATGTTGCGTTGGTTAAATGAGAAATGAAAGGATAAACGAAGAAAAATTTACGAAACATATATATTGCGAACATAGGTGGGCCGGTAACGGACGTCCTAGGCGGAAATACTTCGACCAAATAGGGATCCCCCTATTAGTATTAGCAAAGCGGAAGATTAAAAGCACCCAGAACCGGCGTAGGTCCATGCAACGACTTATGAAAGTCAGGATCGTGGCAAGTGGCAGTCTGTGGTCTCTGCCTACCCCTCTGCGATACAGGCGTGAGGTTATGCTAAGTTATGTAAATGCAACCTCATCGCAGAAAACCAGCACGTATCAGAGATAAAAACTAATCATTAAATTATATTATTTTTTAATGCACTAACCCGTGCTAAGGACAATTTTAAAAACCTATTTAAAGGCTAAGGTAATACAGAGAATATTGTAAAGAGGTTCAAAATTTTACTGATGCCGGTAAGTCGCCTATTTGCTCAGTTGGAAAAAGCGCTGGCACGGATAGCCAGAGGTCGCGGGTTCGAATCCCGGCGTGGGTGGAATTTTTAGTCTCTAAATAGGTCAATCAGAAAAATGTTCTAACTAAAACTCTCGTTTAAAAACTGGGCAAATGGGAGGTGGGTTGGTCTTTTTCTTCACAGAATGTTTTATTATAGCGGATAACATCGTGGGGATCCGGCTCGCGCTATGAATCCGCTATAGAAATAACAATGCATTCTATATGCGTTCCGTCCCGTCCTATATTCGTATAAGCGCTCGTGGCCTAGGCGAACCGAGTGATTGGAAACAATCACTTGGTTAAGCAACAACAGGCGCGGTCAGGTTCGGGATGGGTGAGCGTCCCGTGACTACCGCTAGTGACATTTTTCCGAGCGCTTCCGTGATTCACAAGGCACGTTAAGCCGTTGGTGCCGGCTGTCATATAATGGCAGTCGTTAAGTCATGTCAGAGGCCTGACGGGCGGCTTGATAACTTCTGACAGTAAGGCTCGCCACTGTCTTACAATCCTCCACCAACCCGGACTTGACCCCCGTGGTGGAGTATGGCCTAACCTTCCTGCGATGCAGGAAGAGACTCGTGCCCCAGCAGTGGGGACATACAAGGGTTGATAACGATATACGTACCACTATAGGGCACAAACCTTCTCTTAGTGAGAGGGTTTGGGCTTAATTACCACGCGTGACCGCCACGGATTGGCAATTTTGAACGCTGACGTAATTGAACAAATCAAATATTCAGGTTTTCTCACAATGTTTTCCTTCACAATCAGCGAGAAGAAATATTGGCCTTTTTGCATCTACTTAATGAGATGATTTATACAGCGTCCAGTGGTTTCTTCACTCACACTAGATGGGTGAAAATGGATGGCTGAGAAGAAATAGAGCTAAGATATTAACTTTATATACTAAAATGTTCGTTATCGTTCGTTATCAACCCTTGTATGTCCCCACTGCTGGGGCACGGGTCTCTTTCTGCATCGCAGGAAGGTTAGGCCATTCCACCACGGAGGCCAAGTCCGGGTGGGTGGAGGATTGTAAGAAAGTGGTGGGCCTTACTGTCAGAAGTTATCAAGCCGCCCAGAAGGCCTCTGACATGGCTTGACGACTGCCATTATATGACAACCGGCACCAAAGGCTTAAGGTCTTCGCACATTAAAACAACTCAACGGCGACTCGACTCTATGCCAAATATTGAAATTTAAGCCCTGTGTCATATGTTCAAGGTTTAATTTTAAAAAATGTTATTAAAGTAGTGTACGACGAGTGGCCTACGCATCGTACACTAAAGGTCAACCCCGACACGTTTGTCACGCAATGACCACACGTTGTCCACGCAACGACCACACGTTGTCCACGCAACGACTATGCGTTTGCGACTGACGCGTGACGGGCAACCATTTGCCAGCCCCCCCCGTCCGCCATTACAATATTCACCTTCTGATTTCCTTTGTCGCAACATATCATGTACCCAATATCTTTTTTTCCTGCTGTTTCGTTCATTTTCATTATCGAGTATAATAGCTATAATCGCCAGTTCACTGAATGTAAAGTTCGACATTTCATAAGCAACACGACTTCTTTGGACAAAATTCAATACGCATTACCCACTCGTTGACACCGCGTTGTCCACTCGTTGACAACGCATTGCCCACTAGTGACCATGGGGTGGATCAACTAGTTGACTACTCATCGAGAGTGTGAGTAGAGTTGCTGCCGCGTTGGCGTGGAGTTGTTATAATGTGCGAAGACCTTTAACGTGCCTTGCGAAGCACGGAAGCGCTCGGAAAAATGCCACTAAAATGTAAAAGAAAATTATTCCGACTCATACACATCCGTCTATATCACCGCCCGCGTCCCATCGCTAATCTGAGCCAACACTATCCGAGGGATGAGCCAAATTGATTCTAGCAGCACCGCACAATGCCACGGGGTGGCGACCCCGGACCACTTTGTATCGGGCGCCGGTGACACGTGGCCTCATCCATCATCTTTGGTGCCTGTGGCATTCACATCCGTTTTTGTAATGTGCCGTTTCTGCTCGACATAGGCACTGAGGGAGAGAGTACCAGAAAATTGTTTTGAGGCCGCTACGAAGTGCTTAAAAAAATAGTTGATATTTCTTGAATAGCCGTGTTCGTAGCCATTTTATAGCGATATTT
This sequence comes from Yponomeuta sedellus, assembly GCA_934045075.1. Taxonomy (NCBI): domain Eukaryota; kingdom Metazoa; phylum Arthropoda; class Insecta; order Lepidoptera; family Yponomeutidae; genus Yponomeuta; species Yponomeuta sedellus. The sequence continues at coordinate 25,172,979 of OW203722.1, read as the reverse complement.
TTTTCTCTTCCTATAATGCATGCATACATAACCTCACGCCTGTATCCCAGAGGGGTAGGCAGAGACCAGGAACTGCTACTTGCCACGATCCTGACAGATCACCTTCGCGTCATCAACGTTCATAAGTCGTTGCATGCAAGCACGCCGGTTCCGGGTACTTTTATCTTCCTCTTTGCTAATACATCTCCTATTTGGTCATACATTATTATGTCCATTCCTTTATTAATAACACACACATACATATACACATATATGTGTGTGTGTGTGAGAGACAGAGAGAGTGAGTGAGTGTGTGTGCGCGCGTCTGTAGTACCGACATTTGTGTCCGCATCCGGTACATTTAAGGATTTGAATGAACCGAATGCAGATAAAGGGATAAGGGTCGTAATTAAGATATTGTCACACAACTTACTGTAGATGGCGTTACTTGTTCGAAAGTGAAATTACAGTCGAACTGCCGCTATGAATACAACATTTCATTACTCATTGTTGGCGAACGAAACCATGAAAGCGTTTCTAATACGCTTTCTTGGTATCTACGAGTATAATAAGAGTTTTTCGACGCGATTCAAAATTCGACTCTGCTGGTTAAGTATCGAAAACTTATAAATAAACTATGAATATGAGGAATACCTTATCTTGTTCGCCTATGTATATTAACGAAGCGCTCGTGGCCTAGTAAAACCGAGTGATTAGAATCAATCACTTGAGTTAAGCAACAACAGGCTCGGTAAGGTGCAGGATGGGTGACCGTCCCTTGACTACCACTAGTGGCATTTTTCCGAGCGCTTCCGTGCTTTGCAAGGCACGTTAAGCCGTTGGTGCCGGCTGTCATGTAACGGCAGTTGTTAAGCCATGTCAGAGGCCTCATGGGCTGCTTGATAACTTCTGATAGTAAGGTCCGCCACTGTCTTACAATCCTCCACCAACTTGGACTTGGCCCCAGTTGTGGAATATGGCCTAACCTTCATGCAATGCAGGAAAAAACCCGTGCCCCAGCAGTGGGCACATACAAGGGTTGATATCTATGTATATTAACTTGTATTTAGACTTTGGTTGTCAATCTAGATTAAAACAAGTTTGTCGATATCAACCCTTTATATGTCCCCACTGTTGGGGCACGGGTCTTTTTTTGTATAGTAGGAAGGTTAGGCCATAACATAAACAAGCAAGACCAAGTATCTAAAACTATTAAATACTTACCGTCTGCCTATGCCACAGGGCTAGCCCAGTGTGTGGACAAAGTCAATTCTATAACACTTCTATAATTTTGTATCATGTTTTTTCTAATTTTCACATTGTGAAAAACAATTAATATTATTATTATTATGTGCCACGAGTAAAAAGAATATAATCCAGGGACGATCCGCAACCAGCTGTTGATCCCGTTGCCCGATTTTGTATCCAAGTTTTTTATCACCGAATCCATTGTGTCGGATCAGGCAAATTACAATAATTTGCTACAACACAATGTGACTGCAACTACTCATGCTGTACACGTCCAACCCCAAAGCACAATCGGGCCCCACAAGGTTACAGTTTGTAAATTATCCGGCCAAAATGTTCAAAAGGACCCTCTCCATTCGAAGCCCATTATATAGACGGACCCTTCTATTTTATTATGTTACAATTTTAATGATTTCTGAACGCACGTTCCTGTCGCCATGCGCTTAATCATTGTGTTTGTCGCATCGGATTTGGTACCGATTTTTTTATCGATATAATTACGTTTGGCAATCGGTGGCCCAATCCTTTTGAGCAGTTAGTCGGCTGCAAAATTATTATTTTTTTAATCAGGCCTAATGATGGGTGATGACTTGAAGATAAGCGTTTACATGTAATTACACAACATTAAGATAAGATAAGATTTATTTATTTGTAAAACATACGTAAACACCAGTAAAAGGTGTTATAACAAATAGTATTGTTCCAGCATGTTTTGCCACTGAGGCGTACAAATATTGAAATATAAAATATAATGGAAATTAAAATGGACACCATTTCGAACAAGTTTGTATGAAGGAAAACATCGTGAGGAAACTTGAGTGACTACCTCATCGCTTGAGATCATCAATTCAAGGTTATTCAGTCATACTCAACAAGTCATACTCAACATTGTGAGTAAACCTGGGTATCTGAGGTATTTAAGTACCTCAGCACTTGAAATTGCCCATTCGAGGTTATTCAGTCCATACTCTCTCTTTCTGAGTGAAGGCCTATGCCATGCAGTGGGACGTTTAAAGGATACATGAAAACATAACATAACATTTACATACATTGCTTCTGGCCCCACACTAGGATACCCTGTGTCGTGGGAACCAGAAACAACGACATCACAAACATGTACACATCCAAGACCTGGGGTTTTTTTTGTTCGCAGCCGGGATTCGAACCCGGGACGTCTTGCATGGCAGGTAGATGCACTACCGCTACGCCACAGGGGTCGTCAAAAAAGCCCTTGAAGTCTGTTTTCGTCCGCGTAAAAAGTGTAATAACTCACACATAACAGTACCAGTCTTCACTGAAGCGACAGATTCAAACTGGAGCAGTCTCGCGGCAGATCCGCTGATTAAATTCCGGATTATCCTTTTGGCCCATTGGACGCAATGCTGCCGATTATTGTCACTCCATTAATCCCGGCTTTTAATTAGATCACTAGTGCTTGTGTGCGTTGGGGTACGATTTTGTTTTCATAGGCGGCGGCTTTAAGCCCAGGTCTTAGGGGTGACGGGTGGCTGGGATTAGCATTGGTTGTTTTTGAAGTCAATAGATTGATAGCATCTCCCTCTCCGTAGCCCGGAAAGCTGAAACTTAAAATGTAATATCAAACATGTTATAATTGAAACTGTTTTTATAAGGATTTATGCTCGTTTATTACATTTTCCAACGTTTCGGCACTTTTACAGTCATCCGAGACCACGGAACCTGTAAAAGTGCCGAAACGTTGGAAAATTGTAAAAATGTAATAAACGAGCATAAATACGTATAAAAACAGTTTTAATTATGTCTAGTGCTCGTGTTAACCTTAGAAAATACTATCAAACATGTTGTTGTGGAAAGGACATAATGAAAGAAAATAACGGAAAACTGTAAAACGAAGTTTATGTAAATAGCAAAATATCAAAACAAATGGACAATGAGGGTGGCAGCAAGACTATTACAGAATGAGTGAGAGTAGAGTAGTCAATAAAAGGAAAAACATAAAAATTCGTAAAATTAATCCAAGGCCATCGAATAAATATATAATATTTGACCTTGATTTTATTTTAAATCATGATAAAAAAACAAACTCGAATTTATCGGCAAACTTAGTGCAGGACGCCCTCTGACCAGGTGGGGTGACGATCTGCGAAAAACTGCCAGCAGATGCTGGATGCGGCAAGCTGAAGACAGGGCGCTATGGCGCTCATTAGGTGAGGGTTTTGACCAGCAGTGGACGAATATAGCCTGAAGAAGAAGAAGAAGAAGAATTTATCCTTTTAATATAACCCAAAACTATGAAATAAATAACATCCAATAACTTAGTCAGTATACGTAAGGAACGATTGCAAAATGTGAAATTGGACCGGTGAGGACCTCATCGACTCGACCAGGGACTCCAGTGCTGGCTATTACTTCGGCCAGAAGATAAGTTTCGCAATCTCGGCCAGAAGACAAGGCATCGTAGCCAGCATACTGGGCCCCTTTTCCAGAGATGATCTGGGCATGTTTTTTTATATTTAGTTATAGGTACATCTAGGATTTTTATGGATAAGTTATCAAATTTAATCAATATTGATTAAGTAACTCCACATTGGTTTTTGTTAAAGTTTGAAGTTTTTCAAGCGAGTTGTTAACTTTTAAGTAACTAAGTGTAAGGCATAATTTATTATTCTATTTAATTCCGAAGTAATCTGCAAATACCAGCTTTCAAAACGAATATACATCTGCAATATTCTAACCACTCACTCGCAAAATACCCTGAAATTACATTCTAAACTTGTATAGAAAAATCAACAACAAACAAGTCGAAAATTCATTCAATTCCCCATCAAATCCGGCCTCCCTCTTGCACCACATACCTTGATTAAACGAGACATCTCAGATGTCACAACGTCAAGGAAATAATGCCATACAGCATTCGGTAAGAAATTAGCAATGCGACCCCCACATATGTATTATATCGTACGTTAGGAGGATTAATAAGGGATCCAATATCGGATGCAACGTAAATTGAACCCAATATGATAGGATGGGTTTGTGCTCGTTGGTGTTTGACGGGAATTGGAACTAATAACATTAGGATCCATAGAATAAGAATAACACTCGGAAGGCAAACAGTCGTTAGGTAATTTTTTAAATAGAATAGAATATTGTTTATTGTTATGTACACCAGAAATTACATAAGGGACTATATAAGTAGCCTGAATACGTCTCGCTGCAGAGCACAGGTCTAATCTCGGAGAGACATAGTATGGGCTTAATGAGCACGTGTTCCCACCGCGAATTGACAATTTCAAGCGTTGAGGTGTTTAAACACATCAGACACTCTAGTTTCCTTACGATGTTTTCTTTCAGTAGGTACATTATTGCTTATTGCTTTTAGCAATAAGGCCGCCAATTGTACTTTGTATCTTTACATGTTTTATAATATGTGCTATGGTGTACAACAAAGAATATTCTTATCTTATCTTATCTTACATTATGAAATTAATAAGCCTTACAAAGAATACCACACAGTAGGTACTAGCACAAAGGAAAAGTACTAGCTACTTTCAAATGGCCAGAAGTAGCTATTGATATTGATGTCCCCATTATGATTCCTTAGGGATTCATTCTGAATCTCAAAAGGTCTGTGCCATGCAGATGACGCAAAAGACGTGTATTACAGGCGACAAAAAAAGATTAATAGGTTTAATAATCAAATATTTTTTTTACAATTTTGTAGAGTCGTTTTTTAGTAAAATTCTTTTGTGTTCCAGGGCTTGGGTCACCCCTCTAGCTTACTATTTTTAATAAGGCTGTCAATTGTACTGTACATACACATATAACCTCACGCCTGTATCCCAGAGGGGTAGGCAGAGACCAGGGACTGCCACTTGCCACGATCCTGACAGATCACTTTCGCTTCATCAACGTTCATAAGTCGTTGCATGCACGCACGCCGGTTCCGTGTACTTTTAATCTATCTTTTTGCTAATACACACCCTACTTGGTCGATGTAAGTCCGTCTGGGACGTCCCTTACCAGCCCTTCCACTCACATTCGCAATATATATTTGTTTCGTCAATCATAATTGTACTGTACTGTTATTTTTAAGTCTCATATGTAACTCTTGGTGTACATGCAATAAAAAGTATTCCATCTATCTCTTGATGCCCCCAGCAACCTCGCATAATATCAGCAAGAATGCGTTAAGGTAATTTAGCATTTAGACATTTGTCGCAGAAAAAAATAAACTTATTCACAACAGGGCATTCATTTCTACGGAATGCCGAAACTAAATGTTCGATGTATATTTTGGTAATTTACAAAAATATATAATTTTGATTCTATGGAATACAAAGTTTGTTATGAAGTAGACATCCACTTTTCCTCTCTACTCTATCTATTTATACCTGTGTATTTAAATATATTTTATGTAGCATAATACTTTTGTTAAAAAGATGTTTGCTGGAAAAAAATCTTAGAGATATGCTCGATTGTGGAATAAATCGTGAATTATTTAACGAATTTGTGACCAAAGTACACGAGTGCGAATTAGTACTAACCCCTATGAGGAGGAGATGAGTCATACAAATATCAATTTGGCGGAATAAGTAAAAGGCATGTCCCTGATCCTCTTTATGCCAATAAGTATTTTATTAAGCCAAAATACCTTTATGGTAGGATCAGGAAACTAACAACACTTTTAAAATTATGGGTACATTTTTGTATTGTGAACAGGATACCTTTATATTGCGATGTTTTGGTATTTAGTAAATAAACATTCTTTAGTATAGCTGACAGCGCATCAACCGTTACATTTTCGTTGCAAAGTCGCACGTAACATAACGAAGTAGAGTGCGCGTGTGTAAAGGTTGATGTGCTGTCAGCTGTACCTACGAAAAAAGTGATTCCAAAGTTACGAAACGAAATATGACTCAGTGATATATACCTATGAAATAGTGATACAAGATAATCACAAACAAGCTTAAAATTGAAAACCCTATCAAAAACCTAACTGCAAAGTAGGTACTCGGGGCTGCAAAAGATGCAAATCACTTCAGCCAGAGTCTCCAACAGGAAGAGTCGCCCATTAGCTCAGTTGGAAAGAGCGCTGGCACGGATGGCCAGAGGTCGCGGGTTCGAATCTCGGCATGGGTGGAATTTATAGCCTCTAAATATGTTTTTAAAATTGTCCTTAGCACGTGTTAGTGCATTGAAAATAAAAATAGTATAAAGGTTTAGTTACCAACTCATGATACCGAAAATCAATAGTTATTGAATCGATATCAACCCTTGTATGTCCCCACTGCTAGGGCACATACTCCACCAGGGGGCCCAAATCTGGGCTGGTGGAGGATTGTAGGAAAGTGGCAGAAGTCATCAAGCCGCCCTTAAGGCCTCTGACATGGTTTAACGACTGCCATTACATGACAGCCCGCACCAATAAATTAAAGTGCCTTGCGAAGCACGGAAGCGCTCGGAATCAATAACTATTTATTTTTAGTATAAATATTTGTAGACCTGGCGATATTTTACCACAAATGAACAATAAATTTTAAGATGCATTAACCGGATTTAGTCGAGACTGTTTAAGATAACTTAACATCTGGAATTCTCCTAACATCTGCTGAAACATTACACATAACTGAGTTAAGAGTTTAAAAACCTATTAAACCTATTGAGTTAAGAGTGTTTTTATTTGTCTATATGTTACCTTCGTTTGTTTCAGGTACGTACTCGTCGATTAAACCACAAGAGTTTTCAACTGAAATTTCTTTCATACTTGACCCTCTTCGCAGACATGCGTAAGTTTTCTAACTTCTTATTACGAGTACATTAAGAATTTTTTATCTAACGGTACTTTTTATAGTAACACTATTCTTTAAAACAATTCAATTCCATTCAATTTATTTCAACGTAAAGAATTTACATTCTGTTTGCTGAATGTCAAAGTACAATGTAACATGAAAGTGAAAGCCGCTGCCTTCGGGCCGTAGTGTAGTGGAGAAAAAGGCAGCGCGAAAAAAAACTCCACTCTGACCATCTTTTCTCAAGGCCTCTTAAATCTAATACATCAGTTACCAACTATACGTATGATAAGATTCCATGATTGCCATTAAATACTTTAAATGGCAAAGCATTAGTTAATTGTTTTACGTAGGTCGTGAAAACATAACAAGTGCTGCGGTCAGACACACGGACAGCACTCGTTCACGAACATAATGGATCGGTCAGCCATCATCAGTCTCAACCATTTTGGAGGGAGATAGATTCGAATTTAGGAACACTCGATTAACCCCGATTAAAATAGTTTTAAAAACCTATTTAGAGGCTAAAATTTCCACCCATGCCGGGATTCGAACCCGCGACCTCTGGCTATCCGTGCCAGCGCTCTTCCAACTGAGCTAATGGGTGACTCACCGGCGTCAGTGAAATTTCAAACCTCTTTAAAATACTCTCTGTGTTACGTACAGTTAAAATAGTTTTTGGTGGATATTTTACACGAAAAACACTTGTTCACGGTTTAAAATAACTGCATCTGAGGAGCGCTTTAGAGGATTTTTTATAAGACTGTAATTTTTTAAAAGGTCTAGCACCCTCTGCATTAAGAAAGCCATACCTCTAAAATATAGATAAACAAGTCTACAAATACTCAACATTGTTTAAAGAAAATCCACATCATCAACCAATTATGTCCTCACAGAGGGGCACGGGTCTCTTTACTGAGGAAGGTATAATGCCAAACTCCACCGCGGGGGCCAAGTCCGAATTGGTGGAGGCTTGCAACACCAGTGGCTGGTCTTACTGTCAGAAGTTATCAAGCCGCCTATAAGGCCTCTGACATGGCTTAACGACTGCCATCACATGACAGCCGGCACCGACGGCTTAACGTGACTTGCGAAGCACGGAAGCGCTCGGAAAAATACCACTAGCTGTAGTCATGGGACGGTCACATTCTGCACCTGACCGCGCCTGTTGTTTCTTAACTCAAGTGATTGATTCTAATCACTATATTCCACTAGGCCAGTTCTTCTTTAAAGGAAATACAATCTACCATCTACTTCTGTAATAATTATAAGCAAACATGTCTGTGAATGCTCAAAATCTTTTTAAAGGTAATGAAGATTATAGCACCCTTTTGGATCTGGGTAGCCGTGCATACATCTAAAATATAAATAAAAAAGTATGCTAACACCCTAAGAGCCACTTGCACAAGCCTGTAAATCTTGTTTTAAAACTAAATTTAAACTTGATTCTCAATACAAAAAACTATCAAAATTGTACAAAATCTAGAATTAAGGGAACTGCGTAAGCGGCCCTTAGTCTTTGTAAAGGAAATACAGTCTAGAACCCTCTGCGCCATGATGGTAGCCATACCTAGCTCCATAATATAAATAAACAAGTCTGCAAACTGACCAGCCATTGATATGGGGCACCATCGACCGATGTCTAGAGAGGAAAGGTCCCCTCCTATGTTGGTCCCCTAATTTTGATACCGGTGGGTTCAACACTGATGCAATAACTTTGATTAGTTTTTAGGAACTAGTAGAATCGCTTGTAGCCCCGGCTCCCTGAGTGATTTTAAACGATGACGACGGTTAAGCAACACGGAGCGCGTTCAGTGCATGGATGGGTAAAACGTTTATGACTGACGCTAGTGATGGATTTTTCCAAGCGGTTCCGTGCTTCGCAATGGTGCCGGCTGCCGTCGATTTTCTTTATTTGTCTTCTGCTTTATTAACTTTGTTTTCAAAGTTAAGTACTTTTGTGAAATTATCGTAGCAATACCACTCGCTAACGGTGAAAGATAATGTCGTGAGGAAACCAGTGTCTGACGTGTTCAAATACTTCATCGGTTAAAATTGCCAATTTGCGGTAAGCCTATACTCTCTTATTGAGAAAGGCCTCTGCCCTGCAATGAGACGTTTATAGGCCAGATTTTTTTTAAATTATTTATTTAAAGTAAGAAAAAAAATACATTCAATATAATGCCTCCCATCCCCCGAAACCGACAAGGTTTATCTGTGGATTGGGTTTAGTAGTCACCAGCTTAACATGTTGTTGGAAATAGTATAATACTAGTGCTATGCTCGGCAAATAGCTTGAACAACTCAGAATGAAAGAGCGAACATATATTCAATTTTAGTCAATGTTGTAATAAAACAATAAGATAAAAAAAATATTATTATACTTCAGTCACGCTTCCCAGTTTACGCCGTTCTTTTACCGGGACAGCACGAAACGGCGGGCATCAGAGAGGCGCAGCCCGCTCGGACCCCGCTTAATTTAAAATAGTGTCGTTGTATCCCAAAGTGATTGATCGGCGCGCACGTAATTCGCCAAAGAATCTCCACTATTGTGCCGTGCTGAAAATGCGCGACAAATTATGAATAATGTGCCCCGTATCGGCGGCGTTATTGCACTATTTATTTTTGTCGCTTTTTCGGAGACAAAATGATGGATAGTCGCGCAGGCGGGGGCTGCATGCGCTTGTTTTTAGTTGCAGCTTTGCAAAGTAGCTTTTGGTGTACGCGAGGCGCCTACTGTATCTGAGCCTTCAGCACCACCTGGCGATATGGCTAGACGGTGACTAGACTAAGAAAACTTTACGCTTTGTTTTTAATAAGACTTAATGTTTTCTTTATGGTTTACATGGAACTACATTGATCGAGACCATAATTATAAAGTGTGTATGTATTTGTTTTGTTTTGTAGTGAGCAAAATTTGCTTCTAAATTATTTCTATAAGTGAAAACATGTTATTGGCTCTCAGTCTTTATTTCAATTGCATTGTGTTTTGTTCACAGCTATAAGTTTTCCTATTATAATAAAATAAATAACTCCACAAAAGACTTTATTTAGACTAACTATGGTATGTGTCTATAGTTGATTGATATTTACCCTTCAATAGAAATTCCTATCTTCTTGCTTCTTTGCCACACCCAAGCCTCGCTAACATACGAGTATATAAGTGTTGGGACGGTGGCGGTGGGACCAGCACACCATTATGAATAGCCAATCTAGCTTTTTTTGAGATATAATCCTACTAATATTATAAATGCGAAATTTTGTAAGTATGGATGTTTGTTACATAAAAAGTACCAAATGGATTTTAGTGAAACTTTACAATATTACAGCTTGTAGACTTTTAGTCCGGATTTACTTACGGGTGTTGTTATATCGGAAAAGTCCGACCAGGTTTCGCTCCGATTCGCAGAGCTTAATCATGGTGAGCAGAGACGGAGCTCGCGTCGTCGGTTGCTCGTCTCACACTACGGGCAAGCGCGCGGCGCGCCCGCCGCGCCGAGATAGGTGGGAGACGATTAAGGCTTTACTTACAACACCCGTAAGTAAAGCCGGACTAAAAGTCTACAATGTGTTGTGCTGACGAAAGTTTTAGTTCAAAAATATTACAGCTTATACATCAGAATAACACGTAGGCTACAATTTATAAGGATATTGTGTGATATTGTTTACATCGTCGTCGTCGTCGTCGTCAGGCTATACTAGTCCACTGCTGGACATAGCCCTCCCCTAAAGAGCGCCACGTTGTGCTGTCATAGGGGGTTATGCCCATGCGACATTACCCCCTTTGACACGATTTTTAACATACGACCCAAAAATTAGTTATGTGATTATTTTAATAACCTATTTACAGGCTAAAAATTCCACCCATGCCAAGATTCGAACCCGCGCTCTCTGGCTATCCGTGCCAGCGCTCTATCCAACTGAGCTAATGGGCGACTCGCATCTGTGAAATTTCGAACCTTTTTACACTATTCTCTGTATTACGTCTAAAATAGGTTTTTAAATTTGTCCTTAGCACGGGTTAGTGCATTAAAAATAAAAATAGTATAATTATTTTAATGTCATAATGTTAGTTGTGTTGTGTGCCACGCTAATATAAGCTACTCGAAATACTAATCCTGCGCAGACGAAGTCGCGGGCAGCATCTAGTGTATAATTTTATCTTAATATAAAAATGAATCGCTGAATGTGTTGGTGAGCGCAAATCTCGAGAGCAGCTTAACCGATTTCGCTAATTTGTTTTAGAATATTCCTTGAAGTACGATGGTTCTTACGCAGAGAAAAATTAAAGAATCGACTGTTAGGCGGTACAAAGTTCGCTGGGGCAGCTAGTAAGTAAATAATTTCTTACAATAGTAAAGCTCTGAGCCCGTGTCGTGTAAAGGTGTTACGCCTACACGTCTGTAAGCCTCAGGTCATGTCCTTTACGAGTATAGTGAAGCTGCGAGATCATGTCGGGTGTCGGTCGGACGCGTGTAGCCCCCGAGCTATTTGACAGTGGACATGCGGCTATCTTCGTTGGTTTTTATTGGGAAAAGTAATAAGTGCATTGCAACAGATCATATTGGTTCATATTCATATTTTTTATTGCTAAATCACAATAAATAATCGTACTAATCACGCTCGTGGCCTATTTGAACCGAGTGATTGGAATCAATCACTTCAGTTAAGCAACAATAGGCGCGGTCAGGTGCAGGATGGGTGACCGTCCCGTGACTACCGCTAGTGGCATTTTTTCCGAGCGCCTCTGTGCTTTGCAAGGCATGCTAAGCCGTTGGTGCTGGCTGTCACGTAATGGCAGTCGTTAAGCTTCTGACAGATAGATAATACAGAGAATAGTGTAAAGAGGTTCGAAATTTCACGGATGCCGGTGAGTCGCCTATTAGCTCAATTGGAAGAGCGCTGGCACAGATAGCCAGAGGTCTCGGGTTCGAATCCCGGCATGGGTGGTATTTTTAGCCTCTAAATAGGTTTTTAAAGCTTCTGACAGTAAGGACCGCCACTGTCTTACAATCCTCCGCCAACCCGGACTTGGCCCCCATGGTGGAGTATGGCCTAACCTTCCTGCGATGCAGGAAGAGACCCGTTACCCAACAGTAGGGACATACAAGGGTTGATAACAGTCTATGAATTTTGGGTACACGAAGGACTAAAAGTACCCCGTACAAAAGATCCCTCAAGTTACTGAGGACATCAAGAGACCGGACTGGACAAAAGATCGGCGTTTTCTTTTAAAACGCCTTTTTTTTTTCAACTTCATGTAAATCACAACACAATGTGATCTCAGAAAATTTGCTTCATATTAGCGTACGCTCAATTTCCGGAGAACAAATGACCGCACACCGTAGACGTTGAGTCCGCGACAAGTACCTACTCGGAGGATATTTTTTTACGATTCAGGGACTTTTCATCCGCACTCATCCGCACAGGCCTTTAAAGTGACTACCCACAATAATTGACTGTACTCGCCACTTTAGTCTACCCGAGATCACGGCAACTGTAACGCTGCCAAAACGTCGGGAAATAGTGTAATAATTTTTCACCTAATAAATCATTGCGATTAAACCCGTTTAATACATAACTATGAATGAAGATTGATTTGTTAAAAAAATCTTGATACCGATATCAAGCCAGCTTTTGCTATTTGAATATACGACGGCTCACGTCTGATCTGATCCAAATAAAAATGCAAGCGCAAACATTTTTCTCCGACCAAAAACTACATTATATTTTTCTACCTCCATTTTCGTGTCAGTATGTCAAACAACGCGCAATGTCACGGGAGTAGCCCCGGGCGCGACTGTGGCAGACACTTCTGGGTGCCTATGTCTGGAACTGCAAGTATGGCACCAGGGGCCACCAGTGGATGGAGTGAGGTCACACCGAGAGGGTGTTTGGACGAGTGCAGTCGAAACGTGAATCGTGTGTCCAGCCTGCAGAAACAATTGCACGTTTCTGTGTGACTTTTCCTTTTTGTGTTCACTTGTTTTTCAATACCGATGTTTTTTTAAGGGCTGTGGCGTGAAAATAATATTGCATATGAAACTAGCGCTAATTATTCTGTGAATTTTGGGGTATGAATAAGTACATTTCTATGAAATAGAAAGATTTTACACTGTGATACTAAGATGTATTGATATGATATGATACTATACTTACATATTGTACACAAAAAATACAGTGCCGCAGTGGTGAGTCTCTAAAATGCATAGTTGTTCAATAAAGTCCTATTAGTCCGGTAATGTTCGTTTCGTTCACACTGTCGGTATTCTGGTAACCAATCTCATTGCATTGGTATAACCCGTGCTACTTAACTCGCGTGAGATGCCTGTTTAATTTGCGCGGGTTATACCCCTGGAATGACATTGTGCTGCTATTGCTTTGTAGACTACCAAATTGAGGTAAATAACAACCATTGTCGTACTTATATCATTCTATTGAAAAACTATGTAAGTATTAGACTCAGGGACAAGCCGTAGAAGACCTCACTGGCTTCAAAACTTGCCTGAATGGTTTTAGACAGGCACCGTGATAAGAATAAGAATAAAAATAATTAGATTGCCATCCACAAAACAAGCTTAAAATTAAAAACACTATCATCATCATAAACACTATCAAAAACCTAACTGCAAAGTAGGTACTCGGGGCTGCAAGTGATGCAAATCACTTCAGCCAGATGTCGCTGCCTGTACGTAATACAGAGAATATTGTAAAGAGGTTCGAAATTTCACTGATGCCGGTGAGTCGCCCATTAGCTCAGTTGGAAAGAGCGCTGGCACGGATGGCCAGAGGTCAAGGGTTCGAATCCCGGCATGGGTGGATTTTTTAGCCTCTAAATAGGTTTTTGAATTAATCACTATCTTGCTTAATATTATAAACGCGAAAGTTTGTAAGTATGGATGGATGTTTTACTCTTTCAGATAAAAACTACCGAATGAATTTTAATGAAGACATTAGACATTCTATACAACATAAAAGTGTTCTATTCTATATGATATTGCCCACGATTGTACCAAACATGTTTGTGATGTCGTTGTTTCCGGTTCCCAAGACACAGGGTATCCTAGTGTGGAGCCCAAAGCGATGTATGTGCCTCTTATGTTATCACTTGAGCAAAGCAACAACAGGCGCGGTCAGGTGCAGGATGGATGACCGTCTTGTAACTACCGTTAGTGGCATTTTTCAGAGCCTTCCGTGCTTTGCAAGACACGTTTAGCTGTCGGTGCCGGCTGTCATGTAATAACAGTCACTAAGTCATGTCAGATGCATTATGTTCGGCTTGATAACTTCTAACAGTAAGACCTGCCACTGTTTTATAATCCGCCACCAACCCTAACTAGGCTCCCGTGGTGGAGTATAATCTTCCTGAGACCCGTGGCCCAGCAATGGGGACATGCAAGTGTTGACATCGAATTCCAATAATAAGAACGAAGTGGTACTTTGTCAGAACCACTGTCGTAAGTTAAGTCATGGTATCTTTGGTCTCCCAGGTCCAATGCTGCTACCAAAATATAACAGTGAAAGATGTTACACTATTTTTATTTTTAATGCACTAACCCGTGCTAAGGAACCAATTTAAAAACCTATTTGTTGCGGGTTCGAATCCCGGCATGGGTGAAATTTTTAGCCTCTAAATAGGTTTTTAAATTTGTTCCTTAGCACGGGTTAGTGCATTAAAAATAAAAATAGTGTAATCATGTGGGTACAGTGATATCGTTCCGATGTTAAACCTAACTGCTGTAACTAACGGGGCTGTAAGTAATGCAATTTGCTTAAGTCAGATGTCGCTGCCTGTACGTAATACAGAGAATATTGTAAAGAGGTTAGAAATTTCACTGATGCCGTGAGTCGCCCATTGGCTCAATTGGTAGAGCGCTGGTACGGATAGCCAGAGGTTGCGGGTTCGAATCCCGGCATGGGTGAAATTTTTAGCCTCTAAATAGGTTTTTAAAAGTGAAAGATGTCCCAAGTAACAAAAAATCCGCATAATCAGAATAACATTACATTATTATTGTACGTAACGTACGTACCTACGTACGATACGTATCTGTTAAAATATGTTATTTAATAATACATGCAAACAATCCCTAAGACACAGGTTTCTACCTAGTTTAGGGGTCAGAAGTTTGAATTGTACAATGACACTGTATAGGAACAACCTTAGTATTTAAATTAACATAAAAATTGTAGACTGTACGAATTTTTTTATTTTTTATTATCGTTTCTTAGTTACAAGGCGCTGGCCAAGGACGTTCAAGAAAATAATTATGTGTCCTTCCGGAGCTTACAATATTCGTAAGTTTCAGCCAGATCTATAGTTAATATTGCAATCGTAATTATTAAACATAAGTGGCAGATACATAATTCTTCAGTCTGTTAGATTTTAGAATATAACTCGGGCTCTAGAGTAGGCTTCGGTTTTCTCCGAAAGCACACGAGTGTAATACTACTTCCTGCTGTGTATAAAACTTTTCTTCCCTATTTTGAAAAGTTATGTAGTCATAAATAACAATACAAAATAAACCTTACCTTATTGCATTACATCCGATTTTAATTATTTATATTTATCTGTAGATAACTATATGTATACTGTTGTTTAGGCTTGTATACCTTTGTAGTAATCTTCCATATACACTGTTGTTTAGGCTTGTATTAATTTATACCTTTGTAATAATCTTCCATATTTGTACATCTACTTCCTTCCCCAATATATTAGTCCAGTCTAACCAAAGGTTGTCTGGAAGTGATCACTTTTAGTGATAAGGGCGCCGCCGTCTGTACTGTAAGGTTAAGAAATATCTGTGTAATTTCCATTTTTGTGTTCAATTAAGTGTTCTCTATCTATCTAACTATCCGATAGTAGCCGAGGTATATTATAAAAGCTAACAGATTGAATAACAAGCAAGGTATAATGAGTAGAAAAGTAGCAGTTGGTCTCCCATTTGGCCACTTTAATCAGTTATACTATTTTTTTATTTTTAATGCACTAACCCGTGCTAAGGAACAAATTTAAAAACCTATTTAGAGGCTAAAAATTTCACCCATGCCGGGATTCGAACCCGCAACCTCTGGCTATCCGTGTATCTGGCACGGATAGCCAGAGGTTGCGGGTTCGAATCCCGGCATGGGTGAAATTATTCGAACCCGCAACCTCTGGCTATCCGTGTATCTGGCACGGATAGCCAGAGGTTGCGGGTTCAAATACCGGCATGGGTGAAATTTTTAGCCTCTAAATAGGTTTTTTAAATACTTTAATCAGTGTTTAAAAAACCTATTTAGAGGCTAAAAATTTCACCCATGCCGGGATTCGAACCCGCAACCTCTGGCTATCCGTACCAGCGCTCTACCAATTGAGCCAATGGGCGACTCACGGCATCAGTGAAATTTCGAACCTCTTTACAATATTCTCTGTATTACGTACTTTAATCAGTGTTTGCAGTAGGTTTTCTCTCTACCGCTCAGCACAAGCATCTCTCCGCTGTTAATTCCCGCAAAGTACACGCTAACCGGTGGCCGGGCGCAGTTATTGCCGAAACAAAACACGTACGTCAAGGGTTCCGCAGCGGGACGTGAAAAAACCTCGGAACTTGATGGATCACCTTTCCTTCTACCATTGTACTCACAATTACGTGTTCTTCGTTCCAGACAAAATTTCCTTCAGGGTAAACAGGGAAACAGGGCGTTTACCCTGATGACATTGATGACAATTAACAATGTTTTGGATTTCGTTGTTTCTGGTTCCCATGACACAGGGTATCCTACTGTGGGGCCAGACGCAAGGGTCACCGTGTCAGCGCTCGAATAAACTATGAAAGAGAACTTTCTGACTCAGAATTTGTTTACAGATTTCGATTAAATAAAACGTCGGTAAATGACTCTTTTAAATCTCTTTTAATTTATTATTAGTAGCATTTGTAACCCTCGATGTTATTACTTTATTCTTACAAATCTGGTCCAGCAAGAAACTGATCTCATCTTTTCCAAGAGGTCTGGTCTTTATCTGAAAAATAAAATCATAAAATGTATGCATATGTCTTTTATACAGGCTACATCTTTTTACGAAATCACAAAAGTGTAAACCTTTTGTGATAAAAGCGAACAGTCTTTATCAAATAACTTCATCAGTAAACAAATACTTAAGGTCAGTTGCTGTGCCATAGTTGAAATTGTGATTGAAATTTCTGTTGGTTTTGTTTGTTCCTTCTTTCGCGCGCATCTTCTTGGAGAACATGACATTTACCACAGATCATTGACATGATACCCGTCATTGCACAGCGTCAAAGCGTTTCGTTGCGTCCTAAGAGTTGTAATTTGAAATTATTTAATCGTCGCAAACCAAAAATTACTACCGTATTTTTTAACGTTTAGTCGTTTTAATATGAAAATACTTCTACACAACAAATTTGGACCTTAAATTCAATGTTTATGGTTATCTTAAAACGTAACGCGATGAAATTCAATACGTAAATTAAAACGTTTAGGGAGGGTCGCACTTACTAAAGTTAGAGGTGCTATCTATCTTTGATCCACACGAGGGTGGCATGATTTTTAATATTGAAACGGCAGTTAGAGATAGATTAAGGTTGACTGTTTATCAAGGGTAGCGATCCATTGTTAACTAGAGGTGGTTTATTGAGACCGGCCGTAGTCACCTTTTACGACACCCGCGGGTAAGAATTTGGGTTGGTGCTGTTCTCTAGGCCGACACCACACAGCAAAGTTAGTTACAAAGTTTGAAGTTAGAAAAAAATAAAACATTTTTTTTTATAGTACTTAAATATTTTTGTTTGGATTTAAAGAAAATTAATTTAGCACGAGTATACCTCTAAAGATAAACAAGGGAGCGCAAAGAATATACCGAGAAATCCGTTCGGGCTTTAAAAAGCGGAAATTTTCGTCTAGTTTTAAAGCAACACAGTTATGAATTGAAGTCTTAACGCTTAGCAGTTAAGGTATAATTCATTTAGAAGGAAAAACAGCATTAGGATAGGATAAAACAGCCGAGTATTTCTTGGGCTGTCAGCGGGAAGGTTATAAATGATCTCGCTTCAACCCTTCGGCTGATGGTGAAGCCTTCAGACCCTTGTCTGAAGGCCTTTTTGTTTTAGACGCTTAAAAGTGAAAGTTTCGTAAAAATGCCGCATGTGAAATGTTCCTACTTGTTTAAAAACCTATTTAGAGGCTAAAAATTTCACCCATGCCGGGATTTGAACCCGCAACCTCTGGCTATCCGTGCCAGCGCTCTACCAATTGAGCCAATGGGCGACTCACGGCATCAGTGAAATTTCGAACCTCTTTACAATATTCTCTGTATTACTACTTCCTACTTGGACAACGTAAACGACAATGACCCCAAAGACATCATATTCTTATAAGCAATGTTTAAGAGTTATATTCCAAAGTCGTAATTGAAAGTTTATTAAGTCAAAGGTTCGTTAGTTACTTGTACGATTCCAAGTAGAACCTTTGTGATCTACGCTAGTCTTCACATTTAAAATTATTTTTATTATAAACTAGCTGACCCAGCAAACTTCGTACCGCCTAACAGTCGATCCTTTGATATTTTTTTTTCGCTCCGTAAGAACCATCCACGTACTTCAAGGAATATAAAAAAAAAAGAATTTTTAATACAGTTGCTCAAAAAGTGGCGTTTTACAGGGACGTATAGCGTGCGGGATGTAGGCTATTACACACTTGTGCTTTTTTTTACCTTTTCCGCACTCGTGCGTTTTCTTTCCCCACTATCAAAATAATGTCTATTAAAAAGAAAAACCAACCGTGAAGTTTTTACTAAAAAAAATCATAGAACTTTTTAAGACCTACAAATTTGTTTCAAGATCAGGTTTAATGATTTGATTGAATGAGTTAAGTTAGGTTTAATTTCATCTCATTAAATTTCATTTTAATTTCATATCAATAAAAAAAATCTACTAAAGACTTGGCTGTAAGGGCATAGTTCCCTTTGCCTACTAGAAAGGGTGAAGAAAAAAAATCTCTGCTTATATTTTTTTACGGTTAGCGCCAGTTTCAAATTAATTTTTCTTTAAAAAATTGCTTTTTTTATTCGCAACTGTATTAAAAATAGTCGTTCAGTACACGTGCGGAACCGTCATTGCAACTTGTTCCGACTGTCAACTCTCGCCTTTGGCTGCGCCTCGGCTCGGGTAGACATTTGTCGGAACTCTTTGCAATGACAGCCTTTCCGCACTTGTAATTAAATATACTATAGCGAAATTGGTTCAGCTGCTCTCAAGATTTGCGCTTGCCAACACATTCAGCGATTCATTTTTATATTATAGATAAGAACGTTAGTACAGCTCAACGGTGACACAGAGAAGTAAAAGTTACAATGTTGCCACAGCTACAAAAAATTAAAACAACTATGCTTTGTTGGGTTGCTTTGAGACCACGGCACCTGAAAAAGTGCCGAAATGTCGGAAAATTGTAAAATTTTTATAAACGAGCATAAATCAGTATAAAAACAGTTTTTACTATGTCTACTGTTCGTGTTAACTTTAGAAAATACAATACAAGATAAATACATAGAATTTTTCTTATTCCTCTAGATCTTTGGTTTCAAACGTCGCTTCCAAACATCGTTTGCAACTTGAAATGTTTATTCAAGGTTTGGACAATTCTTGTATCTCTTTTTGTACAAACATTGGTCCCAAATACAAGAAAGAGATGATTTTCTGCGTAGCACGTGACGTCACAACAATCGAAGGGAGCGTCCCTATCTGTTGACGTTTGGACTTAGTTATGTTCGTCGTGCCAAGTAAGGGCTCGAGCTTCGGATTTTGACAATTGATAATACACCCTCTTTGTCGCGTGACGCGAGCTAAACAGCAAGGTTAAAGCGTCAGTACTCAAAATAAAAGTTATGACAAGGAGTCAACCCGAAACGTACAGTGCTACACAAGAAATAAGTCTCGCGGATGTACCTGCGCAGATGACCAAATTTTGGATGTGCGGAAAGTCGATCGACCAATAAGATAGTTTCACTTTATGGCAGGCCGCGCGCCTTGGTTGATTCAACGTCATCGATGCAGGTGACTATCAGTTTGGCAATATTAGCGAGCGAAATAGGTAGCGCTACTGTCGCAATCAATTCTGCACCTTAACCGTATCGGTTAAAGATCATGTTGAATGTACTTATAGCTCCGGGTACTTTCGTTACACTTCTTCCTAGTCTGCGCGAACGTAGATTCCTGAAGGGACTTTTATGATGTGAAATACTGTAACAAGTGAGTCAATTTCCAGATTCGCATCCCGGGGGAGAAGCTTGTAGTCCATCGATAAGCATAACAGCTTTCACTAACAGTTTCCACTATCATGATATCTGGGATAGTAATGAGAAAAATCGCCGGCAAAAGAAATCCTGGTTCAGAAACTTACGAGAGTGTACTGGAACCGCAAGTGCTGCCGGAACATGGTAGTAGTAGTGGATATAACAATAAATTTTACAAAATTTTCTTGTACCTCATTAATTAATTGTTCTTTTAACAAAGATAAACAATATATGAAAATGAAATAAGGAATTGAAACGTGTGAATATTAAAAAATAAAAAGGGATACAACTATTCGGGTCCAAGCGGGATTCAAACCGACGCCTCTAGCATATCTTGGTAGCGCTCTTACCATCTAAACATTCCGCCATCAATCATTACCATTTCCATCAAATCACCCTGATTTCCGATTCCTTAGCTTCAGCCCGTAAATTGCCACTACCACGGGTTTCTTCCTGCATCGCAGAAAGGTTAGGTCATACTCCACCACGGGGGCCAAGTCCGGGTTGGTGGAGGATTGTAAGGCAGTGGCGGGCCTTACTGTCAGAAGTTATCAAAGCGCTCTGACATGTCTAGACTGCTATTACATGACAGCTGGCACCAACGGCTTAAGGTAACGTTAGCAAAACCTTATTAGTGGAATAAATACAACAAAAACTCCCCACGCTGACCAAATTCTCTTTCGCCGTCGTCGTCGTCAGGCTATACTGGTTCACTGCTGGACATAGCCCTCCCCTAAAGAGCGCCACGTTGTGCTATCATAGGGGGAAATGCCCATAGTCTCCACGCTGGGCATGCGGGTTGGGGATCGCAGTTCGGTGGAATTGTACTGCAGGGGGCGCTACTGCCCACCGGTTTCTGTCCCTTAGTCGCCTTTTATGACACCGCGGGAAGAATTGGGTTGGTGCTATTCTCTAGACCGACACCACACAAATACAAATTATCTTTATTTCTCTCAATATTTACTACGTTAATATCCATAAGTCAATGCAGCCAATATTTACAACACAATTATCCACAAGTCTATGCTGCGACACTCACACAAAGCAACCGTTAGCGTCTAGACTTATAACATCCGTTACTTAACAATAAAAAGGCGACATACACTTGTACAATTAGTATCCGACGAAGCCTTATGAAGTTAAGCTCGGGTCAGACAGTCGCCTTTTGCTCTACCACTATACGTCGTACTGTCTGCTTCATCGTAGTCATAGAGTTATAATGCTTAGAACGGCATCTCCTAGTAGTCGTCTACAAATTACCCAAAAAAGTGTAACTCAGCAAAGTAAGTATTATATTACAACGACGCACTGCCTTACCCTCAGAGAGAGGCTTAATCATTACCTTTTTTTTTCCTCTATTTTCGTGTATCTCCCGATCGCAAGCGCTCAGTTGCTTGTTGATATCACCTGACTTTAGTGAAAATTGCTACTAAAAGCACAAAATGTATCTAATGTAATGTAATAAACTCACGCGTTAATGCTGGGATTCCTACCCAAAACTACCATTACTTAATTAATTTGCAACTACAAATTACTTATTGCCAGTTGGGATGCTCATATGCATCCTGCCTAACCTAACTTGGTGCTTCCAGACCTAAGGTTTTGAGTTAAAAACCTCATTACCAATGGCCAAAAGTCATACCTTTTCCTGAAGATCGTTTTTGCAAAGAGTATCAGTATAATCTCTCAATAGATAGATATAGAACACTTTATTGCGCGACCAAAAAAAAAAAGGATAGAGCCATGATTTATTAAATCTAAGTAATGTTATACAAATGGCGGTCTTATCGCAAATAATGTTAAAAGTAATTTTTAGAAGCCACGACTGAGAGCCTAGAATCACGGATCTCGGACTAAATAGTATTTGTACCAAAAACGGTCGTTTTTGTTGTTAATGTTATGTAGTCCTAGGTTTCTTTCCTTAGGTTTGGTTAGGCCGTGGACACCGCGCGTCGCCGGTGTCCATGCGGCAGGCGGAAATCATCCAAATGATTAAAATGCGGGACAACGTCAATATTTTATAGCCTGGATGGTGCGCAGTGGTTAAAGAGGGATAACTTGAAAGTAGGAGGAAGGATCTGTGGAGAAGATGAAGGAAGAAAGATTGACGAAACAAATATATATTGCGAATGTGAGAGGAGCAGCTGGTAAGCGACGTCCCAGGCGGACATACATCGACTAACTAGGGGATGTATTAGCAAAGAGGAAGATAAAAAGTACCCGGAACCGGCGTGCGTTTATGCAACGACTTATGAACGGTGATGAAGCGAAGGTGATCTGTTATGATCGTGGCAAGTGGCAGTCTCTGGTCTCTGCCTACCTCTCTGGGATACAGGCGTGAGGTTATATATGTATGTATGAGGAAGGAACTGCCCAGTAGTAGAAAAAAAACGTCAGTGGGTGAGAAAGTTCTTGCTATGCATTCCGGTCACGATTTTGGGGTATTTCTGTTGTACGTTTTTGCTTATAAACGATTACAATGGGTTTGAGTATAACAACTTATTTTATTTTGAGCCTTATTAATCCCATTCGCATATAATTATCACGAGTTTCTACACAAAGCTTTTCTGCTTAAAAACTGTAATGATTTCTGTGCCTGAAAGAAGTACACTTAAATTATTTGTATCATTTGTCTGGCTTTTTTATGGCTTCCGAAAGCTCTTCTGTGTGTTTTATTTTAATGTCTCTATTACATTGGGACTATAATGGCACTCCAATAGTAAAGAACAGACCAATAATGGCGGGTTCGCTATCTATTTATCTAACTACATTTTAGGTATTTGTTAATTTTCCAGTGTTCAGTAATAGTAGATTAGTAGCCAATGGCTGCACCCGAGCTAATTATTCTGCTTTACATCTCGATTGTGAGGTAAGTAGAAAAAAACCGACATTACAAGAATAAAACATACTGAAGTAAAAGTTTTCTATTCCCGCCTTTTTCATTAAAAATAATCAAGGAAAGAACTTTTTTTTTTCTAGAACGAAATTGAGCTTCGCCGTTCGATATTTAAAATTGATGACTATTATACTCACACGAAGACCAGGCTTAATAGCAAAGCGACCTCTATGGTCATAGGACTGAATGAATGATGTCTATTGCCAGTATGATGGTTACACGTACGCGAACTTTTTGAAAGAAATAAGTTGTTTTTTTAATTACTTACCGCCATAGGGCTTTTCTAGCTACATTATTACCCTAGAGCGCTAATTAGTCACCTACAAGCTCCGTTTGGAGGTAATAAGACCCTACTCACCGAACACGAGAGATGTAATAGTACATTACACAATTAAGGTAGTAATACAAAGAAAGGACGAGATCGCAGAAGTTTGCGGCCCGAACTGCAAGCGAGGGACGTAAATATGCGATCGAGAGTTTTCTTTATTACCTCCCGTGTTGTGTACATCTTTTTATGTCTACACTTGGCCAGAAAGCGGCGTTTTCCGTACGCGCAGCGTGCGGAAAAAGCCACTTTATTGCCAGGTGTGGCATAAAGAATATTATTAAGGCCCCTGCTGAAAATCTGTGTTGTGGGTGCAAACCCTCAGCTTATACTAAGCATAAGGCCTTTTTTCGGCTGCATCTACATACTGTGTAGCGTCGGAATTTATGTTCATTTCGTTCATTTGTAGTTCCTCTTTTCTTTTGCTTTTGTTTTTTTCCTGCTTTCATTTCTGTGTTTTCCTTTTTTTGTCAAATTTGGTATGTCTGTGGCGTTAAATAAATGTTTTTCTTCTTCATCTATTATCTTCTTATGTTATGAATCAGCCTTGGTTTTCAAGCGCACTTCGCAATTCTATCGACTATACTATCGTGATAGGCTCTTTAAATGTGTAGGTAAGTTTTATTATTGACGGATTTTTGCGTGGGGATTAAGCCCGTACTCTCTCTTTGAAAGAAGACCCGGGGGCCGATTCTCGCCCATGCGAATTGAAAGCGTGGACGCAAAATATTCGAAGGCTTAGACATTTGGCGTATAAAAATGAGATAAAATAACTCGACAGAGTCATTAGACATTTATTTTCTCATTCGAATTCAATCTAGCATGGCCTTCAGAATACAGATTTTGGCTGTCGCTCGACTTTTTACGTAGAATTCCAAGTCATAAGATTTTTTTTTGTTTCAACTTATACGATGCGATTTTATTAAATTATGATAATTTATTTACTAGATATAACTCTCTTCGGGCACTACCCGCACTAATATCCACATAACCCAAGGTTAGCTGGAAGAAAATACTCATTAGTATTAAGCTCGCCTTTGTACAAATATGCTCAGTGTGCAATAAAGAATTTTCTAATCTAATCTAATAAGCCTTAGAGTCGTATACGACTTATTTGCTATTGAAGTGTGAATTGGCTCCCAGTGCGACGTATCGAGGCAGCATTATTATTGATCTTATTTTCAACGAACCTATATCGAAAAAGCAAGCCCATTTCCCCGTGTCGATTCGATTCTTACATTTTATTTCACTTTTTTCAGTTCTTCGCTTAGGCTATAATTAAGCGTTGCTTTCGTCGCTGCAAGGTAGTAATTTAAAACAAACTCTTCTATTTTCAGTTCAGTTTTTTGTTTGACATGTTGTGGAAGTGCTACTGCTCTTAAATATTCACGAGTAGGTAGCCTACCGGTCTGAAATATTCACCTATTACTCGGCCGTTAAGTTCGGATTACTTGCATAGTATCTTAGAGGAAAATAGTTTATCTTTATTTCAGGTCCCTTATGTGTTATAAGGAACCTGAAATAAAGAAAAACGGACACACGAGTCTGATGCTACGTATGTGTATATTGTGTATAATATTTTGGATGTCGATATCAACCCTTATATGTCCCCTCTGCTGGGGCACGGGTATCTTTCTGCATCGCAGGAAGGTTAGGCCATAGATACTCCATCTCGGGGGCCAATTCCGGGTTGGTAGAGGATTGTAAGACAGTGACGGGCACCTTACTGTCATAAGTTATCAAGGGGGCCACAAGGCAACTGACATGGCTTAACGACTGCTATTACGTGACAGCTGGCACAAACGGGTTAACGTGCTTTGCAAATCACGGAAGCGCTCGGAAAAAAATCCACTAGCGGTAGTCACGGGACGGTCACCCGTCAAGCACCTGACCACACCCGTTGTTACTTAACTCAAGTGATTGATTCAATCACTAGGCCTCGAGTTCTTCGGATTTCGAATGCATAATGTGGGGATTTTGTAACATACCTAATAAGCTCTAACTCTAAAATTATTTAAGGTTTTATTTTAGTTTGTATCGTTGCACCCGTCCGTCCATTGACAAGGGTAGTTCTTTAGAGTAAAAAAGTAAACATGTCACTTATATCTCGCTAACTACAGCTATCTGGAGTGACTATCGCTTCTATTATCCTACTCGTCGACAGGCTTATACACTCAGCTAGGACTAGAAAAGGCTCTGTTGTCTCACACCCTTTCACTATCAAAGCTCCACAACATAGCGGCTAGATAGGCAAGGGTCGACTTAATTAACCCTGGGAATAGATTAAACGCCGGGTTCTGATTTGAGAAATATTTCAATGAAGAGAGGCCGTCATTGGGAGTAATTAACACATCACAAAAATGAAAAGTATACTATAAGAAATCAATATCGTTTGTCTTCCGTTGTATCGGTTGGCAATAAGATTTATTAAAGAGGAATGAAACAAAATTCATAGTTTTACTTATATTTTACTTTGAAATATTTATTTATTTGTAACTTGCATAGAATAAAATACAGAGCAAATACTTTGGTATTCTATGAAGTAAAACTATTTTTTTATCTTAACCAAAAGCGCCATTACAAAAGTAGAAAAACTGCGAAAATACATAAATAACGGTAAAAACAAAAACAACATTTCAAAAGAACCAAAATTGTAGTTAATGACACATTGTAACCTGCATGTTTCAGGAGTTGCTCATTTTTGAAATGCATCTGTGCAATGATAGCCAAAAGCACACTTTATTGCACATAAGAAAGACATTCGACCAGAGGAGGTAGACTACTTAAAAAAAACCGTGACACAAACACCAACAAACCTAAACTAAACTTAAACTTTAATAAACTTAATAAACTAAACTAAATAAACTAAGTAAGTAAGTTTAGTAAACTTGCAATAATGACATAACCAACATTCCGATCAACTCAACCCGTTAAACATGCAGGAAACTCTACAAACTATCACTATGCAAAGCAACACACCGCACCGCACGTCACTCCAGTGTTACCAATAAGGCAACAAGCCTTCGGATAAACAATCAAGCGAAATAAGACTAACCGACGCCCATCGGCTGACGACCTGCAAACACACTACAAAGGGATGTTTGACTTGGCCCAAGTACAGACAACGCGGTGCAGGGGTGAAAATGTGCTGAGGTGCCTCGCTTTAATGGCAAGGATGGGGATCGATATGCGTATTCAGGACAGCACGCTGTGTGTCTTAGACAAGATTTTAAAGTGTGAACTGTTTTATCGCCTAAAATTAGAGTCGTCGTCGTCAGGCTATACTAGTCCACTGCTGGACATAAGAGCGCCCTTAAGAGCGCCACGTTGTGCTATCATAGGGGGTAATGCCCATAATTCCCACGCTGGGAATGTGGGTTGGGGATCGCAGTTCAGTGGAATTGTACTGCAGGGGGCGCTGCTGCCCACCCCCCGGTTTGTGTCCCTTAGTCGCCTTTTACGACACCCGAGGGAAGAATTGGGAAGTTGCTTTTCTCTAGGCCGACACCACACAGCACGAAAATAAAGTGAACTTAGTATATTCGGCATTGCACTCGGAATTACTCGTCGGCTACTTCTTCTTCTTAACTTGTCGATGGCAAGCCATTGGTAAAAGGGTTTGCCAGTCAGACTCGCTGATTTTAGCCCAGGGTGCGCCAGACGTAGGGGATCAGTGAGTGCGTAGTTCGGGGACGCTCCTTTCTTGCACCCCATACTCAGCCACTAGTCCACTGTCGGGTACTTAAATGAACTCGGTCTTTTCAGTAGCCCTCAGTAGTTTAGAAATTGCAGTGTTATGAAATTAAAGTTCAGGAAGTATGTTCAAGTTTGTCCTGCTTCTTGCCTTACCCGTCTCCACTTAAATTGAAATTAAAAAATGTTTATTTATCATACACAGATTAGAGAACATATGAATACTACGACAAAAAATTAGAGACAAATATGTGATAAAAAGGATAGGGCTCTGCTTAGTGCTGTGAGTGCATGCATCATCTCATCACACCACTGATTTTCAGCCCGTCTTTGTTCTCACTGAATTAAATGTAAGTATTATGTAAGTGTTTGCGGATTTAGAAAAGAGAACACCGCAGTTGTAATTAAACAAAAATCTGTTGAGCATTATTTAGCAACATCCAACGAAAGTTCATGGTTCGTCGTATATAAATCGGTTTTGGGACCCCGAAATCTGGATATTTACGAGTAACCAAACTATGTACATAGATATCCAAGTTATCCCTGGGTGTGCAAAGTTTCGAGGCGTATCAGTTACTGTTTCCAGAAACAAATGTCGTTCGCGATTCTTTCTCACGGATCCCGCCGTACAAAGAACTTCACTTGCATCTTACGCAAGGAGTTTGGTCCAAGTGTGAACCTACGGCTTTTTTACTATTGACGTAACATTAGTCGGAGTAGTTTGGGCTAAGAGGAACACGAGGAGGAAAGAGCGCCTCGTTGTGCAATCATAGGGGGTAATGCCCATAATCCCCACGCTGGGCATGCGGTTTGGGGATCGAAGTTTGGTGGAATTGTACTGCAGGGGGCGCTGCTGCCCACCCCCTGCTTTGTGTCCCTTAGTCGTCTTTTACGACACCCGCGGGAAGAATTTGGGTTGGTGCTATTCTCTAGGCCGACACCACACAGCACAAAGTAGAACACACTGATAAACAAAATAAAGTCTTAGAATCTTTTTTGCGAAATAAACATTTACACAGTATTTTCTATGATATTATTACACTAGTAAGAATATAGTTATCCACCAACCCGGACTTGACCCCCGTGGTTGAGTATGGCCTAACCATCCTGCGATGCAGGAAGAGACCCGTGCCCCAGTAGTGGGTACATACAAAGGGTTGATATCGAGTCATCCTATAGTAATAAGACATAGATGAAAACTTGTAAACACAATTGACTTGAGTACAAGTGTGCAGATTAAAGTACATCTACCCCCGAGAGAAAACGAACTCTTAACTCAGGTTTGGGTTGAGCGACTCATCAAACCCTTGTTAATTTAACATAGCATAACCTCACACCTGTATCTCATAGGGGTAGACAGAGACAAGTGCCTGCCACTTGCCACGATCCTGAAAGATCACCTTCGCTTCATCAACGTTCATTAGTCGCTGCGTGCACGCACGCACGATTTTTTAACATTTTTAATAACACGGTTCCGTGTTATTAAAAATGTTAAAAAATCACTTTGCAGTAGAATAAGCTGTAAGTGTAGCATAGACAGGCCCTCTACTAGGTGGTCTGACGACCTGGTTACTATGGCGGGGAGTCGCTGTATGCAGACGGCACAAGACCGTGAAGCTTGGAAAACCATGAAGGAGGCCTATGTCAAATGGATAATAATATATTTATATATTTATTTCATTAAAGACTCCGCCTTTACAGGTGTTCCACCTAATACAGCAGGTAAAATAAAAATAACACCACAAAAAAAGAAGAAAATCAACATTAACATAAACAAACAAACAATGCAAAATTAATAAAATTATTCAGATACACATTCAATTCATAAAATTTCATCAAATATTTAAAATACACAACGATTCATAAGAAATCATTCCATATTGAAAACAAATTAAAAACCAGTTGCCCAATAATACAACACAAATTATTTAAATGTGATGATGATGATGATGAAACTATAAGTCACCAAATGCAACATTCTAAAAGTCCGAACTTAACTAACTCATAGTAAACTCTTTCAACTTGCACCATCTCAAAAGAATAAGCCTTAGGAAAAGTTGCTATTTTCCCCATCTTAAAGGCTTCTAATATCGCCACTGCCGCAGGCCCGTTGTCATTTGTCTGCCGTGGTACACAAACTTCGCAGCGCTGTTTGAAAGCACTGCATTATATCCATCTTTAACATCTACTGCTGATGTACTCTAGTGCAGGGGTGAGGTATCGATAGATACAATTACATTAAGACATTCACTTACAGAATTATAGGCCGGGCTCTTTTCACTCGGTAATTAAATAGTATTATAGTTATTAATTATTCATTGCAAATGAAAAAAAGCCTGCAAAAAGCGGAGTTAATAGTCTTTGAGACGTGCAAACTAAACTATTGTACAACAGTGAACTATATGCAACGATTCTGGAAGATAAAAATAATTATGTAGTGTTTACTTTTGAGTTATTGTTTATACCAATTGCAATCAGGAGCGAACGCTATTTTTCAATTTTTTGAACATATATTTTATGTACTAAACAGTTTGTTCAAAACTACATTTTAAATGAATACACGGTAACGCTTTCTGTGTCTTTCACTGTTAATTGTCACATACTAGTTACACTGGGTTTATCGTAATCGCTTCGCCTTGTCCTCATTTCTATCTTCGTTCTTCTCAGAATAAAAAATATTATGTTCTCTAGTTTAAAGCAATTTCAAGAATTACAGTTTTATCGATAGACAACCTTCCCTCACTACGCAGCTCTCAGAGGAAGGACTCCGGCAAGCGTACTTCCCGCGCCGTAGATTTCTTTTTAATACCCGCGTTTAAAGTCTTTTTGCACGCGTCGGCCAGTATGTCGCAGCGAATGTTCATATTACTTACATTCGCTGTCATAGGGAGGCTACTTTCTTTTTTATTATTTGCTTTGTTGGGATTAGGGTGGAAATTAAATAAGGCAGCTTTCTGAGCGTTGTGTTTCTCTTTTTGCATTTGTTGTGACCTATATATTTAATACCTTTTTTTTTCAGCTGTAGCCTACGAACGTTTCAGTGCTGAGCACAGGCCTTCTTTTCGAGTGAGAGAAAGAGAGAGTATGCGCTATTTTAAGCGCTAAGGTCTTTGAACACCTTAAACCTAAGTGTCTCAGGTGTTCTGATGTGTGTATGAGCGTTTCCTTACGATGTTTTCCTTCACAGTTTGCGAATTGTATTGCTACTGTAACTTCAGAAATATACAAATTAATACTTAGTCGTACTATAACTGTGAGGTCATTGATATTTTCATAATAAAGCAAGCGGTGGTAGCCCAGTTAAGTAGGTAGAACATTAGACACGGGAGCGAGAGACCCAGGTTCGATTCCCAGCGTGGGCTTGTGCCTATGTCTTTTTTTTTTGCAAAGTTACGTACATATGCGAATTTATGTAGTAATAACATAATACCGTTGAAGGAAAACATCGCGAGGAAACCTTGATTCGTCCTTCTTGTGGGCTAGGTCGACTAAGCTGTCAGGATGGTATAAGTGCTGGAGAAGCCTACTTCATCTAAAGCAGCATCCAGTATGAGTTTAGCTGCTACTGGACCCTGTATATTGCGTAGATGCAAATGACAAGGCTCGACGACCTCTGTGGCGCAGCGGTAGTGCAACTGCTTACCATGCGAGAGGTCACGGGTTCAAACCCCGGCTGAGGACAAAACCCCAGGTCTTGGATCCGACACAGGGTATCCTAGTATGGGACCGAATGTAGGTAAATGTTATGTTACAAGTAAAAGCTCATTCTTCTTATTCAGGCTATATTAGTCCACTGCTGGACATAGCCCTCCCTTGTTCATAAGCGCGTTGGAAGGCGCGTTTAAGACGCTGGACTGAAAAGGTAAGGACATTAACATAAACGGCGACTACATCTCACACCTGCGATTCGCAGATGACATAGTATTAAAGCCGGAGTCGCTAGAGGAGCTGAACCAGATGCTGATCGACCTAGATTCAGCTTCGCGACGTATCGGTCTTGGCATGAATTTAGATAAAACCAAAGTCGTGATCAATGGCCACATTGGTCCAAGACCGGCCCATTGATAGATTTATTTTCCTTTGCTGTATTAGCCTGAATAATGTAGATTCCCCAAAATAGCCTACTCAGTTGGTGCTTGACGATATTTCGTACGATGCCGTCACCCAAAACAATGGACTGTCATAAATCATACGGCAAGTTTCATTAACTTTGGACCTCATCCGCGTCTTAACAACTTCGCGGAGCGCTCCGTGAAGGATAGTTTTTTGCGAGCAACTTTGTTATATGTGTCCTGTGTTTTGTTATCGTTATCAACCCTTGTATGTCCCCACTGCTGGGGCACGGGTCTGTTCCTGCCTCGCAGGAAGGTTAGGCCATACTCCACCACGAGGGCCAAGTCCGGGTTGGTGGAGGATTGTAAGACAGTGGCGGGCCTTACTGTCAGAAGTTATCAAGCCACCCATAATGCCTCTGACATGACTTAACGACTGCCATTATATGACAGCTGGCACCAACGGCTCCTGTCCTGTGTTTGTCCTCCGGGTCCTGTGTTTGTTGGCCAGCAAACATAAGATACTTTTACTATTCTGTGTCTCGGTGATCAAAGATATGAGATATAAAAACTCCCTCTAAGTTCTCGTAAGTCCTCAAACACACTTTGCCTAAGTGTAACGCATTCCACTTTATAATTTTTCGAAAGAAAAAACAATAAGAGAAAGGAAAATAAACACACTGAAATATTCCTCTCCCTCATCCGGAAAGTAACCTCAACGTACACACGCAAAGCATTGTCATGACAACGTTTGTCTACTGGTATGCCGAACGTCTTCGGTTCCAATACAATATTCAGGAGACACCATTATGCATTGGCTGTGGAAGTCGCAAAATCAATATGCTCCCTGTACTTTTTGTGGGTGCGAGAAAAAAGATAGTCGCCCTTTTTGTGAGAGGTGAAGATTACGAAGATATGTAGTTATTTAAACGGGTCTAATCGTGATTAAAACGTCAGGAAATAACGTAATTACGTTTTACCTATTAAATAATGGCGATCAGAGTGCTTAGTGCGAGTTTGACAGATCCAATCGAATAACTTTACTACCGCGTTAATCGAGCATTGAGTAGTGAGTATGAGTAAGTTAACCGTTCGAACTGGCAAAACGCTGTCACAGTACAACTCGCACTCGCGTATATTCGTGTTTTGGCTGGTAAACGTGTTCACTTCTCAACGTAAACCATTACAACTCGTACTCAGCAATTTTAATTTCCAATTTTTTAGGAAAGAAACTTTACTCTGACCATATTTTCTCATGTATTGTTATCTCAAAATCCTTCGGGGTGCCATCAACGGAAAAAAAAACAAAACTTATTATAAATAACAAGTGATCATGATCGTGTTATAAATAACACGTGATCATGATCGTGTTATAAATAACACGTGATAATTTTCGTGCTATAAATAACATTTGATCATGATCGTGTTATAAATAACACGTGATCATTTTCGTGTTATAAATAACATGTGATCATGATCGTGTTATAAATAACACGTGATAATGATCATGTTATTAATAACACGTGATCATGATCGTGTTATAAATAACAAGTGATCATGATAAATCTACCTGCGAAACCTAATACATCAGTTGCCAATTGCCACTTATATGTATGATAAGATTTCATGATTTCCATAATGTATCATTTTTAAAAACCTATTTAGAGGCTAAAATCTGGCACGAATAGCCAGAGGTCGCGGGTTCGCATACCGGCATGGGTGGAATTTTTGGCCTCCAAATAGGTTTTTAAAAATTGTCCTAAGCACGGGTTAGTGCATTAAAAAGAATATAATTATGTGGGTACAGCGATATCATTCCGATGTAAAAACCTAACTGCAAAGAAGGTATATAGTCGGTGCTGTAAGTAATGCATATTACTTCAGCCAGATGTCGCTGCCTGTACGTAATACAGAGAATATGGTAAAGAGGTTCGAAATTTCACTGATGCCGGTGAGTCGCCCTTTAGCTCGGTTGGAAAAAGCGCTGGCACGGATAGCCAGAGTCCGTTTCACGGATATCAGTCCGTAACACGGATTAGTGCATTAAAAAGTATATAATTAATTATGTATCACATCAACCCTTTGTCCCCACGAAGGTGAAGCTATAGGTACTCCACTACGGGGGCCAAGTCTGGGTTGGTGGACGATTGTAAGGCAGTGACGGGCCTTATTGTCAAAAGTTACCTATCATGCCGCCCTCAAGGCATCTGACATGGCTGAACGACTGCTATAACTCCACCATCGGGGACAAGTCCGGGTTGGTTATTTATTTTATCATGTGAGTACAGTGATATCGTTCCGATGTTAAACCTAACTGCAAAAGTAGGTAGTCGGGGCTGTAAGTAATGCAATTTGCTTAAGTCAGATGTCGCTGCCTGTACGTAATACAGAGAATATTGTAAAGAGGTTCGAAATTTCACTGATGCCGTGAGTCGCCCATGGGCTCAATTGGTAGAGCGCTGGTACGGATAGCCAGAGGTTGCGGGTTCGAATCCCGGCATGGGTGAAATTTTTAGCCTCTAAATATTTATTTTATTTATATATTATTGATGTTATTAATGGTGTTATAGTTCATTACTAATTTAGCCAATTATCTTACACGCCACCAACCCTTGTGTGTCCCCACTGCTGGGGCACGGGTCTCTTCCTGCATCGCAGGAAGGTTAGGCGATACTCCACCACGGGGGCCAAGTCCGGGTTGGTGGAGGATTAAAAGACAGTGGCGGGCCTTACTGTCAGAAGTTATCAAGCCGCCCATAAGGCCTCTGACATGGCTTAACGACTGCCATTATATGACAGCCGGCACCAACGGCTTAACGTGCCTTGCGAAGCACAAAAGCGCTCGGAAAAATGCCACTAGCGTTAGTCACGGGACGCTCACCCATCCCGTACCTGACCGCGCCTGTTGTTGCTTAACCAAGTGGTTGATTCCAATCACTCGGTTCGCCTAGGCCACGAGCGCTTATCTTACACAGGTAAGTACTATTTGTCGCTACTGGCAAAGCTTGTATATTTTCTATTCAATGGCATAGATTGAAACATCTGGCCTTTTGTTATGTACATGACATCCCTAAATGTATATTCTTACAGCTGTCCTATTTTATTTACCGTCACTAAAGTAAACGTGTTAC
The DNA here is from genome assembly GCA_934045075.1 of Yponomeuta sedellus. Classification (NCBI taxonomy): domain Eukaryota; kingdom Metazoa; phylum Arthropoda; class Insecta; order Lepidoptera; family Yponomeutidae; genus Yponomeuta; species Yponomeuta sedellus. The sequence goes on along the minus strand of OW203722.1, from coordinate 25,138,599 downwards.
GTGACACTAATAAAAGATATATTTCATTTCTAGACAACCTATTTCGTCCCTTATCGTCAAGACAATAGGCGCACTAGCCGTCTGGAGCAATTTCTCTCCTTTATCTCTTTGGCCGCATGACAAGGTCACTTACGCGACCAAAAGCACCAAGCCAAGCCTATTTAAAATCGCACGCGTCCGCCGCGTGGGAAATCAAAACAGAGCCTTCACTCAGTACAGTAGCTGGTGACGCATTTACACAAGGCGAAGATCTAACAAGCCACTTAAATAATTATGGTATCAACACATTCTTCTTAAAGTGCCGCCCCGTTACTGGAGGTTGGCAGTCAGCTCTTTGCAGCGGTCTCTGTTCAGTGCAATTTAGAACAGCTTCACCGCGGTTCTATCACCGGTCCACTCTTTGATGTTGCGCAACCATGATATATTTCTCCTACCCGGCTCTTTCTTCGGCCTTGTCAATACATAGATTTTGTAATTGGAATTAATAAAAATAAACAAGGTACCTTAAAAATTAAATTTGCAAAAGTATATAGGCAATGATAAGTGGTTTGTTAAGATATTTAATGTATGAAATCCACCAAACCATTCAGTTTAATAATTTTCATATTGTACACTTCATTTCCATTCACCTTGTGTCTTTCGGTGGATGGTGCTAAATAATGCTTGATTACAAACAACTGTGGTGTTCTCTTTTTAAAATCCGCAAACTTTTATTACATTTAATTCAGTGAGAACAAGGACGGGCTGAAAATCAGCGCTGTAATGATGCATGCACTCACTGCACTAAGCTGAGCCCTTTCCTTTTCATCACATATTTGTCTCATTATTTGTTCGTTCAAGAATTTAAGTCTCAAGAGTCGCAAACGAATTATTTGCTAAAGAAGTGAGAATTGGCTCTCTGGTCGGACTCCTAAGACAAAAATTCTAGAAAGTTGATTCGATTATAAATCAATAAAATGGTATCTTGAAAAATTTCGGGAATCTTTGGTGATATGTCTATTATGATTGTTAGGAAATAAAACAATAAGGAATACAATAGTTAACCAATATTAACTTGAGTCTTTGTCATTATACCTGTATATGCTACGTTGTCATGATAGTTTGTCTTAATATTTTATCCGGAAATGCTTTGTCATTATATCGCGTCATGATAGTTGAATTTAATAATTTGTGACACTTCTGTCATGATATCCGAGTCAGTTGGAATGCCCTCTCGGCGCAGACGACAGTGCGGCTCATAAAGGTGCGGCTTGAGAGCTTGGTCAGTGCGGACGTGATTTGAACACTCTGGGAGAAATCAGGTTGTACATTGTTCATTATTTTATCTATAATAATATATAATCGTTTTGTTTAAATAATTTAAATGCGTTATAGTGATTCTCATGTTTCGGAAATACTAAACCGTAATAAAATAACGGATTGATTTCATAATCTTTGGTCTTGCTTATTGTTTTTGTACCTTCCGCAGCTCTTATAATGGACATTAATAGGTCATTACAACAGGACCTAGGAATATTTTTTTTCACTATACAATCTATTCGCTCAGTCTAAAGGGTTCTTTACTCAGTACTACATACTGTCTGACGGGACGGGGATTTATGGTGACCTGTCAAGGGACCGAACTGAATCGATCTGGATCGCGTCGGTTCGCGCCGGTTGGAGCACGTAAGGGCTAGACCCTGATGCTCCTGGGGTTAGGCAGGGCGATCTTTGTCGCAGATGTTCGAGCGATTGCTACTTTAAAACAGGCAGTGATTTCATGAGACGGCTTTAATTCGATTTAAACACAGTATTCCTCTCGATCGCATTTTTTTTGTTTGTAAAGGATTTTATTCTTTCATTTTTTTTAAATGCACTAACCAGAGTGCTTAGTGCGAGTTTTTTAACTACTCGATCGCGTTAACGTAAACTCATATTTCTATGGCATCGAGGAAGCGCCATCTAGCGACAAGTATGGAAATTAAAATTGCTGAGTGCGAGTTGTAATGGTTTAGGTACGTTTAGAAGTGAACACTTTTACCAGCCAAAACACGAATAAACGCGAGTGCGAGTTGTACTGTGACAGCGTTTTGCCAGTTCGAACGGTTAACTTACTCATACTCAATGCTCGATTAACGCGGTAGTAAAGTTATTCGATTGGATCTGTCAAACTCGCACTAAGCACTCTGTGTTTTGCCCATTGTTGTTGGCCCATGGCCAAACCGTGCGTGCTTCGTAAGACACGTTAAGCCATTGGTGCCAAATGTCATGTAATGGCAGTCTTTAAGCCATGTCAGAGGCCTTATGGGCGGCTTTATAACTTCTAAAAGTAAGGCTGCCCGCCACTGTCTTACAATCCTCCACCAACCCGGACTTGGCCCCCGTGGTGGAGTATTGCAGAACCTTCCTGCGGTGCAGGAAGGGACCCGTGCCCTAGCAGTGGGGACATACAAGAGTTCATATCGAGACGCGTTTAATATATCACGAGACATTAAGAAATACTAGAGTCTTAAGAATTTAAGACAGTCAGGTTTCCTCACGATATTTTCATTCTCAGTTAGTGAGTGGTATTTCTATTAGTGTGGTGCTTAAAATTTTTTTCGATAAAAAAAAATATAAATTTTCCCGGACGGGTAAGCGGGTCAGCTCCTAGTTGCATGTGTTCTAGCTTGTGGTAATTAATTGGGTTCCGGTAACTAAGGTCAGCCTAATGAGATTTATTGATTGTCACTCAAGCGTTCCACGTCCTATGATAGTAATTACCTTTATTAGGCTATATTGATAATGCTTCACTACGGACATGAGAGTGGCGAATCTACGCAGATTTGGTTTTCAAATAAATCAATAAATAAATTAATAAGTATATAAATAAATATTAAACTAAATAAATAAATGAAAAACTAAATAAATAAATAAAAACTAAATAAACAAGTAAGTAAATAAATAAAAATAGAAATAATTGTTAATAAATTAATAAATAAGACATATTACACAGATCTCGTTAGCCCCATAATAAGTCCAAGTAAATGACTTGTTTTACAGGTGCTAACTCGACGATAGGTTTAATACAATAAGTACACAGATAACATTCAAGACCCAAGACAATCTAGAACAGTTCGTTTCCTAGTTTGAACCGGGCGGTGATCGAACCCGAGACCTTCGGTTTTACAGTCAGCGTGCTAAACCGCTGCGCCACCGAGGCTGCCACTAATAAAAAGATACAAAAGTAGAGAACAACAATCACTCACGTATCAGTGTTTGCATAAGACGTTATTACTTTCCAATTTTTTTATTTCCAGGTCAATGGGATACCCGACGAATAGGTACCCTATGAATTTTGATTCCCTAGAGTCTCGAAATATACGTTTTTGCGGCATAAAAGGCCATAGCATTTTTTGCGTTAGCAAAAAAGTTTGATTTTTTCACTATATCTAGGGACCTGATTATACGGTTTTATGTTAAACTCGATTCTTTTAAGCGTTTTCGAGATAAAGGGTCTGAATAATTAATTAGCTCCATCTAAAAAAAAAAACAATTTCTCCGAGTGGTAACTTTCTAGTGTGCCAAAATGAGCCTTATAAATCATGTAATTACGTCCATGCCAATGCCAAAGTTGTTTATCATTGCCATCATGTAAACTTACACCCATGTTAGACCATTTAGAGTCAGTAGTTGAGCAATTATAAATGTGGAAGCTTTGATTTTATATCCGTCCCAGTTTCATTTATCAGAGACGGTACGCGAGCGAACTCCTCCGGTCCTTATTAATGGCGCAACAAAAACTAAACAGCTCTCATTCGCCTGACGGAATCCACTTGCTCTTAATCAGCGTTTCTCAATGTTTAACTAGAGAGTTAGGAAACTTAATTAGAAAGTAGGAACGTCTGCGTTGAGAGCGTCAAGTGGGAACGCGCAGAAGTTTCACTTAAGGCGAAATTAAATGATAATACTACATCATCTTCAATTACTGTGGCTGGTATTTCCATGAGTACCAGTTAGTGCCGGTTCTTGAATTGCAAATTTCAATAAGAAAGTGAGTACTTAAGTAAAGTTCTGTCACTCAGTTTTCTAAGAAATTGAAAGAGACAGCACTACAGTGAACTGAATACTGAACGAGATTCTCAATTCTATAATTCAGTTCAAAAATTCAAATAAAATAAAAAATAAAATATAAATCGTTGGGGAAGCAATTGAAATTAAAACTGTTATTTAAAGACGATTTTTGTGACAATTTAATTATATTTTTAAAAACAGCATTACAAAAAAAAAGTATTTCTCCAACAAAAACCTACATAAATTTAAAGACAGAAGATGATTTCAAGCTTTCAGTGCTAAGTAAATATGAATCCCGCGCATTATGACCGGACCTGTCCGCGGAAGTAGTGAGTATTGTGTGTCGACCCGCTGCGAAAACGCAAAGGGACTTGCGGGTAGACCACCTGCTCTCACTACAATAATTGACAGTACTCGCCACTTCAGCCTGGCCATGACAATAGCACTATAACGAAGCCGAAACGTCAATTGAAGTAACTACGTTTTAACTTAGAAATAATCACGATTAGACACGTTTAATATTAACTTTGTATGAGCATCGAGAGCAGTTAAAAATACTATATTTTGAAACAAGCTATACGCTAAAGCTGCTATTACAATTTAACAGTCCGCCATTTGAATATATATCATACATATCCTCAGACCACATCAAAAGTATACTTATTATACTCTATTCTAATTTAAATCTACTTATTTTATTTTATTCACTAAAAATGTTAATGAAGTAAATAATGGTATTTACATTTCCATAAGTAAATTTATTTTACAAATATATGTCACAGATTGATTCACAAAATTCTAATAACCCTAATGATTAATCAAATTAAATCATATTGAACTGTGCGGACGAGGCAGAATATTCGACGTAAAATAGTAAAAATATATGTATTGCTCATAACTTATATTTAGGGACAAAACGGCACCCACACTAGGAGACCCCGTATCGTGGGTGCCAGTTTTTCATATGATATATATAATATAACGGCAACAATACAGAACTTATCATCTAACAAACATTTTGCCATAACATGCAATAAAGATTAACATTGTGTGAGATCTGTTTAAAGACAGGCGCTACCTGCTAGAGTGCGTTTCACATCGTAGTTACTTTCAAGAAATTCTTATCACCATGTAGTAGGGACGATACTTGCAGAATCCAAAGGCCTTATTTCGTGAAGCGCACTCTACTAATAGCGCTACCAATGGGAAAAAATCATAACTTGTTTAATTTTCTTTTCTTCAAAAAGTGAACGTAATAAATCAACAACTGCGATAACTCTTTTAAGAACCTACTATCAACAATATGAAAATAATTGGAAGAGACGATCTTCTGTTAGATTCAATATTTTCCCGGGAGGCGCGGTTCTGCGGATGCTATGAAATTTGTTGACACAGAGAATGCGTCGCTGAAATAACTTAGGGTGTTAAGAATAACAGTTACATTCAAGGTAAAATACGAAGTTATATTGCACCAATAATGCCAAAGGAGATAAACAGGCGGAGGCGTACCTTTACGAAAATAAATGCAAAAAAATAGACAGTATTACAATATTTGCTGTGTGGTGTCGGCCTAGAGAATAGCACCAACCCAAATTCTTCCCGCGGGTGTCGTAAAGGGCGACTAAGGGACACAAACCAGGAGGTGGGCAGCAGCGCCCCCTTAGGGGAGGGCTATGTCCAGCAGTGGACTAATATTGCCTGAAATAGAAGAAGACAGTATTATGTTCGTTTAATAAAACTCGGCTCAGTTTAACAAAACTGAAGCGCTCGTGGCCTAGCGGAACCGATGAATTGGAATCAATCACTTGGGTTTAGCAACAACAGGGGCACTCAGGTACTGGATGGGCGACCATCTCGTGACAACCGCTAGTGGTATTTTTTCCGAGCGATTCCGTGCTCCGCAAGGCACGTTAAGCCGTTGGTGCCGGCTGTCTTGTAATGGCAGTCGTTAAACCATGTCAGAGGCCTTATGGGCGGCTTGATAACTTCTGACAGTAAGGCCCGACACTGTCTTACAATCCTCCACCAACCCGGACTTGGCCCCCGTGGTGGAGTATGGCCTTACCTTCCTGCGATGCAGGAAGATACCCGTGCCCCAGCAGTGGGGATATACAAGGGTTGATATCGAACCTCTGCCTATCCCTTTAAGATACAGTGGTGAGTTTGTGTGTGTAACTTTCCGTCATAAGGTTACACACATACGTAACCTCACGCCTGTATCCCAGAGGGTTAGGCAGAGACCAGGGACTGCCACTTGCCACGATCCTGACAGATCACCTTCGCTACATCAACAATCATAAGTTGTTGCATGCACGCACGCCGTTTCCGGTACTTTTCATGTTCCCCTTTGCTAATACGAATACATCTCCTATTTGATCGATGTATGTCCGTCTGGCACGTCCCTTACCAGCCCTTCCACTCACATTCGCAATATATACTTGTTACCATAAGGTTGTCTGGGAGAAATTTCTTTTAGCAATAAGGCCGCCAATTGTACTGTGAGTCTTTACATGTTTTATATCAGATGCTCTGGTGTACAATCTTCTTCTCTATAATATAAAAATGAATCGCTGAATGTGTTGGTAAGCGCAAATCTCGAGATCAGCTGAACCGATTTCGCTTACTCTTTTTTTAGAATATTCCTTGAAGTACCAGGATGGTTCTTACGCAGAGAAAAATAAAAGAAAAATTAAAGAATCGACTGTTAGGCGGTAACAAGTTTGCTGGGGCAGCTAGTAAAGAATATTATTATGTTTTCTTTCGTAATGTGTTCTAGATTCTTAACGAAACAAATGCCAACAATGTTACGCTTTTAACCAGCTGCAGTTAAGAGTCAGTGTGAACGACACAATCGGGCGATAAAAGACGTTGCATCCGTTTCCGGTGCCACACAAGACGTTTTGACGACTACGTATGATTTCTAGTTTTAGTATGCAAAGGAGTAATCGACTGACTTGATTGGTTAATGTCCATGGCAAATAACTACAATGTTTATGCAGAACGACTTTATGGCCTTATTTATTTTCAAAGATAGGTACACCTGCGAATTGGTGTAGGAATACCACAGCTTACCGTGAAGGAAAACATCGTGAGGAAACCCGCAAGTTGGTGTTTTCCTTCACAGCTTACTGTGAAGGAAAACATCGTGAGGAAACCCGCAGGTTGGTCAGCTGCGCGTAACTTGACTTTCCTGTGGGTTAGGCCGACTAAACAGTCAGGATAGAATAGGAGCTGGGCAAGCCTACGCGATCTAAAAAACATGTCCCAGGCACTACAGCCTCAGGGCGGTCCCTTCACCCATTTAGTGTGAGTGAGATGCCACTGGACGCTGTATAAATCATCTCATTACGTAGATGCTAAAGGCCAATGTACCATACGCTTAAGATGAAGGGCGAAATCGTGAGGAAACCCGCAGCTTAGTTGGCTGCACGTATTGACTTGGCTTTCCTGTGTGTTAGGCCGACAACGCAGTCAGGATAGTAAAGGTGCTGGGCAAGCCTACTCCATCTAACACAATGTCCCAGGCATTTCAGCATCACATTGGCCTTTAGCATCTACGTAATGAGATGATTGATACAGCGTCCAGTGGTCCCTTCACTTATCTAGTGTGAGTAAAGGTGCCACTGGCCGCTGTATCTCATTGCGTAGACGCAAAGTTTTTTGAATAGAATGGCATACAGGGCCGAGTTTCATGATTTGTAATTTATTATGACAATTCGCGAAACATTTGTTATTTACATTTATTAGTTTCATAATGAATAAAATATTTGATTTGATTTGACAGATTTTAACGTGCAGTGCTTGAGAATGTTTTAGTTTGAAAAAAGCAGTCATGTTTTTAAATACCGTGTCGCGCGTATTTACCGCGGGACGGCACGTATGTCGCACCGTGTACGTTAATGCCGCGGACGTGAGTGGGGGCCTAACGCTTAAGGGCTCCTTCCCGTCTGATCCAAAAACAATTTTAAAAAAAACGAAGACAAGTCAAAAGGTGAGAAAAAAAATGTAAAAGTTAAAAGGTGAGATGAGGTAGGCTGTGCTTGGATCGTGGCAAGTGGCAAACCTTCATCTCTGCCTGATGAACCTTGATACCGGACTACAGATGCGAGTTTATGTTGCATTGCACAAAAACCTGTGTAATGTCAAAGTCAAAATGTTTCAAAATAAACAATGAACATAATAAGTTAAACATCCGTGTTTACGAAAGGTTGAGGAAGAGGAAAGACGCTCTTGTCTGGAAGTGACTTTATTTTTTGGGGATCGAACCTGAGTCTCTCGCTTCCGAGATATTGTTCTACCCAGTGAGCTGCCGCCGCTATATTATTTATAGAGTTTATTATTATTTAAGCATACTTTCTCCAAAACGCGCATAGCGAATGTGGGTGTTCAGACCGTCAAACTGAAGTGGAACTGGGCTGGCCACGTAATCCGCGTGTACCCGAATAGGTGGGCGAGATTTGCCACCGAGTGGGTACCACGCGGCGGTCACCGCAAAAGGGACTGGCGGAGAAGACAATGGCGGCGGGACGATCTCTACAAATTCTTGCTGGAGTGGTCAGAGGTGGCAAATAACCGAAAATCTTTGTCTGAAAGGGGCTGACCTTTGCCAGGAGGCCTTTGAAAATACTATGTTTGGAGTTTTATTGTCCATTTTTTCTCCAAAATTATTTAGATATTGAAATGGACACCTATTTTGAATTGTAACGTTCAGTATTCCGCAGTTTCTGCGCTACTTTGAATAAAACCTTTTCATTTCATTTCATGCCCTGCAGTGGGACACCCATATTACGGATGCTACATAAAAAAAATACAAATTATAGATTTTTTTTGCACATAAAACATTGAACAGGAAATTTAACAAGATGAGCTTATCTCTGTGAGTTCTATTGCTGGAAAACCGAAATCTATTTACTATTGTCATTAATCGACTTTAACAAGACGGGAACAACCCGAGCTTGCACAGGAGTGCTCATAAAACGTGTCGCAGTGTCGCGCGACTTTATTCCCGCTTTTGATTGCGCGCACGTGCGGCGCTGTGACGTCACCGTGTCACCTACGCGGGCGGTGGGCCTTTTTTAGTCGTGGAAGTGTGGTGGGTCCATGCTTTGAATTCTTATGACTTCTGTACTTGCTGTGAATAGAGCCTGGAGAGAGGAAGTTCGTGAGAGCCGCAAGACCTGCGACGAACTACGGTGGTCGGCGTTGCCAGGCAAGACAGCCAGGTGGCACTAAATCCATTGTTTTTTCTCCTAATCCAGTGTAATGGCAGTCGATTGATGGGTTGAAAGTGTGCGCGTGAACTTCAAGAAACGTATACGTATTATATTTCGAATTTAGAATATTTATTAGTTTTTGGTAACGATTACATGGGTGATGATATGCAGATTTTAATGAAGGGAAGTGAAGTTAGTAACAATAGGTAATCACACCAGTCGAGTTGTGTATAAGTTCCTAAAGCGAAGAAGAGATGGCGCTGACATCCATTTTACAGGTTTCCCCAAACATCAATCGGTAATGATTGCTTAATTGATAGAAATGATAGATCTTCATATTGAGAACACTATAGAGTTTATATTCTTTTTTTTAATGCATTAATCCGTGCTGAGGACGGTGGTGCAAGTGATGCAAATTACTTCAGCCAGATGTCGCTGCCTGTACGTAATACAGAGTATATTATAAAGAGGTGCGAAATTTCACTGATGCCGGTGAGTCGCCCATTAGCTCAGCTAGAAAGATCGCTGGCGCGGATAGCCAGAGGTCGCGGGTTCGAAACCACGGCATGGGTGGAATTTTTAGCCTCTAAATAGGTTTCAAAAACTATAGAGTTTATTTACGATACATTGATAATGATACCTGGAAGATCTTATTTTGAAACGCGTTTACGCTATGATGATTTATAATGGACTGAACTTAGGTCGATATAGTAAACTAAAGCCAGGTTTTCACGGTCTTAGTGCGCTCAGACCGAGTGCGACATCCGAGTAAACCAATGCTTCTGATTGGCTATTCGGTGTTGTCACGAAAAACCGTCCAATCAGAATGGCGCACTCGGTCCGAGCGTTCTAAGACCGTGAAAGCGCGGCTTGTACATCGCGCGGGCGCGCAAAGTATTACGGCATCTAGTATTACTTTATTAGTGTACGGCAGCCCTGTACATTCATACCAATCGGACTCCTGGCTCTTCCTTTATCTGTCCATTTCACCGTTCTCGAATTGAACTTTGTAGTCACTCAAAAAAGTGCTTAACTCTTAGGCAACCCTTAAGTAACCCTTAAATGCAAATATCTCACTATTCTATTACTAAAAGTAAAATTTATCTTTAAACACATCCTCTTACACACACTCATTCATAACACTACTTACACACTCACTCACATACACCACACAAAAAGAGGTGTATGTTTTTAGCCTCTAAATAGGTTTTTAAAGGAATACACTCACCAACTACACTACACCTATCCACCTACTTTTATACAAATATACTAATTTAAGGTAATTGAATCCTAGGACATAATTATATACATGGTTCCTGGGTTATATAGTGCATATGTATAATATTCTTTACTTGAGTAAAATTATTAAAATTTGTATGTTAAGTGAAACTAATTGTCTGTACAATCCGAACTCAAATTAACATTGTCACTTCGGTGGGGAATCGACACTGATTGCTGTAACACAGGTTTTTAACCTAGCACAGCGTCAGAAGCTAATCGTTAATTTTGTATATAGCATTAAGTAAAACCATTTTGTAAAAGCTGTGTACTAATGTTTTTGCCCAATAAATAAATATTCTATTCTATATTCTTAGGCACTGCTTCAATCGTCCGTAATGGACGCAAAAGCCTGTGATGATGATATGACGAATTTAATACTTGAAGCTCACTTCCCTGACATAATGTCTGGGAATAAAACAGGCATATAATTGTAGACTTATAGTTCGGATCTACTTACGGGTGTTGTTATTGTGTTTTTAAGTCTACAATGTGTTGTGCTTACGAAAGTTTTAGTTCCTAAAAAGGCATATAATTATTTGGAGAACATACTTCGACCAGATACGGAATGTATCCGGAAACGGGCAGGTTTGTGCTGCCGTCTGCTGTACGTTACTTTAAAAATAAACAGAGTCATAGGTACATCTCCCCACCAGGAATCGAACCTGGGCCTCTCGCTTCCGTGGCACTGTGAATACGCCAATAAAAACAGCAAAAAGAATCCCTCCAACGCAGCCGAGTCAGCAAATTGAGACATTAGCTTACCGAATGGGAATGCAATGGCAATCGAACAGCCGCGCGGCATGACAGCTTGATTTATGACGTGCGATAACCCCGCTATCGGGACGAGGCATCGGGCTGCGGCGGCGGCACGTAGGTAGACCAATGGCGTCTCAATCGGGAGGCATAGCCTTCAAGCCTAAAAAAGTGACAGCGAAATTCATGATAAGATAAATAAGAATATTCTTTATTGTACACTGGAAAAACAACAAGTACAATATAATTACACCGCTAATTGTACATAGTACGAGCCTTATTGCTAAAATCAATTTCTTCCAGACAACCTTACGATAAAAAGAAAATAAGATAATCTAATCTTAGATAAGATAAGATAAGAATATTCTTTAATGTACACCAGAGCACATAGTGAACTACATTTATTGCCGAAAACACAAAGCTTTCGTTATTTACACAAAACTAGTATGCACTATCTAGTACATAATCGCAAGTGTTTTTCTTTGTTAGAAAAGTTACATAATTTTTTTTTAACATAGCTTAATATAAACTCAGGCGTATATAATAAAATTAAACGGGTCTTTTTTTATGTAGATTATACACGTCCGGTGCAGGGCACATTATTTCCCTCAGGAAGAAAGAGGGTGCTTAGTTACGACGCGTGCCCTCCGCGGATTGGCAATTTCAAGCGCTGAGGTACCTCGGACACTGGTTTTCTCACGAAGTTTTCCTTCACAGTAAGCGAGTGGTAACCATAACTTAACAACTGTACATAACTTAGAATACTAAATCATTGGTACGGTACATACGCGTGCATACGCACTGGGAATCGAACCTAGGTTTCTCGGCTCTGAGTCCATTGTTCTACCCACCGAACCACCACTGCTTAGACGACTAATAAAAAAAAAATTTTTTTTAATGCATTAACCCGTGCTAAGGATGTGACGGTGCAAACCTCTTCATACCATTTTTATTTCTTTTTCTATCTATCATTTTCAAATATTTAAATTACGTCACACATTCTTCGATTTCCCTCATTTTTCATCACTACTACTTTACCCTTTGACCTATTTTACGTACTTCTCCGTTTATCCGTTTTTATCCAGTTTTCTGTTTTATTAAAATATTATACTACTAATCTACAAATAAAGCCACAATTGAAGTCATTCCAGTGCTATTTATTATTATAAAAGTTATACAACCTGGCTCGGATATCCAGAGGTCGCGGGTTAGAATCCCGGCATGGGTGGAATTTTTAGCCTCTAAATAGGTTTAAAAAAAAATTGGTCGTATTAGGTCCGCTGCTCGAGACGTCCCTTACCGCCCCTTCCAACCACATTCGCTATTTCTTTGAAATCCAACTTAGAGTGGAACTGGAATATTGGGAAGCAGTGGTTTTAGTGTACTTCAAAGGTGAGTGAAGAGGGAGAGTGGAAAACCTCGTGAAGAAACCCGCATTGAACCCGCGTAGCGTTGCACGGTTTGACCCCAACGTTCTTCGGGTAGGATTAAGTTAACATCTAAGGTCAACTTGTTTTGATTTTTATGCAGCATATAAATGTCCCGTTAAGTATGATATAAAGTATGAAATAACAGAGTATGGGCTTAATTACCACGCGTGCCCAACGGGCATCGGCCATTTCTAGCGCTGAGGTATGAAAATAAAACAGTAAAAATATTATCACGTCACACTTCATACTAATATTATAAAGTTTGTGAGTGTGTATGTTTTAAAAAGCCTATTTAGAGGCTATAAATTCCACCCATGCCGGGATTCGAACCCGCGACCTCTGGCTATCCGTGCCAGCGCTCTTCCAACTGAGCTAATGGGCGACTCACCGGCGTCAGTGATATTTCGAACCTCTTTACACAATTTTCTGTATTACGTACAGGCAGCGACATCTGGCTTTTTTAAAATTGTCCTTAGCACGGGTTAGTGCATTAAAAAAAAAAATAGTATAATAGTGTGTATGTCTGTTACTTGTTCAGGTTGGAGAGATTTACATAAAATTTGGTATGGTGTGAACTGCCATCCTTGATTATGATGATAATGCTTTATTCATACACAAGACACACATTAAACATTTGTATGAAATTAATACTAAACACAAAAAAAAAGAAAACTCATACACCAAACACATTAAAATATTTGGGTGAAATTAAGATTTACACCCAATTTTGATTAAAATCCACTTGCCTCAAGAAACATGCAATTCTCGATCAAAATTCTCAATCAGTAAGTGCGGCAATGTGTGTCCTGGATATAAAAAAGTTGACTGGGCTCAGCATGTGCTACAGATAAAATCTGCAACGCTGGTTTTCAGCCAGACCCTTTTGAGAGACAGTCACGAGTATCACAGCAGCACAAAGACCCGTGACGATACATGGAAACATGCTTTTACATGTGTAAATTAATAAAATTACACATTACTAAACTTCGTGCCGTTCCTCCGCAGACTTAGGCAAATTATACATATTAATATTAAAATTATTTAGATAAATGATTAACACATAAGCTAAGATTTACTGCGGAAAAATATCTTATTTCCACGGGAAAACCGAAAAACTGCTGGCAACACCGCGCGCACCGCAAGTTTAAACTAAAAATAATTAGAGATTTTACAGCAAAGTGCCTTAAAACAATTTAACGTCGGCTGGGCTTAACACAGTACCATGTACCCCTGATTACTGCGCCCGATGACAATCTGTTTACCTAAATCGCTTCCAAAAGGATCCCTCAACAAAATATCCCCTTCAGTGTGTTGTATAAAAAACCTTTGAAAGAAATTGATAGCGATGATTGATCGTGTACCGTACGGGTAACGGGGGAGTGATTGTGTACAGCCGTCGGCATACAGATCGTCTGACATATCGGCAAACACGTTACAGGCTTTTGTGTATAACATACTTTTTTTCATATCAACTCTTATATGTCCCCACTGCTGGGCCACGGGTCTCTTCCTGCATCGCAGGAAGGTTAGGCCACTCCACCATGGGGGTCAAGTCCGGTTTGGTGGAGGATTGTAAGACACTGGCGAGCCTTACTGTCAGAAGTCATCAAGCCGCCCATAAGACCTCTGACATACCCTAACGACTGCCATTAGATGACCGCCGACACCAATAGCTCAGCGTGCCTTACAAAACACGAAAGCGCTCGGAAAAATATCAAAAAATGTCACGGGACGGCCACCCATCCTGCACCTGATCGCGCCAGTTGTCGCTTAACTCAAGTGATTGAGATTCTAATCACTGGCATTGAGTAGGCCACATCGGCGAATTTGTAGTAGCAATACTAAACGTTAACGGTAAAGGAAAACAATGTGAGGAAAACCGCAGTTTGGTTGGATCTGCACGTACTTACAGTGCTACACAGGAAATAAGTCTCGCGGATGTACCTGCGCAGATGACCAAATTTTGGGTGTGCGGCAAGTCGATCGACCAATCAGATAGTTTCATTTTATGGCAGGCCGCGCGCCTTTGTTGCTATTGGTTGATTCAAGGTCATCGATGCAGGTGACAATTAGTTTGGCAATATTAGCGTGAGCGAAATAGGTAGCGCTACTGCGGCAATCAGTTCTGCATCTAAACCGTATCGGTTAAAGATCATGTTTAATGTACTTATCGCTTCGGGTAACTTCGTTACACTTCTTCCTAGTCAGCGCGAACGTAGATTCCCGAAGGGACTTTTATGATGTGTAGTACTGTACTTGTCTTTCTTGCATGTAAATGTTATGTTATGTTTCCCGTGGCCTAGGCCAACGAAACTGACAGGATGGTATAGGTGCTGTGCCAGCTTACTCTATGTAAAATGTCCCAGGCACTGCAGCTTCTTAGTGGTTTCTTCACCCATCTAGAGTGATTGAAGGTGCCACTGGACGCTACAAAAATACGTAGCTGCAAAGGCCTAAGTTTTTTCCTTTGAACAAATCAAAATGGTTCGACATAAGCGTTTTTCTCTCTTTCTTATGATACCCGATGCGGAGCCAACCAATCCTTGACGTTTGTGAGTGCAGTGAAAATTTACCTACAAAACCACACATATTTTGTAAAAAATTATGTTCTAAGATTCGTTCTATCTATGGTAGTCATGTGAAGCATAGTGATATCCTGCCTAAATAGTGTTTCCTATAATTAGGCGATTGTCATTGACAAGTAATTTTACAAATTTATGAACGCATCGTAAAAAAATGTTTTTGAACGATGCTTGAAGTTGCCGCGTTTCTTTTTTGACAGTTCAAAATAGATATAGAAATAGTGAAATTTAGCCTTAAAAAATGATATTGGAATATTATATTAATTAAATAAATGTTTATAATTTGTAATAAGACTCTTTGAGACAAGATGGTTAGAGTCTTGTTTCTTCGCTGTCTTCTTCTTTAAAGCTTGGCCGTGAAGGTGGCTCAGAAATTAACTACGAAATAAATTTATGGAAAGTGCCTTTATTTCAATAATTTCCACGCCAGTTTCCTAATACATCGAATGACGGTATCACATTCCCATTCCCACCGAAGGAGTAAGCGATTCTCGGTATCAAATCAAGCTGTCGCCGAAAGAGAATACAAAACAAGGCGATCAACGATTGAAAACCAGCTCATTACACGCCACGGCCACGCTCCGAAAGCGTACACAAACAACGTGGCTTGTCGGCACAGTGTCGCCGGCGAACTATTGAAAGACATGTCCATCGACCATAATTACTATCGTTTGTCGTCAGCTAACCTTTTTAAAAGCACGAGCTAGTCCCATCCATAACCTGACTGCGGCCTCCCGTTGACGAAACGCCTCAACTCCATCTCCCCGACAGCCGGTCGCCGACGCTAATACAAGTGCAGTAGGGGTTGGTTTTGTTTCAAACTGCGGCGGCAGTTAGGTGGCGGTAGGTGTAAATTTTGGTAGGCAGGTGTCAAACGTGCACTATTATGAAGCGATAAAGAAATATCGGCGAGTTAGACGCGCTCCGATGGCTCTTTTTGTACAAGTTCGCGTGCTGTTCAGGGATCATTGTCACTGAACCGATGTTGGTAGTGCAAGCTTTTCTTTGCTTTAAGGTGCATCTCCTACTCACGAAACATCACACAAAACAATCGATTTTCTGTTTCAATTTTAGCACATAATTATCTAGTGTGCTAAAATTGAGTTTTCAAGAAAATTGAAGGTTGCGAGTGTCAACGTTTGTTGCTTCTTCACGTCTGAACGGCTGGAGCGATTTTAATCAAAGGTGAATGGCAGGCTTCAGTGGAAGTCTAGTACACCCACAAAATGTCGTGTTGAAACATGAGATATTTACATTTAATAGATCGTTGTATAAGATTTTGTAGCATTAATTTTCTTTTTTTTTTATAAAGTTGGGAGTTATGAGTAAAGTTCGTTTTTTTAAGAAGTTTAGAGGTTATGTTACGGTTTTGTTTGATTGACCGTTAGAGATAAATACCTACATCTGAGTGCTTAGTGCGAGTTTGACAGATCCAATCGAATAACTTTACTACCGCGTTAATCGAGCATCGAGTAGTGAATATGAGTAAGTTAACCGTTCGAACTGACAAAACGCTGTCACAGTACAACTCGCACTCGCGTTTATTCGTGTTTTGGCTGGTAAACGTGTTCACTTCTCAACGTAAACCATTACAACTCGCACTCTGCAATTTTAATTTCCATACTTGTCGCTAGGTGGCGCTTCCTCGATGCCATAGAAATATGAGTTTACGTTAACGCGATCGAGTAGTTAAAAAACTCACACTAAGCACTCTGAAATGTTCACCTACATATGAACGCGCCTGCTTTATTTGAAACGACGTCGTTGGTCGAATTTTTCAAAGAACACATGGTACATAAAACAGCTAGTAGTTTTACGTTTTTGCAATTTATTGTGAAATTCATTTTAATCTGTGAATTACCCAGCTGATTTTCACTTTGACATGACAGTTTTTTTTTCTTGGCTTGAAAGATTTAAAACAATCGATTGCGTTCCGTTTCTGTTTGTAAATTGCTATTTATTTAATTATTTTCTTATTTTCTTCCTACTACTTTAAAAAAATATTTGAAAAACTGATAAAAGAGCCAGTTACGAAATACTAAAGTTGGGAAAATATTCATCCAAAACATTATTTTAATAGGGCGGTAAACCAGATGCCGTTGGCCTTTGGTATTGAGTTGGCTGAAAATATCTTATTCCCTCGGAAAAAAACGATAAACAGCGGGTAACACCGCGGGGCACAGCTAGTGTTTTAAGAAAGATTCTTATTAAAACACTAGCTGTCGAAGGTCTCGGGTTCGGATCAAACTAGGTCAAACTTTCTAAATTATAAAAGTAAATTTTCTAGTTTGTCTCGGGTCTTGGATATTATCTATGTATTCAAATCGATCGAGTCAGCACCTGTGACACAAGTCATTTAATTGTACTTTGTATGGGGCTAACGAAATCTGTGTAATATGTCCATGTATCTTGATTTATTTAAACTTACAACTTAAAGCAGATTTTTTATGCAGTGTATATATCTCCCGCTGCAGGGCACATGCCGCTTCTCAGAGAGGGTATGGGCTTAATTACCACGCGTTACCACCGGCAATTTCAAGCACTGAGGTATGTGAATACCTCAGACACTCACTGATGCCGTTTACTTTAACTACAACTTAACAAATGTGCATAACGTATAAAAAAAGTCATTGTTACAAGCCGGGGTTCAACCACACGACCTCCCAAATGTAGGGCTGCTACCGGTGCGGGCTACCACCGCCACATAAACAATTAGAATCAGTCTGGGCATATAATATAATATATCTTCTTCTCCAGGCTATATTATGTAGTCCTGCTGGACATAGCCCTCCCCTAATGAGCGCCATAGCGCCCTGTCTTCAGCTTGCCGCATCCAGCATCTGCTGGCAGTTTTTTGCAGATCGTCATCCCGCCTGGTCGGAGGGCGAATAATATATACCCAGACTGATTCTAATTGTTTATGTGTACCTCGTATCTTAAACTTAGATATTATCCAAGTTCGAGATGCCCTTGCCTGGTTACTAAAGCACAGGGTATCCTAGTTTAGGATCAGGAGAAGTGATTGTGGTTTGTGGAAGTTATTGTTATAATTAGACTCGTTAAGTATTACTACGGTGTTACCAGTTTTGTGGTAGTTTCGCGTTTGAACGTGACATCAAAAATAAATACATTCCCTAAGGATGTCAAGTCGAAGTAAATCTCAAGATAATTAAATTATTCTCAAACCTCAGTGCTTTGTCCACAGTGCGAAGAGAAAGAAGGCGAGTCTCTTGCTGAGGGAAGTTGAACAGACAGAATACCAGCTCAGCTGACTTTGAAGTGCAAAAGTGGATTGATAGACCGTGAAAACACAAGCCCTGAGTTTGAATCCCAGAATGTAGAGTTGACAACACATCTAATTTTATACGTGAACACTCTACTCAGTTAGGTTACGGGCTACTTTACATCAAAAATGTAAAGTTTGACCTGCTGTCAAATGTACAGTCAACAGATCAACAACCTTTTGGTGTTGTTGCAAAGTCACTCTTAATGAAACTTACGGTCTTTTGTAAAAACAAAATGCCGACTAAGCACTCATTACAGCCATTTATTTGCCCAAACATATATTGTAGATATCACTGAAGTAACATTAAAAAATAATAAAAATTTGCTACATTAAATTATTATTATAAATGGTAATAGTTTAAATGTGGCGACACAGCCCACGTCTCTGCCTGCATTGCAGGAAGATTAGGTCATACTCCACCACGGGGGCCAAGTCCGGGTTGGTGGAGGATTGTAAGACAGTGGCGGAATTTACTTTCAGAAGTTATGAAGCCGCCCATAAAGCCTCTGACACGGCTTGATGACTGCCATTACATGGCAGCCTGCACCAACGGCTTAGCTCAGTTGGAAAGAGCGCTGGCGCGGATAGCCAGAGGTCGCGGGTTCGAATCGGGTGGAATTTTTAGCCTCTAAACAGGTTTTTAAAATCGTCCTTAGAGCTGGTTATATAGTGCTTTAAAAAGAATATAAAAATATAACTACTGATAAGAATTTATTGAAATAAATATGAAAAAAATATATTCGTATCGGTACTTCTACTAGTTTTCACTATGTGCTTGGCCTTTGTCAATTTAATTAACTTAATATGATTTCTGTTTGAAGACTTATTACGGCTCTTCCTTTGCTTTTCCGGCATTCAAATTATGGCCTTAAGTGGACCAACCTTTTATTGCAATTTAATTAATAACGACGACGTCCCGAAGTCTTCCGGTATGAAAGAGTCATGTACGAAATAGAAACAAACACTAACGTGGTGAAAACTTGCAATTTTTTAAGATAAAGAAAACAAAAGTTATAAAATATGCGCTGGTCCCACAATTGGTACATTCAAGAAGCAGTTGAAAGAGCACTATTTATCTCTATCATAACTCTGAGCTATATATTTATTTGCGATTTACTATGTATTTTATTTATTAATTTATATTTACAGGTATTTGTGTAGTGTATTATTTCTGCTTAGGTTATTGTTAAGGGTTTTTGCAGTCTATGTAGTTTATTTTGTACACATATAGTATATGTGTTCAAAATACACTCCATAGGGTCTATATTATAGACCCGTTTCTTACTGCTGCTCTGACTCTCTGTGGTTTGCTGGAAAAAATCTCTTACAGAGATAAGCTCGCCTTTGTACATGTTATATCTTATCTAATGTCCTGTTCAATGTTTCGTGTGCAAAAAAGTACAATGATATTGTCTCGTCAAAAAACAACTTAAACAAAGTAAGACTTAAACCTTGATTGTGGTATTATACGATGAGGCAAAAGGTAGTGGCCAGCTGGTGCTGACCCACTGATTTATGCTGGCTGATGTTAGATTTTATTATTTTTAATGCACTAACCCGTGCTAAGGACAATTTTAAAAACAATTTTGAAGCGCTCGTGGCCTAGGCGAACCGAGTGATTGGAATCAATCACTTGGTTTAGCAACAACAGGCGCGGTCAGCTACAGGATGGGTGAGCATCCCGTGACTACCGCTAGTGGCATTTTTCCGACCGCTTCCGTGCTTCGCAAGGCACATTAAGCCGTTGGTGCCGGCTGTCATATAATGGCAGTCGTTAAGCCATGTCAGAGGCCTTATGGGCGGCTTGATAACTTCTGACAGTAAGGCCCGCCACTGTCTTACAATCCTCCACCAACCCGGACTTGGCCCCCGTGGTGGAGTATGGCCTAACCTCCCTTCGATGCAGGAAGAGACCTGTGCCCCAGCAGTGAGGACATAGAGGGGTTGATAACGATGGGTGGAATTTTTAGTCTATAAATAGGTTTTGAAAATGATGTTAGATTTGTATGTTCAGTAATGGACAACCTGCAGATAAACATATTTTCGTCCCTTTTTAGAGGTTAGTTAATTAATTACACTCTATTGAACACGAAACATTTACACACAGGACATTAGAAAAGATATAACATGTACAAAGGCGAGCATATCTCTGAAAGAAATTTCTTCCACCAAACCATAGAGAGTCGAATAAGCCGTAAGGAACGGGTGTTTGTACGTGGACAAAATATACTACATAAGTATTGAATAACCTACCTAACTATGGAAGAAATAAATAAACTATATAAGCTAAAATATAGAAAAAAAATATGCATAGATATAAACATAAATATATAGCTCAATGTTATGGCACAGATAGATAGAGGTCGTTTAATAGCATATTTATGGTTCAATAGGAAATAAAAATAATCTAGCTATGTCACGTTTATGTCGAGATTTAAATATTTAGCATAAATTGAACGAGTTGCTTAGATTCCCAGTTACTTCCGATCTGTAAATCTAGTACTTAATACTTACCCAGAACTCAATATTCGAATTTAGAATCTAAACTTCCATTCCGATTACCGATACAAAACATTCAGAACACTATGCCTGCATTCCAGTCACGCTAATCTCAACAAATAGCAGTCGAAAATCAGCTCTAAGTCCTCGCTAATTAATGTGCGAATCGTTTGGCACTCGCGGCGGTTAAGTCTTTCTAATAGGGTTGGGAACGACACAGTCAATAAAAGCGGCTTAGCGGCATCGATAACTTTGTGTTTTCCGATATTTATTCGTTCTAGTCGGTCCCATACCTGTGCGCTTGGTAGCTTGTGAATATCGCTAGTGTAGGGTTTTGAATAATTTTAGGTCAGGTCGACTGGTACATTATGCATAATCTTGGCTCATATATAGACACTTAGAGTAATATTTGAAAAGTCCAAATCAATCTAAGGAAAACATGAAAAAAAGATTTTTAGTTCTCGAATCATATACACGATAGGATGTCACCAAAGTCACAAGTTTTATCACTGACTAACTAACACATTAAAAACCTAGATAATTTACAGGTAAAGGGGCGTGATTAATTAGGTAACGCGATTGCGGGGATTTTGTATTCGAAAAAACACCAAAATCGCGTAAAGTAATTGAAATTTAGCTGTGACGAGCGGCCAAGAGAGGACTTTTACCTGATTTACAAAACAAACAACTTCTTCAAAATATTTTGTTGGCTTGACCACGGAATCCTAAAAGAGCCACAATCGACGTCAAATGAGTGAACAATTGATGATAAGCGAATAATATTTCAAAGATCTGCAATTCTCCATCATAAAAATAGAAGTGTTACTTTTTTCACTTGTTTTAAAAGTTATACGTTAAGTTTTCTTTAATGAATAATTTTACTTGGATATCAGCAGATAGAATCTGATTGATTGCAGGTATATTCCCGGCAAAGCTGTCAATCTACACTTTTCTGGTACCAAACTTGGCTTCTGCTTGTCACTTAATTTTTGTTGACATAACATTTTCCATGCCACCATATTTAATTTCTACTGAATAGAGACAAATCTAGGTAAAGCAATAAAAGTAAGATTTCTCATTATGTCTTATTCATTACCACACAAAAAATATTTACAAACCATGGGCTCATTTCATAATAAGCCTACATTTGCCCACTGCTTGATCGAAGCCTCTTCCCCAAATGCAATCTCTCACGGTCACTTGCCATTCGCATCCATGGACCTCTGCCGACTTAATGACTCTACGGTTGAACTCATTTATCTACGAGATGCAATCATCGACGCGCTCACGCAAATTATCGACTCCCTCCCATCACTACGGCCCGGCCCATATTCAGCGCATCGCCAGTGCCTAAACAAGGCTAGCTACAGCTTTGCACCCTATTGCACGCCGCCATATCTGCTGCGCCCTAATTGACAACGCTGCTGCAACAATATGAGATTGACTAATTGATGGACGGTTTGTGTTAAACTGTGTACCGTTTGATGCTGGCCAGTAATTTAATTAAGTTTCCGGGGCATTACGCTGTACACTTTACGGTATTTATTTATAGTATTCAAGTATGATTTATGTAGGTTTATTATTAGATACGTACACGTACTTTTGTCTATTAATATTCGTATTTGCACCGGCTACCCGTATCTATTTCTCCTCGACAAATTCTCCAATTTGAGGTTGCATGGAAGAAATTGCTATTAGCAATAAGACCGCCATTTGTATTTGATCTTTTGGAGGTCTTTTTGTCCATTTTTTCTCCAAAATAATCTAGATTTTGAAATGGACACCTAGTTTGAATTGTAACGTTCATTGAGCCGCAGTTTCTGCGCTACTTTGAATAAAACCTTTTCATTTCATTGTGTCTGCCGTTTCTGTAACAACTTTTCCGGTATACAATAAAGAATATTCTTAACTTATCTAGTTATCTTACACGGCCATGGTATTGGGATCTCATGATCATTGTACTACGGAGCGACAGTTGGCCAGTGAGTATTGTTTTACCCACTGTCCTACTCGACTCGGAAGCAAGAGACCCAAGTTCGACCCCCAGTGCGGGCATGTACCAATGATTTTGTTTTATATTTTATCTACGTTTGTAAAGTTATAGCGGCAATACCACTCGCTAACGGTGAAGGAAAACATTTTGAAGAAACCTGAGTGTCTGAGGTGTTCCAATAGCTTGGCGCTTGAAATTTCCAATCCCCGATGGGCACGACTGGTAATTAAGATCATACTCTCTCTCTCTCTGAGAGAAAGGCTATGCTCTGCAGTGGGACTTTTATAGGTAACAAAAAAATATGAAAATAGATGTTGCTGCCTGTACGTAATACAGATAATATTGTAAAGAGGTTCGAAATTTCACTGATGCCGGTGAGTCGCCCATTAGCTCAGTTAGCAGAGCGCTGGGACGGTTACCCAGAGGTCGCGGGTTCGAGTCCCCGAGCATGGGTGGAATTTTTAGCCCCTAAATGGGGTTTTGAAATTGTCCTTAGCACGGGTTAGTGCATTAAAAAGAATATAATAAAAAATATACTATGATAAGGCTCTGTTAATGTAATTTGAGACTTACACTTAAATACATCTTATCATAATCATAATTACATTTCATCTCGTTTGTTTCAGGTGAGTGAATTTGTGAGTGGATGCTGATGCCCGAAATCCTGATGGCATCCTCCTGGCGGAGCTACCATGCACTATAGTCAAGGTAAGGTCTCATAAACAGTAATAAATCACGTGTAATCGCGATTATTTATTAGGTAAAACGTAGTTACCTTAATTCCGGACGGTTCGGCAGCGTTGCCTTTGCCGTGGTCACGGTTAAACTGAAGTGCAGGCAGATTTGACCGTATGTTAAGCAACCATTAGTGCGTTTTGCTAGTGGTTTAACAATAATATTGTTGCCAAATATGTTTTTAATATTCGCTAATAACTTAATTGGTAAAGCGTTGTAGTTGCCACGCAGTGATTACGGCAACTGCAACGTTGCGGAAACGTCGCGAATTAAGGTACCTTAGTTTAACGTTCGTTAAATTTACATGAATCAGCATCTCGAATTATTAAGAAATAGTAATAAGCTCGCCTTGATATTTATTATCTATGTATGTATTAGAAACGCATATCTTTGAAACGTTTTATAATTAATAAATAAACTCTGGAACGACTTTAGGTGTGGTTTTATTTGTAGAATTGTAGTAATATTAACAGAAAACTGGATAAAAACGGATAAACGGAGAAGCAGGTAAAAAGTCAGATCTGGTCAAAGCGTAAAGTAGTAGTGTGAAAAATGAGGGAAATCGAAGAATGAGTGACATACATAATTTAAATATTTGAAAATGATAGATGGAAAAAGAAATAAAAATGGTGTAAAGAGGTTTGCACCGTCACATTACCCGGGGGCACCGGTAAAAAAAAATATTTTTTAGATATATTTATTTAAAAAAAATATCTAAAAAAATTTTTTTTTTTATAAAAAATGTAGTCAAGTTAACTTATATAATTTAGAATTTAAAGTCAAGGTCGAGAGTAAAGTCGATGAAGGTCGGGGATGTGGTATGGGTAAGTAAATATGGTTATTCTTAAATATTAAAATAAAATATAAAGGATGGGCGATGAAAAAAATTTAGAGTGTGTGGAGTGATATTTACAATGAATATTTACATTAGGCAGTTCCACTTATATTCATCACCTTTCATTTATCCCTAGCATGCATCACCTAGCATTGTCTTCATCTAAAGTGAAGGTGAAGACGTTCATTCAGTATAGACAAAATCTATTTTTATTAATTAGATTTATCCAGAAACTGGCCTAAATTAGTAATAGGCTTATTTAGCCAGTTACCACCCGCTGGTATTCGGTAGTGGTAAGGCTTATTTATTGAGTCACAATCCGCTCTATGAAAGTTATTTACATTTTAACAATATTTATAATATTGGGTACATAGTACCCGACGGGGTAGAATCCGTCGTAGAAGTGCTCTCAAGAGCTATGGTGGGGTAAACACCGTAACGCATTTAATTAGATAACGCGATTGATAAGTAAATTAATTGACCTAGGCTTATTTAACGTGTTGTCGCCGCACCTGATTGAAAGTTTGGATGTTCTAAAAAAAATGGTTAGTAAATGTCCAGGAGGATAGTGGTGTAAGTGTGCTTAGTACGCACTAAAGGATAGGTAAGTTA
Source organism: Yponomeuta sedellus (assembly GCA_934045075.1). Taxonomy (NCBI): domain Eukaryota; kingdom Metazoa; phylum Arthropoda; class Insecta; order Lepidoptera; family Yponomeutidae; genus Yponomeuta; species Yponomeuta sedellus. The sequence goes on along the minus strand of OW203722.1, from coordinate 25,113,348 downwards.
AAAAGGTGCTCTAAGTTTATGTTAGAGATACACCTGGTAAGTAAAATTAAATAGAAGATTGAATAAATAAATAGACTTTGGTATGCAAATGAGTCCGAATAGGTGATGTAGTGTATATAAAAAAATTAAAACTAAAAGGTAGCGTTTATAGCCGTTAAGGTAGTTAATAAAATAAATAAACAAAGGGGTATATATATATTTTACAAGTATTTACAATTTAATATAAACGAGGAATCGTATTTAAGGGTCGTATAGGGGTTTATTCTCTAAGTCTTAGTGGGGTATAGGCTTGATGTCTTTAATATGCCATCGACCTAGAGGTTTATTAGAAAGGTCGATTAAGTCGTAAATAAGGGGTGATATTTTATTTTGTATAATACATTTTGTAAATTTCGGAGCTAATTTGGCAGTGAAATGCTTGTCTGAGGAGCTCAAGGGGTAGTTACGCTTCCAGACGACATCTCCAGTATTAAATTCGAGGTCTAGATGGTGTTTATTATAGTATTTTGTATTAGCTTGATGCGCTTTAAAAATGCGATGTTGTACTTTCGAGAATAGGGGTCTTAAATGACCAATGTTTTCAGCGTACTCGTCGCGAGGGGCAAAGATTAGGTCGTCTGACAGGTCTTTGGAATCGTATGTTGTTCCGCAGGCTGGCAACTCGCGACCGAAGACTAAGTATGCTGGAGTAAATTTAGTGGTTTCATTTACTGCTGTATTGATAGCGAATTGTATTTTGTTTAAATTAACGTCCCATGTGCGGTGGTCTTCGTCGACAAAACATGCGATTGCTGTAATTATCGTTTTATTGTATCTTTCGACCGTATTGACCTGGGGGCAATAGCGTGGTGTGTAGTGAATTTTAGGTATGTTGTAAAGTGTGAATAGGTCGTTTAGTTCCTGGCTTATCATCTGAGGGCCGTTGTCTAATATTATGGTTTCTGGTATGCCGTAGACCATAAAGACAAGGTTCTCTAATATGTGCCTGATGATACCTGAAGTTGCTCGTTTAATTGGGAAGATTAAACAATATTTGGAAAAGCAACATGTTACGACAAATATGAATCTGTTAAGTTTACGGGTTATAGGTAAAGGGCCAATGAGATCGATAGATATGCATTGAAAAGGTCGAGAGCAAGTTTTAGGCTTGCCCATAAGGCCAATAGTTTTTTGGTTTTGATGTTTGTATGCAAGGCACGTATCGCATTTAGAAACGAAGGAGGCGATGTCTTTATACATGCCTGGCCAGAAATAGGACTGTTTAATACGGTGATGAGTTTTAAGGGTACCGAAATGGGCGGCCGTGGGTGTGGAGTGGTTTTCTGTTATAATCGTATGGATAAGATCTTTGGGAATCACTTGTTTCCAAGTAAATTCTGAGTTATATGGTGTATTAGAGCGTGTATATCTAAAGAGTTTATCGTCTTTAATCATGTAGTCAGGTGTGGAGGTTGGATTAGTTTTACATTTAGTGAAGATATCGGTAAACCATTTGTCAGTGGTTTCTGTAGGGTTAAAGTTAATAATGTTAACAGGTATGGAACGGGATAAAATGTCGGGTACTACATGGTCTTTGCCTTGTTTATGTTTGATGTCGAAATTGAACATTGAAAGGCGGATACTCCAACGGGCTAGTCTACCTGTGGGATTATCCAATTTTAGGAACCACTGGAGAGCTGCGTGATCAGTATAAATGGTAAATTTTTTGCCATTATCAAGGTAGCAACGCCAGTGTTCTAAGGCTGTAATTACACTTAGCAGTTCGCGTTCAGTGATAGAATAGTTTCTCTCTGCGCTTGATAAAGATTTGCTCATATAAGCTATAGGTTTTTCGACTCCGTCATAGGTTTGGGTAAGCATGGCTCCAAGGCCAAAGCTTGATGCATCACAGTGCACCTGGAATGGTTTATTGAAATCTGGGCAAGATAAAATAGGTGTGGAAACAAGAGCTTCTTTTATTTTGTTAAAAGCCTTATCAGCTTCTTGTGTCCATTTGAAAGGAGGAGCTTTTTTGCTAGTAGAAGTAAGTTTGTTTAGTGGAGCTGTTAAGTTGCTGAGGTTTGGTACAAAGCGTCTATACCAGCTCACTGTACCTAGAAATTGTTTAACTTGTTTAGCAGTTACAGGTGTTTTAATATCTAATATTGCTTTCACTTTTTCAGGGTCAGTATGGAGACCTTTTTCATCAATAATATAACCCAGATATTTTAATTCTTTACGGAAGAAAGCGCATTTGGGATAATTTATAGTAATATTTGCCTGTATTAGTTTTTTATGGATTTTGTTGAGTAATTCTACGTGATGTTCGAATGTGGTAGTGGCTATGACAATATCGTCTAAGTAGCAGAATACAGAGTTATCGAAATCGGCCGAGAAAAGATTATCAATAAATCTTTGTTGGGTAGCGGGGGCGTTAGTGAGACCAAAGGGCATAACTTTAAATTGGTACATTCCACGACCTGGAACGTGAAAAGCAGTTTTAGGTCTGTCATCAAGCTTGAGGGGAATCTCCCAGAAGGCTTTAGCGATATCAATGGATGATAAATATTTGGCATCACGAAGGTTGTCAAGTATATCCGAAATAAAGGGAAGTTTATAAGCATCTTTTTTGGTAATTGAATTTAATTTTCGGCTGTCCACGCAAAAGCGCCATTTGCCATCTTTTTTTGGAGTAATTATGACTGGACTAAGCCAAGGGCTTTCGCAAGGTTCGATCACATCTAGTTTCAACATATCGTCAACTTTTTTGCAGAGAGCTTGCTGTTTTTCTGGTGAGAGTCGATAGCAGCGTTGACGAAGAGGGGGGTGATCGCCTGTATCTATTTGGTGCTCTGCCATATGGGTTTTGCCTAGTGGTAATACTTCAGTGGATATGTTTTTGAATTTTGCCATGATTGCGTCTGCGGTAATTTGTTGACATTCTGAAAGGTTGTTGTAGGAATGGATATGAGTGTTATCGGTAGTGATATTAAATGATTTGTTAGTAGAAGAATTGAAGATTCTAATTTTGGAAAGGATATCTGGTCCTAGGTTAAATTGTTTCCAGAAGTCTATCCCTAGAATAAATGATTCGGTGATAGCTGGAATAACATGTGCTGTTATAAGTGAAAACTTGTTGTTGAAATTAATTTGGTAGTGTTATCGTGCCGATGGAGGTAATGGATTGGCCGTTTCCTACACTGGCCTTAATTATTTGTTGCTTGTCGATAGTATAGCCTAAGTTTAGGAGAGTTTTATGGGAGTTGTCGCCAAGTATTGTTAGTGAGCTACCGCTATCTAACAGGCCGTTTAAGGTTAATTGGTTTACCTGAACTTGAACATACGGGCGTTCCGTATCTACTTTGTTAGAGAATAAAGTAGAAATATTATAGGATTTGAAGAATATGGTAATGGTCTGTAGCCATTCTTTCCAATCCGTTTCGTTAAAATTATTAGTAGGGTAAATACGATCCTCGTTAATTAGTTTTTTGGAACATTACAATTAGGGCAATGAGTAAATTTTACGTCAGTTCTGCCACAACGGTAACAGACTAAGCGTGTACTAGTACAGTCGCGTAGTAAATGTGTATTGACTCGACATCTTGGGCAAGTAAATATAGTTTGCCGCGAGTCAGAAGGTTTTTTAATAGTATGTACGGGTAAGTTTTTATTGTTAAATGGGTATTCGGGAATGTTTGGAATGTACCTATTTGGTTGTGGCTTAGCATGGGTGGACTCAGCTATTTGAGTAGCTGGATTGGATATTTCCAAGCAACTTTCTGTCCATTTGCATGCATCTAGCAAAGAATTTATAGAGTTTAAGTCACTGGGTGATAAGCGCTGTGCGTATTCGTGTCTTAAATTTCGGCGAATGGTATTAATTTTTTCTTTCTCTGACGGGGGGTCGTATAATTTTGAAAATAGTGATTGTATAGCTGTGAAGTATTGAATCACACGTTCATTTGGTTTTTGTATGCGTTCATCAATAATCTTCTTTAACTTGTAGTCGTGGTCGATTATTTCAAAATCAGTTACTAGTGCTGTTTTGAAAGATTGCCAATCACGTAATTGATCTTTTTTTGATGTAAACCAGTCTAAAGCTGTATGTTGTAAAATATCGAAAAGGTTAGTGTATAGTTTGGTGTGAGGTATATTTTTGATTTCTGCAAGTTCTTCAATTTTTTTTATAAATTCTTTTGGGCAGCTATCTAGTTTAAATACATATTTTTTAAATTCGTTTCCTGTTCTGTTGTCCGAAATGTTAATTAATTTTTGGGTTAATGTTTCAAAATACACATTTGCTTGTAATTGGTTGTTAGTGGTTGGTGTGGTTATTGTTGAGTGGTATTGTGATGGGCCTGGGGTGTATTCTAATGTTGTGAAGTGTGTTTCGTGAGTTTTGAATTGTTCCCATAGTGCTTTGTATGTATCGAGTTCTTGTGTAGTGTTTTCGGTTGAGATAGATATGTGGGATAACCTTCCCTTAATATGTTGTAAATAAGGTTGAATTTTTTGTTTCTTACTCGGATATGCAGTTAGTAGAGTACTCACTAGGGTTAGAGATTTATTTATTTCCTCAAAATCAGTTTCTAGCTGGTATGGTGACGACTCTAGAATCGGGTGGGCTTCTGAATTATTTAACGCATCTATTAGGATAACGCGTAGGTTATCTGCTGTTTCAGTTGAAGGGATTGTGACTCCTCGAATTCGCAGTTCATAAAGGACTTCGGGTTTATTCAAGAGGGAAACGTCCATCGTGGATAAACTTTTATACTCGATTGTACAAGTTGAAAATTATAATATTTAAAAGAATATGGATACTATAAAAAAAGAGGTTAGGAAATTATTTTAGTAATGAGGTAAGGATGGGGTGAGGGTGAAGTTTTATTTTATTGCCAAAGAGTTCCTTGTAGTTTAACCTGTGGAGGTTTTGTTTTGAATTTTGAAAAATTTTATGACAATGAATGGTGTCAGAATTACTGACGTCTAGAAATTTGGTTTGCAAAGATTTTGTAAATAATTATAATTTAAATTTTAATAATATAATATTGTTATCAATAGACTGTATGAGTGCAGTTTCGCCTTACCTTCGAGTCGGCCTCGAAGACCTAGAGGGTAAAGCTAGGCTGTCTACGTGTAATTACCCAGGATACTCTCCTGAGGCAACGTAAGTTAGTAACCAGTCCCACCTGGAATTATAAATTCCAGGTTACCGAGGTCTATGGAACTGCTAGTGAGCAGCCTGTGGTTGTGTAACTGTCTGATAAATGCGTGTAGAAGTTATTGATTGTATACTGTTGGTGTATACTAACTGTGGTATGTTTCGGTTAGGTGGGGTGCAGATAGATAGAATAGGACTTTTATTAGGGCCGAAAAAATTTGTTACTATGGGTGAATCTAGTTAGTGAAGAATGGTCAATGAGTAGTTATGATGAATTACCTTGTGGTCCAGAAGTCAAGTCGCACTTTAAAATTAATTTAATATTTTATTTATAAAACACTCAACAACACTTAACAAACAAAAAATCTTGCAGGTCTTGTGGGTAAAGTTGGGGGCGGCGGAGAAGTCCGACAGAACCCTTGAGCAAGGCTGGGGAGCTCCAAGGGATGCTGATGCGTCTGTGATGTATGAGGTCGTGGGTCGTGGGTATGAAACAGCAGCAGCAGTTCGACGATTGTGCACACGTATAATCGTGGTAATCGTACTCGTATTTGCCTTCGCACTCGCAGCGTAGTCGCGGTGGGTGGGCTTTGTCGCCTCGGCGTATCAAGCCGTGGGGTGACGTTGGGTTTCGTTATTATCGTTGGGCGCCAGTGGAACGTTTTATAACTTTTATAATTAATAAATAAACTCTGGAACGACTTTAGTTGTGGTTTTATTTGTAGAATTGTAGTAATATTAACAGAAAACTGGATAAAAACGGATAAACGGAGAAGCAGGTAAAAAGTCAGATCTGGTCAAAGCGTAAAGTAGTAGTGTGAAAAATGAGGGAAATCGAAGAATGAGTGACATACATAATTTAAATATTTGAAAATGATAGATGGAAAAAGAAATAAAAATGGTGTAAAGAGGTTTGCACCGTCACATCTTTTCATTATTCTCCTCTTTTGTGAGTAAAACTATAGTTATAGCTGACATCATCGTAGAATCGCGATAGTTGTAGAATTGACGGGTCTTATCGCGATTATTTGTTAGGTTAGGTTAGTAATTACAAGTAATTACACGAATTCCTGACTCGATAAAACGAACTTATTTACCGACGTTTCGGCAACGTTTGTTAACGGGTCACGGTTAGATACGTTAGCCTACTAAACAATCGCGCTTAGATCCTATTTAGATATTAATAATGATACCAAAAAGTAAAATATAGAAAATCTACGTTTAGTATTTCCAGGTCATGGCGATGATTTCCCCCTTTTTGGAACAAGGGTATTTTGAAATTAAGAGTATTAAGGACAGTAAATACTGCATGTACCTGCCAGTAACTTTTTGATTAACAGACCAACTTTTTATCACCCACCTAGCAGGCCCAAGTGAATGCAAATGAAGCAATAATTTATGAGATACACGCGTTGATATGACTTAAATACAGCGCTAATTCCTCTGTACCGTTGAGTTTAAGCATTCTACTCCTTATCCCAATGAGTATAACGTCCACGGTAAGGTAGATACCATTTAATACCCCCATAGGGTTACCAGTAGACAGAGATTTTCCTGACCAGCCTAAAATACAGCCTTTTGCAAGGAAATAGAAAATATCGGGCTGATCTTTTGATAGAGAAGACTTTGGCATTTATTTTTTTAATATTTTAATAAAGATTATACAACAACAATCTTAACGGAATATAATATGTATTTCCTTTGAATATTTGAACCAGCTTTTTACGAATATATTAAGTTTTAATATTTTGTGACAAATCAATAAATAAATAAAAGTTTAAAAACCTATTTAGAGGCTAAAAATTTCACCCATGCCGGGATTCGAATCCCGGCATGAGTGAAATTTTTAGCCTCTTAATAGGTTTTTAAATTTGTCCTTAGCACGGGTTCGTGCATTAAAAATAAAAATATTACAAATAAAAGTTACTAAGTAACTTGGCCCCCGTGGCGAAGTATGGCCTAACCTTCCCGCCATGCAGGAAGAGACCCTTGCCCCAGAATTGGGGACAAACAAGGGTTGATAACGATATTTTTGCCTGCCGAAATTACTTTCAGAAACATGAGCTTTTTATTTGACGTTACCAGAAAATCCGCAAATTTTTGCTTGTAATTCTGGAATTTTATCCTGTTTTTTGATCTGGTAACCCTATCCGCGTACCACCGTGCCAGTCGTCACGGGAGCTGGCCAGACGGACGGCTCGCTTGATTTCACGCAATTAGGGAACGATTTATTGTGACAATTAGAGGGTGGGACGTATGGTCTAGGCTACACTGAAAACGGTGCGCTAGTTAAAATATTTGACGCCAGGTATAGTATTAGAGCACATCGGTTGTAAGTAATAGTCTGGATTTTATGACCAGTTCTGTATCATAAAATCCTATATCTGCAAAAATAAGTGAATTCTGCAGAATCCAGGCTCATATTATTTTTTTTATTGAACACCAACGTAAATAAATAAATATTTATAAACATATTACACAGATCTCGTTAGCCCTATACTAAGTACAACTAAATGACTTGTGCTATAGGTGCTAACTCGACGATAGATTTAATACAATAAATACATAGATAACATCCAAGACCCGAGATGAACTAAAAAAGTTCGTTTCCTTGTTTGACCCGGCCGGGGATCGAACCCGAGACCTTGGGTTTTACAGTCGGCGTGCCAATCCGCTGCCCCACCGAGGCCGACATAATAAGTATATAATAAATTACAGTGAGAGCTTAAATAAGCGATAAACCTTAAGAAGCTGGGATCCCTTGGGTGAGAGAGGTTTACAGTGGCACAGAGTAATACTTAATTCCTGGGAAGTGGCGGATGGAGTGATAACTCGCTTCAGTCAGTTTTCCTAGAAATAATCAGTACCCTTAGCATCTCAGAAATAAAAATGTATCCAGGCTAGTTCAGAGAAGCACTCGTGGCCTAGGCGAACCGAGTGATTGGAATCAATCACTTGGTTAAGCAACAACAGGCGCAGTCAGGTACAGGATGGGTGAGCGTCCCGTGACTACCACTAGTGGCATTTTTTCGAGCGCTTCCGTGCTTCGCAAGGCACGTTAAGCCGTTGGTGCCGGCGGTCATATAATGGCAGTCGTTAAGCCATGTCAGAGGTCTTATGGGCGGTTTGATAACTTCTGACAGTAAGGCCCGCCACTGTCTTACAATCCATACCAACCCGGACTTGGCCCCCGTGGTGGAGTATGGCCTAACCTTCCTGCGATGCAGGAAGAGACCCGTGCCCCAGCAGTGGGGACATACAAGGGTTGATAAGGAGGCTAGTTCAGACTGCGTTTATTTTAAAAGATACATAAGAAAATCTTTGGATTTTCCACTTCTCTCGCACTAAAATTGTTTTTTGAGGCTATTTTTATTATTATCATAATTGAGGCATTTTAGGATAGATAAAGTATCATAGTGGCACCCTGGAAAATGACGGATGAACACGCTAGAAGAGGCTCGGCAACTCTTGTGGAAGGATCCGAACCTCTACACCCGGTACCATACAATCAGTTTCGGATATGGTTAAGGCTGCTAACCGAAAATAAGCATTCCGAACTGTCAAAGACGATAACAAACTGTAGACAAAACAGAGAGGCTGTACCAACGAAATGCCTTGCGCGTAGTCTGCTGTATCTGAGGAAATCCAATCGAAGCTGACAGGCCAGTGCTCACTGAATAAACACACATTCACATAAAATTAAGTAATAACTAACCATATTCACCAATGCATCCGTATACTTGAGACGCACAATACTTAAATTAATAATGTCTGAAATTGATCTGTACATTAAGTACAAAACAAACTAATTTTCAAAATACAGGACCACCTAGTTTGACAATTAGTTGAATTGATAGTTGAACCAATAAGTGATATTGTAAAGCCCTCAAGGCTTATAATACCCCGCCTGAATGTTGCTCTTTATGGTGAGAAATAAACTTTTACTTTATTTTTCTTCTACATCATGGGACTGACCGACAGGCCGTGCCTTAAAGAAGTGTTACCTCTTCCTCTTTGTCCCACGTGACTATTCACTCTCTTGGAAAATCAACAAAATACCATCATTGAGAAGCAAGGACCTCTGTGGGAGGCCGGCAGTGACATTAGATAGATAGATAGAATATTCTTTATTGCATGTACACCAAGGATTACATAAGAGACTTATAAAATAACAGTACAGTACAAGTGGCGGCCTTATTACTAAAAGTAATTTCTTTCAGACAACCATTGACGGAAAAGAAGAAACGGAAACTGAAATACGGGTAGTCGGCGCAACTAAACAATATTAGATAACATATTATTTTATAGTTGATACACATACATAAACGATACATAAATATGAAATTGATACACATACATAAACGGTACATAAATATGAAATAAATATACACAAGGAAAAAAAAAACATAGGACATGAACGAAAAATATACCTACATAATACTAGAAAGGGATTTCACAAATACAAATAAAAAAAACTTACATTAAGGAAAAATAGTGGTTATGCACTCTGTTTTAGGGCACTGCTGACTTTCTGAAAAGAGATCTCACAGCTCTTCTGAGTTCCTTAGGCCAAATATGAGGCCCAAAATTAGGAAATCACTTCCTTGTACTAGCTTAGTTCGCACTGCACAGAGACCTCGCCCGCTTCGCACTTGCAATCGATTCAGCCAGGTGAGGGTGGCAATCAGGCGGCCAGTGATCACATCACGTGCCGAAGCGGTCTCAAATACATCGCTTATATTATTAGCAAGTCTGCCCGGAACAACCACGTCGATTCCATAGGCACGCCCTTCCCTACAAGCGATTCTTTCCAAAGCTAAAATGATATGAAAGTTCTTCTCTTGTCTTTCTACAGGGCTTCCTTTAAAATACGCAGTTACTAACACGTCAAATAGAGTTGGTGGTCTGTAATAACTTTGGGTCCATAAGTTTTTTCTCAAATTGATACGTTTGGAAATATGAGGGTTCCAAAATCTTTACTAAATTTACGGTTTGTGCGCTATAGGAATAATGCAGCTTTTGGTATATTATTGTCATGTTGTCATGAACGAATGTCTATGATATTTAACTCGTGTAAGCATTAGCGCTACAAAGTTGAATAATAAGGAAGGCTTCTTATTCTAATGGTGCCTCTCTACTAATTGAGGTTAACCGTAACCTCCCCATATTCCTATCTTCTCTTTACCAAGCGAAATCTTTGACGTTGGTCCCTCTAGCCCGTTCACTGATGTGTGGCCAAAAGGCTAGGCAAACTAAACGTAAATATTCAAGAGTCGCAGTGCAAAAGTTTTTAAAGATACAAAACTCTAATTGACTTGTTTCAGAAATTACGCATTTTAGAGATAATCCTGTGTACTTACCAAGGTGGCATTGGGAATGTAGCAACGCCTTTTCGCTCTACTGTGGAAGCCAAGGAGGGTTACGTCCGAAGCTTGCCAGGACTGTTATTCCGGAATTCGAAACTTCGAAGCTTCCGTTTCACAATTCGAAAATTCGAAATTTCGTTTTCTGGAATGCCAGCCCTACTACACCCCGACAACAATGAAGTAACAAGCAGCGCTAAGCCATCACAACACAAATAGTGAAGTGGAGATCTTAGATACAATTATGTCTCTCACACAGCACAAAAGCTTGCTCTGGTCCTAAACTAGGATGTTTGGTTCCATGACAACCAGGCAAGGACATCACAGACATAAAAATATACCCAGATTTCAGTTCAGTTCAGATGCAGTTGGCAATTCCTCTTAGTGTTTAACTGACATTTTCTTCTTCTTCTGCAGGCTATATTATGTAGTCCACTGCTGGACATAGCCCTCCTCTAATGAGAACCATAGCGCCCTGTCTTCAGCTTGCCGCATTCAGCATCTGCCGGTAACTGACATCTGAGTCGACAAAATACTAAACATAAAAGTTTTTTAGTATTTAAAATGAAAGATGACCTCTCCATATTATTGTTAATATCTTGCCAAGCGAAATGGGCCTTCAACGCTGGTTACAGTCGTCCATTGCCTGATGTTTCTGAGGCATGAAATCCTTCTTCTTTCAACACACTATACTTAGTTGTACTCAGAGCTGTATTATTTCAAACTGGTCTAATAACAGCATAATCTTGAAAAAATACATGTTTCCATTTGTTAGGTAACATATATTATATTTTTTTAACAACCCATAAAAAGACTCTTTGACATTGACCTCTTCTCTTTGTGCTTGACCTAATTTGGAACAAATCACAAACCTTTCTTAAACGGGAATTATAACAATAATATTAGCCTTTTCGCATCTACTTAATGAGATAATTTATACAGCGTCCAGTGGTATCTTCACCCACACTAAATGGGTGAAGGGACCACTCCGACGCTGTAGTGCCTGGGACATGGTTTTATAGATGGTGAAGGCTTGCCCAGCATCTGTACCATCCTGACAGCTTAGTCGGCCTAGCCCACAGGATTGAATGACTAGTCAATACGTGCGGAGCCAACCAAGCCGTGAGTTTCCCCACGATGTTTTCCTTCACAGTTAGCGTGTGGTAAACGGGAATTAAGGTAATTTACATATCTAAATAATAAAGTGTGTTAAGATCCGTTAAATTACGTTCGTTAAAATAAATACCAAATTTTAAAATATTATTTCGCTAGCCTATATTTAATAGTCTATAAAGTTCTGACCTTTGACGACTGCTTCAGTTTTTCGTTTTATGTGCGATGAAGACTTCTGTGTGAAATGAAATGAATAAAAGGTTTTATTCAAAGTAGCACAGAAAATGCGGCTAATGAACGTTACAACTCAAAGTAGCTGTCCATATCAAAATCTACATCATTTTGGAGAAAAAATGGACAAAAAAACCTCCAAACTTAGTCTTTACTTTTCAAAGTCCTTGATTAACAGAGTTTACATAAAATAAAATAAAACATAGAACTCATGCATTGTATTGGTTTTAACTCCAGACAATGTCGTCAGGCTATACTAGTCCACTGCTGGACATAGCCCTCCTCTAAAGAGCGCCACGTTGGGCTATCATAGGGGGTCCATAATCCCCACGCTGGGCATGCGGGTTGGGGATCGCAGTTCGGTGGAATTGTACTGCAGGGGGTGCTGCTCAGCTGCCCACCCCCCGGTTTGTGTCCCTTAGTCGCCTTTTACGACACCCGCGGGAAGAATTGGGTTGGTGCTATTCTCTAGGCCGAGACTCTAGACATCATTGGCATCTAAATAATCCTTTATGTAATAGTAGCCCTTTGGGCACGAAGTGTACTTAACACATTTTTGAACCGCGTTTCAGGCAGGCAGGCAAAATACTTAAAGAACTTAATACGACTAGCAGGGTTAGTTAATCTGGCTGTCCAACGTCTACATTTTTCACAAACACTGCATTTTTTTAACCAGTATCGTTTCCGACCCAAATTATTCTTCTTCTTCATCAGGCTATATTAGTCCACTGCTGGACATAGCCCTCCCCTAATGAGCGCCATAGCGCAAGGTTGTGCCATCATTGGGGAGTAATGCCCATAATCCCCACGCTGGGCATGCGGGTTGGGGATCGCAGTTTGGTGGAATTGTACTGCAGGGGGCGCTGCTGCCCACCCCCCAGTTTGTGTCCCTTAGTCGCCTTTTACGACACCCGCGGGAAGAATTTGGGTTGAAGCTATTCTCAAAGCCGACACCACCCAGCACCCAAATTATTACATCAAGTTTTATTCTTATAACTTACACAACTTTTATATAGGTTGTAACGGTGCACACCTCTTTACACATTTTTTAAAAATTTTTTAATTATCTATTACAATCTATTACTTTCAAAAATTTTAATTTAGGTACGTCACCCATTTTTGAGATTTCCCTCATTCTTATCATTACTACTTCACATCTTGACTAGACCTGACAATTTTTACCTGCTTATTCCGTTTTTATCCACTTTTCTGTTTCTATTATAAATAAAACATACTATAAATAAAGCGCAAGGTTGAAGTCGTTCCAGTTTTATTATTTATTAAAAGTTATAGAACATCACATTGGAGCCCAACGAGGGGCGTTAACTTTTTTCACCTATCTATACGCTTACTTTATTTACCTGTATACAGGTAAAAGCAGTACAAGTTCGAATCAAACGGCGCTCGCCCCCACGCCCCTGCCGGTGATAAATCGTGCATTAATTAGAAAATCTGTCGCGTATTAAATTTAAACAGCCTACCTGCGGCGACTGTTAGTGAGGTGCTTAATTTAATACTGCGAATTACGCAGTACCAATGACAATGATGAAGCGGCGGCGGCGCAATGGGTGGACTTGCGGCTTAACCACATGGAGGGGTTCCGGTTAGAACTCGCGAAACGCCTGCTATTTTTGCTTCGCATGTTTGAGAATTGGGTGTTATATTTTCTCTACAACTTGTAGGGAAAAGCGACTCCTTATTTGTAATGCGCTATATGTATTACATAAAATTTACATTCTTCTATGAGGAATAGTGATTTGCTGAAGGCTGCTAAAGCGCGGAAAGCGCGAATTCAAAAACATAAAATCGGCTGTCATATAATGACATTCGTTAAACCATGCCAGAGGCCTTATGAGCAGCTTGATAACTTCTGACAGTAAGGCCCGCCACGGTCCCACAATCCTCCACCAACCCGGATTTTGCCCCGGTGGTGGAGTACGGCCTAACCTTCCTACCATGCAGGACCCGTGTCCCCGCAGAGGGGACATACAAGGGTTGATGTTAAATCCTCGAGACATACTATTAAAAGTCTTCAGAGATTCTTGTTTATTTTTTCGTTGTGGCTCCACTTTGACTGTACCTACCCGCCAGGCTTAACAGTACCCAACTCGGCCGAGGCTCTTACCACCGATACATATTTTTCAGTGGCACAGCCGAAAAGCTCAGCTCTAGGTGCAGATTTGCTCGGGCCGTCGCTCACGCGGCGTATGCATTATTGAGCACCACTGAGTAGCGAGACGAGACGTGCGTGCCGCGTTTGGAGCAGGCGAGTTGCAGTTCTAGTTACTTGTCGGGCAAGTTATGATGGCATTCTTTGTCGACTTAAATTTCATATAACTGCAATTTATGATGCGAGATTAGAGCCACATTAATGGCTCTTTAGTTCCAGTTCCTCTTATCGGAAAAGTTACGGTGATATTCTTGTTCTTCGATGACAATAAATTTCTAAAAGATTTGCGCCAATTGAAGACTTTTCTACGCTGTTCTATGTACCATGGAGTAGATTTTGTTAAGTAATGCATTGAAGTACAATGAAGTGGCGTGAACAGGTCAACTAAATTTCATTGCCGCTTGAAGTCTGTGCGTGTATCATAGCTTCCAGGTGTCAATAAAAAGACAAAATATATAACTATTAACGGTTGGGTCACCAACGGTTAGGCCACCAACCGTCAATCTGTCATTGCACTTTAGTGCACTAACAACTTCAGAGCCAGCGTTCTTCATGCAAATCTTAGTACAAGTCAATTGCTGTTTTTTTTTTGTGTCTGCTTAAGTTGATTTAGATACTCCGTCAAGTAAGGGCAAAAATTCGTCAAGCTCAGCAAGCAACAATCAGTGGCAAAGAAAAAAAATTTGTACAATAAACTGAATGGTGGAGTATGGCATAACCTTCTTGCAAAGCAGGAAGAGATCCATGCCCTAGCAGTGGGGACATTCAAGGGGATATTGATCGAAACTGGGCTAGCCTCAATTTTGAAAACATAACTAGTTTTATATAAAGTATTCAATTTACAGCTAATCAACCTATAGATGTTAAACTTTAGTCCGTTCTAACTGCAAGAGCAGCAAGCATATAATCAAATTCAAATTAAAAATCTATTGACCAACGCACAGGTGACTTTACTAAACTTAAATTTAGCCGCTAAATAGGTTTTTAAACTTAAAGTACCCGAATTACTAGCATCACTGAACACACAAACACCGTTCATTTATCTCTACGTTAGTGTATCCTCCCTCTGGCTTAGTGTAAACGTGGCACAACCAGCAAGAGTACTCAGAGCCCCCTAGTGTCTGTCGCGCCAGACAGCCGCATTCCCAGCCCTCAGCCACATCCTGGTAACTATATCAGATTTTACTCAAAAATGCACCTTAATGCCTTAGGAGAAGAACTAGAGCTGAGGTCCTAGAGGCGAAAGAGAGCGTATGGAATAAAAAGCCTACACGCGCTGAAAAGTAGTTGTTTAAATGAAATCTCTTCATAGATACTGCCAATAGCAACAACGTTATCCATACACGTATTTGTCTTCTACGATATGTAGATAAGGACTTCCAGTTTGTGGACGAAAACACTCAATGGTCAGCCAACAAGACCCGTAACTTTTTTATAAAGCCTATAAAAGTTTCTTTGTTTAATTTCAAAGTTACGTACATTTGCGAATTTGTAGTCGCAATACCGCACGCTAACGGTGAAGAAAAACATCGTGAGGAAACCCGCGGCTTGGTTGGCTCCGCACGTATTGACTAGTCTTTCCTGTGGGCTAGGCCGACTAAGCTGTCAGGATGGTATAGGTGCTGGGCAAGCCTACACCATCTATAAAACCATGTCCCAGGCACTACAGCGTCGGAGTGGTCCCTTCACCCATTTAGTGTGAGTGAGGATACCACTGGACGCTGCATAAATCATCTCATTAAGTAGATGCAAAAGGCCAATATTATTTTTATTATTATAAACGTTTCAGAGAGAGAGAGAGAGAGTATAGGCTTAATTGCCGCGCGTGCCCGACGGGGGTTGGCAATTTCAAGCGCTGAAGAATTTGACCACTTCAGATATTCTCGTTTCCTCAAGATATTTCCCTTCATCATCATCTTTATCTGTATCTTTTTTATAAACCTATTTAGAGGCTAAAAATTCCACCCATGCCGGTATTCGAACCCGCGACCTCTAGCTATCCGTGCCAGCGCTCTATCCAACTGAGCTAATGGGCGACTCAACGGCATCAGTGAAATTTCGAACCTCTTTACACTATTCTCTGTATTACGTACAGGCAGCGACATCTGGCTTAAGTAGATTGCTTCACTTACAGCCCCGACTACCTACTTTGCAGTTAGGTTTTAACATCGGAATGATATCGCAGTACCCACATGATTATACTATTTTTATTTTTAATGCTCTAACCCGTGTTAGGTATGGACAATTTCAAAAACCTATTTATCTCTAAATCTTTTTTATCTCTAAATTAAATTGTATCTTGGGGCACAGTTTTACGTTCTGGTGAAAGTAAAAAAGGAGAGTTCCCAGGACGCTGGCAGCATTCCCCTACTTGTCAGGCGCTGGCCGAGATAGCTACCAGTTCTTGGGTCGCCTGATGAGTCGATGAGGCGCGCCGATATTTTTATTTGGAGTTTACGCGCATCTGGCTCCCACGGACACATCGTCTCGTTCCCTATCAGCGCAAATAGTCAGGTGAATCGAATTGAAAGTTCTGAAATTGAAAGAAAACAATATCTGAATATAGTAGCGATAAGACCGCCAATTGTATGAAATTTCTTAAATTTAAGAATCATGGTTCTAATATTTTTTCTGGTTGTGCAATAAAGTGTTCACTATCTATCTATCCTTCAAATGCACTAACCCGTGCTAAATACAATTTTAAAAACCTAGTTAGAGACTAAAAATTCCACCCATGCCGGGACTCGAACCCGCGACCTCTGGCTAACCGTGCCAGCGTTCTCTCAACTGGGCTATTGGGCGACTTACCGGCATCAATGAAATTTTGAATCTCTTTACAATACTCTCTGTATTACTTACAGGCATTATTTTGGAATTTATATGCATGGGTGGAATTTTTAGCCTCTAAACAGGTTTTTAAAATATTTGAATATATTATATAGCTTGCCCAGATCTTTCTCTGCACGACGTAGGAACTAGGACTCCAGACGGAAGTTGGCGCGTGTTACAGCATAGTTCAGAGCTGTACCGTTCGCCGTCGCCGTATATAATTTATTAATCGCGCCGGGAACAATAGATAAAAGTTCCGTTAAAGATCGCGAAGTATGCGACGAGAGTGCTTGATGAAAACACTCCCTTACATGGAGCTTAGAAGCTAACTGAGATGGTTTAGAATGGAGTAATATTCAAACAACAGAAACATATCTGGGTAGGGAAAGGGCGGTGGTAGCGGAGCGGTGTAGAACGCCGGCCTCTCAATCGGGAGGTCGTGGGTTCAAAGCCCGGCATGTACCAATGACTTTGTTTTCTAAGTTATGTACATTTGTGAAATTATAGTAGCAATACCACTCGCCGACGGCGAAGAAAAACATCGTAAGGAAACCCTAGTGTCTGAAGGGTTAACGTACCTCAGCGCTTGCTACGTACAATGGCCCAACTATGAGGCTAAGTGCGGAAATCTCAGGTCTAACTATCTGGGTAGGGAAATGGGAGCTTCTAAAAGTAATCGGTACGATTACTCGATATCAACCATTGTATGTCCCCACTGCTGGGGCACGGGTCACTTCCTGCATCGCAGGAAGGTTAGGCCATACTCCACCACGGGGGCCAAGTCCGGTTAGATAACTAATTACATTCTTTTTAAATGCACTAACCCGTGCTAAGGACAATTTTGTAAACCTATTTAGAGGCAAAAAATTCTACCCATGCCGGGACTCGAACCTGCGACCTCTGGCTAACCGTGCCAGCGCTCTCCCAACTGAGCTAATGGGAGACTAGCGCCATCAGTGAAATTTCCGACAGAGATTGGGTTCATGCTTTCAAGTAGGTGGAATCCAGTGCTAAAATGCAAATACAAATTACGCGCCTTATCAACGGACCTGTCCGTGGGCGTACGGAGTGTTGTGTGTCGGCCAGCTGCGGAAAAATAAAAGTGACTATCCACAATAATTGACTGTACTCGCCACTTCGGGTAGACCCAAGACATCGGCAACTGTAACTCTGCCGAAACGTCGGGAAATTAGACCCGTTTACATACAACTAGTATTAAGGTAAGTAGTTGATTTTCTTGATATTCTAGGTTTTCTTGAAACTTCCATTATTATTATTATTAATAATACTTTTATTGTACTTACACAAGCAATAAACAATACGGCGGAATCGATGCATAATGGAACCCAAGTAGATAAGTTAATCCCAGGCAGTTAGTTCAAGGCCTGGCTCTCAACTTGGAACGTTGCATATCCTTTACTATAATAAACACTGGAACGACTTTAGGTGTTGTTTTATTTGTAGATATGTAGTTATAATAAAACAGAAAAACGGGATAAAAACGGATAAGCAGGTAAAATAGTCAGGGGCATAGTTGTAGTGATGAAAAATGAGGGAAATCGAATAATGTGTGACGTAATTTAAATATTTGAAAATGATAGATAGAAAAAGAAATAAAAATGGTGCGAAGAGGTTTGCACCGTTACAAACTTACGCTCTGCTGACACAGCTTCGCACATCCATGTTTATGTTTAGATGTAAATACTCCAAGTACATGCAGTGCGCGGCCGGCACCATGCCCTCACCTCGGGAACAATGGCTGTTGTTTATAGCTCTTCCGCGTCATTAGCCAGTCATTACAGGGAGACACTTCGGGAGACACTTGAGCGGTGGTAGCTCAATGGTTATAGTGTGGCCATTAGTGCTGTGCACTCCCTGAGGTATGCGTGGCGAGGTGGGAGGCGAAGAAAAAAAGAGCGTTGACGGCGCACTGACAGAGCGCAGCAGCCCATTCTCCCCCCCCCCCCCGTCTCACCGCGCGCATACCTCAGATACCTCAGGGAGTGCATAGCACTAATAGCCACACTATAGAACCATGGACTCGCAAGTTAATTTCGAAGCTACGTACATTTGCGAATTTGTTGTCGCAATACCACACGCTAATGTGAAGGAAAACATCGTGAGGAAACCCGCGGATTGGTTAGCTCCGCGCGTGTTGACTAGTCTTTCCTGTGGGCTAGGCCGACTAAGCTGTCAGGATGGTATAGGTGCTGGGCAAGCCTACACCATCTATAAAACCATCTTCCAGGCACTACAGCGTCGGAGTGGTACCTAACAATGACGAAGGCACTGCCTCTATCAACAACTATCAAAAAGACTTTCTCTCTCTCTCTTAAACAAAAGCATGTGCTCCGCAGTGCAATACGATAAAATGACTTAATAAAACATTTACATACAAACACTTACATTGCTTCTGGCCCCACACTAGGATACCCTGGGTCGTGGAAACCAGAAACAGCGAATTTACAAACATGTAAACATCCAAGACCTGGGTTTTTTTTCCCCAGCTGGGATTCGAACCCGGGACCTCTTGCATGGTAGGCAGACGCGCTACCGCTACTCCACAGAGGTGGTTGTATGTAGCCTTTAAGCGTCCCACTGCAAGGCACAGGCCTTCTCGCGTAGGGTATGGGCTTGATTACCACGCGTGCCCTCCGCGGACTGGAAATTTCATGCGCTGTGTTATTTCAACACCTCAAACGCTATCCATTCATTCATTTCTGTAATGGTCAACAGAATTAGAAGGAAGCAAGAACAATTCGCCCGGCGCCGACGAACGTAATGTGGTAGAGACAATAACCACTAAAATCCCGGACCAAATCCAAAGACCACACGAAAAATAAAAAGAAGTAACTAAAAACCAGCCACGGCACAATTTGGCATCACGTCTTACGATACTATTTAAAACGCAGGACGTGAAACCGCCCCATTAAATGACTATTGCAGTGGCATCGAACAATGAATATTCTGGTCATGCTCTGTTCCTGCGAAACCCTTGAAAGCCAGAGCTCACCACAGTTCGAGAAGAGCAATAGTACACTCATATTTGCCCCTGCCAACTCCACAAAATCTGGCAGCGCTCCTATCAGATAGCAGGCCAACTATAGCGCTGGACAGAAACGGCTTTGTATATGCACGCTTGATAACCCAATTTCTGGGGCAAAAATGTGGAAGGCACATGACAGATGGCGAGATAAACGGAAAGTAGGTTGCGGGTTCTTTAGGTGACTTTTCGCTGTGCCAAATTGCGTACTGCCTTGTGTAACAGAGGAATAGCTCTATGTGTTGTAGACTTTTAGTCCGGATTTACTTACGGGTGTTGTTATATCGGAAAAGTTCGACCAGGTTTCTTACGTTAGGTGCTTACAAAAGTTTTAGTTCAAAATAGCTCTATGTGTATGCAGGGTTTTTAAATAAATGCGCATTTCCTGCAATACAATAGAATAGAACGATAATAGGGGATGTATTAGCAAAAAGAAAGATAAAAAGTACCCGGAACCCGCGTGCGTGCAAGCAACGACTTATGAACGTTGATGAAGCGAAGGTGATCTGTCAGGATCGTGGCAAGTGGCAGTCGCTGGTCTCTGCCTGCCCCTCTGGGATACAGGCTTGAGGTTGTGTATGTATAATAGAATAGAAAATTTTTACTTGTCTTCAAGCGAAATGAGGCACAACAATCACTTATATTAGAGGCATTAATGACAATTAAAAGACAATAATTCGCTTCCTATTGTAAGTTTTAGTAGATCTATGTAACTAATCTTGTAAACGTATATATCGGAATTTTATTTAACCTAGGAATAAAATACACTGGCTACGTTAAACAATACATTAGTATGTTAAAAAATCATGTGAATAAAGATCATTTGAAAACGAAACAAAACCAAACAAGTTTCTGTGAAGCCTTGTAACGGTGTATAGTCATCATTTTTGTTATTTCTTTTCATTCTGTTTCGTATATTATTTTTAAACTCAAAATTTTAAATAACCTCACATACTCTTCATTTCACTTTGATTTCAACACACTGCTATTTTGCCCTTGGAATAACACAGTTGTGATTACCTACTTACGAGTATAGTCTTCAACTCTAAGAAAACATAATTTAAATATGGTGATAATTTAGGATGTGTGGTTAATATTAACGATTTTAATGGCTATTAGAATTTGTTTATCGCAAAACTGGGTCCGCGATTTTATGAAGCTCATGCTTTACGCACTCTACCAAAGTTGCAATAAATCACTATCCTGCATAAGGATGTGACCATTCTATATGGTTTGACAAGATTTCTATAAAACATCAATTCACTTCAAAATAGAAAAATACTTTAAAATAACAAAAAAAATCAAACCATGTTGAAACAAAAGTTGTTGTTAATGACAAACCGACTTGCTTTAATAATTGTGCATTTAAAAAATAACCATGTACAGCTAAGTGTTAACTTTAATCTCAGACTATTAATATATCTTGAAGTTGGAGTCCTCCTTCTGGAAAAAGAATAGAATTTATTTGAGCTAGCTTTGAGTTCAGTTTGGCGTTAACAGAGGATATTCCGCTCTTAATCTTTTTTGTCTTTTCCTTCTAATAAAGAAGAACACTTGACACTGTTTTCATGTCTACGAGAAACTTCAAATATTTAACTAAAAATAAATATGGTAACATTTTACTATTGAAACATTTACCGCATAGAAAACAACATTATTGCACAGAAATTTAATTTATGTGTCCAAGCTCTCTAACTTAAGTATTAATCTCTTTATGCGTCTCTTTTTTTATCCATACACGCAAGAATTTATTGCGTTTCTATCAAAGAAAACAAACCCATCAATCAAGTCAGGTATCACCAATCATGAACGAGTAATTAAATTTTAAGAGTAATTATAAACATAACATTAACATACTGGCACATACATTGCTTCTGGCCCCACCCTAGGCTACCCTGTGTCGTGGGTACCGGAAACAACGACATCACAAACAGTGTTATTTGAATTTTTAAGCCCAAACGCCATATTCACTCCTACCTATTTTAACCAATTAAACCGCCTAGTTGCGCGCTCCTCCAGACTACGGTTAGAGTCGGTAGCCACCACTTTATTGATTACGAAAGGCGGAGGCCGCGGGCGGCCTGATAAAAACTTTATATACCACAGACTACGTACAGTTCAGCGCAGAGTAAAACGCTGTAACGCGATTTTCTTGTTTTTTTCTTACCCGACTGCGCAAGAACGTTTTCGATTATCGTTTACGTATGTATGTTTCTTTGTTACGGTCTGTAGCCTAAACGGTTTGATGGATTTCGCTTTGAGAGGTATCGTTCAATTCTTGACACTAGGGAGTGTAGGAATATTAAACAACATATTCTTACGTTCGGTAAGAATATTAAGCTGTTAATTTTCACTCCTCTAAAACCCACACCCATCAAATGGAGTGAAATGCCCAGAACTATCTACATTCCAGTTGTACTATTTAATATTTAATGTACTATTTAATAAATGCAAAAACATGTAAATTCTGCAAGAGTAAAAAATTATTAGTAAGGTAATTACGTTTTCCCTTATAAATAATCGCGATTTGACCCGTTTAATATATAACTATGTAAAGTCTATTTTTTCTTACTTCTTCAATTTAGTAAACAAGATTCCACCCGTAAACTGTAACTTTTTAGTCCAAAACTGCCATATTTCCATAAATGAAGTAACTTGGAACCCTCTTTTAGATAACACGCTGCCAATTTTATAAACATAGTTCATGATAGTTCATGAATTTGCGAAAAAATGTCTAGTTTAGGCATCTAATCTCAATTTTAAGGTTAGAATCTTGTTTACTAAATTGGACAAGTAAGAATAAATAGACTGTATGAGTATCACGATTCATTAAGAAATACTAGTAAAAAAAAATGTTTATAAAAAAGTAGGCCTGCGATGTTTATGGATGTTACCTATTACTCTGAAAATTATTTCACAATGAATCCCCTCATCCTATGATTACGGACGGTGGTCTTATGCATAAAACATGACACATTATTATGTCTAAAGTGTCCGAAAATCATTGTAAAATAATATAAATACAAGCAGGAAGAGACCCGTGCCCCAGCAGTGGGGACATACGAGTACAAAGGGTTGATATCAACATCAGTTGTTATCATCTTTTTATAAAATTGAGCTTAGAAACACCATAGCAGAAAATATCAACAATTCATTGTCTCTAATGGCTCTGTTTCTGTATTACTTATAAGTAGCGGCTTTGCTGGTATTTGTATCTTGTTAATGTTATAGTAATTTTGTTTATTGTACCAATTGCTTCCCAAATAAAGTAAAATACCCAAGTACCAAGATGAGAACACAGCCATTTTTTTCAAAGAACAACTTACTGCATTTTAGGCACGGCACTGCATCGGCAGTACAGTAGACTACAACCACTGTTATTTGTACAAGTATTCGTTCTGATAACGGGGTGCTACTCAAGATTGTTGGATGCTTTATTTAGCCGCCACTTAGGTGATAGTTTTGCCAAGCATTTGCACTTTAACTAGATTCTTAAATACACAAGGAATTAATAACAGTGCATTCAGGCTCCAGTCTATGCAGGGTGTGACAAAATCCCGAAAAAATAACAGCTGTTTAACACAATAACAGTTGTTCCATAGCATGGAGCAACTGTAATATTTTGAACTTTTGTATGGAGTCACTAATAAACACCTGCAATATTATTAAAGCACGCGGCGCGGGCCCGCCGGTCTATGATCTAATAAAAGAGGTGGACCTAATATCTTGCAAATTTTTTGAAACAAGAATTTTCAGCCTCTAATTAGGATCTTAAAGAGTTTTCAACACGATGCAAAATTTCTCAACTCAATTCGTTTTCAATTTAAGTATATACTTAAATTTAAATTCAATTTAAGTAAAGTGATATTCTAAATATATGGCATTTCTTAGTACTAATTACATTACCTCTGTTGTTCAAACAACCCAGATTTCAGCGTCTGAAATCTGGGTAGTTTGACCATCCCACAACTTTGTGTCTGATAGAGAGTATTATAATGTGAATGTGTTTAATGATCTTTTGTTAAAAATGTTTGGATGCACGTTACTTGTGACGCTCTTAATCACCTGAATCTCAATAATAGTTTGTCTCAAATAGATGTTGTATTTACTCTAAAATTAAGTTTTACGATTTACTATTGACGGCCTCTGTGGTGCAGCGGTAATGCATCTGCCTACCATGCGAGCGGTCCCGGGTTCGATCTCCGGCTGGGAACAAAAAAACCCAGGTCTTGAATGTTTACGTGTTTCTAAAGTAGCTGTTTCTGGTTCCTACGACTCAGGGTATCCTAGTGTGGAGCCAGAAGCAATATATGTGCCTGTATACAAATGTAAATGTAAAAGATTTGGGTGTAAGATGTTCTTTTAATTTCAAATTCTCCTGATTTCGCTGTTTACGAGTAGCAGCCTTGAGGGCTGGTCCGTTCGTTCGGTGCCACAGATAAAAGTTACTCTATTATTTCTACTCGAGACGGTTATCAGTGAGCCGGCGGCGTTTTGAGAAAAACGCTTCCTGGACGCGTATTTCGCTACCGCATCGATGCGATCGCGCATTTTGAATTATGTATTTAGTTGTTCGAAAAGTGTATTAGTGCGGTTATCGAGCGTCTTCGCGGTAAAATTATTTATTGAAAGAGTTTTTGATGATTTTTTGTTTGGCTTCTAAGCTTTTGGGATTCTGTGCCCCAAATATGTATCGTTAAAACGGTGATTGTTAAACCGTCCCAACCACCTATCGGCTATTATTGTTTTGCGCAAAATAGTGATTAATGGGGAAATAGAGGAGCTGCCCACCTGTTCATTCAGCATTGTAAACAACCCTAGATAATTTGGAAATTTTCAATTATACAATATCTGATAAGACACAGTTAATATTTACATTTCATAAGGCATCACTTCGAAAACCTTGCAAAGTTTTTGCGTGAAGCCTGAGCCAATTTTATAAACATTTTTTGATAAATTTTAACTCTACGCAGGAATAAGAAATAGTTGACCAGACAAACTATTACATCAATACGAAAAGAAGCTATAGATTTTCCCAAGGATCATGGAAAAGATCCATAGCCCAAGCGGCCCAGTCAATTAGCACTAGCAGGCCTGAATCGCCGTCAAAAGTAAAAATGTGTTTTTGGCCCTGCTTTAATATGAGAAAAAGGACTGAAGTAATAGTTGGAGCTTTCAGTTCAACAAATCAAAAAAAAACTGAAATATTAAGAAGCGGCTCCGAGTAAGCTACTGGTATACCTCTTTCTATGCACTAACAGTTATGTATAATTTACATGGTAGAAAACAAAAAGTGTACATGATAAGAGGCCCGTCCCTTAGGAACTCATTCAATGCGTATATGAAAATACCTACAAGGGCATACTGTATACATATTATATCCGTCAGTTGAAAAAAAAACACTCTTCCAGATAACCTTGGGTTATGTGCGGGTGCGGGTAGTGCCCGGAGAGAGTTATTGTAAATAATTATATATATATATATATATATTATATATATATATATATATATATATATATATATATATATATATATATATATATATATATATATATATAAATATATAAATAATATATATATATATATATATATATATATATATATATATATATATATATATATATATATATATATATATATATACATATATATATTTATTTATATAAATATATATATAAACTACAAAAATCATTTTATTATATATCATTTTAATATGTATTCTAAGTTTTTATGTTATCCATTCGTTATACTGATAAGTATTTTTTTTAACTTATACGGTGCAATTTTATTATATGATATGATAACTATTTACAATAACTCTCTCCGGGCACTACCCGCACCCGCACATAACCCAAGCTTATCTGGAAGAAAATATTCATTAGTAATAAGCTCGTCTTTGTACAAATATGCTTATTGTGCAATAAATATTTTTTTAATCTAATCTAACCTTGGATATTAAAACCAACCGGCTTTTCGGCGACATTTCGCTTTTTTCACACGGACAGTTTTATATGCACTCAAATACCCCATCGCGGCCAGCCGTGCAGTCAAGCAAAGCCGAATTGACAATAAGCGGCGGTGGTTAGTGGTGTAATAAACAATGTCGACACACAAGGGCGTTTACGGCCGGCTGTCGAACGGCCGACATTGACATTGCGTGTCTGACATCCATAAAAAGGTACGCCAATTACACGTGGGGCCTACTCGCGATGGCCTCTTACAAGCTCACGATTCAGTACTACATCGAGCCTGAATAAATCTAGTAAAGGTTACAAAGTATTTATTTAAAAACCACACAAGAGATAAAACATATTGCGTTCGAATGGTGCTGAACTGTATTTATGGTCACATACCAACGTGTGTGTATGTGTGTGTTTGTATGTATTCTAGTAAAATTTTATTATATAGCCTATATATTCCACTGTAGGGCACGGGCCTTCTCTCAGAGAGAGAAAGAGAGAGAGTATAGGCTTAATCAGCACGTGTGCCCACCGCAGATGGGCAAGTTTGGGCGCTAAGGTATGCGAGTGCCTTAAACACTCAGATTTGCTCATGATATTTTCTTTAACCACGACGATAACATCACAATTGTACATAACGTCATTGTTATATTCCGGGGTTCGAACCTACAACCTCACAAATACTAATACTATAAACAAAAAGTTTATAATAATAAATAGTTTCGGAATTGTTCCTCTTATTTCACTAACATACTTAGTCTAAGTCAAATACTAACTATTTATGGATGTTTCATCTGAAGTAAATAAATAATAATAATAATAATAATAACTTTACCACAACATATCCATTGATTAGGTTCTGAAATAGGTTGCCTTGGAAAATGGTAACAAAAGAAGGGCGTCACAAACACGGTGATATACACAGACTGAGGATATTTGTACTGTACATAATATCAAGTAAGTTTGTATATAAAAGTGAAAGAGTAATAGTATTTGGCTGTAATATTGACAGTTGAATGAACCTTCTTTGTGAAGTGTTGTGTCAGTAGTACGGTTTCCTGCCGCTCGACTAACCGACGAGAAAGTATAATCTTGAAGATGGCGCCCGAACTAAATTGTCACGAATTCCACTACGTATATTTTCCATAAAATCTGTAGTTCGTAAGTAGGCCCCCAACGTTTGCGCGCTGAAATGTTTAACGACTTACTGTCAACGTGTTAATAACTGTTTTTACATTGATTTCCCCATTATCTACTAACACATTGTTGACAGAATGTGTGTTATTGTGTAATGACTTGTTTGCTTTAGTTAAGTTCTGTGCAGGTGATTTTATCATAGAGTGGTTAAAGCTTGGACTGCTATTAGCTGTGTACATAGATAGGACATGCGATTTAATAAAAGTGTGACATACGGGCGTGTATATTTGTTTACACGTTTTTTACACACGGCAGTATATCAAGATTATTCTTATGTTAAACGTCCCACTACAGAGCGCAGGCCTTCTCTCAGCCTTCTTCACGCGTGCCCACCGTGGATTGGCAATTTCCAGCGCTGAGATATTGTAACACCACAGACACTCTGGTTTCCTCATGATGTTTTTCTGCACCGTTAGCGAGTGGTATTGCTACTACAACTTCACAAATGTACAGTACTACACATCATAAAAGTTACACTATTTTTATTTTTAATGCACTAACCCGTGCTAAGGAACAAATTTAAAAACCTATTTAGAGGCTAAAAATTTCACCCATGCCGGGATTCGAACCCGCAACCTCTGGCTATCCGTACCAGCGTTCTACCAATTGAGCCAATGGGCGACTCACGGCATCAGTGAAATTTCGAACCACACACGAACAGTGAAGTTCTACGTTCGCGCAGACAAGAAGTGTAACGAAAGTACCCGAAGCTATAAGTACATTCAACATGATCCTTAACCGATACGGTTAAGGTGCATAATTGATTGCCGCAGTAGCGCTACCTATTTCGCTCACGCCGATATTGCCAACTAATAGTCACCTGCATCGATGACGTTAAATCAACCAATAGCAACAAAGGCGCGCGGCCTGCCATAAAATGAAACTATCTGGTTGGTCGATCAAATTGCCGCACATCCAAAATTTGGTCATCTGCGCAGGTCGGTACATCCGCGAGACTTATTTCTTGTGTAGCACTGTACATACTTATGTAGGAAACAAAGTCATTCGTACATACCCGTACTGGAGATCAAACCAGGGTCTCTCGCTTCCGAGTTAATTGTTCTACCTAATGAGCTACCGATGCTAATGAATGAACAAATCGATCGATCGATATCAACCCTTGTATGTCCCCACTGCTGGAGTACGGGTCTCTTCCTGCATCGCAGAAAGGTTAGCCCATACTGCACCACGGGGGCCAGGTTCGGGTTGGTGGAGGATTGTGAGACAGTGGAGGGCCTTACTGTCAGAAGTTATCAAGCTGCCCATAAGGCCTCTGATATGGCCTAACGACTGCCATTACATGACATCCGGAACCAAGGCTTAACATGCCTTGCAAAGCATGAAAGTGCTCGGAAAAATGCCACTAGCAGTAGTCACGGGATGGTCACCCATCTTGCACTTAACCGCGCCTATTGTTGCTTAACTCAAGTGATTGATTCCAATCGCTTGGTTCGGAATGAACAAATGATTTCATGAAAATTCTTTATAGCACTAAAAACAAATTTGTACAAACGCGAGCTTAATACTAGATAGTATTTCAGGTGGAGAAGTTTCTTTTGACCTTATTCGTATTTTTTTCACGTTCTTACGGCCTAGGTTCGATTCCCAATGCAGACATGAACCTGTGACTTTATTTAACTTAAAGTTAGGTACTTCTGCAAATTTATAGTAGCAATGCCACACATGAGACGTGTAATATAGACTTCATAAAAAAAACACTCACTTAGTCCATTTCAACTTGTATTGTACTCAACATATAAAACTCTACGCGACAAATCCGTTCACTTGTTTGCCGAGAAGATACAAAAAAGGAAAGTGTACCAAAGTGTGCCCTTGAAAATCACCTCCGTTTCGTAACCCCTATTTTTCTCCCATCCACGTCGTCCCGCTCATCGCATTCTAAACCCAATTACGCTGGTAATAAGTCACTTCTGCGAGTGAGCTGAAAGGGGAACGAAATAAAAGTCGTGCCGAACTGTGACTTGTCAGTGACACGCAGTCTCGGAGCTATTTGTTGTAGGCCGGGAGTTGACTGCGATTTCTGTCTTAAGAAAAATAAAGCGGCCAAGCGCGAGCCAGACTCGAGCACCATTCCGTGTTTATGTCTATGATGTCTTTGTCTCAAATAGTTATATACCAAAAAAAAGTCTATCTAAATTATTTATGTACATGCACCACGTACCGACTATATTCTTCATGCAATCCACTCCATCCAACGGTTGTCTGGAAGAGATCGCTCTTAGCGATAAGACCGAGAATTGTATAAAATTACTTAGATTTAAGAATCATGGTTGTAATATTTTTCTGGTTGTGCAATAAAGTGTTCTCTATCTCTATCTATCGGCTAGGGACTCGTAACGAGAGTTCAACTCATACTTGGCCGGGTTTTTGTTATTTATCGTTATAAAAAATATTTGATAAGAAACACATAATTTGATGCGGTTCTAAGATATATTACACTTTTTACAATAGAGCCAATACTATGAAATACGTTCTTGATTGTGGGTAGATTTTTATTGAATTTATTTTTTATTTGCTTAACCAACTTAATCCCCTGTAGTTACATATTTTTTTAATGTGAAAAATGCTGTAACTACTATAGTTCAACTGTACAATATAACTACGATAATAATAATAATAATAAAATAATTTATTTCTACAATCTATAATTTTTATCATCAGCTAAATAAATAGGTTGGAGCATAATCTTCAACTAAGGATACTGAAAAAATAAAAAAGCCCGCGGTACCTCTTCACCTTTGGCTGACTGTCGTTTAGTGGTGGATAAAGTCCAATATAGCTAAGCACCCGGAACTATTATTATTAATACTTTTATTGAACTTAAAATATAAACATAAAGTCGTTCAATGCGCTTTTTCTGTACACTATTGTGACAATTTAACTTTAACGTTAAATAGAAACATTAAGATTCTAATTAACTAGCCGAGGTAGCTAGCTAGCTCAAAGTTAATAAACAACATATTATTTTTAATGCACTAACACGTGCTAAGGACAATTTTAAAAACCTATTTAGAGGCTAAAAATTCCACCCATGCCGGGATTCGAACCCGCGACCTCTGGCTATCCATGCCAGCGCTCTTTCCAACTGAGCTAATGGGTGACTCACCGGTATCAGTGAAATATCGAACCTCTTAACAATATTTTCTGTATTACGTACAGGCAATACAGAGAATATGGTTTTTACATCGGAATGGTATCGCTGTACCCACATGATTATATTATTTTTAATGCACTAACCCGTGCTAAGCACAATTTAAAAAACCTATTTATAGGCTAAAAATTAGACCCATGCCTAGCAAACATCCTCTCTTTTCTCCAAAGACGTACTCACTGAAAGCGAGTCCCTTGCGCTAATTGGCAAATTCCTCCTCCACGACGGCCTCTGTTGCGTAGCGGTAGCGCATCTGCCTACCATGCAAGAGGTTCTGGGTTCGAACTCCGGCTGGGGACAAAAATCCCCCCAGGTCTTGGATGTTTACATGTTTGTGATTACGTTGTTTCTGGTTCCCACGAGACAGGGTATCCTAGTGTGGGGCCAGAAGCAATGTATGTGCCTGTATGTAAATGTTATGTTATTATATTTACGACGGCTTGCCTCGACACGCTAAGAAGAAGCAGCCTACTCCCGGCCTATGCACCCGGAGCTAAAGTAAAATAGTCACATACACCTGTGATTTATTTCCCCTCTCTCCCTTTTCTTTGCAATTACTTTTCCTTTGTTGTCCCCGAATAAGTATGAATATATTTATCTCTGTGTCTCGCTGTAAGTAACTTTGATAGACAATTTATTGCGCCAAAGAGCCTCTTGCTTTTTATCGATATTATAGACTCGTAAACGCGTTCTTGGTTCGTTGTGCGGCTCGGTTTTGTTCCTATTTTCCTCGTTAAATGATTTTAAAAGGCGTACGCAGACCGATGTGATAGAATACCAGAATACGATGTGTATTCTGGTAAATTATAAATATCAGCTGTTTTCTACAGATACAAATAAATAAATAAAATAAAATGGTTTCATACGACCAGTGTTAAATAAGGGATTCTTTTGCTCATCAATACAAACAACTTTTATTATGAAAGCAACTCTTTTAGAAGTTACTTTAGTCCGTTCCTCGGGGAATTTTTCTTATATTCGAACACAATAAAAAAAGGATGACTTGTTGCTGCCCCATCCAGCTATTTTGATATGCAGTTTCAATTTTGAAATCTCAAATCGGCCGGCTCCTATTTCGAAAGCAGTGGCACATAAATAAAGACAAAAGACGCGCGCTCCAAATTTTACGGACGCTCAGGCGCCGCTGCGTTAGGCTGACATATTGTCTCATTAATTTCAAGACACGGAGGAATAACGTCCTGAAAAAATGAAAGAGACCGCAACATGTGTCTTAGTATATTTCATTTCGGTTACGCGCTGCTGACACTCACGGTAATCTCTTCTCTGAAGTGACACCTGAGCTACGATAACGAATCAAATTGACCCAGCAAATTAAGCAGAGCACCAAAGGAAGGAGTTGATTGAATGATTGCGTGACTTAGAGCTTATTGAAATTAGTTCGTATAGCTAATGGATCTAAATTAGTCGCCTAAAGTGTGTTTACGTCTCTCTATTGTCTTTCTTCTTCATTATCATCAAGCCATTATACACCCACCGAGGGACAGGGTATCTTTCTTAAAGAAATTTAAAAACCTATTTAGAGGCTAAAAATTTCACCCATGCCCATTTAGCCTCTAAATAGGTTTTTAAATTTGTCCTTAGCACGGGTTAGTGCATTAAAAATAAAAAATTGTATAATCATGTGGGTACAGTGATATCGTTCCGATGTAAAACCTAACTGCAAAGTAGGTAGTCGGGGCTGTAAGTGATGCAATTTGCTTAGGCTAGATGTCGCTGCCTGTACGTAATACAGAGAATAGTGTAAAGAGGTTCGAAATTTCACTGATGCCGGTGAGTCACCCATTGGCTCAATTGGTAGAGCGCTGGCACAGATAGCCAGAGGTTGCGGGTTCGAATCCCGGCATGGGTGAATTTTTTAGCCTCTAAATAGGTTTTTAAATTTGTCCTTAGCACGGGTTAGTGCATTAAAAATAAAAAATAGTATAATTTCTTAAAGAAGTTATAGGCCATACTCCCCACGGGGGCCAAGTCCGGATTGGTCGTGGTTTACAAAAAGAGTGGCTGGTCTTACTGTCAGAAGTTTCCTAGCCGCCCTAAGGCCTCTGACATGGCTTAACGACTGCCATCTACCGACAACAGTCGTCATGGAAAACGAAGTCCATCATCGTAGTGATAACAATAAATTCCACACAACACGATCACTTAACCCGTCCCAAATTGGATTAGCATGTAATATGGTAATACCGCGGATCGGTAAACGTAGTGTAGGACGTCCTCAGACTCGGTAGAGCGATGATCTTCGCAGGGCGGCTGGCAAGCCTATTGAAAAAAAAATTAAATATGAAATATGAAACTTTCGGCAAGTCGGGCCTTTTAAAACGGTGGAGCCATAGCTATCCAACGCGTAGCACTAAACGAAAACAGGTCAAATTTGCAATCGCTAAATACTCAAATTATTATGGATCTAGGCTAAGTAATTGTTTGGTACCTGCAATTTACAAAAGCCTCCCAGAGGAATTATGTAATAAGCACCTCAGAAAAGCACAATTTAAAAATATGCTTAAGCGTTTTCTGTTAAGTAGTCTGTAGACATAAAATATTATTATGGATAATTTTAGTTGTGTAGAAGACAATGTTAACTTAGTAAGATAAAAAGAACTGTTACCAAGAGCTTGCTGATAAACTGCATTAGCAGTTTGGCAAACTATTGATATTTTAATCTTGCATTGTTTACAGTGAATAAATATATAAATAAATAAGAGCTGGATAAGAGTAGCCGAGGACCGTGCTCAGTGGCGTGAAATGGGAGAGGCCTATGTCCAGCAGTGGACAACCGTAGGCCGACGATGATGTAATATGGCAACCAGACAAAAACATCAACAAACATGGACACCTAAACAGACCATTTGTAAAAGTCGAGCGATACCCGCAATAGGCGCGGGCAGGCACGGGATGGATAAGCGTCCCGTGACTACCGCTAGTGGCATTTTTCCGAGCGCTTTCCGACGGCTCTAATTCGGCTTTGTCCACTCGCCAAATAGTAACATCTCGCTCGGGGTATGTTTTGCACAAATATTGGGCTGGATCGATTGCCTTAGCGACTGTTCAATGGAAGTAGAAGTTGGTAAACAAGTGGTGTGGGCGCATTTATAGTTTATCATGACAAGTTTTGTTACTTCACTCGTCAAATGTAAGTAAAGATGCCACTGGACGCAGTATAAATCATCATCTCATTAAAAATCATCTCATTACAATCTGTTAGCTTTTAGAATACACCTCGGCTACACGGCTCCGCTATAGTGGAATTGTTAGTGCTTCGCAAGGCACGTAAAGCCGTTGGTGCCGGCTGTCATGTAATGGCAGTCGTTAAGCCATATCAGAGGCCTTATGGGCGGCTTGATAACTTCTGACAGTAAGGCCCGCCACTGTCTTACAATCCTCCACCAACCTGGACTTGGCTCCCGTGGTGGAGTATGGCCTAACCTTCCTGCGATGCAGGAAGAGACCCGTACCCCAGTAGTGACATAACATAACATTTACATACTGGCACATACATTGCTTCTGGCCCCACACTAGGATAACCTGTGTCGTGGGAACCAGAAACATCGACATCACAAACATGTAAACATCCAAGACCTAGCATAGTAGGCAGTTGCGCTACCGCTGCGCCACAGAGGACGTCATAAAAAGGGGGGCATAAAAGGGTTGATATCGAAGATTTTCTTAACCGAAACTAATGTGACTGTGTCAAATAATGTAATAAGAAATCTGTGTGTATGAGCATGTTTCCATGTATCGTTACGGGTCTTTGTGCTGCTGGAATACTCGTGACTGTCTCTCAAAAGGGTCTGGCTGAAAACCAGCGTTGCAGATTTTATCTGTAGCACATGCTGAGCCCAGTCACCTTTTTATATCCAGGACACACATTGCCGCACTTACTGATTGAGAATTTTGATCGAGAATTGCATGTTTCTTGATGCAAGTGGGTTTTAATCAAAATTGGGTGTAATTCTTAATTTCACCCAAATATTTTAATGTGTTTTGTGTATGAGTTTTCTTTTTTTTTGTGTTTAGTAATAATTTCATCCAAATGTTTAATGTGTGTCTTGTGTATGAATAAAGCATTATCTTATCTTAAATAAACTTGCCCCAACAGAGAACACCTTCAGTTACGCTACCGCAGATATATCACTTTAGTACGGAAATAAAACGAGTGTTCCGATGATATATGCGCTTGAGCAATACGGGTGGATGCGTCGAAAATAGGATGTCTAATTATGATTGTCACTCGCGATCGCACAGAGTCATATTTCTATCGAGGACCGGGCTGGGAAATAATTTGACGTGGATCTGAAACAATCCAATTACACAGTGCTGTAGCGATTTAACACAGCGTGGTAAAAAATACCAACTTCGGGCTCTTCCTTTATGCCTAGAGCCGCCTATTTTCAGATACTCTGTTCTCTGTCCTCTTTTCAGAAGGTCTGCCAGTAGTTGGATTAGTCTTTACGTAAATGATAGATTTGATTATTTTA
Organism: Yponomeuta sedellus; assembly: GCA_934045075.1. Lineage (NCBI taxonomy): Eukaryota > Metazoa > Arthropoda > Insecta > Lepidoptera > Yponomeutidae > Yponomeuta > Yponomeuta sedellus. The sequence continues at coordinate 25,078,634 of OW203722.1, read as the reverse complement.
TAGTAAAGGTTTATTAATAGATCCACAAATGTAAATATTGATTGATAACACTAAAATGCTAAACATGAATACACGGCGGCGGTTTATCGTGTACTGACTTGAAATGTCATTTTACTTCACTGCTATTGAAATTGCTGATTAAGCTGTTCGATGCATGTTCGAACATGCTCCCCAACAGGAGATGAAATTACATAGAAGATATAAAATCAAAGAAAATTAAATTGAAAGTGGTTACTCTTACTGAATGATTTAGTAATATTACAAAATTAAACTGTTGAGTTATCCACGGTAAAAAAATTCTTAGAAACTATTGGTGATACCGCTTTATCGTGCTTAAGAATATTCGACACACAGCGATTGTTCACCCTTTGATCACTATCACTACTTTCGAGCCGCCGATCAGCCCTTTCTATCGCATTCCCTACCACACTGGACTGTCGGGCGACTATACTCTGCTTTCGCGGAATCACTTCACGAGACACTACACTGATTCTGGCAAGAGACTCTAACCTCCTCGTCGAGGGCCTTGATTCTGTTAGTACATTATAGTCCGATGGTCGGATTCCATGTGGTTTTTTTAATACCATTGACGTCTAGAAAGTTTGATGTATGTGCGCGCCTGAACTGAACTTGTAACATAACATTTACATACTGGCACATACATTGCCTTGGACCCCACTAAGATACCCTGTGTCATGGAAACCAAAAAACAGCGACGTCACATACAAGTAAACATCCAAGATCAGGGGTTTTTTTCGTCCCTAGCCGGGATTAGAAGTTACCGCTGTGCCACAGAGGTCATCTGACGGTGACTTGACTAACTTAAAGCAGCGATGAAATTAAATCGCCACGTCCATGCTGTTGTCATTGTATCACAATCCATTAGCAAAATATAGGCCCAGGCCTGTCTAAATAACTTAAGATTCTAATGAAATGAAAGGATTTTATTCAAAGTAGCGCAGAAACTGTGGTTTAATAAAAGTATTAAAAACCTATTTAGAGGCTAAAAATTCCACCCATGCCGTGACTTGAACTCGCGACCTCTGGCTTACCGTACCAGCGCTCTCCCAATTGAGCTAATGGGCGACTACCGGCATCAGTGAAATTTCGAACCTCTTTACAATACTCTCTGTATTACTTACATGAAGCGACATCTGGCTGAAGTAATTTGCATCACTTGCAGCCCCGACTACCTACTTCGCTGTTAGGTTTTACATCGGTATGACATCACTGTACCCACATGATTATATTTCACTAAATATAATTAATGAAAGTTACAATTCAAACTAGGTGTCCATTTCGAAATCTTGATCATTTTGGAGAAAAACAGACAAAAAAGCTCCAAACTTAGTCTTGTGTGTGACAACGCAATGTCTCAGTGTACTCACTGTCTAAGACACGACTCTCCGGCGGAACCAAAATAAAGCGGGCGTATCGAGCCAAGTAGCCATGCCGATGTCCAAAGCCACTGTGTTGCGAGTTTGATAATGAAGCGGCGACCGGCGCCCGCGGCTGCTCGGCGTCAACAGTCGACGTGCCTACCACAAGTTACGATTTACCGTCAGCAAAATCAGCGTCGTCTTTCTTGTGGTCTTTCACTGTTTAAGTAAGCCTTGAGTTAGTCGTTTGAGGGCTATATGACGACGTTTTGTAAGATTTTCAAGAAGTGTTTCAGCTTTGCAAGCTTTGCATTCAACTCGTGGGATGTTGTCAGATAGGGTACTGTACCAACGTATGTATTGTATACAAATTCAATGTTAAAATTAGTTAAAGTGAAACATAAACACAGTTCGTTTTAAAGAAAACACGTCAAAACAAACATATTTTTTAAATTATGTGTGTTATTTTATTAATATAGTTTTAATTCTAACCATCCAAAGGTTGTCTGGAAGAGATCGCTCTTAGCGATAAGACCGCCAATTGTATAACATTACTTAGATTTAAGAATCATGGTTGTAATATTTTTCTGGTTGTGCAATAAAGTGTTCTCTATCTATCTATCTATCTATCTATCTATCTATCTATCTATCTATCTATCTATCTATCTATCTATCTATCTATCTATCTATCTATCTATCTATCTATCTATCTATCTATCTATCTATCTATCTATCTATCTATCTATCTATCTATCTATCTATCTATCTATCTATCTATCTATCTATCTATCTATCTATCTATCTATCTATCTATCTATCTATCTATCTATCTATCTATCTATCTATCTATCTATCTATCTATCTATCTATCTATCTATCTATCTATCTATCTATATATCTATCTATCTATCTATCTATCTATCTATCTATCTATCTATCTATCTATCTATCTATCTATCTATCTATCTATCTATCTATCTATCTATCTATCTATCTATCTATCTATCTATCTATCTATCTATCTATCTATCTATCTATCTATCTATCTATCTATCTATCTATCTATCTATCTATCTATCTATCTATCTATCTATCTATCTATCTATCTATCTATCTATCTATCTATCTATCTATCTATCTATCTATCTATCTATCTATCTATCTATCTATCTATCTATCTATCTATCTATCTATCTATCTATCTATCTATCTATCTATCTATCTATCTATCTATCTATCTATCTATCTATCTATCTATCTATCTATCTATCTATCTATCTATCTATCTATCTATCTATCTATCTATCTATCTATCTATCTATCTATCTATCTAACTCGATCGAAATCTCATGCGCAGAACCGACTCAAATTTTAGAGATTATGGTCATTTAACTGGTTGAACATAGGTAGATGTAGTAGTTCTTGCTATACTTTAGGTAGTTTAGCATAGCAAGTCTCGGCTTTAACTATTTAATTCCTCAAAAACCATCGCTTACCGCGTAACCTCTACACTAGACGCCGCTGTAAATTTAAACAAAATCCGGGACTGGTTTTGAATCCGGATTTTGTCCATAAATCACCCTCCACAAACGACTAGGCATGCGTTCTAATCCTGGCATAGATACACAAAATTAACAGGTTTGCATCTAAAACAAAATCTCTTAGTACCAAGCTTCTTGTGCTGTCGCTACGACCGGACAGCTGCGCGCAGGATGTCCGGCGCGGCGAGTCTCGGCTGAAACTTATTAATTGCTTGAAAGCGCGCCGCCGCGTTACTGTGCCCAGGGTTAGGCCCAGCAGTGTAGACGCGGCGGGTAACTTTTACTCTAGCGTGACCTTATGACGGAAAGGTTAAAGCTGATAACTGCTGGGTAAGGACGGCTTAACGTTATTCGGAATGCTAACTAGCTCCACTAATGGAATAAAAATCATAACTCAACAGATTCATTAGACATTTATTTTCTCATTCGAATTCAATGTAGCATGGCGTTCGTAGTCGTCGTCGTCGTCAGGCTATACTAGTCCACTGCTGGACATAGCCCTCCCCTAAAGAGCGCCACGTTTCGCTGTTATAGAGGGTAATGCCCACAATCCCCACGCTGGGCATGCGGGTTGGGGATCGCAGTTCGGTGGAATTGTACTGCAGGGGGCGCTGCTACCCACCCTCCGGTTTGTGTCCCTTAGTCGCCTTTTACGACACCCGCGGGAAGAATTGGGTATATAACGCATGACGTTCAGGATACAGGATTTTGGCTGTCGCTCGACTCTTTATGAAGGATTCAGGTTATCATTTACGAATTATTTGCTAGTGAAATGGGAATTAGCTCCTTGATCGCGCGTGATGCTGGAGCTATTGTTGTAAGGTCACTGCGCCAATAGTGGACCGTGTGAGGTTGTTGCGTTTGAATCTTTATTACAAATTAATTGTATAGCATCTTCCAGTAACAAAGGTTTTATTTCGAAGCGATAATGTTAAAATAAGAGCATTCGAAACTAACATATTTTTCATCCAGCATAGGCCTTGACGTTCATTGAATACATTTAAGCAAGGTCTAAGGATTATAGTCTGATTGTTTGTCTGATTGTCTGATTGTTGAACTTAATTTTTTCTTTCATGGCATAAAACAGATTGATTACAAACATATGTTTAACTAAATCTTAATAGATCTTAAAGTGTCGAAAAATTAAATAAAATTACAATCTAAAACTGTATGAGAGTAGAAATTTTAACATGTTAGCAGTTAGTTTACTTCTTTTTTTTAATGCAATAAATACATAATTAAAAGGTGGAAACTGGTAATTTTAAAAACCTATTTAGAGGTTAAAAATTCCACCCATGCCGGGATTCGAACCCGCGACCTCTGGCTATCCGTGCCAGCGCTCTATCTAACTGAGCCAATGGGCGACTCACCGGCATCAGTGAAATTTCGAACCTCTTTACACTCTTCTCTGTGTTACGTACAGTGGCCAGAAACAAGGCAATTGTAACCAGCTTGGCGCACCCTACTAACTGAGAAAAATCATCCATTATTTTACAAGTTCAGTATAGAAATTAATCCTACGAAATTGGACTGCAGACGAACGTTTCACTTTATCATTCAATATATTTCGCAGAACATCTGAAATAGAAACAGACTCTTAGTTCAACCAATCAATCAATCACCAACGTCCAAATCACCGTCAAAAACACACTGCCGACAAATTGTGCGCTGACCCGAGGCTTTAACTTCGCCTTCAAAATCTCGTAACGAGATCATAACATATTTACGTCTACGCAGCGTGGCCGTTGCCGTTACCCCACTACACCGTTACCCCGTTACCCCGTACCTCCATTACCCCGTTACCGTATCGTGGTAATGGATTTAATCAGCCGTTTCGGTTCGTCATTTCTGCATTCAATTCGTTGCGCCCGCTACATAATTACGGAAATAGTCATTTTGATACCCCTCGAGTGTGATTCAGGTATTCTGCTTGGCGTATTTAATAAATGACGATCGATGCAGTTAATATCTTTTATGGAGACTTGCTAAAGACTTGCTTTTTCCGAGCGGTTCCGTGCTTCGCAAGGCACGTTAAGCCGTTGATGCAGGCTGTCATATAATGACAGTCCTCACAATGTTTTCTTTCACAGTTAGCGTGTGGCATTGCTACTAAAAATACGTAGATGTACGTAACTTTGAAAATAAACAATGTCATACATGCCCGCATTGGGAATCGAACCTGGATCTCTCGCTTCCGAGTCCATTGTTCTACCCAAGCTAGTACCGCTACAAATATGGACAAAAATACTCCAAACTTAGCGAAATTTATTGGTGCATGTAAGGATTCGAATCTGCGACCCCTCAAATGTGAGGCCAGAGTGCTTTCGCTGCAGTACTAGGTTCTACGACTATACGTTAATTACGTAACGCGTTGGCGTTACGTTATTATAGTATGCTAAACTCGACCCGCCGTTTTAAGTGCTAACTCTGGTCACGGAGCGAAATGTACCTTCAGTATTGGTGCTAATGTATAGCAGTCATTATTAATTACTCAAGCGAAACTCTAAAGCGGGCAGGCAACTTACGACCGTACGGTTGCCAAAACAAGGCGCCATGTAAGCCAGTTCATGGTTCGGCAGAATATTATCCTGACGGAAATTGCCTTTAATTATTTTTCTGATTTGATAACTGAACACGAAAAAGTAAGAACCTTTTTTTTCTTACATTTTATAACAAAATAAAGTCTGTGTGTTTATATGTTTTTAAGTTAGTATGTAGGGGATGATTTCAGAACGTGTACTTAAATTACTTCAAAAATTCTTTGGACATTCATATAATATGTATATGAATGGCTGTTAATTAGTCCTAAATAGGTTTTTTTAAAATAAGTCCTTTCAACACGCAAATAAAGTTGCGGGTACTATTCTCTTAAATAAATCAAAAAAGTATAATTAACTTCGTTAACCATGTATGTGTCAGTTTTGTACTATTTAGAATAAAACAAAAAGGTTTTATTCTAAATAGTACAAAAACTGCGGCTTAATTAACGTCACAAGTTAAAGTAGAGGTGACCATGACAAAATCTAGGTTATTCCTGAAAAAAACTGTACAAAATAACTCCTTAATTAACAGAGTTTACATAATTATTTTCCTACACAGAACTCATACATTGCACTGGCTTTGATTCCAAACATCGTTGTCATCTAAATAATTATTTACGTTGTAGTATCTATTTTGGCACAAAGTCTACTTTAAACATATCGCACCCTTCGGTGGTACACAATAATTAAAAAAAAATCTTAAATGTTGCAATTCAAAACCTGTACATGGCCATATCCAAAGATATATACGTCATATTTCATGCAAAGAATAATCACTTTGAAACAATAATAATATTGGCCTTTTTTGCATCTATGAGATGATTTATACAGCGTCCAGTGGTATCTTCACTCACACTAGATGGGTGAAGGGACCACTCCGACGCTGTAGTGCCTGGGACATAGTTTTATAGATGGTCTAGGCTTGCCCAGCACCTATACCATCCTGATAGCTTAGTCGGCCTAGCCCACAGGAAAGACTAGTCAATACGTGCGGATCCAACCGCGGGTTTCCTCACGATGTTTTCCTTCACCGTTAGCGTGTGCTATTGTGACTACAAATTCGCAAATGTACGTAACAATACAAAGCCAAATAATCAGCCATTGTATGAAAAAGAACTTAAATTGGCTCTCCTGTAAAATTACAAAATTTGCAGTTGTGCCCTTGTACCATCGAATGTGCCATTTATAGAATAGAATAGAACCCGTTTATTTATTACACAGAAAACAATTTTAACACAAAGATAACAACAAGAAAATACAATATTTCGAAATTTTAATTTACTTGGATCGATACTGTGTGTCGTCTCAATAAATGGGTACCAAACTCAGCATGTGTTACAGGTTTTCCCGTAACGCTGATATACCAATAAATAGTTGATTAACTCACTCGTTTGCCAACCGTACGCGGCCCGGTATCCGCTAAACCCTTCACACAAACCGCTCTTCCAATATCTATCAAACTCCTCGACGGGTCTAGCGAGTATGTGGGCCGCACATCGAATTTGGCCCCTATCAAAACCCTTAACGTAACTATTACATACATTTGCCCATGGAGGCAGGAGTTTGGCGAGCTTGAGGTTTTGTATTAATGAAGGGAGCCGTATTCGCCTACTTCTGGACATAGGCCTCCTCCAAGGTACACCACTTCGTCCACGACTGGACATAATGCTCGTCGAGGCAATTCTTTTTGTCCTTTTCAGCCATGCTTATCTATAGCTACCTGTGTCCAAGTTAGCTATTGTTATCCCAAGTAACAAAGTTCTCCTGTAGTGCACAGTTTACAGGCTTACAGCACTATTACCTCTCTCTTAGTGGTTCCAGGTTTTACTACCAAGCTTATAACAGGTTGCACGGTTACCCTTGTATGTCCCCACTGCATCGCAGGAAGGTTAGGCCATACTGCACCACGGGGGCCAAGTCCGGGTTGGTGCAGGATTGTAAGACAGTGGCAGGCCTTACTGTCAGAAGTTTTCAAGCCGCTCTAAGGCCTCTGACTTGGCTTAACGACTGCCATCTATCGACGGCAGCCGGCACCAACTACTTAACATGCCTTGCGAAACACAGGGCCAATCGGAAAAATGCCATAGCGTTAGACATAGACGGTCACCCATCCATGCACTGAACGCGCCCTATGTTGCTTAACCTCCGAGATCGTTAAAATCACTCAGGCAGCCGGGGCTACGAGCGATCCTTGCCAGCCTCCACCAATCCGGACTTGGCTCCCGTGGGGGAGTAAGGCCTATGCCTCCCTTAGGGAACTGACCCGTGCCCCTCGGTGGGGACATAATGGGTTAATGGTGATTAAAAAAAAAAAGGGTAGGCGGACTCCCCTCCCTCCTGTGTTATTTTGATTACGTAAGAATTTTAAAGGCTTATTATAATAAAATTAAAACCGTCTACAGTACACTAAGACAGGTCTATCTATCTATACCTATAATCAACTATAGGCCTCTTTTTTGCTGCGCCATTCCTCACGGTCCTGTGGTAATCTGATCTGACTGTCCTAAGACAGGTAAACGCAGAAATAAATTAAACAAAATGACCTCAAAATAGGTATTGTAGAAGGATATTCTAGAGATGGTGTCCAAAATGAATGTGCTTATCAGGAACTTTGAACCCACTCCAAAATTAACAATCATCACGAAATTATGACAAAGTGTTAAAAGTTTTGAAATAGATCCTATGGTACCCATATTATTACGTACCTAGTCGATGCTACAAAAAAAACGATCAAGTTAGGAAATTAGTCAATTTGCCAACATTATGATGCTTCAGCATACTCCTCCCTCTCTCCGTCTCCAGATAACTCATATGCGGCCCCTTCGGTCTGCGTTAAGCGTTTTAAGATCGCTCATGGCTTTGTTAAGTTCAATAGATATCCAAGGGTTAATGTTTGATTAATTCCAATGCAGCTCGGAGTTCCTTTTGTGGCGTCTTTGAGTAATTGCGATCTAAGACTGGTCGAGTGGAAAATTGCGGTGAGACCCATGAATTTAGGATGCCACTTAGAATAGTTTCAAAAGGGCTGACACCTCTCACACAACTATTAGGAGTAGTATAAAAAAATGATTTCACTAAACCTCAAGTGAAGTTTAAAAGTCTGCAGTAAGAAATGAGAAAGACAAAGATAGATAGATAGATATATAGAGAACTCTTTATTGCACAACCAGAAAAATATTACAACCATGATTCTTAAATCTAAGTAATGTAAGAATGTAAGAGGAACTGAAACTGCTCTTGAAGAATGTTTCAACTTATCGTGTTTTTTACAAATAAGATTTATATCTTTCGCAAGACTCTCGGACAACCTGTCCGTATTTTTTTTTATTTCTTTGACATCATCATCATCAGCCCACTGCTACCTACTGCTGAGTATATGCCTTTTCCCCCAAATGTCACGGTCTCGTGCCATCCGCATCCACGAACCTTCCGCCGACTCAACTATGTCGTCGGCTAGTCCACTACTGACCGTGTCCTGTTCTTGGTCATTCTTTGGTATAATTTGTCGTAATTTAATGTTTTAAATATTTATTTGCTTACTGGTCATTACATACTGCGTAATATGTTTTTGAATCACTGCACAAAAAATAACTATTTTAGTAAGTATTTTTCGTAAGTCAAGGTTGGTATTATGCTTAGTTTGTATCTTTCGTAAGCGGTTTATCCCAATTAAGATGTTTGGGAAAAATTTAGTGTTTAGCATACGTAAAACACCACCACGCCGAAAGGTATCTCTGGCTGTTGATGTGAGAAACGTAAAATCGTAAAAAAGGAACAAAATAAAAGACCATAACTGATGACCGAAATTATCTTTCTTGCAATTTGAATTATTTCATAATAATAATAACATGAAGGAAAACATTAGGAGGAAACCTGAGCGTCTGAAGTGTGTGCTAACCTCAGCGCTTGAAATTTCCAAACTTTGGTGGGCACGAGTTGCAATTAAGCCCAAACTCTCTCTTAGAGGAAACCTTCGCCTTGCAATGTCCCAATATTTATAGGCTACATAAAATATATTGGAAACTTTTGGGACAGTACTGGCTCCTGCATACAGTTTCCCGCCTAGTTCAAGAATCAGGGCATAATCATATTGTAATATACATAACGTTAAAAAAAAATTCGAGTAAATATTACGAGCTCAAAATATGCAAATAAAATACCACTAAATTTCAGGCACAAATCTCGTAACAATCATCCCTGTACATGCTAAAGTCAACAAACAACCATTATCAACCAACCATTATCAACATTGCCACGGACAATACACAAACGCCACTTTACGTAGTGTTATGCGCAGGCAACCCAAAACAAGGAAACATAAATCGCATAATGACAATGACTCATCTGGCAGCGGACACTGTCTGATGCTAACTGTGTTTTGTGTCTGAACCCTATTGACATCGAATGGAAAAACACGGAAGATCTACTCCTTAAACTATTATTTTCAATAAATTAGTACTAGGGCACTTTTGTTTCTTAAACCTCTTTTCAGTATTATTTGGTTTTGAACATCATCTTGAAATGGCTCTCAATTTTAGAGTTAAGAACGCTTTGTTAATATAGCTCTAAATCAATGTGCTAATTGTTGTTAATTTGATTCCGGAAAGACTTGAATTTTCTTGGGAAAAGTCTGACCAGGTTTCGCATTTTCTCTTTCTCCACAATTAAGGTAACCACGAGCGGTAATTTGCAGTAGAGACAATGGAGGTTTGGGGGACTCAGACCAAGATTCTTGCTAGGGAGATGGGTTGCCGCTTGAAGAACCGCGGGTTTGACTGCCGCTCCAGTGCGTATCTTGGGCAAAAGGTCTTTTACTTCGGCAATGCTGCCAGTATGTTGGGGTCATTTGGTTCAGATATTTTCCGGAGTTGTTGTTTCATTTAGGATTTGTTTTTTGTGTGTTAATTTTTATTTTATGTGTTCTGTGTTCTTGACGAAAATTTATTGGATATTGTACTGTGCATGTTTTTTTTACTAGAATTATTGTTCAATGACAGCTCACTGACAATGTACTTATATAAGTGACATGAAAATTAAATTGATAATAAAGGTACCAAAGTGTAGTACTTATCAAAGTTTTAGTTCTAGTTGTTCATCAAAAGCTTCTTATTACTTTTTCACTGAAAAAAAATATTCCACTCTATTCGATATTGCGTATTCATAATTTTCCTTCTTTTCTTACTTCTTTTCACTATTTCAAGTAGAACTGCAGTCTCGTAAGTATTAGCATTAAGAACGCGCTTTTCTTTTAAATTTTCGCATTTTAGCTATAATTTTTGAACTTTTGAGATCTACATACGAAATTACTTATTTATGACAATGTAAAAGTGCAACTTCTAAGCTTAACATTTTGTGACTGATTTCTACACTTACATTACATAAGGGAGAGTTTCTGGTGGTCCCCATTTCCATACTATCAAACTAACAGATAGGTATCCAGTAGGTGGTATCATCGTTCGACATCACAAGTGCGTTTTGTTATTCAAAACGTTGACGAGTGACGTGCGTGCAACACAATGGCAGATGCTGGTGGAATCTGTTAGCTTTCAGCGTTGTTTGGCACTGTCTGTCTCTAGTGGCCGATTGTGTCTGGACCCGGTTTTTCAGGATTGCGCATTCTTCTTTCTAATCTCAGGTATAGCATACTATTGTCTGTGCTTGCTCAAATTCTTCTTTAACGTGCCTCAAAATGTTAAAAACAATCGCGTCTCTACATTAATTTATTTCACGTAATATGTATATCTACAGCGAGGTTTAAAAGTTGGTTATTTGAGTGTCAATAAAGTATCCCTGCAACTTTTACTACTACTACAGACTTATGTTATAAGGAAGGACAGGCGAATTGACAAGTATAGTGATGACGATAATGCTCCATTTCATACCTGAGTCATAACTTTTTTATAAACTTTTTTATAAATTTAAAAATAACTTTTTTATAAACTTCAATGAACTTAATTTTTACTCTTTACCTACCTACTACTTAACAATACCACGTTACACCAATCAAGCCGAAATTCAGCAATTTAACTATCTCAAAATTACTGATTTAACCAAATATGATACTTACGTAATCTAATGCTAATATTAATAGTTATGAAGCCCTATTTGCCTTGAAAGTCATTTCCATTCAAAATTTATTACCTCGAATATGTCGAGCCACAAATCCCCTGCGCATTTCCGAAAAAATGTTATTCAGATTCAAAAAGTTGGGCGTAATCTTTAAAGTGTACCCATGAATATGTGATATTCGGCAATATATCTCGGCAATCAATAGTGAATATACGACCGGATGCGTACGTCTTACGAACAAAACTTAGGCAGATAATACACTGATATTTTGTGCTGAGCTAACAATTCGTAAGTACAATATGCTAAATATAACTTTGATACATTTTTGAACAATGGTCGTTATGGCTATCAGCTTAAAAACTTAGTAAGATACATTTCCATATTAATTATGTTGTGTGTCACCAGACTACAATATAACTACATTGATTCTTGGGTTGTTGGCCATTTCAATTCAAATGGGCAATTCATCAGATTCGCTCGACATACCACCAATTTCTGGATTCAGAAGTTAAGTAACTTGTAAATGCTCACAAAAAAACAAAATAGATAGATAGATAGAGAACTCTTTATTGCACAACCAGAAAAATATTACAACCATGATTCTTAAATCTAAGTAATGTTATACAATTGGCGGTCTTATCGCTAAGAGCGATCTCTTTCAGACAACCTTTGGATGGAGTGGATTGCATGAAGAATATAGTCGGTACGTGGTGCATGTACATAAATAATTAAATCGAAAATATATTGATAACAAACAGCAAGGGAGTGCGAGAATATAATTACTTATAATTACCTACGATATAATGTACATATATTTAAATAATAATATACATAGACACCTAAAAAATACATACATATCCAATTAAATACATATAGGTAAGCAACATATACTTAAATAATAATATACATAAATACCTAAAAATAAATAAATACATCAATAGTTAATAGTTTATTAATTTAATTCTCCATTCAGAAGCCGGCGCAGCTGTAGTACATTCGAAAATAATAAAATTCAGTGGTTGTAAGTACCAAATACAAAGTGAGCATAGCCCTTAGGATCCCAAACGTCTTGTCACCAATCCCTCATGCAATATGCAACGGAATGCATTTTCGTACTACCGATGCGCGTGCGGGCAATATCTCTTGTAGTTTATGACACGTCATCAACTCTGCCACTGCCGATACCTCTTAAATCATGGTACTAAGATTCAAATTCGCTCTGCAGAGCTGCAATGTTAAATTTGTCACCGCCAAACTTATATTTGCTGCTCTTGTAGCTTTTAAGGTAATGAGAAATAGATGTCCATTTCGTTTCTTTCTTTACAAGGTTAGTTTTGGTATGACACCACGCTTCATTGGTTGTTGACAGTATCATGGTTTATGTTGCTGCATCTGTCGAAAACGCATTTCGGATCATCGTCGAGGCTTGGCTACCATTTACGGGATCTGAATATGGCTGTATCGGTTTTAGCAGATTAATTGGGCTATACGAACATTCAAATATTCAAAATATTTATTGGTAGATAGATAGATAAGAACATTTATTTAGTGACACAATACTCAAAATAAAACATAGTGAACAAACAGAAATACAAGACAATTAACTAAATAAAGTTTTAAACTAAACAGAAATATGAACCAAAAAGAAAAAAAATTGTTTAAATCTAACTAAAAAAAATAAAACAGTAAAATTGAAATTTTAATACATATTCACGTGACCGCCATATTAATTATTGTTCAAAGTATTGAGCCCCTAAAATGGTCCCGACTCAGCATGTGTTGTAGGAGCACCGAGGTACCTACGTACAAAGCTGATATTCTGTCGGGGCCACGTATTGCACAATATTGCAATTGGTGTTTTTGAAAGGCTATTACGAGAAAAATTTAAAGTACGCGTACACTCTGTAGCCGCAAATTAGAGTTACATTTCTTTTGCTGACGACGAATTCCAGTAGTAACTTTTTTTCCACTTCATTTTCACTTTTAAGGTTACTTGTCATTTGTAATCAATTTGCACGTCTAAAGAGGTAACTGCAGCTGCGAACTTAAACATTAGGGCATTAAAAACGGTTTAGCGTATATCGTTTTACTCTACACCAAATATATGATGATGCATCACGGGGTTCCTGACCACATATTAGTTTTCTCAACTTTCCCAATGATGTCGCACATTGTTATTCAAATGACTAATGCAGCACTAACTGTGATTTCATCAGGTGACCTCGTGTCTTCATGCGTGTGCACAGACGATTGTTTAACGGTCAAACGGCGATTGTACGTATTTGTGATTCATAGTATATTTGTGTCATAGAAGTCTTTTTACATCCCAAATTATTTTAAAATACCAATCCTCTATTAATTCTATCTTGGAATAGAATTAATAAATTAGAGCTTCTTGTTCCAAAACTAATCTTTTACATAATATAACATTTACATACTGGCACATACTCGTACATTGTTTCTGGCCCCACACTAGGATGCCCTGTGTCGTGGAAACCAGAAACAGCAACATCACAAACATGTAAACATCCAAGACCTGGGGTATTTTTTTTCGTCCTCAGCCGGGGATCAAACCCGGGATCTATCGTAAGGTAGGCAAATGCGCTACCGCTACGCCATGGAAGTCGTCCAACCCAATGCATTTTTAACACAATGTTACAAAGTTTCGTCTCTTGAGACTGTATAACAAATTGTCATCTTGCTCTGTCGTCATGTTCTCTGATAATATTTATATCGATATCAACCCTTGTATGTCCCCACTGCTGGGGCACGGGTGTCTTCCTGCATAAGGTTAGGCCGTACTCCACCGCGGGGGCCAAGTCCGGGTCAGTAGCAATATTTAAATATTTAAGGAAGAAAACAGATTTTTAGATCAGGAGTGCTTATCTAACGTTTTCTTATTTTAGTTTTGTTCATTAATTGTAGACCCTTTCTGTTTTACAATTACGATGTATTAGTGTACTAGCCACTGGTTGTCCCAAGTAAATAAATAAAAATAAATGTCTATGCTAATCTCATGGCGGACAATCAGTGTTTAGGATTTTTCAGATGATGTTACCTTCCCGACAACTTTAAATATTCTTCCGTCCTAGTTAGTCGTATAAATAAAGTCTCCTGTTTTTGACAGGCTTAACAAAACATTAATGCATAGGATAATGGTGGTGGTAAAGTGACAAACCTCTATTAATATCACGACGAAACTCGCCTCCTGGACGTAAGCAAAACGCATAAGCTGCTTATCAAACGCTCAAACGCTCAGACCACTGAAAAGGCGTTAATCGCATGCAACATCACAACACAGTAAAGGAATCAATAACCCACATTGACCAGTCAATCGGTTCACTTTAATCTCACTATTTACAATCCCAGCATAAATTGGTATATACCCCTCTGCATTCCACTTCAAAACTGACTGTTATAAGAGGTCAGCTATGGCGTTTTGAGGGTCACACTAAATTTGTCAGTGGAAATATAGAATATTATTCGCGTACCCAGACCAAATTATTTTGAGATTCTCCATTCCCATAAATGTAATCAAATGAGCGGTCTTCACAGAGTAAATCAACGGGGCTTGAGAGGTCAATCTGTAATGGTTGGCAGCGATATCATTCGCGATTTCGCACAGTGGGACTATTAGGCCGATTCACCGGATTGAATATTGATGCGACGGCAGATGGCAGCACATTCGGCAGATAATTAATATCGCTGCTGACCGCAAAATGTCGGATGCGATCCAGTAGGCCAGTGTGGTCGGCCATTTACATATTGAACTAATTTTTCGGTTTAGATCCGTTGTTGTTTCAGTGTACACTGTTTGGAAACGTGATTGATCGAAGGGTTCCTTGTAGGGATTGATGACTTCTGAAGAGAGTAATAATAATTAGACATCAAATTGTAATGATAAAATTGATACTAATATAATATCAGCCTTTTTGCATTTACTTAATGAGATGATTTATACAGCGTCCAGTGGTATCTTCACTCACACTAGATGGGTGAAGGGACCACTCCGACGCTGTAGTGCCTGGGTCATGGTTTTTTATAGATGGTGTAGGCTTGCCCAGCACCTATACCATCCTGACAGCTTAGTCAGCCTAGCCCACAGGAAAGAATAGTCAAGACGTGCGGAGCCAACAAAAGTCGCGGGTTTCCTCACGATGTTTTCCTTCACAGTTATCGTGTGGTATTGCGACTACAAATTCGCGAACGTACGTAACTTTGAAATTAAACAAAGTCATTGGTACATGTCCGCACTCGGGATCGAACCTGGGGCTCTCGCTTGCCAGTCCATGGTTCTACCCACTGAGCTGCCACCGCTCAGTAAAATAAAATTGATACTAGGCGTTTATAAAAAAGGGTCAGGATAATTATTTGCCTCACAATCATATTTCATATTTTAGTTAACGTTAACGTCTTACTATTACAGTATTATTGTACGAAAGAGAGGTAAATCATGAAGCAGTTTCTTTCTTATAATAATATTAATAGTGATAATTATGAAACGCTCGTAGCTTAGGCGAACCGAGTAATTGGAATCAATCACTTGAGTTAAGCAACAACAGGCGCGGTCAGGTGCAGGTGGCCGTCCACTGACTACCGTTAGTGGCATTTTTTCCGAGCGCTTCCGTGCTTCGCAAGGCATGTTCGATATCAACCCTTGTACGTCCTCACTGCTGGGGCACGGGTCTCTTCCTGCATCGCAAGAAGGTTAGGGCATACTTTACCACGGGGGCCAAATCCGGGTTGGTGGAGTGTTTTAAGACAGTTGGGGGCCTTACTGCCAGAAGTTATCATAAGGCCTCTGACATGGCTTAACGACGGCCGTGACAAGACAGCCGGCACCAACGGCTTAACGTGCCTTGCGAAGCACGGAAGCGCTCGGGAAAATGCCACTAGCGGTAGTAACGGGATGGTCACCCATCCTGCACCTGACCGCGCCTGTAGTTGCTTAACTCGAGTCATCGTCATAGTCACCGTCATCGTCAGGCTATACTTGTCCACTGCTGGACATAGCCCTCCCCTAAAGAGCGCCACGTTGTGCTATCATAGGGGGTAATGCCCATAATCCCCACGCTGGGCATGCGGGTTGGGGATCGCAGTTCGGTGGAATTGTACTCGAGTGATTGATTCCATTCACTCGGTTCGACTAGGCCATGAGCGCGTATTTCGATGTATATGTTAAGGATAAGTATCGTCAAAGAAATCCCACGCAAACATAGTTATGGGTCCGGTCGGGTTTGTGTTTGATCTCAAAAGGGTTGCGATTGCGGGTTCTTAAATAAATCAATTATTGAACAAATTGCTAAGCTCTATTCTTCTTTTTCTTCAGGCTATATTAGTCCACTGCTGGACACAGCCCTCCCCTAATGAGCGCGATAGTGCAACGTTGTGCCATCATGGGGGGTATTGCCCATAATCCCCACGCTGGGCATCCGGGTTGGGGATCGCAGTTTGGTGGAATTGTACTGCAGGGGGCGCTGCTGCCCACTCCCTGGTTTGTGTCCCTTAGTCGCCTTTTACGACACCAGCGGGATGAATTTGGGTCAAAAAGGTTTCAGGAAAGGAAAACCGCGCTTTTCTATTTACTAAGGTTCTTAAATGAATCAATTATTGAATAAATTGCGAAGCTCTATTATGAGTAGCCATTACCGCCATAGATAACATAAAAATCTATCAGCGGAGATGGATAGGCGACCCTTCTGAATTATCGCCGGTGGAGTATCGAATTTCTGCCAATTTGAGTGATAATAGCCACGCCCCGGTGAAATACGACCAACTAGTCGGCGCAAACCAAGTAGAACAGAAGAATTTGTATGGATTTTTACTAAATCATCGTTTCACGACAGATCTGTATGGCTGCAAAAAAAATTACGAGAATAAACTCGTTTACGTCGTACGCCTATGTTAACGTTATCAACCCTTGTATGTCCCCACTGTTGGGGCACGGGTCTCTTCCTGCATCTGACAGTAAGGCCCGCCAATGTCTTACAATCCTGGGGCACGGGTCTCTTCCTGCATCTGACAGAGAGGCTCGCCACTGTCTTACAATCCTCCACCAACCCGGACTTGGCCCCCGTGGTGGAGTATGGCCTAACCTTCCTACGCCTATGTGTTTGTTTATATTACCCTAATATTTTGTGCAAATATATGTGTATACGATAAAGTATAAAGTTATGTACAGTAGATAGTTACCTATATATTAAATGGGTCCACTCACAATAATTTATTAGGTAAAACGTAATTTATTTATTTCCCCATATTTATTTCCACCTTATTTCCCCACGTTGCCAGCGTTACAGTTGCCGTGCTCTCGGGTAGACTGAAGTGGCGAGTACAGTCAATTATTGTGGTTAGTCACTTTTAGTTTTTCACAGCTGGCCGATACATAACAATACAACAGTATTTAAAAACCTATTTAGAGGCTAAAAATTTCACCCATGCCGGGATTTTTATTTTTTAATTAATTTTGTTTAGCATTTTTAGCCTCTAAATAGGTTTTTAAATTTGTTCCTTAGCACGGGTTAGTGCATTAAAAATAAAAATAGTGTAATACAACAGTATTTTTGAACTAAAACTTTCGTAAGCACAACACATTGTAGACTTTTAGTCCGGATTTACTTACGCTCAGATTCGCAGAGCTTAATCATGGTGAGCAGAGACGGAGCTCGCGTCGTCGGTTGCTTGTCTCACAGTGTGAGACAAGCAACCGTAAGTAAATCCGGACTAAAAGTCTACAATACAACAGTAGATAATTGTACAACAAAAGAACTGTTCGTAAAAATGTCTTGGTATAAATTGGTAAAAATGTAGTAAAAATCTCGATCCTTGAATAATTATAAGCGCTCGTGGCCTAGGCGAACCGAGTGATTGGAATCAATCACTTGGTTAAGCAACAACAGGCGCGGTCAGGTACGGGATGGGTGAGCGACCCGTGACTACCGCTAGTGGCATTTTTCCGAGCGCTTCCGTGCTTCGCAAGGCACGTTAAGCCGTTGGTGCCGGCTGTCATATAATGGCAGTCGTTAAGCCATGTCAGAGGCCTTATGGGCGGCTTGATAACTTCTGACAGTAAGGCCCGCCACTGTCTTACAATCCTCCACCAACCCGGACTTGGCCCCCGTGGTGGAGTATGGCCTAACCTTCCTGCGATGCAGGAAAAGACCCGTGCCCCAGGAGTGGGTACATACAAGGGTTGATAACGAATAATTATATCTTGATTGTCTAGTTTTGCCTGTATGTAAGCTGTCGTTCTGATGCAGATTATTCCCCTTGGGCAATGAGCGTATGGGGCACAGGCCATTGCGGCCTCGCGAGGTCTTTTCAATCGCCCATTGTTGAAAACAGACACGTTATTAGATTCAAATTCGGTTCCCCGCTGGGACCAAGTTTTTGGATCAAATTAGAAGAGATTTTTGCTTGTTATTTCTGAAACTATATGGTGTATTTTTGTGTAGATGTATTGTTGGGTCTATTATCGCTGCAGGATATTGCGATACAGACTTGTGGCGTGGGGTCACTCTTTGCCTGGTATTCAAATTGAAACCCTGAAAGAAGTATATATTCACAAAGTTGCATCGATGCAATGTAAAGTATACCTCTACGATACAATGTTTTGCCTTAGTGTGACCAAAAAACTCTTGATGGATGGTAAAAAATCAATATTTTTTATTATCATCTTCATAATCCTGACGTCCTACGCTACGTTTGCTTATTCGCGGTCTCTACTCTAGAACCAGTCCACCCCAATGTTTTTAACAATTTCATATTTGTGATCTTCTCGTCTGGTTCACACAGCAACAGCAGTTTTCTGTTGGGTCCAGGATAAGAGGAAGTGTTGTGTTGAAATTATTTACAAGACAGAAATTCAGTAAGTCAGTCGATCAGATTGTTGAGTTCCCATGCCTGAGCCACTAAGTCAATTTCGGTATTTTTTTTTGTATAAGTTAATAGAGACCGACAATTTATTTGAGTCCGAATCAACATAATTGATTTAATTTTTAATCCGGATTCAAATTAATAATATGTAGTGCTTACGAAATCTTCCATTCAAAGTCAACAACTTTTTTTCTTAATATCTTACACACAGCGCACTTGCACGACCAGAGCCTAGAATACGTAACTTTTTACGTATGCTTACTCTGTCATGTAGACATGAGGCGAAATGACATATGAAATGCGTATATGAAGACACTGAAATTTCATACATATTAATGTATCATATATAGTGGATACCTCAATTCAGTGCATACCTGATACGTGGCAGTAGTATTGAAGCATATAATTCTACGACAAAGTCCAGTGGACATTTTGTGTTTACACACAATTGTATACGTGGAAGGTTACATAATCAAGGCACATGTCGAAGTTAGATATTTTTGCTATATTCAGAGTTAAATCAGAAGAAAACAGCTCTCGCCCGCGCAAACGAAAAACAGAAACAGATAACTTGTTGACTAAATAGCTTCTGCCAATGACGAATGCCTGCCTACACACCAGCGGACTGGCGTGAAGGATCGCGCCAATTACGAGTGAGTAGCCCAGCTAACGTTCTTAATAATTACTGGGCCAAGACGGATGGGGCCCCGCGAGATAGATGCTCTGCTAACAGATGTCAGATTGACACGCTTGAGGGGTGGGAGCGGCTGAAAAAACGCCGTAATTATTGGTTGGTACAGACAGATCGATGTTTATACCTAAAGGTTTTATTCATATAACGCGAACTAACTGCTTCTTGAGTGGCGATAATAAAACCACTTTCAGTAGAAAATAACCGGTCAAGAGCGCGTCGAAGTCGGGCAGCGAGGGTTCCGTACAGTTTTTTAATAGGTTCTCACATATTGTATATTGCGCGGGTGTAAACGCGATTATATATTAGAAAAACCGTAATTAAGTTAAAACTCCCGATGTATTGCCAACGTTGCAGCTGTCGTGGTCATGGGTAGGCTGAAGTGGCGAGTACACGGGAACATCGGGAATTAAAGTAATGAAAGTTTACCTAACAAATAATCGATTAGACCCCTTTAA
The DNA here is from genome assembly GCA_934045075.1 of Yponomeuta sedellus. Classification (NCBI taxonomy): domain Eukaryota; kingdom Metazoa; phylum Arthropoda; class Insecta; order Lepidoptera; family Yponomeutidae; genus Yponomeuta; species Yponomeuta sedellus. The sequence goes on along the minus strand of OW203722.1, from coordinate 25,058,081 downwards.
TATAGTATTATGTTTGAGCATTGCGAGTCGTTACGCAATAAGGTCTAGGTACTTTAATGTTATAAATGAGTTAGGAATCTAGTCTCACAGTTTTAGCCGAGCATTTCCCGTAATTAAAAATTACATGATGTATCCGTGCTCCGCAAGGCACGTTAAGCCGTTGGTGCCTGCTGTCCTGTAATTCGTTATCAACCCTTTTATGTCCCCACTGCTGGGAGACGGGTCTCTTCCTGCATCGCAGGAAGGTTAGGCCATACTTCACCACGGGGGCCAAGTCCGGGTTGGTGGAGGATTGTAAGACAGTGGCGGGCCTTATTGTCAGAAGTTATCAAGCCGCCCATAAGGCCTCTGACATGGCTTAACGACTGCCATTACATGACAGCCGGCACCAACGGCTTAGCGTGCCTTGCGAAGCACGGAAGCGCTCGGAAAAATGCCACTAGCGGTAGTCACGGGACGCTCACCCATCCTGTACCTGACCGCGCCTGTTGTTGCTTAACCAAGTGATTGATTCCAATCACTCGGTTCGCCTAGGCCACGAGCGCGTCCTGTAACGTCAAAGACCTTGGGTGGCTTGATAACTTCTGACAGTACGGCCCGCCACTGTCTTACAGTCCTCCACCGACTCGGACTTGGCCCCCGTGGTGAAGTATGACCTAACCTTTCGGCGATGCAGGAAGCGACTCGTACCCCAGCATTGGAGACATACAAAGGGTTGATATCGATAATATATTACTTTTCATTATATTTGTGGTTCAAGACCGTACTTGTCAAATTTAAATATTGTAGGTCAACAAAAACCCCTATAAATTTTGATTCGCTTGAGTGTCGAAATAATATACGTGTTTGCGTTAACTAGAGGTTTTATTTTTATGTCTTCAAGGAACTGTAGATCTGAGTATAGGGTTTTAATTTGAACTAGATACCTCCACTCGTTTCCAAGATAAAGAGTCTTGTCAGACCGAAGCACGGACGGACGGACATCAAAGTGATCCTACAAGGGTTCCGTCGTTTGTATAGGTACGGAACCCTAAAATAAGGTTAAAAACATTAAATTAATTAAGGTTGCTTTTTCGTTTTGAATGCCGTCGTGCGCTACCACTGTTACAGGAATGAGCTATCACCACTACACAAATTCGCTACCATCGTGACACAAGTGCGCTAATACCACTCCACAAATGCGCTACCATCGCTACTCAAGTGCGCTAATATCACTCCACAAACGCGTTACCACCGCAACCCAAATGCGCTTCCACCACTTCACAAATACGCAACCAGCGTCATAAATGAGCTACTATGAGATGTTTTATGCAGCGTCCAGTGGCATCTAAATGGGTGAAGGGAGTACTCGGACGCTGCAATGTCTGGGTCTTTGTTTTTACAAAAATATGCTACCCTAACGCACTACCACCGCTACCACCGCTACCCTAACGCGCTACCACCGCTACACTAACGCGCTACCATCGCGACCCTAATGCGCTACCACCGCTACCCTAACGCACTAGCACCGCTACACTAACGCGCTACCACCGCGACTCTAATGCGCTACCACCACTACCCTAACGCACTACCACCGCTACACTAACGCGCTACCACCGCGACCCTAATGCGCTACCACCGCTACCCTAACGCGCTACCACCGCTACACTAACGCGCTACCACCGCGACCCTAATGCGCTACCACCGCTACCCTAACGCGCTACCACCGCTACACTAACGCGCTACCACCGCGACCCTAATGCGCTACCACCGCTACCCTAACGCGCTACCACCGCTACCCTAACGCGCTACCACCGCTACACTAACGCGCTACCACCGCGACCCTAATGCGCTACCACCGCTACCCTAACGCGCTAACACCGCTACACTATCGCGCTACCACCGCTACACTAAAGCTTAACCAATGCATCCTAAGCGAAACCCAGCATCACCTACAAGCTATAAATTCACGTTGCATTTCAAACATAGCGCTCGTCCATCGACGCCACACAATTCCACTTCGCCCCTGAAAGCCTATCTCGATAGGGAATCGAGTTTTCCGTATCCAGCGTCGTGTAATGACCCCCGTTTTCCGGCCAACCGGGCATGGAAATGAACGGGCGGCTGTTGTGTTTGATCGACAAATTAAAACGCGTAACTGGGCTTTTTCACTGTCCCGTGGCGCTGGAGTGGATAGATTCATATTGGAGAGGTCCTTGGTACGACACCTGGCGTACTCGCCGGAGTCGATGACGATTTTTTTTATGTAGCCTATAAATGTCTCCACCAACCCGGACTTGGCCCCCGTGGTGGAGTATAGCCTATACCTTCCTCAATGAAGAGACCCGTGTCCCAGCAGTGGGGACATACAAGGGTTGATGTCGAAATGTCTTACTGCAGGGCTTAGGCCTCTCGGAGAGAGAGTATGTATGAGCTTGATCTACGACCTCTGAGGCACAGCGGCAGCGCATCTGCCTACCATGCAAGAGGTCCCGGGCTCGAACCCCAGCTGGGAACAAAAAAATACCTCAGGTCTTGGATGCTTACATGTTTGTGATGTCGCTGTTTCTGGTTCTCACGACACAGGGTATCCTATTGTGGGGTCAGAAGCAATGTATGTGGGTGTATGTAAATATTCTGTTAAATGTTAGTCACCACGCGTGTCCACTGAGGATTGACAATTTCAAGCGTTGAGAGATTTGAACACCTCAGACACTCAGGTTGTTTTCCTTCACCGTTAGAGAAAGGTATTGCTAAAGCTTCACAAATGTGCATAAGTTAGAAACAAAGTCATTGGTACAGGCCGGGACTTGACCCACGACCTCCCTATTCAGAAGCCGGCGTCTTACCATTCCACTACAAAAACCATTGGCCCGGCATCTACGTAGTCTGTTAGCTTTTAGAATATACTTCGGGCTCTAGAGCGGGCTTCGGTTTTCACCGAAAGCACACGAGTGTAATACTATCGTTCGTTATCGTTCGTTATCAACCCTTGTATGTCCCCACTGCTAGGGCACGGGTCTCATCCTGCATCGCACGAAGGTTAGGCCATACTCCACCTCGGGGGCCAAGTCCGGGTTGGTGGAGGATTGTATGACAGTGGCGCGCCTTACTGTCAGAAGTTATCAAGCCGCCCATAAGGCCTCTGATATGGCTTAACGACTGCCATTACATGACAGCCGGCACCAACGGCTTTACGTGCCTTGCGAAGCACTAACAATTCCACTATAGCGGAGCCGTGTAGCCGAGGTGTATTCTAAAAGCTAACAGATTGTAATGAGATGATTTTTAATGAGATGATGATTTATACTGCGTCCAGTGGCATCTTCACTTACATTAGACGAGTGAAGTAACAAAAATTGTCATGATAAACTATAAATGCGCCCACACCACTTGTTTACCAACTTCTACTTCCATTGAACAGTCGCTAAGGCAATCGATCCAGCCCAATATTTGTGCAAAACATACCCCGAGCGAGAAGTTACTATTTGGCAAGTGGGCAAAGCTGAATTAGACCCGTAAAAGGCCCGAAAAGGGTTCCCGAGTTAGATCTATCTGTTGCGTGAATCTTTGCGAAACTACTTTTTGCCTCTATAAAATGGAAATCCGATTTTTGCCTAGGTATTGCTCTGGTAGGTTTGGGGTTGTAGTGTACGAGCATCTGAAGCTTTAGTTACTAATTTGTGTATGTTGTGAGATGCTATCGGAAATGCTAGCCATCAAACTAAGCCCGGGATTCTGGTACGTTAACAAGCCGTCAATCTGACGGCCTCGGTGGCGCAGCGGTTTGGCACGCTGACTGTAAAACCGAAGGTCTCGGGTTCGATCCCCGGCCGGGTCAAACTAGGAAACGAACTTTTCTAGTTTGTCTCGGGTCTTGGATGTTATTTATGTATTTATTGTATTAAATCTATCGTCGAGTTAGCATCTATAACACAAGTCATTCAGTTGAACTTAGTATAGGGCTAACGAGATCTGTGTAACATGTCCATGAATATTTATTTTTATTTTTATCTACTGTCAGTTGGCCAAATTGCATACAAAAAAAAAACATTTGACAGCTGTTAACAGTAGATTAACAAATTGTTAGTGTACTAGAAACTGGGGCTAAGTCTAGTCTGCGCGTGTAAGTAAGTGATGGAGGTGATTTAGTTTAGAAAGGTTTTAAGTGATTAAGGTTCACCTGCTGTGTGGTGCCGGCCTAAAGAATAGCACCAACCCAATTCTTCCCGCGGGTGTCCTAAAAGGCGACTAAGGGACACGAACCGGGGGGTGGGAAGCAGCGCCCCCTGCAGCACAATTCCACCGAACTGCGATCCCCAACCCGCATGCCCAGCGTGGGGATTATGGGCATTACCCCCTATTATAGCACAACAGGTGCTCTTTAGGGAGGGCTATGTGCAGCAGTGAACTAGTATATAGTATAGCCTGACAACTAACTGTGATTTCAATAGCGTTTAGTAACCTTAATGCTTCGATTTTTACCATGTACACTATAAAGGTCCCACTACTGTGGCACAGGAATTCTCTCACAGAGATAAACGTCCAATTGTAGGGCACAGGCCTTCTCTGGCAGAGGGCTTAATTACCACGCGTGCCCCGCGGATCGGCAATTTCAAGCGGTGCTTCTTATGAAAAATGCATTTTCGGAATTAGTATTGAAATTGCAACTTAATTGTCATTTAAGAAATGCAAGTCGATCTTAGTGTGCAACAAAAGTTTTAACTCTTTTAAATAAATACTACTAACTACTTACTTTCCATCGTAAGGTTGTCTGGAAGAAATTGCTTTTAGCAATAAGGCCGCCAATTGTACTATGTATATTTGCAATTGTTTTGTATTTGTTGTTTTTCCAGTGTACAATAAAGAATATTATCTTATCTTATCTTACTGAGTGAGAACTGACGGTGTAGTTGAAACTTTAGTCACAAAATTAAGACTGGTGCGTGTACGTAAGTGATTTTATTCAGAGTGCTTAGTGCGAGTTTTTTAACTACTCGATCGCGTTAACGTAAACTCATATTTCCATGGCATCGAGGAAGCGCCACCTAGCGACAAGTATGGAAATTAAAATTGCTGAGTGCGAGTTGTAATGGTTAACGTTGAGAAGTGAACACGTTTACCAGCCAAAACACGAATAGACGCGAGTGCGAGTTGTACTGTGACAGCGTTTTGCCAGTTCGAACGGTTAACTTACTCATATTCACTACTCGATGCTCGATTAACGCGGTAGTAAAGTCATTCGAATGGATCTGTCAAACTCGCACTAAGCACTCTGAAGTGCTTTCACCCTTAACCAGGCAATGGTATAATAGTGTCACATTAAATTGAATCTTGTCTACTTGAATTAAAGTCCAAAACCAGTAAAAAATATAGAATTAAACTATCACATCACACTAAAATTATAAAGGCGAAAATTTGTGAGCGTGTGAGTGTGTATGTTTGTTACTTCTTCACGTCTAAACGACTGGAGCTACTTTAATAAAATTTGGTATGGTGTTAGCTGACACCCTGGACTAACACATAGGCTACGTTTTACTGCAGGAAAATATTTTATTCTACCTTATTATACGCATGCCTGGTTAAAGGTTTAGTGAATTAAGATGACTAGAACAACTTTTTTAAATTTAGCTATAGCGTTTCACAGCCTCAATTTAAATGGTGATTTAAGTGCAATTTCAAAAGTGCAAATTGTTCATAGTTCGTTATAAAAATTTTAACTTGTTTAAATGTTTACGCTACTCTATTTCACTTATACAGAAAAGCTCTTTAGTAGTTGTTGGTGCAATATTTGCTACGATTTTGACAAACCTTTTTCGTTACACACACAATAAAAGGTGTAAATACATTAAGAAACTAACGCATCGCAAAACGTATTAAGCAAGTCAGTGCAAATTTGCATGGGCAGGTCATCGAGATGATAGATCCGGGTAGCACTCAGTCAAGCGCCTAACGGTTCCCGATCCATCAGGCAAGACTAAAGCTGGAAACAGACTATAGGACGTGACCCACCCACGTGACCAACGGAGGAAAATTTCCTCCGTTGGTCACGTGGCGTGACTTTAGCTTCCGAGTTATAAGCTCTTCTTTACTTTTTTTTAATTATATTATTATTATTTTCCCTGGCACATAAGCTAATTAACATGATAATCACTTGTACGTTCCAAGCTAGGATACCCTGTGCTATAGTAACCAGGCAAGGCCATCAGAAACATAAAATACACCATTATTTTACATAAACCACATACATACATAACCTCACGCCTGTATCCCAGAGGGGTAGGCAGAGACCAGGGACTGCCACTTGCCACGCTCCTGACAGATCACCTTCGCTTCATCAACGTTCATAAGTCGTTGCAGTCGTGGAACCGGCGTGCGTGCGCACGCCGGTTCCGGGTACTTTTTGTCTTTCCCTTTGCTAATACATCCCCTATTTGGTCGATTTAAGTCCGTCTGGGACGTCCCTTACCAGTCCTTCCACTCACATTCGCAACATATATTTGTTTCGTCAATCTTTCTTCCTTCACCCTCTCCACATGTCTAAACCAACGCACAATTCTAGTCACTACTTCCTCTTCAGTCCACAACGTTCTCTAATCAGACTATTGCGTATCCTGTAATTCATGTACAATTTATTGTATGTACATAAAAATGGTAATTATACAGATATTTCACAACTTTAGAGTACAGACGCAGCATTATTACTGATAGTGATTTGTTCTAGACAACCTTTGGATGGACTGAACTGGAGAAGAAAATAGATGTACAAAAATACAAAATTATAATTTCAGAAATATATAATTTATGCATATCTAAATAGCCGAATAATTATTGCATATTGTTTCCTTGTGTGCAATAAATTACATTCTTATCTTATTTAAAACTCAAGAAGGATCATAAAGAGTCTAAACGAGCCCCTCCGTTCAAAACATTGCGTTCTATTCCTCTAAAGAACTTTTAATATGAGAAAAACTTTTTAATTAGTAGCGCTCGCGCCGTGTGATATCGTAAGCTACTTTTCTTGACCTTCTCCTTCTTTGCCGAGAAAAGTGCGTACTATTATAAGCTGCGTAGGTCACAACTATAGGTCACATCTCACTGTATGTTCCCAGCCTAACGGTCCTCCATCCATCAGACGCGGCTTAGACCGGGGGGTCGTGCATGCGTTGTAAATCACACTTAACGCGGCCTAACGTGAGCCTGACGACATTGAGTCACGATTTCAGGTGTCTAAATCAAAACCCACGAAAAAACACAGACCATAATTCTTAAAGTTTGTAGTATCAATGGTGGTAGCCCGGTGGATAGAGTAATGGAGTCGGATGCATGAATGATTCATTGCCATAAACTATACATCACACATCAGATCGTGGATCGTCTAATCGTCCTATCTACTAATATTTTCTTAGTAAATAGGAAGTTCAATCATTATTACCTGGAAGGCTTAGTAGCCTTCCAGGTAATAATGATTGTCTCTGATAGACTGGTAGAAAATATATCATTAAATTCAAATTTCAAATTCAAATACGTTTTATTTAAAGCACAGGCTCTATAACATAATTTACGATGCAAGTTGAACTCCGAAATGATTTAAATTTTGAAATGGTATAATTGATAGGATAGGTAATGGAAAACATCATTTTAATATATATATATATATAATTTATCTAAAAAAATTAAATATATTTATTAAAATAAAATATTTATTAAAATCCCAACTTAATCTTTTCAAAGTCCCTAAATAATAGTCCCAGAGCCGATTTAGGTTTGCTGACTCCATCCCATTCCAAGCTCCATAGACTTTCTCCGCAATCATAGACGCTGGAAACAAAGGGCCGAATCGGAGCCGTGAAAGCGTGAACGAATAAATCTCTTAGCCCTATGCTCATTTGCCCGCTGCACAGTACCCTGGAGGCATACGGGCCGGTGCAGCAGGGTAAACAGTGTTCCAAAGCAGAAGGTACTTTTTGAAGGCAAACCGATATTCTCCGTTATACTATTTTTATTTTTAATGCATTAACGCGTGCTAAGGACAATTTTAATACGTAATACAGAGAATAGTGTAAAGGGGTTCGAAATTGCACTGATGCCGGTGAGTCGCCCGTTAGCTCAGTTGGAAAGAGCGCTGGCACGGATAGCCAGAGGTCGCGGATTCGAATGCCGGCATGGGTGGATTTTTTGGCCTCAAATAAGTTTTTAAAATTGACGATACTCTCCGTGTTTCGCCGTGCGTTCTCTTTCCCAACTGTCAAAATAATGTCTATTAAAAAGAAAAACCAACCATGAAGTTTTTACTAAATAAATTCATAGAAGTTTTTATAATCTCAATATTAGATTTAATGATTTGATTGAATGAGTAAGGTTAGGTTTGATTTCATTTCATCTCATTAAATTTCATTTTCATTTCATATCAATAAAAAAATTCTACTGAAGACTTGGCTGTATGGGCATAGTTCCCTTTGCCTACCAAAATGGGTGAAGAAAAATAAATCTCTGCTTATATTATTTTACCGTTGGCGCCATTTTCCAAATATTGTTTCTTTATTAAATTGCATAATTTTTTCGCAACTGTATTAAAAATAGTCGTTCAGTACACGTGCAGAACCGTCATTGCTACTTGTTCCGACTGTCAACCCTCACCTTCGGCTGCGCCTCGGCTCGGGTCGACATTTGTCGGAACTCTTTGCAATGACAGCCTTTCCGCACTTGTAATGAAATATACTATTTACTGGTAGTAGGTCTGCCCACGGTGCGTTGTCCGGTCCGCGGTCGCCAGGACAGAATTTTTTGCCCCAACGATGGTCTGACGACCTAGACGCGAACGGCACATGAATGGAAACCTTTAAAATCATGAGGGAGTCCTATGTCCTGCAGTGGGCGTTAAATGTCAATGACGATGATGATGATGATTTTTTTGGCAAAGGAATGGGATGAGGAACGAGGGTGCGGCATTTGGATGACGAAGGTGTTGGGATGATAGAGGTCCTGCTGTAATTACACTATTTTTATTTTTAATGCACTAACCCGTGCTAAAGAACAAATTTAAAAACCTATTTAGAGGCTAAAAATTTCACCCATGCCGGGATTCGAACCCGCAACCTCTGGCTATCCGTACCAGCGCTCTACCAATTGAGCCAATGGGCGACTCACGGCATCAGTGAAATTTCGAACCTCTTTACAATATTCTCTGTATTACGTACAGGCAGCGACATCTGACTTAAGCAAATTGCATTACTTACAGCCCCGACTACCTACTTTGCAGTTAGGTTTTAACATCGGAACGATATCACTGTACCCACATGATTACACTATTTTTATTTTTAATGCACTAACCCGTGCTAAGGAACAAATTTAAAAACCTATTTAGAGGCTAAAAATTTCACCCATGCCGGGATTCGAACCCGCAACCTCTGGCTATCCGTACCAGCGCTCTACCAATTGAGCCAATGGGCGACTCACGGCAAATTTCAAATTTCACTGATGCCGTGAGTCGCCCATTGGCTCAATTGGTAGAGCGCTGGTACGGATAGCCAGAGGTTGCGGGTTCGAATCCCGGCATGGGTGAAATTTTTAGCCTCTAAATAGGTTTTTAAATCCTGCTGTAATGTTATTATTTTTACTTTGCTTTTGTAAATGGTTATATACTCAAAGTTATTTATCCAGACTGAACCTTGGATAGGAACAGACTGTACGCAATAGCGGCGGGAAACAAGTATAAACTAAAACAAAAACTAAAGGTTACGGAGTGCAAATGATCAGCGAAAAGGTTGCGAAGTATTTTGCTGCGTGTACAGTGTCGAGAAGTTACTTAGAAATAGATATTTCTAAAGTAAACATTTGAATCACGACTTTCTCGCCTTTGAGGGAAAAAATTAAAAGTGTTTCCTGTGATATGGTCTGACTGCCTCGTTGGTCCAGCGGTACTACCTCTTATTATTATGACGAAGGTCGTAGCTTCGATTCCTACAGGGAGCTGCCGTGATGAGATGATTTATATAGCGTCCAGTGGCACCTTCACTTACAGTAGATGGGTAAAGGGACTACTCTACTAGTAGGGGTAATTTTTTTAGATGAAGACAGTCTTACCCAGCACCTTTCTGACAGCTTAGTCGGATTAGCTCACAGGAAAGACAAGTCAATACGTGCGGAGCCAACCGAGCCACGGGTTTCCTCACGATGTGTCCCTTCGAAACGGTGAAGGGCGCTACCGTATAATTGTTACAAGTTACACACAATATTGCTCTATAAATAAGTAAAAAATTAAAATCAAAAACTGTCTATGCTATGTTCTATGTGAAACGTATCCACTCGCGATTATTTGTTACGTACGTATTTTTTTATTAATTTACCAAGTCTTGGTTACAGCCGTTTTAATAATACAATACAATATACAATACAAAAAGCTTTATTTCTCCATCCACAAATTAGTTGGAAAATAGCAGTGGTAGAATATGATAAGATAAGATAAGAATATTCTTTATTGTACACTGGAAAAACAACAAATACAAAACAATTGCAAATATACATAGTACAATTGGCGGCCTTATTGCTAAAAGAAATTTCTTCCAGACAACCTTACGAGTATAGAATATGGTGCAATAGAAGCGATTTGTGGACAGACTGGGTCCCAAACTAGATTAGAGATTTAGATGTTAGGATGCCAGGCCACCCAATAAACTAGTACAGCAAAATATGAAACATACTGTAGACACTAAGTCAGCTCAAATCACCACCGACAGAGATCTTACAAAAAAAAATAAAGAAAATGTACAAAAATTATAAAATACAAAAAGCAAGCAATAGTAGGTACTCATATTTATACTCAGCCCTACAATAAAAGTATAAGGTAGTTACACTATTTTTATTTTTAATGCACTAACCCGTGCAAAGTAGGTGGTCGGGGCTGTAAGTAATGCGATTTGCTTAAGTCAGATGTCGCTGCCTGTACGTAATACAGAGAATATTGTAAAGAGGTTCGAAATTTCACTGATGCCGTGAGTCGCCCATTGGCTCAATTAGTAGAGCGCTGGCACGGATAGCCAGAGGTTGCGGGTTCGAATCCCGTCATGGGTGAAATTTTTAGCCTCTAAATAGGTTTTTAAATATAAGGTAGTTGTTAATCACTAAACGTTTTGGTATATGCGAACAAAATATATAATATAGTGCAAAAAACGTAAAACTATTCCAGACTTTTCCACATACATTCCTTTCAAAGCCCATGGGTCTAATTTCGGAGCGAGGGTTTTAAAAATGTATAGAAAAGGAAGGTAGTATTCCAGCAACTAAAACAGTAGCTAAAAGCTGTTATACTAGGTGTTTTGGGGTTGCATTTACAGAGATTTACAGCCTTTCGCCGTCTAAGAGAAGACAGTAAACAGAAGGCACAGTTCACTCCACGTCAACCTTTACATGCGTGCGCTGTAAGTAGCATATTTTTGCAAGTCTCCATTTTACATAATTTTGTAAGTAGCGTTCATTGAAACACAAAAAAAATATTGTTTTTATTTTTCTTACCACCTTGAAATGATTACCTACGTTGAGTGGGAATAATCGTTCTTTGCAATCAATTCCTTGACAAAAATAGGTAGTTATTGATGTTTATGTTTTATCAGTTTTGTAGTAAACTACGTTGTTTTTCGACGTTTGAGGAAACTTTTAAGGCGATTTCAACTTATTTATTTCCGGAAGTGAAATCTTTTTAATTGGCTTTTAATGGGTCTAATCGCGATTTTAAGTTACTACTGCAGTTTACTTGTTACTAAACTAACTGCAACGTAGCCTAAAACAAACGCAATCAGACCAGTTAAATGTACAACTTATCAATACAGAATGATCTGAAGCTAATTACGACCATTAAGATAAAAAAGGATTTTTTATTATTTTCGTTTTACAAAATTGTATTTTAATTTTGTAATACGCAAAAATCTCTAATCTCAACAGTTTTACTAAAAAAGTTAGGCTATTTTTTAGAGGGCTACCGATTTTAATGATATACTCGTATTACCAAATACGCTCATTTTTAGTGCGCTCAATAAATTCGTTGGGTACAGAAATGAATGGATTTCTGCTGTTAAACTGGACGTAGATTTTAATTAAAATATTACTACTACAATAACTATAATATAACTATATTTCTTATTTTAATAAATAATAAATACATAATTTTAAGTAAGTAGTCATATTTTAAAAATTGCGTGAGGCTCTAAAATAAGTGGTTATTGGAATTGAAATGCGATTGGTTACCAATAAACTCAATTAAAGAATCATTTTATTAAACGTCCCACTGAATGGCACAGACTTTTTCTCAAACAGAATATGTGTTTAATTACCATGCGAGCCCACTGCGGATTGACATTTTCAAGCGCCGAGGTATTTAAACACCTGAGACACTCAGGTTCCCTCACAATGTTTTCCTTTACAGCTAGCGTGTGGTATTGCTACGGTAAATTCCATATTTGTTTACACGGAAAAACTCTGTATTTAGAAGACTCGCCCCCTTATACTCATGTACTCAAGGTCGTTGTGGTATCGCCAGTTCTTCTGTACATTCTCACTCTGTGTCCACTTTTATAGCAGACTTCTAATAGACATAGATCGCGTTGTGGTCTAATTTATAGACGCCATTATTTTTCTTTTCCGAAGATTTTTATTACCTACCTTACCTATACGGTTCAGCGGATTTATTTACACTACTTTTTCAAGGCTGCATCGTTTTTCGTTTCTTGTTTTATTTTGAATTTACGCTTAATTTTTAAACACTTTCTAAACCGACAAAGAAGTAAAATATCAGTTTTATTTTTCTTTCATAAATCTTTGCCCAGCAGTGGCCACATCAGAGGCTAAGTAAAAAAAATACGTAAAAATTGTATGCACAAAGATAGTTATTTAGTTAGTTATGTTAATATTTATTTACATTTACATTGATAATCATAAGTAAACGTACTTAAATATTATCCAAAGAGTTTTGCTGGTGTATTTGTAAAATTAATTCCCATTCAATTTACTACCAATACTTACCTTATTGCTATTAGCAAAAAGGCTGCCAATTGTATCTTACCTTTTGTAGCTCCTGTTTTTGTGACTTTTTTTCCAGTAGGTAAAATAAAGAATATTGTTATCTTATTTTACCAATAATTTTACTTGAAAATGATTTGGCTTAGCAAATATGCATATAATGTTTTATATATTATTTTGATGTCTGTAATCACTTTTATTACTACGTTAAATGAAAGCTGATTTTCATATCAATTGCGATTACAGTGCATATGTAAATATTCTAATGAGAATGATGAAGGTAAACGTGAAATTCCACAATTGTAACTCAAGTCTTGATGAAATTTGAACGTAAAGTGGATACGTCTTAAACGTAAAGTTGTGTCAAGGGAAAGGGATTAAAAAGAGATGTAAAAGTCATTTGTCCCGAGATCTCAGCTCTGATGCGACATCTGTGTACGGTACGCGGTAAAATGATCTAACAATTAACTTTTTAATAAGTTAACAGCCCAAGGAACAAAATTAGGCAAACGTTCTTCCATACATACATAACCTCACGCCTGTATCGCTGAGGGGTAGGCAGCGACCAGGGACTGTCACTTGCCACAATCCTGACAGATCACCTTCGCTTTATCAACGTTCATAAGTCGTTGCATGTGAAATTAGCCTCAGCGAAGCAAAAAAATATACAATAATCTCCGAATTGCCTTACCAAACCGGGTTAGTCCTGGCAAACATCAAAAAATATAACATAACATTTACATACAAGCACATACATTGCTTCTAGCCCCACACTAGGATACCCTGTGTCGTGGGAACCAGAAACAACGACATCACAAACATGTAAACATCCAAGGGCTTTTTTTTGTCTCCAGCTGGGTTGCGAACCCGGGACTTCTTGCATGGTAGGCAGACGCGCTACCGCTACGCCACATATAAATTTAAAATTTTCTAACTTGCAACACTTGCTCGTCTATTCTCTAGGACTGATGTTTTAATCTGTTTCACAGGGCCGCATAAATATTTATTTAAGTTTTAATCTCGACTGCTCCCGAGAGTATTTGTACAGGCGGGTAGAAAGGAGGTCGTGGGAAAAGGCGCTCGTCGCCCGCCTCCCAGATTGTATTGTTATTGAAGTATAATGTGGGAATTTGTGTGGTTTTTTATAAGAAAACTGTGCAGTTTTTACGGACTTATTGTAAGTTTATGAAGTAAACGTAGTAGTTGTTTTAAGTAGTAGTTTTGAATCAATTGTGAAGCCTCATCGCAATCCATGGTTACATGGTTTATGTAGTTATATTGTTATTTATATAAGTAGTGTATTAATATATTCATATTTGCACCGACTACCCATCTCTTATTTCCTCCAGCAACTTTCCGTCATAAGGTTGTTTGGAAGAAATTGCTTTTAGCAATAAGGCCGCCAATTGTACTTTGTATCTTTACATGTTTTACATGTAATATGTGCTCTGAAGTACTACAAAGAATATTCTTATCGTATCTTCTCTTATCATTGCACCTGCTCCAATGCCAATTGTGCCCTCACACCTGCACTCTGGAGGACCTAACAGAGGCCAACGCTAATGTGCAGGTATCAACCGTTGTATGTCCCCACTGCTGGGGCAGGGGCCTCTTCCTGCAACGCTAGAAGGTAAGGCCACACTTCACCACGGGGGCCACGTCCGCTTTGGTGGAAGACTGTAAGCCAGAGGTGAGCCTTACTGTCAGAAGTTATCAAGCCGCTCATGAGGCCTCTGACATGGCTTAACGACTGCCATTATATGACAGCCGGCACCAACGGTTTAACGTGCCTTGCGAAGCACGGAAGCGCTCAGAAAAATGCCACTAGCGGTAGTTACGAGACGGTCGCCTATCCTGCACCTGACCACGCCTGTTGTTGCTTAACCCAAGTGATTGATTGCAATCGCTCGGTTCCACTGGGCCACGATTCGATTTTAGGAACGAAGACCGCCAAGATACGTTAGGCCGCAAGAAGCTTAATAAGACATTGTATGTTTTAACTACTGAGCCTATTACACCCAGCTTAAGAACCCAAGTACCACATCCACATAAACCTCCGTACGACTCCACCAAAGTAGCGTTAACCGTAAAATCATAACAATTATGCGGTTAAGACCCCTGCTCCACTTTTACACCCTTATTACACGGGGCGTGAGCTAGTTATTCCTGGGAGTATATTTACGACTGGCCCTTGATGGGTAAGGCCCAGATAGTTCATTTGCCTTGGTTGGTGTTGAAGACTCCTTGGATTCTTTTTATGATAGTTATACCTATATCAAAAGGGTCTAAACGCGATTATTTATTGGGTCAAACGTAATTACCTTGTTTCCGTTTCGGCAGCGTTACAGTTGTCGCTTATACCAATTAATTATAGAGAAGAGCGGGTGATTCCCAGGTCGTATGCCTGGGGACGGCCGGTCCAACTATTGTTAGTCGGACGTTATATTTATGGTAGGTCATTGAAACACTTTGATGGCGCGATGCAGGAATGTTGGAGTTTGTAGTGCGCGCGCAGATTTGACATGTGCTCGCCACAAATTTATTACGTTTTCCCTATTAAATTATTAGACCCGTTTAATATATAACTAAGTATGAGTATCGCGAAGTATGTGTACCGATCAACGGCCAAGTCACACAACATGGCTATCCGTGCCAGAGGTTGCGGGTTCGAATCGCGGCATGGGTGAAATTTTTTGCCTCTAAATAGGTTTTTAAATTTGTCCTTAGCACGGGTTAGTGCATTAAAAATAAAAATAGAATATCATTAACAATAATAATAAAGAAATCGCAGTAAGGAACCTTAGACTTGGCACGACTTTGTCTGGATTTCATTACTTTTTAGAGATAAACGAGCAGCTTCAGTTGATGTGTGGTGTCGGCCTAGAGAATAGCACCAACCCAAATTCTTGCCGCGGGTGTCGTAAAAGGCGACTAAGGGACACAAACCAGGGGGTGGGTTGCAGCGCCCCCTGCAGTACAATTCCACCAAACTGCGATCCCCAACCCGCATGCCCAGCGTGGGGATTATGGGCATTACCCCCCAATGATGGCACAACGATGCGCTATGGCGCTCATTAGGGGAGGGCTATGTCCAGCAGTGGACTAATATAGCCTGAAGAAGAAGAAGAGCAGCTCCATCGAGACTTGGCTAGTTTTTACAGAATGGTTTTCGTGGGATACCATATTAATTTATTAATAATAATAGTGAGCCAATTAAGCAACCAAACCATTTACTATGGTAGCGAAAAAAAATCCAACAAAAACAAAAGGGGTATCTTTACTATGAAACAGCTGATATTTCTTTACGATTTCGAAGTTTTCTCCATACTAGTAGAATTTTTTACGTTTCGATTGGACAAAAGAACCTTTTGTTTAATTTCAAGGCCATCACTGTAAAGCTCGTCATATTCAGATGTACATAAAAATTTGGTAACGCTCTCTATATAATATGATCTGCCGATGTCGTAAACGTGCCACAAAACGTTTGTCTCAACTAATAAAAAAACACATACAGATAATTTATTGATAACTTATTAAGAGTTTCATCTTATTATTATATTATTTAATGTCTATGTACAAAAAAATACATTATATAATATTTAAAAAATATGTGTAAAAAATACTATATTCTATCCTATCCCATCCTGTCCTGCACTGTCCTGTCCTGTCCTTTCCTATCCTGTCCTGTCCTCATTTAATTGTGTCATAACCTATCCTATCCATGAGATGTTGTATAACTTTTAATAAATAATAAAACTGGAACTATTTCAACTTTGTGCTTTATTTATAGTATGTTTTATTTTTAATAAAAACAGAAAACTGGATGAAAACGGAATAAGCTGGTAAAAATTTTCAGGTCTAGTCAAGACGTGAAGTAGTAATGCTAAAAAAGAGGAAAATTTCAAAAAAAGTGATTTAATTTAAAAATTTTGAAAATGATAGACAAAATTAAAGAAATATAAAAACGTTACATCCTGTCCTGTTCTATCAGTGCCATCCGGTCCTGTCCTGTCATGTCCTGTCTTGTCGTGTCCTGCCCTGTCTTGTCCCTATTCTATTTTATTCTATTCTATGTGACTCTTCCCAATAGGGATTAGACAAGGCTTGGCGGATTA
This sequence comes from Yponomeuta sedellus, assembly GCA_934045075.1. Lineage (NCBI taxonomy): Eukaryota > Metazoa > Arthropoda > Insecta > Lepidoptera > Yponomeutidae > Yponomeuta > Yponomeuta sedellus. The sequence continues at coordinate 25,040,973 of OW203722.1, read as the reverse complement.
AGTGCCTTAGGTTGAATGACACAACCTGAAGGCTGTAAATTTCGTGTAAGGTAAAGGTGGAGGCTCTAAGAAGAGCATTAACCCGCTTTTTCTATTGTGTCTTATTTATATAAACATTGTTAGCACTGAAGGACGTATTTATAAAAAACACAATTTCTTAAAAAACACTATGTTTACAATAGTAAATTAATTTATTTATTTCCTAAATTACTAAAATTTTATGAATTGGAAAGTGGATGATTGTGTCTTGGAACTCTTCATTGTCCGTAATACAGAGAGTATTGTAAAGAAGTTCGAAATTTCACTGATACCGGTGAGTCGCCCATTAGCTCAGTTGGAAAGAGCGCTAGCACGGATAGCCAAAGGTCGCGGGTTCGAATCCCGGCATGGGTGGAATTTTTAGCTCTCTTAATATGTTTTTAAAACTCTTCATTACATAAAACTTTCAAATAATATTAATTGCATGTATTTAACTCATAGTTAAAAAACAAAATATATAATAGTATAATTGTACCGGCATGTTTGTACCGAACTAAATTGTACTCATCTAGTATGGGAAGAGCGGGGCTTCCTAGCACAGATGTCTATACACTTAATAGGGAGTTCCCACCACAGTGTAAAATTTATGTTAAGTTGATGACGAAATAAAATATTTATATTTTATTTTATTTATGTATTCTATAATAGTCTCTGGTAGATATTTTACTCGGAAATTAAGTAATCACAGAGTAAATAAACAGAGTTTTATATTACACGGGTCCAAGCGTGATTATTTAGTAGGTAAAACGTAATTACCTTAATGCCCGACGTTTTGGCAGAGCTGCCGTGGTTACGAGTAGACTGAAGAAGCGAGTACAGTCAATTATTGTGGATAGTCACTTTGTTTTTCGCAGCAGGCCTTGGATAAAAAGACTTAAAGATAAGAGAAGTTAAAAAAGGCAAATTTATTATTATTACTAATAATAATAAACTAATGATCGTACTTAAATCGCTCGTAGCCCCGGCTGCCTGAGTGATCTTAAACTATCACAGAGGTAAAAAAATTAACGTAGTGATTGATAACCTATTTAGAGGCTAAAAATTCCACTCATGTTGGGATTCGAACCCGCGATCTCTGGCTATCCGTGCCAGCGCTCTTTCCAACTGAGCTAATGGGCGACTCACCAGCATCAGTGAATTTTCGAACCTCTTTACAATATTCTCTGTATTACGTACAGGCAGCGACATCTGGCTGAAGTAAATTGCATCACTTACAGCCCCGACTACCTACTTTGCAGTTAGGCTTTTACATCGGAATGATATCGCTGTACCCACTTGATTATAATATTTTTATTTTTTAATGTACTAACCCGTGCTAAGGAAAATTTTAAAAACCTATTTAGAGGCTAAAAATTCCACCCATGCCGGGATTCGAACCCGCGATCTCTGGCTATCCGTGCCAGCGCTCTTTCCAACTGAGCTAAGTAGAATTTGCGTGGAATTGGAAGCTGAGTGGAATTTTTAGACCCAAAATAGGTTTTTAAAATCGTCATTAGCACGAGTTTGTGCATTAAAAAATAAAACTAGTATAATCTAGTGATTGATTCAAATTACTCCATTCTTCTACTAAGCCACGAGCACGACGTATACGTCAAAAATTACATAGTCAAAGCCCTGCTCTCGCTAATCTATCTACTTTCCCACTTTCCCAATCAAGAGGTATTTCAAGAACAATTAAGTGTGGCTTCAAGTTTTAAAACCAATCGGCATAAACTTCGAGGTGTACTTAAGAACTTGCGGGCAGTACTGGGCCATCAATAACTTTTAATTGGACCCCGAAAACTCGGGGTCTGACCCTTCACGAAAAATAATTTAAGACACGGTATTTTTCTAGCCTAAACATTTGGAGCGGCAGTAGCACAATGGTAAGAACAATGGACTTGGAAGCGAGAGCCCCAGGTTCGATTCTCACTGCGAGCATTTCGAGATCAAACCTTGATATAGACCCTGTGATCCCCACTGCTAGGGCACGGGTATCTTCCTACATCACAGGAAGGTTAGGCCATACTCAACCACGCAAGCCAAGCCCGGATTGGTGAAAAATGTAAGACAGTAGTGGGCCTCACTGTCAGAAATTATCAAGCCGCCCTTAAGGCCTCTAACGTGGCTTAATGACTGCCATTAGCCATAAACACTGTGCGAGTATTTACCAATGACTTTTTTGAACATCTCAGGCGCTCAGGTTTCTTCACGATCTTTTTCTTTACAGTTAGCGAGTGGTATTGCTACTATAATTGCACAAATGTACATATCTTAACAAAAACCTTGTTAGATGCCGAGATTCGAACTCATGACCTCCGGATTGAGAAACTCAAAAGTAAAAAAAGAAAAATTTGAATAAAAATGTCGAGATGAAAAAACCAAACACCTCGGCTCACGATCAACCTCAAAGAATAAATCTTCGATTAACGGCCGCCAAGAATCGTTTCTAAGCGTTTATTTAATATTACACTTCTTAACGAGCGTTAATCAGACAAAGGTCAATCTTTTTGACTTTGTAAAACTTTTTTATCATAACTGTAGGTAAGTTATTTCTGCTAAAATAAGCTCCTATGTATTCTTCGATATCAAACCATGTACATACATGGGTTGATATCGAAGACATCCCCACTGTGGGGGCACGGGTTTCTTCCTGCATCGCAGGAAGGTTAGGCCATACTCCACCACGGAGGCTAAGTCTGGGTTGGTGGAGGATTGTAAGGCAGTGGCTTATGGTCAGAAGCAATTAAGCCGCCCATAACGCCTTTGCCATGGCTTAACGACTGTCATTACATGACAGCCGGCACCAACGGCTTAACTTGCCTTACGAAGCACGGAAGCTTTAAGCTATATACTCTTAGTTTTTTTGTTACTGTTGTGTTTCGTACATGTTTTTCTGTATTCAATATTGTCCCAGAAGTTACATTTATCAAGTGATTAATAATTAGATTGGACCGATGTTCTACTTTTTTATTTTGCTTACAAAGTCAATTAAGTACCTGCATGTAAAAGGCGAGCTAGGGGACTATTAAGTTCATAGAATCACAATTCATGGTTTACTATGACGATTAACAAAGCCGAATAACCCACAGATTAACAGGTAGTCTGTGCTACGCATCGTACTTCGAATTATCATAATACACTGCGATTTATCCTTTTCTGAAACCTGCTCCTGGCTGTACAGCCGTCAACTTTTACATTGTTATTGCAAAGTTTCTTATAACATAACTGAGTACTCCAGCCAGATGTCGCTGCCTGTAAATAATGCAGAGAATATTGTAAAGAGGTTCGAACTTTCGCTGATGCGTACTTGCCCATTAACTAAGTTGAGAGAGCGCTGGCACGGTTAGCCAGATGTCGCGGGTTCGGGTCCCGGCATGGGTGGAGTTTTTAGCCTCTAAATATGATTTTAAAATAACTGAGGTGCATACACGTAAAGGTTTGTCTTCTGTCAACTGTGCCCTTAAATATTGTCATGACTGATGTTGCTTTAATCCTCATATTGACTCCTTGTCTTCTGTTACAGGTACGGATTACTTCTTGTACATCAGCATTGTAAGTTTCTCAGATTTATAGAACACACAGTCTTACATAAGTAGGATGTTATTGGGCATTCTGGACCAGCTTCCATTCGTTTGAGCTCACGACGCACCGCGCCGGTTGGCGCGGCTTGTCGCTCTCTCAAACTCATTACAGCTATTCCAGAATACCCAATAACATCGAGTGATTCTAATTTATAGTTTCAATAATTTTACGAGCAACCTACACAGTTTATGATAAATTCCATCAATGAAAACGAATGACACTAGGAAGCTTGAGTGAATGCAACTCACCATCATCTTGGTGGAGATAGGTCCGCATAGTCACTGAGTTGAATTAAATAAAGGATCCCCAAGCTCAACTGAATTGTATTTACCCACTAGCTATGTTTTGTGCAGTTTCGTAATATACTAGATAAAACAGCACACATTATTTGCGGTATCGGTTAGGTTTCCTCATTAAGACAATGACATGAAATATTCCAAGTGATACTTGTATTTACCCAGTCATAGTTTTGTGACCAGATTGGCTTCTCCCACTGAATGAGTTTAACACCACTGGTGTCTACTTTTCATAACAGTGACACAAAACTTTGCTTTTTCAACCCAGTTTGTTTTGTAGTCAGATTGACGTCTCCCACATGAACAAGGTACAACACCACAAATTTTGTTATCAGATTGACTTCCCGTGATGGCCCTTCATACAATAACATAAAAGTACAATTTCAACTTAATCATATTTTGTGGTCAGATTGACGGCTCCCACTGTTAGAAAGATTCAGCACCACAAATTACTTTGTGATCAGATTGACTTCATGTGATGAACCTTCTTGCGCAACAGTGACACAAAACATTTTCGTCTTAACTGTATTTTATGGTCAGATTGACGTCTCCCATTGTAAAAAAGGTGATTCCAACACAACAAAATTTTGTGATCCTTTTCATGTGACACAAATACTGGGTGATTGGCAGAACCAGGAAATACTTGTATTTTAGGCATATTTTATGGTCGGCACAAAGAATACCTTACTTTTCCCACAAAAATGTTAGTGATCAGATTGAAGTCTCCTGTTTATCGTTCACTACGGAAAACACAAAACATTGCACAGTAGGAAAAATGTACTTCTACAGTTACTTGAATCCTTGGGTATACTTAAGTAAAATCGTGAATTAATGATAATATCACTGACACATAAAAGTATACTTTCATTAATGGAAATCTATTTCCTACTAACGTGTCACTTTAGTTAACGCGAATGCGAATATGATAGGTGGCTGGCAGGGATTGTCAACCTTTAGCTGTTGACGCAGGAGTTATAAATTTGATACGAAGTATACACGGTGTAAGAAAAAATATGTTGTCAAAAAGTACAGTTTTATTTATAAAAGTTGGTTCCTTTGAACATTCCTTAAAGGTATTCCGGTAATAAAGCATTTTCCATGTTATTATTTTTTTAAGACTTGATGTTAAAGTATTTTAAGAAATCATGATTTTGTAAATACGACCGACAGCATTTTGTCTTTTTTTAATTGAAACTTGAAGATATTATTCTCATCCCATTATACGTAACTGAACCTATGCAGATAGTTTTATATTTTTTCAACAGTTTTCTAACATCAGTTCTCGTTCATTTTCTATTTAAATTTATCTGTAACATACAGTAAAATAAATACAGTAAATTTTACATAACCCATAAATAAAGAATTTAGAGGGGTCATAATATTTTAATGTATCACCTACATAAGAGATAACCAAAGGTTGACTATACTAGCTATACTCTAGTCTAAGATCCACACGGAAAAAACTCGTTGCATCAAAATATTTAGCTGTAGGTATCATTAATACCTAATGTTTGACTTTCACATAATATTGTAGAGTCTACCAAATGCTTTATAAAGAATACCTAGATAAGTATTATTTATCCTGAAATACATTTATATAGTAATTTCATCGATATCATACGATGTTTTCTATGGATAAGCTAGAGGAATTAATTATAATTTCCTATTTAGCTCATCATCCGATTTCTGGTAACTGGAAATAACAGTTTATTTTCTTCTGCTATAGTGAAATATTCACCCAATTCGAACATTATCTGATTAAGATCAAGAAAATCTAAAGTAAATTGCAACATGTGTATCTAGGACTATTTACTCCTACCTAGGTATGAAACCTACGAATTTGCTACGTTAACGTTATTGGATCCGTTGCAAGCTTCTGATTGCGAAACATCTTACCTACAATAATCGATATATTGGTCACATTATGTTGCAATGGCAACCAGCCACATTAACTTGAGCTATTAAATAGTGCTGACATTATGAGAATAACATATAGGCTTGACCTTGCTACCGGTCAAGATGATTTGGTTAAGTACCTACTTTTGAAGGCAAAGCAAAAATTTTGGGTGTTCGATACTAAAAAGTAATATGTATTACTTTTATCAACAATCACCTATATTCATACACCTATAAATAAAGGCGATTTTCGCATTTACTTCATTACAGTACTTGTAATAAAAAAACAACATACACATTTAGGATATAAACCTATAACACCCTGATTTATCTAAAATTCTCATCACTTCCGATAACGTGATAACGCTGTTCAGTACAGTCTCCGTGTGGTGTAATTATCTACGACTTCCTCGCTACCAGTCACTCCATCGGTATCAAAATGTTAGTAAGTATATTTATTTACATCCTAATTTTTTTTTTTACGTGTTCCACTGACTAAACCGTATTAGTCCCTATATGAAAACTATGTCCCGAACTATGTCTAAAAAATATGTTCCAGTCACTACATTTATCTAGTATAGTAATTACAATACGGTGTATAAATCGTTTAGGTTAAATGTATAAGACTGGTATAAAACTATGTTATTATTATTTCAGGTCTGACTCCGAGTTTGAATTCTCTGGTGTACCTATTGCTGTGCAGTCGAGTAAGAAGCAAAAGACTCCAACCAGCTCCAAACGCAAAGCATCGAGCTACGTTGAGGAGACAGTTAGGTAAGAATACAATACATCTATAGTTTATTATAAATGATTGTACACTTTACACATCGTTTCAAATGACGATTCCCTCGATGTAATCAAGCTGTTGATGAAAATCTTGGAACATTGAAAGAGATAACAACTGTTTATTTGTTTGTTTCATAACTAAAAGTTGTTTATTCGTCTTAATAATTCAAACCATAGGTTTGACCCTTAAACCTTATTTTCTATAGCCTAAAGCCGGGGCCGCTGCACCATGTTACGCGTGTTACAAAAAACGTAACACTTAAATATAATAAAAGTGGGACATGGTATAACACGTTAGGTACTTGTTATATAACGTTACGTTACGTAACACGTAAAGTGTTAATACCACTCCCCATTTTTGTTTTAATAACGTGTTACATTTTTTGTAACACGCGTAACATGGCGCAGCGGACCCGGCTTAACATTGATCGTTACGGTAAATGTTTACATCCAGGGAAAAGTTTACTGGAATAGAATTAGTCTCGTTATATTATTCGTTGTTACGTTGTCGCGTCATTTGACTCTAGCACACCGCTGAGTCATTGAATCGTTGATTACATTGCAGGCATGTACTCGTAAAGGTTAACATGCTGTCGACTGTTTACTTTGCATCTTACTAGTCGTGGGTTCGATACCCGCTTCGCGTAGTATTTTTGTTTTCCATGTAAGATATGCTTATTAAGAATCACTTGGGATATTTGCTTATTAAGAATGACATATATGGGATAGATCAAAAGTAGATATGTACCCTTCATATTAAACTATCATCCACTTCATACTCGTTCAATGTATGTGTATCTCCTATAGATAGCCTACCCAATCGGAATATAGGTATAAGTTTATGAAGGTACTTATGTTTTAAAATATATTGTTCACTTTTACAGGTCTGCAAGCACCTTAAAGAAAAAGACGGTGGGAGATCTTTTCGGGATTTTGCGAGACGCAGAGAAGGTCGCTAAAGCGACTCCCGAGCAGCACCAACTGGGGTCGAGTCTAGTGACGCGGGTCGCCAATGGTCACGTTCGTCGGACAGCAACGACGGAAGGAGAATTCTATATAGAATTGAAGGTCTACAACACTACCGATGCTGCAAGTACCAACGTTCAAGAGAGGTGGAAAAAAGCGTTGATGGTAATAAAATTGCAGACTGATACGGACACACCGCACTGGGACGTATTACAGAAATTTATTAAACAAGTTTATTCACTGTATGATAATAGTGAGGCGAGTTTTTTTAGTGATAAGATAAATATAAAATAAAATTCCTTTAATTTATAATAAACATATTATTTTGCTACTTACCTATTTATTTTTGTGTCTAAAACCTAAATTTTAATTATCTGTTTCCTGGTCAATCTTACTACTTTTTATTTACAATGCCTTATTGCATTACTTGCAAAACTCTTGTCAACCCAAAAAGTTGGGTGGGTCATATGCGCAGCACTGACCACAAAAGCAAAGTCGCAACTCATCATTTGTCAGAAGATGTTGAGGTTCTGACCTCTGCATTCCGTAATCGTATTGCAACTTATAAGATACAGGCTAACGGTGATGGTCAGCACTCAATTGAAACCTTTTTCGAGTCTATCCATAATAAATTAAAATCTCTGATTGATATTTCATTGAAAAAACACGTTTGCATAAAAGTCAATGTTGAGCTTTTTTCATTTTTCCTTATGTACAAAAACGATTTGCAAGAACTAAAATCGTTTGGCACGAAAAACATTACCATACACATGAACCACAACTTCAATTCCATTTTTTCAGAAATCATAAATACATTGAAAAAAAAGCTTGAAGAGTTTCAAGAGCGAGATAGCGGTTGGACATTTTTGAGTAACTCTCATTTGGAAATCAATGTAAATAAATATCAACCATTGAGTGGGTCATCGTTTATAGATTTACCAAAATTTATAAAAAACAAAAAAGCATGTTTGAATATAAAAAATGATGATCCTTATTGTTTTCTTTGGTGTGTTACAGCTGCTCTATTCCCTTCAAAGAGCCACCCCGATCGTGTCTCGTCTTATCCCGATTTTCGCGATATTTTTAACACTCAAGGCTTATCATATCCAGTAACTTTTTCTGACATCCCGGTGTTTGAAAAAAATAATCCAGATATCGCTATTTTTGTGTATGGCTTACAAGGCAAAAAAACTGTTGTAGGTCCACTATACAGATCAGAGTCTTCCACTGCGAAAAATATCGTTCATCTGCTATTTCTCGAGAATGATGAGGGCTCTCACTTTTGTTTGATCAAAAACCTTCCCCGTCTGGTTAGAAGCCAAATATCTAAACACCATCAGCAACTGCATTTTTGCTCATCATGTCTGTTATTTTTTAAAACATCTAATGAACTAGTCATTCATGCATGTGGTGGTATTGCTACAGCTCTTCCTAACCAAGGGTCGGTTCTTCAATTTAAGAATTACGAACGAAAACAAAACATACCCTTTATCATTTATGCTGATTTTGAGACTATGCGTCAACGTCATCTGGGGTGTGAAGCAGACCCTAACATTGCGAGCACTAGCCTGCTACAACAACATGTGCCCTCAGCGTTTGGTTACTATATTGTTTGTACAGTGGATGCCAAGTATAATCGCTACGTCAGCTATCGGGGATCAGACTGTGTATCAAAATTTGTAGAATGGTTGTATCGAGACATGAAGCAAATACACACTATTTTAAAAGCTAATATTAAAATTATATTCACGGATAATGATTCACAAAATTTTGAAAATGCTGTCCGCTGTCATATTTGTGATAATCTTTTAATATTTGACAAGGTTCGAGACCACTGTCACATCACTGGTCACTATCGGGGGGCAGCTCACAAGCATTGTAATTTACAATTTAAACTACCAAATTTTGTTCCAGTTGTTTTCCACAATTTGTCAGGCTACGATTGCCATTTATTTATCAAAGAACTAGGCGAGGCGCCTGGTCCGATTAGAATAATACCTAAAACAAAAGAAAACTATATTTCTTTCACGAAGTATATACCATTATCGAAAGATGAAGGTATCCAACTTCGATTTATCGATTCATTTAAATTTTTAGGTACCAGTTTAGAAAAACTCACGAAAACAATGAAGGTGGAGGAATTCTCGTTGTTGAAATAATTTTTTGCAAATGACACTGAACTCAAATTACTCACTCGCAAAGGTGTTTATCCATATGACTATATGTCACATTGGAAATGCTACGAAGAAAATTCCCTCCCACCCAAATCTGCTTTTTATAATACTATCAGTGGTGAAGAAATTTCTGATCAAGATTATGAACATGCCAAGTCAGTATGGTCAACTTTCTCCATTCGTAACTTAGGTGAATACACTGATCTATACGTTAAAACAGATGTCTTGCTACTAGCCGATATTTTTGAACATTTCCGCAAAACATGTAAACGATATTATCAATTAGACCCGGCATTCTACCTCACAGCACCCAGCTTATCATTTGATGCGATGCTTTTGAAAACTAAGGTCAGATTAGAATTGCTTAGCGACTTAGCGATTATTCGGATGATTCAGGATGGAATACGGGGTGGTGTATGTATGTGTTCCAAGCGACATGCGAAAGCAAACAATAAATACATGTCTGAGTACGACCCATCACGTCCCGAGTCCTTCATAACGTATATTGATGCTAACAATTTATACGGCTTCAGCATGTCTCAAGTATTACCTTTGTCAGATTTCAGATTTTTGGAACAGTCTGAAGTGAATACCATTGATATCACATCAGTTCCTGATAATGCATCTTTTGGTTATATTCTTGAAGTGGATATTATTTATCCCACACACCTACACGACTATCACAATGATTTCCCATTTTGTCCTGAGCGATGCATACCACCCGGTGGAAAGAGTTCGAAATTAATCCCTAACCTATACGATAAATATCGATATGTTATTCATTATGTGCATCTTAAAACATGCTTGAAACATGGATTAATACTAAGAAAAATCCATAGAGTCATTACTTTTCGTCAAAGTGCTTATCTCAAACAATACATTGAACTTAATACAAAACTGAGGCAACAAGCCCAATCAACTTTCGAACAAGACTTTTTCAAACTCTTGAACAACAGCATATTTGGAAAGACTATAGAAAATACTGAACACAGAGTAAACGTCTATTTGGTAAATCAATGGAGCGATAGTCAAAACAAAACGAAAAAATGCACATCGGCAGAAAAATTGATAGCCCGTCCAAACTTTCACAGTGCTTCAGTTTTTTCCGAAAATTTGGTTGCCATCCAAATGAAACCAGAACGTGTGGTTTTAGATAAACCTATCTACATTGGGTTTACTGTTCTTGAGTTATCCAAAAGCCACATGTATGACTTTCATTATTCAATTATTAAACCTATGTATGGGAAATATGTTGAGATGTGCTATACTGATACGGATAGCTTCATCTATCATTTGTCCACAGAGGACTTCTTCCTAGATTTGAAATACCGTTTACTACCTTACTTTGATACGAGTAATTACGATAGTAATAATATACATCAAATTCCATTAAAAAACAAAAAGATTCCTGGGCTATTTAAGGATGAAATGGGTGGTGAAATTATTACAGAATTTGTAGGATTACGATCAAAACTGTACTGTTTCAAAACTTTAGAAAAAACTGTCAAAAAGGCCAAAGGAGTAAAAATGAGCGTTATTCGCGGTCTTAACTTTAGTAATTATGAGCAGACCTTGTTTGAAGGTAATGTGCTGCGCAAGAGAAATATCTTGTTTAAATCGATAAAACATGAAATATTTACGCAAAGTGTCAACAAAATAGCTCTATCGAGAAATGATGATAAACGTTTGATTCATCGGGATCAAATCTCAACTAAAGCGTGGGGCCATACCTCAATATTATGAAAATAAGATAGTAAAATTGACCATGGGATAAAATTTAAAAATATGTAATCAAAATATCGTGATATGATGTATTTCATAGATCTGTTTCAGTCTTAGATGCTATGTGTATGGATTGCGGCTGCGGTAACCGCCGCGATAGAGCTAGTGTGGAATAAGCTTAATATTATGTTTTCGTTCTTATGCTCTTCAAGTTAAAGCTAAAGCTCTTTAGGTATGTTAAGAATAGCGTATTTATTTAAGTGAACTAATAATGTAATGAATTAAAATAGATAGGTACTTAGTTATAAAAGTGTTATGTACTATAAGCTAATAAGTATAGTTTTGGGTGAATAAATTGGGTTATACTACCAGCTTCTTTTATTTCCATGACCTAACATTGTTACCTAATGTTACAAAAACAAAAGAATATGTAAGTATTGTTAGTTCCTACATATCTCAGAAATTTTTGCTATAGACATAGTCTTGAGCGCGGTGGGATGAGGAGAGCTAAACTATATTCAATGAAGTTTTGATTTCGTGTCTACTGAAAGTATGACAGCTCCCTGTGGGAATCGAGCCCACGACCTCTGCAATAGTAATCAAACGCTATCATCACTAGACCGACGAGACAGTCAAAAGTAGGTCAAGTCAAGGTGTTAGCGATGTTGCAAACAGCAAGGGAGGCGCATCGATGTTGCATAGCGCGCAAGGGTTCAATGACTACTATTTACTTAGTCAGCAATGACATACTTGATTCAAACACATTCGATATTGATAATGCTGACTACGAATTCGAGCTCGCTCACTCTTATATGTATTAAAAGAGACAGGATTAATTTTCTAGAGCGATCGAAACGTATGAATAGGTAAGTTACACTCATCTACAAATCCATTTTATATTTGGTGGTTCAGTAATTTATTGTTACTGCATCGTTCGAGCCAACTAGAAGATCAGCAGACGTGAAAACATGTCGATTTCGGTAAGCATTATTTTTTTCCATCCAATTTATATTACACAGTTTGAAATAGGTTTGAATATTTTTAATAATTTTTTTTTTTTGTTTTTTTCAGATTTTAGGCGAGACTGATCCGACTGACCCTTACTACTACGCGCAAAATATTTTGAGTGGGTTCGATAGTGATGTCGAAGAAATACGAAACCCGGCTCCATCAGACGTGGGGAAGCGGAAAAGTAAGACTTCAAGGAAACGGGTTGCAAAGGACTCCACGTCTACATCATATGTGGTTAGCAAGGCGGCAAGAAGAGGAAATCGGTTGATAAAAATAGAAGTATTCGACTTAAATGAGTGTAAGGACACAAACAGTGAAAGTGCGGTGTTAAGTGCCCAATATGTTGTGATAGATCCTGTAGACGAAATAATGGACATGGTGGAAAACGTAGTTAAGAACATTTCTAAAAATATGTGCAATAGTTATTAATTTCGTTTTAAATTAAAAATTAATTAAATAAAACATGTTTTCTTTTTTAAATACATTTACATTTATTTCTTACTTTCAATAAAAAAGTTACATAAATACTTGCTTATTCTAAATAAATTCTATAACATTATTTTCATAAAACCATTTCTTGACACATAGTACATTTTTCAACGCACATTGTTTGTGGTGAGAAAAACACGTAAAATTGCATACACTATATTTATCATGCAGGTATTTTATATTAGGACATTGATTTTCCTCGATATTAATAACACAACAATCACCACAAAGTTTATTTACCCACATGATTTTTTCTAAACCTTTTACAAAAATTTTCTTATTCCTCAATAAACTATAAATTAACCTATGAAATTCGCGGTAGTCAATAAAACCTTCACGCCAATAAATTCCTCTATTCTTTTCCAACCAAACAACTTGCTTTTTTTCGCTATCTGATAAAGTAGAAAATGGATAAGGAGGTTTTACCAAGTAGACCATAGTAAATTCTTTAGTAGCGAGAGCAAACTCTTTAATAATAAAATTATTTTTATAATCTCTAAATCCTTGTAAATCTACAAAAATATGTTCAGAATTCATGTTATTTTTTTAACGATGTTAGAAAGTGGTTTATATTCGATTACACAATCGTTTAGTATGAGGCAGTAAGCAGAAGTTTGATCTGGTATTTCTAAATCACTCTCTATTTCTACTCTAACATCAATGGGACCTGTCTTCAGGGTCTCATTTTGCCTGCAGCAATCTATTACAAATAATGGTGCTTTATCTTTGAAATCCTTCAGATTTAACAACGGCTCACACCGACGTCCATAGTAAGACTGTTGGAATCTAGCGTACTGCTCATATAATATCATATACCTTTCTTCAGTAAACTTAATATTGAGACTTTCATATGGAAAGTAAGTTGAATTTAAAAAAACCTTGACATCACGTACATAACAATGATCAAAGTGAGACATGTCTTTCATACCTAAACTTTTCCGATTAGTTTGTAAACCAATAATCACATAACGTGGTTTCTCTAATTGAGATGTGGTTTTTATAGACCAAGTATGTTTTGTAGTCTGTGGTAAAAGAGGGTATTCATAGAGATCCCAATTCCTAAATGCTAAACTGATAGGTCTATCTTTCTCCAAACATCTCAGCAAGTTAACTCTTTCACGATCAGATACTTTTATATGCGGTACTCTCCATACAATTTTGTTAATGGTTATGTCATCTAACACTTCATTAGTGGTTAATTTAATAGAATTAAGGTTTGTATTACTACGCAAAAGAACCAGCTCATGTTTACAGTTCATTATTATTTTATTATAATCTTCAGCGAAACCTAAAACTTTATTCAATGGGATACAGGCGGAAAAATTACCAGTAGTATTTTTTATTCCATCAATGTCCCACCCCCATAGCCGTGACATTTTTGATTCATTTTCATTCATCGAGAGCAATGATTTAATAGTAGTTGTGATCCCAGCATTTTTTATCCTATCAATTTCTACGCCATTTAGTTCATATCGAATGTCTTGGAAAAGAAAAAGCGCTGCATTATTCACCAACTCAATATTACTCACTCTCTCTTTTTTATCGCCATTTGGACGGTGCACTGTGATAGAACCTTCGATGTATAGTGTACTCTGTGACGGTAAGACGTATAAGTCTTGTTGATTGATGGGAATGCGTATTTCATCGTTTTTGTTAAAACTATTAATGTAGGGCTTATACGAATGGATTTGGTAGCTTTCAATGCTGTTGTCGTAGGCGAAAGAATCCAAGATATTTAAGATATTCATTTTATGACTTTTAAGTATCTGAGAAATTGTTTATTTTCCTTAGTCAGTTTTTTCTTTTTAGCAGGTGGTTTCTGTTGCGGTGGATGTGTTGTACTGAGATCTTTGGTTTCGGGTACCAATGTTTTATTTATGAAATCTATCATTTTCGTCTTAGGTGTAAATATAACTGTAGTTCTTCTTGTCGTAGATTTATAAGGTTGTTATTTGCATCCAAAATCCTTATATTAATCTCGCTAACTGTATTTTGATTTACTGGGAAATATATCAAATTTTTTGGGATTTCTATAATCCTGTACCCTGGCGGTACATTAGGTGCAAATTCGTAAATTATATGGCTAGGCTTCCCATTTATGTACGATCCGCTCACGATATCACATTCTATTCGAACGATGGTTGTTGGTAGAATGTTTACAGGGAAGAGAGACTCATGTAATATATTAGCTTTAAGAGTCTGATTTCCAAAACCCAATATCCTTCCGATTGAACCGGATTTCTCAAAATGAATATCTTTTGAACAAATTATTTTTGTGCTCAAAGTGTTATTGTTACATATCAAATTAAACGTACAGTCTACTAAATTTGTTTTTAAAAAGTCATTTATATCTAATAGCTCGTATGATCCTTCGGGTATTTCAATCATTTCGTTGTCGCCATAATGAAATTTGTTGTTGTAGCATTCTATGTTAGGAATCGAATTAAACGTCGAAAAAAAGATCAGCCCACATTCATATTCACCATCAAGCTGCAGAGCCGGCGAATAAAATGTTGACAAAGCTGGTTTACAACCGGTTATTGATAGCGTGAATGACATCGTAATAATGGTGAGAATAGTTTATGATTTCTTAATATAAATGTTTCAACCAGAATGTTTTTAAAAATTTTATGCATAAATGACCGCAATTATAGGTGTTGTTTTGTTGATAGTTCATATAACTATAATAAACGTTAGTGTTTTTTGTTAAGTACTTGATTAATTCTACAGGTGGTTTTAAACCATAACTATCAAAGTACACGCTGTAATTATTTATCTTAATGTAGGCTACCCAGTGAGTTCCCGGATTTATTGAATTATCTAGATTCAGGATAGCGCACTCGATGTTATTTGATTTGCTTGGTAAAGTGTCTCTCATATAGACACCTCGAAAGTATGGGATGTCCCGAGTATAATATATTAAATCTATATTACTCAGTGCTCGTCTGGGTAACCTTTTAACTAGTTTTTTGAAGAATGTACGCACAATCCCTTACCTGTCTTGTATGGTTTGATGTATAAACCTTTGCCTAAGGAGATCGATTCCATCATTTTATTGTGACGCACGGATTCAGAAAGATTTTTTTGGGCTGACTTGTAATCATTAACTGCTTTTGCTATTCCACCAATACCTCCAGCTAAAGAACCCAATGCTGATAGACCAGCAAAAATAGGAATGAGTGGAAGTATTCCTCCAGTTTTAGGGATGGGAATAATTCTTGGCAGCTTCATATTATTTTTCTTATGAAATATTTTTTTTGCTGCTAAGTATGCAAACTGAATAGCATCTTGAATATTTTTAGGTTTCTTTTTTTTCAGATGCGATTTTAATTTAGCCATAGAAGTTTTGAATGATTTAATTCCAGCACCCGATTTAATTTTTGCTTTCATTACTTTATTCACCAACCATGATGCAACTTTTTCACCTCTGCTAGCATCTTCTGATTTTAATCGTTGCTTTGCCATCTTTCTTAGCTCTAAGTCAGCCTTATGCCGATCTTCTAAACTTGAATACTTTGAATAAGCTATGTCGTGCAGCATACAAGCGCTGTCCAAAGGGTTTATGCCTTTATCGCCTCTTTGCAAACGTTCTTGTAATCGAGTACCTGGACCGCAGTAGTTGTAGCCTGGTAAGTGTAACTCTATTGGTAAATTATTGATTAAAGTATTGAGAAGTCCTTTCCCTTTCATAACTAACGATGTAATGAAAAATAAGTTAACTAATCTGTAGTAATATACTTCAATGCTTTATTATAGCACTTTTATTAATCCAACTATTTTCCTCTTGACCTAAGCCGAGCCATTTAACAAGATATTTGTTTCCCTTTTTTTTAATTACCTTCTCAACTAAATAAATATTGGGACAGCTAGTTTTTTGCAGTTCGTGTTCGTAAAAACAACCTTTTATTGGTATACAATGTTGATCTCGTATGTAATATGTTGTGGGTATAGATTTTATTACTTTTACAACAGTGAATAATTCGGTAGACCAGTTTGGTGTATATCCTTTTTGAAAATCTCCTTTGTGCTTGCTGATACGGACAAAGTCTCCAACACGAAATTTAATTTTCTTTGCAGGTAAGGAAGGTTGTGATTTGTTTATATTACATGCAACGAGTGATTCATTTAACTTGTTTATTTCAGACGGCATATGTTTTGTAGTGCGATGCATAGTATTATTATAGCTCTTAACTATATCACATAAAGGTTCTCCAATCCACTTATAATTTCCAAACAAGCTAAAATGTTTAAACAACTTGCTCTTCAAAGTTCTTATTAATCTTTCTACTATAGACGCTTTTTTTGTTGAATAAGTTGAATAATGATTTATTTTCCATCGGTTCGTAAGCTTCTGAAAAACGTCATTGTGAAATTCGGTACCCTTGTCGGTTTGTAAATTAGCAGGTGATCGGCCTTCTTGTAAAACCTTATCAAACGCTAGAGACACCTCAGTTTTTGTTTTATTCTTTAATGGAGCGATCCATGCGTATTTAGAAAAAGCATCGATGACTACTAAAATAAATTTGAATCCTTTGTTAACCTTCTGATAGTTTTGCATATCAATCAAATCGGCTTGCCATAAATCATCAATCCCTTTTAAAATAACAGAACGACGTGGGAAATTTCTTCTAGCTGCTTTATGGATTTCATTTACAACAGATTGTTTGCTCATGCTGGTTTCGATGAGTCTCTGAGTGCTACTATATGATCTTTAATAATATTACTCGCTTCTACCTTTGAACACTTCTCATCTAACTGTTTCTGTAGCAGTTGTATTTGAGTTTTTATACTTTTAAGTTCATTAATGAAATCTTGTTTTTTACAATATAATTTATTGTTTTTTTCTACATACTCCTTGCTAACAGCTTCATCTGCTGCTACAGCTAACGGTAATCCTCTCAATATACATTGTTTTAAGTCGTAAACTCCTGACTCATTTTTACTTAGCCCTGTGTTTATAGGAACCAAATTTAATGGATCTGACACACGCAGTCTTTTATGAACATGATGTCCAAATTTATCTATATTCATCTTGTAAATAGTGTGAAGGTTAGAGTAGAAATAAAATAAAATATAGATTACATAAGTATTTATTCATTTTATATCACACCACGTTTTTTCAGTTCTGTTAAAACTGATACAATTTCATCATCTAAGCCAGTATTACCGGCATCTTTCGAAGCTATTAATAATTTCAATGTTTCAACTAATTCGTTTGGATCATTCCAAAAAATGTAATCTACTTTGTTATCAACTTTTTTAAGCAATGATAAACCCTTTCCTTTGGAAACATTGGCGGAACATAATAAGGGTTTTACAATTTGTAAATACTTAAATCCTCTGTTGCTATTGATTGGTTGATTGGGATCATATTTACGTCGATGAGCGTTTGTGCTTATTAGTATAAATTTATAATTCCTTTTATCATCTTCAGTGATAATGTTTAGATCAGGATTTTTTTTGTAAAGTAATTCACTGAGTCCATTAGTTTTGACATACGAATGACCTGCTATTTCAAATGCATCATTAGTTATGGAGAGCGGTGCTGATCCTATCATAGGTTTTCCATTTTCCAATCTAATTCCATAAGGTACATCTTTGAATACTTCTGATGATAAAGACCATGACGATAAAGACTTTGCATTTGGTGTTGAAGCACCATCCGAATTTGTTTCAAAAAATATGTCACTCATGTTATTTCTAAGACTTTGATTCAGTTCAGAGTCACTTATGTTATCATCGCTGTTACTAGCATTCGATACCTCTTGGAGTGATTCCCTTGAAGAGCTAATTTCAGAAAATTTTCGTTTCTTCGTAGGTGTAGACTGTCGTGCTAAATGTTCAAGCGAATCAACATCTTCATTACTTAACTGTTCTTGATACGGGGTTCTCGTTAGCTGTTTAAGTGGATCTGTTACTGGTTTGAACATAGTTTCTAATGCCAACTCAGAATCCATTTTAGTATTTTTCATGTTTTGAACCTTCTTTTTAACAGCCTCAGCAGACTTAATTATTTGTTGTTTAATTGATTTTTCATCACACATTTTTTCTTATTTTACAACTACTCGCATATAAAGAAGATAAGAAAGTGGCTTCTGATTTAAAAAAAACGGCATTTATGTATCTCACTCGTCGAAAGTAATAAAGGTGTCGAATTTCATTCTGTAGCATCCGTTATTTCTTTGACAGTCTTTATTAATCACTAAATAGCTAAATGTATCTTTCCAAACTTGTGAACAAAGTTCGCGAAATTGATGCCAAGGCATATCAGTGTTCACATGTTCATCATAAATATGACGTAAGTTAATATCATCCTGTTTGAATATGATGAGTAGATTTGCATTGTCGCGAACCAGTTGTTTTGGGACTTTGCTATAAGTTTGGTTCAAATAAAAACAGTCTATATTTTTATGTCTACCCATGGCAAAGTAATCACGAATGTTATTTTGATTTTCACAGGCAACATCGTCGAAAATAATGACAGAATTTTGAGACGCTAAGCTTGGATTTAAGACTTCTTTGTTATCGCGATATTTATAATAACGTATTCCTGGAACGAGATTCATTACCTTCTCTAAAAATATGTATTTTGGTTGATACAACGTTTTCGAATAAACGTACACGTTACGGAAATGTAAACCATTAGGATGTAAAAGTAACCCAAGGACTAAGTTTGTTTTTCCGCAGTTAGACGGTCCGCAAACTATACAACGGATGGTGTTTGGTAAAAGCTTTCCGTGACGATATGTATTTTTTTCAGATCCTACATCAATATTCTCAAGATTTAGTGATGTAGGTTGTTTAACAAATTTCATTTTTGGAGAAATATGTTACCAGTGATGTCCTCATTACTGAAATGCGATCATCACGATTAAACTTCAGTATTTATCTGTGTTACTAACATCATTTCATTTCCTGCCGCAAGTAAAATTCAGAATCAATCAATATTATTGGGTATTCTGGAACAGATGTAATGAGTTTGAGTGAACGACAAGCCGCGCCGATCACGATTAAACTTCAGTATTTATCTGTGTTACTAACATCATTTCATTTCCTGCCGCAAGTAAAATTCAGAATCAATCAATATTATTGGGTATTCTGGAACAGATGTAATGAGTTTGAGTGAACGACAAGCCGCGCCAACCGGCGCGGTGCGTCGTGAGCTCAAACGAATGGAAGCTGGTCCAGAATGCCCAATAACATCCTACTTACATACCTTAACAGATTGTCAACGTGAAACCAATAATCGAAACTTTAAAAAAACTTCCACGTAAATACACGCATTTCCAAACAACACAGTTACTTATTTATATATTAAGCAGGTCTATTCATGATAAGACCTGTTTAACATATAACTTTAAGCTTCACAAGTCATTAAGAAATGCTATCACTTGTGCCGGACCCAAACTAATCCTAGTTTGGGCTCTAAAGAAAAGATACCCAAAGATAGGTATTACGAATTAATTGACTCAAGTCGATTTAGCAACTTTAAACGCTGGGAAGGCCAAACGGTGAGCTGCTCTTGACATCAGAGTTAATGTATTGTAATGTAATACCTACACATCATACAACTAAGGCCCGCCACTGTCTGACAATGCTCCACCAACCCGGACTTGGCCCCCGCGGTGGAGTATGACATAATCTTCCTGCGTTGACTCCACTGCTGGACATAGCCCTCCCCTAATGAGCGCCATAGCGCCCTGTCTTCAGCTTGCCGCATCCAGCATCTTCCTGCAGTTTTTCGCAGATCGTCATCCCACCTAGTCGGAGGGCGTCCTACACACAATATACGACAGTATCACTTACCAAACGAAAATCTTTCATCGGTGCAAACGCACCTTTATGGCCAAGATAGGCAAAATCAGTCACTTGAGGGCATATGACGTTTACCCTGTCAATAGCCATCGCACCCAGAAACAATGGGCAAGAATCATCTCATATTCAAATTTAACAGCACGATTACTGAAATAACGATGTAATGACATCTGCACAGACAAGAGTCGAACCAAAAATTAAATAGCGTCCACGCAACACAACCACTTGACCTAGAACCAAACCTGTGCTAAACTAATCAGGCAAGAACATCACAATCGTGTAAATAAACCCCGGTCAAAGTCATTTCCACAAATGTACGGCGACCAACAAGCAAACTCACGATCTCCTTCAATCAGATGTGATATACCTAGATCAGCAATGCAGTCAACTCGAAAAAGAGTAATGAAGATTACTTCCCCTTAATTTGCCAAAGAAGAAACAAAAAGTAGAAGAGCGAGTGCTCTTAGCGCCGCCATATTTCTGCATCTGAGAGTTCTAAATTTAAATGCCGCTCCTGGCATTCCAATTCGGTTTGAGCCGAGAGGCGCTCGCCGAATTTACGACCGAAACCGATATCGCGTACCGAAATCGATTCTAACCCGACCACTTGAGATGCAAATTCGCTTAACAGCGCTGCATCCAGTTTTGTAAATTCGCCCGCAGAGTGCAATGCTTGCTGACCGCTGACGTTTTTGAAATTAATGAAATGGTTGACAACTGTGATACACTATGATTGCAGTGCATTCAGTTTACTCTAAAAATAGTCTGCTCTGTTACTCTACTCCCGAATTGCTTTACTAACTTGCTTTACAATTGAGTGTATAGGTAGCAACTGAATTTGGGTTTTTTTTTCCGCTGCCTTTTTCTGCACTACGGCCCGAGGGCAGCAACTTACATTTTACTTTGAAATTAAATAAAATTTGTGCATTGATATTCAGTAAACAGAATGTAAATTGTTAACGTTGAAATAAAAGTGATTTGATTTGTAAAAACCTATTTAGAGGCTAAAAATTTCGTCCATGCCGGGACTCGAACCTGCAACCTCTGGCTAACCGTACCAGCGCTCTCCCAACTGAGCTAATAGGCAAGTGCCGGCATCAGCGAAATTTTGAACCTCTTTACAATATTCTCTGTATTATTAGAATATTTTCGGGGCTTATCCGCATAGTAATTTATATAACGTCGAGGTAAAATAGCAGTAAATTACTACGCGACTAAGCCCCGAAAATATTCTAATAATGTGTTTAAGTCGCGAAAGTTTCATATTCAGGCTATATTAGTCCACTGCTGGACATAGCCCTACCCTAATGAGCGCCATAGCGTAAAGTTGTGCCATCATTGGGGGGTAATGCCCGTAATCCCCACGCTGGGCATGCGGGTTGGGTTCCCAGTTTGGTGAAATTATACAGCGGGGGGCGCTGCTGCCCACCCCCCGGTTTGTGAAAGTTGAAAATATGTTATTCTCTGTATTATTTACTGAGATTTGATTTGGTTTGAATGTATTTGGTATTTCTTTTTGAGTTAATTTATTTAACCATCATCAACATCACCAGCAATTTGACGCCCCCTGCAGGACATAGAGCTCCCTAGTGGTTCTCCAAGCTTTCCGGTCTTATGCGTGTCTAGCGGCACTCGGCCACCGTTGTACGTCATAACTAGGCCCTAGAGTATAATGATGATAAGCCTTTTTTTTGCATCTACGTAATGAGATGATTTATACAGTGTCCAGTGGTATCCTCACTCACACTAGATGGGTGAAGGGACCACTCCGAGGCTGTAGTGCCTGAGACATGTTTTTTTTTATAGGTGGTGTGGGCTTGCCCAGCACCTATACCATCCTGACAGCTTAGTAGGCCTAGCCCACAGAAAAGACTAGTCAATACGTGCGGATCCAACCAAGCCGCGGGTTTCCTCACGATGTTTTCCTTCTCGTAAGCGTCTGGTATTGCGACCACAAATTCGCAAACGTACGTAACTTTGAAATTAAACAAAGTCATTGGTACATACCCGCACTCGGGATCGAACCTGGGGCTCTCGCTTGCCAGTCCATGGTTCTACCCACTGAGCGGTGGTAGCACCGCTCCAAATGTTTAGGGTTTAGTTTAGAGGCTAATACTTACATAGTTTTCCAATAGAATGATACAAGCACAACTATGGTTGTCATTTGCCATAATTTGGTAGTCTACAAATCAAAAGCAGTGCAATGTCATTTCAGCGATGTAATCCGCGCAAATTAGGCATAAAATAGGCATCTCTCGCGAAGAAGATAGAAATGCGCGAGGTGCCGAGTTAAGTAGCACGGGTTAGACCATTGCAATGCTCACCCCCCTCTAAGCCAACTAAGGACTCTGCACTTCCTCGCCCCATTGTGGTCAGATTAGTTCGCAAAAAAACTCGATTAGAGCTTATCAGAGCTTCAAGGGTACGGAGAAACGTTGACTCGGATGGTATCACTCCCGCGACACCTCAGCGCATCTTCGTGAATGAGAGGCTTACCAAGAGGAATCGTCTGCTTTTTCGTGATGCGAGACAGCGCGCGAAACTTCTCAATTTTAAATATTGCTGGGTGCGTGAGGGAACCATATTTGTGCGGAAAACAGAAAGAAGACCAGCGATCCCTATTAAATCAACATCCGGCCTTGACGAGCGAATTGGACCAGTTACCACTATCAGTACTTCTCCAGCGATCCAACAAACATAGGAAATCAACTAAGACTCTATTCACTCTTAAAAATCCTAGCATGTTATACAGGAATCCCGTTAGCTCTCTTATAAAATATCTTAAAGTTCACTTAGTTAAAAGATTAAACTTCCTACATTCAATGTACACACATACTTTCAAACACACACACACATACACATTCACCCACACTGTCGACACAATGATTACAAAACCATACCCTACTACAAACTATCACTGCTACAAATACCGTAGCATGCTCTACTCTTTGGTCTTATATGACTGTCTTAATAGATTTCCATATATATGATCCATGACTAATTTAGATATAGAGTTAGCCGACGACATCGATAGTTATCTGACCATTGAGTGCCAGACGCATGACTCTCTAGAAAGCTGTAGCAAAGTACTAGAGGATGGCTACAACTTTACCATTATTACATATAACATTCGAAGTATATACCGAAACTTCAATACATTTCTCGTTGCACTCAATCGACTCAAAACCATACCTGATGTCATTATCTTAACTGAGTGTTGGCTTACCGACTGTGACATTGGATAGATTTCGGGATTCACCTCACATAAAACAAGTAATAACTTAAACCGAGCCGGTGGGGTTGTGGCCTATGTCAAAGATATATGGAGCGCAACAGTCGAAGAGCCTCCTCTAAAACAAGCTGAATGCCTAAAAATTGAATTAGGCAATGGTTTTACGCTATTTGGTATTTACAGATCCCCTTCTTTCACTCAACCAATAATTTTTACTGAAAGTCTCTCCGCAATATTGTCAAAAATAAATAAAAATTACTCTGTCTTTATTCTGGGTGACATAAACTTAAATATCCTGGACCCTTACGATAATCATAGTTGCGAATATTGGTGTCTCCTCACAGAGATGGGTTTTATCCCAGCAATAACCAAGCCAACTAGACTCCAAAGTTGCCTTGATCACATATTTGCAAAAACAAAGTGCAATAGGATTATTGGATTAGTTAGCCACCTAGATATATCTGATCATGACATAGCTATTGTTGGCGTAACTTGCACAACAATGAAAAATAAGCACCCCAAATATAGAACTGTCCTGAAAACTAATTACAATGCAGTACGCGACGAACTCGATAATGTCGACTGGTCTGTAGTAATAGAAACACAAGATGTTGACACCGCTGTCAGGAATTTTAACTGCATCCTTACAACGGCAATTCAAAATAATACTTCCCAGAAGCGTTTAAGTCGTGCTAAATACATAGAAAAACCATGGATAACACCTGGCTTACTGAAATGCATGGCGCACCGGGATAAACCTCACCTCGACCTTCGTAAACACCCAAAAGATGAAACACGTAGACTTATATATAGCAGATACCGGAATTTTCTAACCAAATTAACACATAACCTAAAACGGGAGCACGATACAAAACTACTAGAAAGCAACAAAAATAATACAAAGGGTTTATGGAAAGCCATAAAAAATATAGCTGAAAAATCTTCCAAAAACAACTCGGTCACTGAGCTTGCAAAAATTGTTAGAGATCCTCAGGGATCTGTTAATATTTGTAATGATTTCTTTGCTAATGTTGGTACTAACCTCGCAGAAAAAATACTTAAAAATCTTAAAACTACTGAGGACTTACTTGTTGTGGATGCAGAATTAAAACAAGCATCCCAGCACTCACATAACTTTTATTGTACACCAACAGACGAAGTTGAGGTTGATAAACTTATAAACCAACTCAAGTTGGATAGTGCACCAGGCATAGATAGATGTACGGTCAAATTGATCAAAACTATCAAATGTAAAATAATGGCTCCATTAACCCACATATATAACCTCAGCCTTTGTGATGGCGTGTTTCCATCAGATTGGAGACTGGCTTTGGTGGTCCCTATATACAAAAGTGGACCTAAAATCAAACCTGAAAACTACAGGCCAATTTCACTTCTCACAATCTTCTCTAAAGTGCTCGAGAGGATTATGAACAAACGGTTAATCCACTATCTGAATAAGAATAACCTCATCTCAAATCGGCAGTTCGGATTCAGACACGGAAGATCGACGGAGGACGCAATAGGCTTACTTGTGGAAGAGATATCAGCTGATCTTGATAGGAGGCGGAGATGCGTTGGGGTGTTCCTTGACCTTGCCAAAGCTTTTGATACCATTTCAGTGGCAATCTTATTGAAAAAACTCGAACTCCACGGTATTAGAGGCGTGCCGCTGGAATGGTTCAAAAGCTACCTCACTGAAAGGCGACAATGTATGAGAGTCGGGGAGCATCTCAGCGCACAGTTTCCAGTTCGGTACGGTGTCCCACAGTGCCCGCAGTGCGCTAGGACCGACCCTTTTTGTCCTGTATATGAGTGATATTCATGAAGCTGTGGCCTACTCTGGACTTATCTGCTATGCCGACGATACAGTGGCTGTTTTCCGAGGGAGCACATGGGCACAAGCATTTGAGAGGGCAGAAAGGGGAATGTCTACTCTAAAAACCTGGTTAGATAAAAACATCTTAACGCTTAATCTAAAAAAGACAAAGTACCTATGCTTTCACAAGACCCGTCATTCTGCACCAAAGGAACCACTGGTGCTCAGAATCCATTCCTCATGTGATCGCTCTAAATGCACATGCGAGTCTATATCACGCTGTGATACAATAAGGTACCTCGGTATCGAGGTTGACGAGCAACTTACCTTCAAAAATCATGTCGCTCACTTGGCAAGTCGCGTCAAAAAAATAACTAACCCATATAATGAGACTTTTGCATGACTCGGCTGACAGGAGTACTCTGCACTTGGTGTATTTGGCACTATGCGAGTCAATATTGGGGTATTGCATCACGATCTGGGGAAGCGCAGAGACTAGTGCGATGATGCTCGTAGAGCGAGCTCAACGGGCGGTATTAAAGATGATGCTAGGGAAACCACGACTTTACCGGTCGGAAAGGCTTTATACAGAGGCTGGTGTCTTTACGGTACGACAGCTGTTTATCTACAAAAGCACAATAGTAAAGCATCGAGAGACCCTAAATTCACTTGAATACCAAAGCCGTAATGACAGACGTGTATTCAGAGTCAAGATCCCACCTGTAAACACCACCTTTGCACAACGCATGCCCCGTTTCATGCATCCTTTTCTGTACAATCGGGTCAATAAAACCTGCAAAATTGAAAATTGCACCGTACGAGAAGCCAAAATCATTGTTCGTAAATGGCTGTTAACACTTTCGTATGCGGAAACTGAAGCTTTCCTAAAAATACACTCGTAATGCCAAGGTCACGCATACACACATAAGTACACACAACACACACACATACGTACACACAACACACACACACATACGCACATACAACACGCACACACATACGTACACACAACACACACACACACGTTCATTTATTTTATTTTATTTATGTAACAAAACTTAAAATGTCTATTTTGCCTATTTAATGAAAAACTTTCATTTGTAAATTAGTTTACGATGCAGCGACCTTTGTCAATCGATAATACGTACACTGTACACAATCGTAACCTAGGCCGCCACGATTTAGGCTCGGCCTTGT
The DNA here is from genome assembly GCA_934045075.1 of Yponomeuta sedellus. Lineage (NCBI taxonomy): Eukaryota > Metazoa > Arthropoda > Insecta > Lepidoptera > Yponomeutidae > Yponomeuta > Yponomeuta sedellus. Next base: position 25,013,967 of record OW203722.1, on the reverse strand, counting down.
GTGGTGGTCACTAGAAAACTCTTAGTTATAAGGTACTACAGATAATTCATTAGTTTCCATAGAATTTGTACCGTGTTTTTGTGAATAAAAGATTATTATTATTATTACTACCGATAGTGTGAATGAAACGACTATTACCAGACTAATTTATCTTGCATCCCTAGTTGTCAGACCATCTGGTTACGCTGCGTGGTCTAATCTGCGGCATTTATTTACTAATTTTGCCGTATAATGCTTTCAATGTTGAATGCGCTTGGAGAGCATTAAATTGATTGATGTTTTAGTGCGTTTAAGGCTATTGCTTCATATATCTAAAATGTTTACGAAATAATTATTTTTTACTGTATTTTCATTTAATAGTGGCGTAATATTAAACATAATAACGTCTAGAGTAGTGGATCAGACCAAGCTCCATTTCACTTTTAAATCAGCAGCTATTTTGGATATCTGCGTGCAGACACTCGTATTATTATACGAGTGTGTATTATTATTATTCTGATGTATTCATCAGAATATAATTTCACAGCAGGAAATAAACTAAACTTAACTGAGACTGAAACAAACAAAAAAATGTTGAGGGCCTTATTTCTGAAATAAACAACTAAAGATGAAAACATGGTTAGATTTCTTTCGCTAATATGGTATAATAATCTAAATTTTAAAACATCTTAGATGAGCTAGTGATAAAACAAGACTTCTAAGAAAAAATAAGCGCTCGTGAAGCGCGGTCAGTTGCAGGATGGGTGACCGTCCCGTGACTACCGCTAGAGGGTTTTTTTCGAGCGCTCCGTGGTTCGCAAGGCACGTTAAGCAGCTGGTGCCAGCTATCATGTAATTGCAGTCGTTAAGCCATGTCAGAGGCCTTATGGGTGGCTTGATAACTTCTGACAGTAAGGCCCGCCACTCCCTTACATCTTACACCTTACTTACGTGGTGGAGTATGACCTAACCTTCCTGCGATGCAGGAAGAGACCCGTACCCCAACATTGGGGACATACAAGGGTTGATATCGAAGAAAAAATAAAAGCCTTTTATCGTTTTATCAGCAGAAAGTAGAGTCTCATGATTGCATTTGCGTACCATAATGCACTTCCAAATATCAACCATTTTAAACACCTGTAAACTCGCTAAGATCTAACACATGAAAATATTTCCTTCAGCATAAAGTTAGGCCCAACATGTTGAACTCTACAAAGTGACTATCTTAAAGTCCGAAACCAAATATTTTTTTACGAAAATTAATTCTTTTCTATTTGCCGAACGTCAATGTAAAATATATGCCACTGCCTTCGGACCATAGTTTTAGCGGAAAAAAAAACTTCATTCTGACCGTCTTTTCTGAAACCTTAAACATAATAAATGAGTTGATACCTATATGATAACATTCCACGATTGCCATCAATAACTTTGAAAGCCAATACATTGGTTAATTTTCTCACAAAAGTAGAAAACGCACAAATGCTGCGGCCAGACACTAGAGTCAACTTTTCAGTTAATACTCTCCGCATACAATAAAACTCAAAAGTCACTTAAAGCGATACTAAACTATCCGCTCTATATCTGTAACAGTTCTCTTCAAAGTGAGAAGAAAACATAATTCTGATCGTCTTTTCTCAAATTACCATAAACCTAATACATTAGTTGCTACCGGTATGATGAGATTCCATGATCGCCAATAACATTTAAAGCCAAACATTAGTTATTTTTTCTTACAAAAGTCGGAAAAGCATTAATGCTGCGGCCAGATACTAAAGTCAACTTTTTAGTTACTACAATCCGCATAAAATAAAACTCAAAAGTCACTAAGAGCGATACTAAACTATCCGCTCTATATTTGTAACAGTTCTCTTCAAAGGGACAAAGCGGAGATCCCATTAGGATAATGCACAGTTGTTGTTGACTAATGCCCGCGTGTGTGCGGCTTTCATTCACTCCTTCAGTCGTTCACCGCTGCCATTCGCTCAGTGAAATGTTGGAATTGGAACATATGAAAGAGTTACGTGCAAATTCAGCCTAAAATACATGCGTCAATTTTGGTAATTGGCGGAGTGGAAATCAATTCAACGATTCTTTGTTAGGCTTCCAGGAACGATTTTTATTGAGTCTGGCTGAGTTACGTCCAAATAGAATACTAACTAATAATAAATAGAATAGATGAAATAACAATAGATCATACTATAAATTAACAGATCCCGCAAGCATTGTTTTGACATTTTAATCAGCCTACGACCTGTTCTGAAATATATTGTTTCTCAAATATATAAATTAGAAAAATGCAGTGATGCTATTTTAAAGGAATCTGATCGCAAAGCTTAGCCGACAACGCGTGCTTGACTCACCATAATAAAGCGGAAACAGAGCTAAATCTGGTCGGAGTTTTCCGACAAAAAAAAGACTAAATCTGCAGATTTTTTGACAATTTTATCTCCAAAATGATCTAGATTTTGAAATTGACACCTAGTTTGAATTGTAACGTTCACTAAGCCACAGTTTTTGCGCTACTTTGAATAAACCTTTTCATTTCGTTTCATTTCTAATCTAGTTTTTTTAATTACTTAGTTAAATAACAATATAATATGATAAAAATATGAAAGAACTATTAAATTTGTAAAGAACTGCGCAGTTTTTCCATCATCATCATCAGGCTATATTAGTCCACTGCTGGGCATAGCCCTCCCCTAATGATCGCCATAGCGCCCTGCCTTCAGCTTGCCGCATCCAGCATCTGCCTGCAGTTTTTCGCAGATCGTCATCCCACCTGGTCGGAGGGCGTCCTACACTACCGTTTGCCGAGCCGCAGTTTTTTCATACAATCTTAATTTCCTGAAATCCAAATCAATTTCCTTATCTATCAATATTATCTATAATCAGCCCACATCAACCCACTGCTGGGCATACGCGTCCTTTTTATTGCGCCATTCCTCACGGTCCTGTGCTAACCTGGTCCATCTCTGACCCGCAACCCTCACGATGTCGTCTGACCATCGTGTCGGTGGTCTGCCTACCAACCTCCTTCCTTCCTTGGCCACCACTCCGATACTACCCTGGTCCACCGGCCGTCTTCCCTTCAATTTCCCTAATAACACATTAAACCCAGTCTCACACATGAGCACACGCGTTCACTCAGTTGTATCCTAGCGATCTGCATCACAGATACAGTGTATTCTCAGTCTTCTTATCTACATGATTTGCATCTCGTTAGCGCGTTACCCCGCTATCTGTCTTACTCTAGGCTAAGCAAAGGAGAAGGACAAAACGTGTTCCTTAGATAGGTACGGATGTTTCTGCTACGTAGCTCGGGTGCGCTCACTTGAGACTGATTCGATACAAATGCTCGATTGGCCGGATGAATGATATCCTTCATCTTGTGAGCTTAGAGGGATTCGTTTACTAATTGCTGTGCTCTTATAGGGGAGAAATTGATTCCAGCCAGCTTGTTTCATGAAACTTGTGTTTTTTGAAGAAATCCTGAAACATGTCAGCTACGATTGTAATGTCAATGAATGTCAGTACTAAATTGAATGCAAGAGGTCCCGGGTTCGATCCCCGGCTGTTGACAAAAAAAACCCCAGGTCTTGGATGTTTACATGTTTGTGATGTCGCTGCTTCTGGTACCCACGACACAGTGTATCCAAGTGTGGGGCCAGAAGCAATGTATGTGCCAGTAGGTAATGTCATGTTATGTTATTATGTATCTGTAACTCTTATTTCGCGGGGCATAAATGTGATTATGGAACAAAAAGCTGAAGGGTGAGTTGCACTCTACTTTGCATGTACATTCTAACTACTCCCTCAGAAAGTCTGTACAGTACAAGTAACGAGTAGAAAGTCCTCGACCGATTGACCTTTAATAAATTCAAGTGGTGATAAGGTATGCGATGAAAAAAGCAAAATGCCCGGTAGCGAATATGCAAGGACGCCGTGTGGTAAGTAGCCGTGTGCCCAACAATTACTAGACAAAGCCTACAAAATATCAGTGCCTACATATTTTTGAACTAAAACTTTCGTAAGCCATTGTAGACTTTTAATCCGGATCTACTTACGGGTGTTGTTATATCGGAAGAGTGAGACCAGGTTTCGCTCCGATTCGCAGAGCATAATCATAGTGAGCTCGTGATTGTGCCTACATATTTTTAACAAGATTTTTCCACAGCATAGTAGTTAAACTATAGCGCTTTGAACTGAGTTGCTTGTACTGAGAAACTAATAGGAATGTTTCCATGTTGTTTTAATTTAATATAACGAAGTCAGCGGCATAATTGATGCATTCGCCGTATAACTTAGAAATTTTCTATTCTTCTTCCATTTGGCATTAATAGTAGCTAGCATATATATTGATTTAAAATACCAACCAAGTGCGAGTCTAATTTGAATACTGAGGGTTCCGTACAAGGGTTCTGGAGAGGATGACAAAGACCATAGTTAGCCACTGTCCAAGGTTTGTGTGATTTAGCAAAAGTGTATTTTTTGTTCAGTGACTGCTCATGGATGTATTTTCGGTCTCAGTCACGGGAGATGCGGAAAGAATTCTTCAGCATCATTCATAATAAAAAAAGTTGACTGGTAAAAAATGCTACTTAGCATTAATTACGCCTTTTTGGTGCAAAGGTTTTGTGCGACGAAGCATTTTAATAAGAGGTTAAAGAAGAAAGAAAATAATTCACGAACACAATACTAAAATCCTACACACAAAATGCGAATGGATCAACAACCTTTAAACATAATTTGTACAAGACACAGAAAAAAAGCAACAATTTTGGTGAGAGATAAAGAACCAATAGTGAAAAGTGAAGTGAAAAGTGAAAAATGTTTTATTCAGGTGAATGTACACAATTATAAATTTGTTTAGCTTATAGAACTAATAATTTAAACAAATGTAGAATGGCACAAAATATAAATTGGAGGAGTAACAGTGCCCCCACACTAGGCATAGCCTGTATCGTGGGCGTCAGTTTCAGTGTCTCTTAACAAAAATAATAATACATACATTCCGTTAATCAATTTATTATTTGCCCATTACCCTAGCCAGCATCTTACATCCCCGCCGCCGTTATATAGGGCAAGATGGAGCGCCGTGCTTTACGGAATGAAAACGCATAAAACCGGCAGCTAGGCGCTGACACGCGAGCGCGACACGCGATCTGCAGGTGCGGGTTTGCTGTGCGAACTTGGCGACTGTTTTAATAATCAAAAAACCTATTTTAAAATTTCGCGACTTGAAACATTTTTAGAATATTTTCGGGGCTTAATCGCGTAGTAATTTATGGCTATTTTACCTCGACGTTTCGACGACGTTACAGTCATCGTCGTCACGAGAAGACTGAGGGCTGGTTCCCGTTCCCATCTTCGGCTGATAAGGTTTCAGACTACCCTCAATCAGTCATCACAAAGCACTATTAGGGTTGCGACACACTACACTGACAATGTCGGACGATAAGCCATGCAACTTTTTTCGACTCGAACACTTCTTGATGACCGGATCCCCTGTTTGCGACGTGTCTGTAAAAGATTTCTTCCAGCAAAGCTTAGAGAGTCGGAGCAGTAGTAAAAAACATGTACTTTTATCTTTTTCAGGCTAATTAGTCCACTGCTGGACATAGCCCTCACCTAATGAGCGCCATAGCGCCCTGTCTTCCTGTGTTTTTATATTTTTAGTAAATCTATCATTAAATCAGCCTGAACTCAATGACAGCTAGACATAAGTCTCCCCCTAGAAGCAGGGTAGCGGACTGGTATAAAACGCTGGCTTTTCAATCGGGTGGTCGTGGTTTCGAATCTCGGCATGTACCAATGACTTTGTTTTCTAAGTTTTGTACATTTGTGAAATTATAGTAGCAAAACCACTCGCTGACTGTGAAGAAAAACATTGTAAGGAAACCCTAGTGTCTGAAGTGTTAACGTACCTCAGCGCTTACAATGGTCCAACTATGAGGCTAAGTGCGGAAATCTCAGGTCTAACTAACTAACTAGGTCTCCCCCGAGGCACGTCACTCCCTACTGTTCTCGACCATCCTCATCCAACCACTGCCAGAAGTCTGCCTCAGATCCTCGGTCCTGCGAGCCAGTGGGTGAAAGTACTAAAACCGTTAATAATAAACACTAATTGACGTGTTTTGAAGACATTTTGACTTCTTTATTTATTCTTTGCAGGTGGATAAATATTAGCGTTTAAACATAAAAATATACAATAGTAAACTCATCTTTACTATACTATTTTTATTTTTAATGCACTAACCCGTGCCTGGCACGGATAGCCAGAGGTTGCGGGTTCGAATCCCGGCATGGGTGGAATTTTTAGCCTCTAAATAGGTTTTCATCGTTACTATTTTGTTGTCTACAGCTAGTGTAAGTAACATGTTCCAAGCACAAAGCATGAAGTCCATACATTTTTAGATTGCGTTGCATCTTTAGGCGGGATTGTTATTAGCTCTTAGTGACATCGCATAGTTTTGTAAGCTGATGATCTTCCAACCTGTTTAAATAACTAAGTAAATAAATAAAGCCTGCGGAGAAATTCGTCGCAGGTGACCCGCACCTTCGCGGTAAAGCACAATCAAATATAATGAAACCTCAACATCGTACCTATCATTTTCTATGCAATTAGGTTTCTGTCGATTGCCCCGGCCCTTCCGGACGATTGCTTCATTCATTTTAATCTGACGAACAGATTCATTCATTAATTTTAATAATATTTTTACTGAAGGGTGCAATTATGTGTAGGACGTGCAATGGAACATTTCTTCTTCTTCTTCAGGCTAAATTAGTTCACTGCTGGCTGCTAGCCCTCCCCTAATGAGCGCCATAGCGCCCTGTCTTCAGCTTGCCCCATCCAGCATGGCAATGGAAGACAAAGAATATTGAATATTGAGATAAGTCCGCCTTTGTACATCAACACTTACCTGTTATTTAAGTTATTTTTCTGATTCTCAATTTTTGTGCAATTTAGCGTAACAAACAAACAAACTAACAAACAAACAAACAAACAAACAAACAAACAAACAAACAAACAAACAAACAAACAAACAAACAATCAATCAATCAATCAATCAAACAAACTAATTAACTAACAAACAATATTAAGTTTATGCACAGACAAAGAAATTAAAAAAATATTATTGTAACTAGATTCTGCCCGCGACTTCGTCTACGCAGGATTAGTATTTCAAGTAGCTTATATTAGCGTGGCGTACAACAGAACTAACTTTATAAAAGTAAAATTATCACATAATTATCACTAATTTTTGGGTCGCATTAAAAAAATATCACACAATATATTTATAAATTGTATACTTTGTTTATACTATTTTTATTTTTAATGCACTAACCCGTGCTAAGGACAAATTTAAAAACCTATTTAGAGGCTAAAAATTTCACCCATGCCGGGATTCGAACCCGCAACCTCTGGCTATCCGTGCCAGCGCTCTACCAATTGAGCCAATGGTAATACAGAGAATAGTGTTAAGAGGTTCGAAATTTCACTGATGCCGGTGAGTCACCCATTGGCTCAATTGGTAGAGCGCTGGCACGGATAGCCAGAGGTTGCGGGTTCGAATCCCGGCATGGGTGAAATTTTTAGCCTCTAAATAGGTTTTTTGTATACTTTGTCCAAAAAGTGTAGAAATGAAAGAGTTAAGTTTTGCTCAGACTTTTTGTCTGTGTTAGCTAATTTGCACTTGCAAGCATTATAAAAATAAAAACTACAGTCATTGCATTAAAATTATGTATTGTACTTAATCAAAGGTAGTAAATGGTCGTGATTTTCGTTAATACCAATAATAAAGTTTCACTTCCGGTTTCTTGAATTTTTTGACAAACTATATTCTGATGTGTTATTCTGTGTTGTTCTGATGTATAAGCTATATTATTGTAAAGTTTCATTAAAATCCATTCAGTAGTATTAACGTGAAACACTAGGACACCCTGTGTCGTGGGAAGCAGAAACAATGACATCACAAACATGTAAACATCCAAGACCTGGGGTTTTTTTTCTGTCTGCCGGGGTTCGAACCCGGAACCTCATGCATAGTACACAGATGCGCTACTGCTGCGCCACAGAGCTCATCACTATATTAATAGTACCATGAAATAATAATGAAAATTATCTAGAACTTCGAATTAAAATACTTACTTTGCAGTTAGCTACTGAATAAGTTGGTAGTCTTTGTCCTTTTTTAAAGACTGGAATTGGCGCATAAAAATATCACTTCACTCGCTAATTAAGCTTTGGCAATAGTGCTCTAAAGGTTTCTCGACTTTATAATTAGAGTTACAGCATGAAGGTCCCTCACCTTTTGATTTAACGGCAATTTTGACAACATACCCCAGAAATCAACAGGCTATTTAAAAAAATAAGAAGCGTCTCATTCGCGAACAAATTATAAAGGCAGCCAGCTATTATAAAGTGATCATGCAAATGTCTTGCAACTGGCCGAAGCAGCTTTTTTTTAATCGGTAATAATTACGGCCGACATTAAATTATTTTAAATTTTGAACAGAGATTGATCCTTGTCATATTTTCGTGCCAGTATTTAAGGCAAATAAATAAGTTATGATTTGTATAGTAGTATTAAGCGTGTATTTAGTTTTATAAATTTAAAAAAAAAATCTCTTTTTTTTTGTAAATAGGTATCTAAATCTTTTTAATATTAATGCTGTATATAGTTATAGGAAAATTTATTATTTTACTTAAAAATCAAAATATGTATAAATAAAGTAGATGTTTTATAAAATATGTATTATTTCAGTTTGATGTACTCATTGTTAATTTTCTATTGTTTCAATCGCTGTAGATAGAACATTCATTTAGTTCACAGTTCAAAGTCTTCACAAAGAAATCAAATTTAGTAAAACATAATAAAAAATTGCTCATTTCGTGTCAAGACTTGACTTTGGCACAATTTGTCGACATCGGCTGGTTGCCATATCAATAAAAAATAATAAAATTAAATAAGTTATAACTTTATAAGCCACTTTGCAAATGGTTTATTTATGAATTAGCTGTCCCGGCAAACTTCGTACCGCCACAGAATCCGTTTATACGACTGTTGTTGCCATGGGTTGCCATGGCAATAATGAAATATCTTAGACTTTGTCTTGAAAAGAGGTTACGGTAACAATGAAATATTATCCCGTGATAACGCATTAGCTCACTATAAAGGATTATCTAGATGACAATGAGGTCTGGAATTAAAGCCAGTACAATTTATGAGTTCTATGTTTTATAATAATTATCTAAACTATGTTATTTAGGACTTTGAAAAGACTAAGTTTGGAGTTTTTTTGTCAATTTTTTCTCCAAAAAGATTTTGAAATGGACACCTAGTATGAATTGTTACGTCCATTAAGCTGCAGCTTCTGCGCTACTTTGAATAAAACCTTTTCATTTCATTTCATATCAAGTATCTAGAATACTTGATCTCAATTCCTTGTCTCAATTCAGAGCTTTGTCTATCTGTATGCCAAGTTTCATGTTCCTAACTGTTCAGCCGTCATTGCGTTATTAAGTAACAAACATTCAAACATCTTTACAGTATTTCACATTTATAATACAAACATTTACTTATGTATTATAAATCCCGCATACGTTTGATAGTAGGATATCAAACGTATGCGGGAACTAAAAAGTCGGACCACTTATTTAATAATGATAGCTGTATTTTCCTATGTTCGACTATAAAATAGCAAAGCTCGCTATTTGAAATAAAATACTCAAAGACATACTCACATTTGTATCTAATCTTGTCATTGTTAATGATTTATAGTAATTATATTTATCGAATAATTCACAGAAGATAAGAAAAAGATTACTCGAGTAGTTTGCTTTACAAAATTACAATACGTCTTTCCCACCAAAAAATGACAAGCCAAGATGGCGCCTCCCTCGCTTTTTCTGTAGTGACGTCATCACATGAAGGTTTCATACCTTCATGATAGTCTAGATCGCCATGTAAATTTCTGCTTATGTGGAAGTCATTAAGATAAGTTAAGATAAGAATATTATTTATTGTACACACCAGAAAATAATTACAGAGACAACAGTTACAAAAGAAGAGGTACAATTGGCGGCCTTATTGCTGATAGCAATTTCTTCCAGGCAACCTTAAATCGGAAAGATTGCTGAAGGAAGTCATTATTATTATTGTAATAATAAAAAAGCTCTCCACCAAAAAAGGGAAATATTTGACCCATTTGGGTTCAACAAGACAAAAAAAATGCTGTATATTACTTCATTTTATATCTACTTTAAATGATGGTTGTCTTGTAGACAAGATAATAAAAAACTTAGTATAGTTTGCTGGAAGAAATCTCTTACAGAGATAAGCTCGCCTTAGTACATGTATTTTCTTTAATTGTATTTCTTTTTTATGTTTTTCGTGTACAATAAAGTATAAAGAAAGTAAGTAAGTACGTTAGTCAAATTGAATTGAATGTACCTACTGTTACATGATTAATTAGACTTAATTGTCAATCGACAATAATAAAAATAATATTGGCCTTTTTGCATCTACTCAATGAGATGATTTATACAGCGTCCAGTGGTATCTTCACTCACACTAGATGGGTGAAGGGACCACTCCGACGCTGTAGTGCCTGGGTCATGGTTTTATAGATGGTGTAGGCTTGCCCAGCACCTATACATCCCTGACAGCTTAGTCGGCCTAGCCCACAGGAAAGAATAGTCAATACGTGCGGAGCCAACCAAGCCGCGGGTTTCCTCACGATGTTTTCCTTCACCGTTAGCGTGTGGTATTGCGACTACAAATTCGCAAATGGACGTAACTTTGAAATTAAACAAAGTCATTGGTACATGTCCGCACTCGGGATCGAACCTGGGGCTCTAGCTTGCCAGTCTATATGGTTCTACCCACTGAGCTACCACCGCTTTGCCAATCGACAATAAAGTCTAACGTATTTTATTAATAGGTAGGTATTTAAGTTATAAAGCGTCGCTGACACTTATTTATTCAAAACAAAACGAAAAAAATATACAAATCGCATGTTGCACCAGTATGAAATGGAGATTCTGTTTGCACGTTCACACGAAGGTAAAAATATTCACCATACGGGTCTATTTATGTACTGGTAAAAATATGCCTACACATACATTGACCATATTGGTTAAATTACATACACGGGCGAAAACATATTCAGTGTTTTCCCGGTGTGGATATTTAGGTCGAACTAAAATATCCAGCAGGCTAGCCCCGATTCAGTGCTTGCCAATCCAATTTTTATTACAACCTGAGAAGGGGCGGGGAGTATTTTCTAGCAAAACGAGATAATTACAATCGTAGATTGAGAAATGATGTACTCGTTCGATCAATTAACTTCAGTTTTTTACTGCTGTAAACGATTATGCTATTTTTCCTGAGTGCTTAGTGCGAGTTTTTTAACTACTCGATCGCGTTAACGTAAACTCATATTTCTATGGCATTGAGGAAGCGCCACCTAGCGACAAGTATGGAAATTAAAATTGCTGAGTGCGAGTTGTAATGGTTTACGTTGAGAAGTGAACACGTTTACCAGCCAAAACACGAATAAACGCGAGTGCGAGTTTTACTGAAACAGCGTTTTGCCAGTTCGAACGGTTAACTTACTCATACTCACTACTCAATGCTCGATTAACGCGGTAGTAAAGTTATTCGATTGCATCTGTCAAACTCGCACTAAGCACTCTGTAAATAATTTTATTGAAGGAAATTTTATCGTTTATCATGTGGAAGAAGTTTTTGAGAACATTCTGCCGAAAACAGATCCATTTAATTACCTACAAAAAAGGTCTTTTCACCACATTCTTTTTTTTTTTAATATTTCTGTCCTTTGTTGCTAGCTTGCTACCTCATTCTGTTTTTTTATTATAGGTATTGTTAATAGTACTTGTCTTTGAAATAAAAACTTGAAACCACGAAGAAACCGCGATACCTATAACATATAATTTTATACTTATTTCTGATAGTGAGTATGTATGCTATGTAAACCCTAATTTGTGCGTTCAGCCATCACTGTTTTTATTTTGCTTGTGTTGTTACCAAATAAACGTTTTAAATTGTGAAACATATAACACGAAACATGTAACGTACAGTTCTGTACTAAGTTCTGAGATATCAATAGTTTAGACTTAAGAATATCATCTTCGACAACATAGGGGTAACTTGACGGGCACTGAATCGGTCGGCAGGTACCGGTACATTTCAATATTGTTTCTGTGAGGCTATTATTCAAATAGGATTCGATCTATCAACGTCTCTATGCTATTACGTATCGCCATCCGATGCAGGTGTCGTACTGATATTTTCAATGGATAAACTGTGCCTGTTTTTTGTTCAAGTTTCTCTATTGGATTGAATTTTCGTAGTGTTAGACTGCCCAGCTTGAAATTTCAGGTTTTAGTTACCATTTCAAAGCTCGTTTGAAATACAAATGCGGTCATTGACATAAATAGAGTGTGTAGCATTAACTGAACAAAAAATCCGTTGTTTAAACTGACAATAAGACAATACTTTAATTTAAAGTTCATTAATTCACAATGTGTTGTGAATATCAAAGTTAATTATGTGTTGTACAATGTCAAATGTATACAGTGTCAAATTTTTGAAGTGTGTGTAATGTTGTTGAGTGAAGAGGAAAGAAAAACACGGTAGAGCGGGTTTCACAACCGGGAGGTCGAGGGTTTGAATCCCGACATGAATCGACTTGCTAGAAAAACATCGTGAGGAAACCCTAGGTAACAATAAATACAAGATAAAAAAGCTCTCTGTAGGTATATTAATAACCTAAATTTGAATTTCATTAAAATAGATTGATAAAATTAAATAAAAAAACTCAAAACACGTTAAGGTGAAATTATATGCTGTTTCTTGCAATTTCAATCGAAGACAATTTAACGAGAATGCGCAGGTTGCCGTAATTTGTCGTGGCGCACTTAACAGCTTGCAAGCAACCTTAAATTAAACTCAATGTCTTCGTGATAAGGACGTTCTGCAGCATCAATTGCGCAGCTTGATCAGCACGTCGCACGCATCTGTTGGTGGAAAATGACGCGGGTTTCGGCCCATGTAATAACTGACAATCACGCCAGTATTGGAACTGTTGAAAACCGTTGCGCCTTTGCAATTTAACGGTTTCGTTTGGTGGTTAACAAAAGGTGTAATGTTAATGTGGCACATAGTCTGCGTTTCCCCGCATCCACAAGTGGGTTCTGTACACAACCTCCATCTATGCATCAGGTCGTCGCATCTACCCTGCGATGTTCGACACCTATTGATTTGAGTCCAGTATTTTCGAGGTAGATTAAAGACAGGAACTCTTGAGTTTGGATCTACCCGATCCTTATTTGGCGCCTCGAAGTTTGCCCACCTGTCCGTGCATCTTTCCGACATGGTCTTTGAAGTAATATAGACAGGTTTTAAAGACATTATTCCTATTTTTTCACAGTTCGCTCAACAATCAGTCTATTTCGTTTCTGTGATGACTGTGTCTTATTGTTATACCAATTAAACATCTTTCTCAAGGACGCCCTCCGACTAGGTCGGATGACGATCTGCGAAAAACTGCAGGCATATGCTGGATGCGGCATGCTAAAGACAGAGTGCTATGGCACTCATTAGGAGTGGGCTATGTTCAGCAGTGGGCTAGTATAGCCTGACGAAGATTAGTATTTTATTAAAGTAAGAGGACCTGATATATTTCGTGGACTGAAGTTTTCATTAAGTTGTTGGCGACCTCACCGTGGATTGGCGATTTCCAGCGCTGAGGTCTGTGACACCTCAGACACTCAGCTTTCCTGTTCCTAATTTGTACTTTTTCCGTAAGAAAAATAAAACCTAAATTACATTAAATGAACTCAGTAATTTTAACTCAATCACTTTCCTTTCATTATCATCGCTTTATGTTTCAAAGCTCGCCTCTCTATAATAACAGCAAAGGCTATAATCGAGCTACCGGAAAATTGCGCCCACGCATCAATTCCGAACCAATTTGGTCTTCAGTGCGGCCATTTACAATGTGTACTCTTTACTTAAAAACCTGGTGTTTTTATTGCGTGAACCAAATTACATTTGATCTGAGCTTTATATTTATGTGCTTTGGACGACCGAAAATCTCTCTGTTTTAACATTTCATGGACGTATACTAGTACTAGTATTTCAGATTTATTTAATTGTGTACTTGTGTTTTTATGGTTTCGTAGTCAACAAGGAACCCTTATAGTTTTGCCGTGTATGTCTGTCCGCAGCTTAGCACATAGACGACAAGTACTAGAAAGCAAGAAATTGGCGTTGAAATACATTTTAACGACGCCATAACGGTGGTATCCTAATTTCTGTCTTAATTGTTTTGACTATAGTATTTCATCTTCACCTGTATTAAATGCACTTTTTTCTCTCCTACACCACAGTCGTATCGTTAGCTAGATTAAATGTCCCCCACAAGTATTTACAAACAGTATTATAGTATAAGTATTTACGGCTGTTTGTAAATACTTGAAAAAAAATCAGAACAGTAGCACATACTAAAGTGGGCTCTACAAATCAATGAGTAATATTCAACAATATCCGACCACATTCACACAGTGAGGCAGATTATACAGAAGTGCGAAGAGTATAAAAGCCCCTGTGTCTGGCCTTTGTGGCCTTTGCAAACGTGTCCTTGAGTGGAGACCGCGACTCGCCAAACGTAGTGTGGGACGCCCTCCGACTAGGTGGGATGACGATCTACGGAAAACTGCAGGCAGATGCTGGATGCGGCAAGCTGAAGACAGGGCGCTATGGCGCTCTTTATGGGAGGGCTATGTCCAGCCGTGAACTAGTATAGCCTGACGATGACGATGATTCTACCAACTTATAATAGAAAAAAAAACACATCATATCTCAGAGGGGTAAGCAGAGACCATGAACTGCCACTTGCTTCGACCCTAATAGAAACCCATCAAAGAAAAACATAGTACACAGTCCATTGAAAATTACTTTCATGAAGTTGTCTGTTCAGTAAGCAGGTAAAAAACCCCTCCTACGGAACCCTTCACTGCGTCTGGTCCCACGTGCTCTTGACCAGTTTTTTCTCTTGTTCTAATATTCCATCATTACCAACGAGGCCCGTAACAGGAGTGGAACTAGATAAATGATTAATAGCCGAAACCGTGAGTGCGGCCGACCACAGCATTAATCAATACGACCGCAAATGGCGTGAATATCATTAATTAACAGGACAATTTACATTTTATTCAAATTCACTATGGCATTTTGCGCGGCTGCGGTTAGACTGACATTTCAAATACAACTAATTCCTTCTAAATAGAGGTATCATTGAAAGCTGGCCTTGGAAAGTGGTTTTGTCGGCCTCATTCGTTATAGGAGTGAGTGTGACAGCATCGGATTTTTTCAAACGACGAATTTCTCAATAAAAACTAGACAGTGGTAACTTAGAAAATTATAAACTGCAACCATTCTAAAATTTGCGCACTAAAATACATGAAAGAGCTGTTTTATTTCGCAATTTCAAACTCTCCTTCGTGGTAAAAAATGTTCGTATTGACGATTAAAACGCCATTTTTGACGTATAATTTTGACGTACCCCACGATCCCATTTTGATTGGAAAGTGGCCGTTAATGAATTTGACAAATTTCGCTATTGGAACTACAATACTGACAAACAATTAAAGATAGTGAATGCACACCTCTTAGCCCCTACCTGACTCTATAACGCCCATAAAACATGATTGAGATGCAAATAGTCAAAGGGTCCCGTTCATTAATTAACCGTGCTAAAAATGTCTATGTGCCTGTATGTATTCAATATATGTCTTTGAGTCCATTATTAATCAGCATTTTCTCAGAAACTTTATATAAATTAATTCAAACTCAATTTAAATCTATGCAATGTTACCTTACCCGCTCGGCGTCCATCAGGCATGTCAATCAAAGTGATCAGTATGAAATATTAATGTCCAAGTAGACTGATGATGGTCGACACGGGATGAGTAATCTTTGAGTCATCGCTGCAGAATGGGCTAACCAAGGAATTCGCGTCTAGAAGGAAATTGAAAAATTCTGAGGTTTTGCTTTCAAAAAGCTGATTTTTATTTAGAAATTTGACGCAAACCTGACGCATACGGTTGTTTTTATAGAAATGCGGATGTCTAAAGCACTTTTCAGAGGCAGTTTAAATTTTAATGGCAGCCCAATGTAGGGGCTCCTGTTAACTCGAATAATATTAATTTATTTATTGTACATATAGCAAAAACACAAATACAATCAAATGAGACAGTACCTAACTTAAGCATAGGTACGCACACACTTAAAATAGGCAGAGGCTGTACAACACGAGTTCAAGCTCAGTGTCGCTCTTCTATCCCCTAAACTAGGGAAAACCTGTATCTTAGGGAATAGTGTTCCTTATAAATTAGAGGTCACACATGGCACAAAGTGGTACACATGCGGTAGCGTACACATACATTAAGGCATAGGACTTAAAACATTGCAAAAAAGCGAGTACACACAAATACAACACAAATGAAGCGCTCGTGGCCTAGGCGATCCGAGTGATTGGAATCAATCCCTTGGCTTAAGCAACAACAGGCGCGGTCAGGTACGGGATGGGTGAGCGTCCCGTGACTACCGCTAGTGGCTTTTTGCCACTAGCGGTAGTCACTCATGCTTCGCAAGGCACGTTAAGCCGTTGGTGCCGGCTGTCATATAATGGCTGTCGTTAAGCCATGTCAGAGGCCTTATGGGCGGCTTGATAACTTCTGACAGTAAGGTCCGCCACTGTCTTACAATCCTCCACCGGGCGCTGCTGCCCACCCCCCCGGTTTTTGTCCTTTAGTCGCCTTTTACGACACCCGCGGGTTGGTGCTATTCTCTAGGCCGACACCACACAGCAAAGACACTACTCATAACCAAAAAGTATAACAAACTCGCAGCTGTAACCCAGAAGATCAAACAGAGACTAGGCTCTGCCTTTTTCGCTTCATCACCATTCATTATCCATTCATTCGTCCGGACGGACGGACGGACGGACGGACGGACGGACGGACGGATGGATGGATGGATAGAGAACACTTTATTGCGCAACCAGAAAAATATTACAACCATGATTCTTAAATCTAAGTAATGTATACAATTGGCGGTCTTATCGCTAAGAGCGATCTCTTCCAGACAACCTTTGGCTGGAGTGGATTGCATGAAGAATATAGTCGGTACGTGGTGCATGTACATAAATAATTAAATCAAAAATATGTTGATGACAAACAGCAAAAGAGGTTCGAAAAATGACCGCCTAGATGTCCCTTGCCGGTAACTTTACCCACATTCTCCCGATAACCAATCACATTGAAAAAGGACGTCCATTAAAGTGCACCAGTTAACGTTAAGAAATTCATTACCATCAGCACTAAAAATCGCAATATCACACTCGTAACATCACCATCGCCGACGCTACGTTAGCCTTGAAAGAAGGCAAGACTTTTAGTGCTCATTTCACCGTTAAACTTAAACTTCGTTTACTGCAGTATGTTACCACACTTAAGGGGAAAACTGCGTGGAGAAGCAGAGAAAGACCGCTGTTGGGTAGTTGGAATCTCTTCATCATTTGTAGAATGAAGGTTTGTTTTAGTTAGATCTATGTTTCTGCACCTAGCCTCATAGTTAGGCCATTGTACGTAGCAAGCGCTACGGTAGGTAAATGCGTAATTCAAATGTTGAATGATGGAAACAATGTCATAACTGGGGAGGACATATTAATTGCAAAAAAATACATTAGGTGTTTAACGCTTAGTGATTGCTGTCAATGACCCGCTAAGAAAGTAATTATTTATCACAAAGAGAATCATAATCATAAGAGACCAAGGTTGTGACATTTCGTCTTTCAAATTAGGAATTATCCAAATAACAATAGACATTAGGTATGGAAAAGGGACTGTCGAGTACTTAACTAGGTAAAATAATATCTTAATTGACGTCAATATTAGCATCACAATAAAGCGATGTTAGGCCGTGGGTTCTGACTGTGTTTTCTAAGTTACCTACATTTGTAAAGTTACAATAGCAATGAACGAAAACATCGTGAAGAAACCTGAGTGCTTGAGGTGTTTACATTACATATCGTTTTAAATAGCCAATCTGCGGTGAGCATGCGTGGTGATTAGGCCATACTCAGTCTCTCTCTGTGAGAAGGCCTTTGCACTGCAGAGAGGCGTTTATTTATTTTATTATGTGTATTTTCCACATAATGTCCCTCTAATGTCCCTCTGGAGGGCATAGGCCTTCTTTCAGAAAGAGGAGATGGGCTTTATTACCACTCGTTCCCACCGCAGATCGGCGATTTCAAGCTCAGAAGTATTGAACTGAGGTGTTCCTCAAGATTCCTCCCGATGTGTTCCTTCACCGTTAGCGAGTGGTATTGTTTGTATAACTTTCCAAATTAACGTAAATTAGAAAACAAAGTCATTGGTAAATGCTCGCACAGGGAATCGAACCTGGGTCTCTCGTTTCCGAGTCCATTGTTCTGCCCACTGAGCTAGAGCCACTCACACTGAGGCGTTTGTAGGCTACATCATAAAACAAGTTTAGTTTCTACTTAAGCTACGTTTAAGAAAGTGGTGCAAGGCGGCCTTAGTCTTGGGAGTTTAATAATATTTTCCAGCTCGTGATTATGATTGATTCGACGCGACTCACACTTCACCTTCGTCCCGGGTATTAATTAAGAAACTAATGGGAACGAGAAAAAAGGTGGCGGAGATGCGTTGACCTCACCTCTGCCTGTAGAGTTCGCAAGAAAATAACCGGTCAAGTGCGTAGTGAAACCCGCTCATTGAAGGGTTCCGTAGTTGGAGAGGTTTTTTACATGCTTTACTGAACTAATAACTTCACCAAAGCAAAGCAATGTAAAACCTGACTGCAAAGTAGGTACTCGGGGCTGCAAGTGATGCAAATTACTTCAGCCAGATGTTGCTGCCTGTACGTAATACAGAGAGTATTGTAAAGAGATTCGAAATTCCACTGATGCCGGTGAGTCGCCCATTAGCTTAGTTGGGAGAGCGCTGGCCCGATCAGTCAGAGGTCGCGGATTCGAGTCCTGGCATGGGCGGAATTTTTAGCCTAAATAGGTTTTTAAAATTCATCAAAGCAATTTTCAATGAAATTTGTAAGAAGTTTTCCTTTTATAGTTGGTTACATGTTAATCGTTTACTTGTAAAGTTTGCTTAGCTTTGGTAGTTACAACGGTGCAAACCTCTTTGTAACATTTTTTTATATTTCTTTTATACTGTCTATAATTTAAAAACCTTTCAATTACAAAACATATAAATTATAGACATTATACAAATTGTATAATGTCTATAATTTTTAAAACCTATTTAGAGGCTAAAAATTCCACCCATGCCGGGATTCGAACCCGCGACCTCTGGCTATCCGTACCAGCGCTCTTTCCAACTGAGCTAATGGGCGACTCACCGGCACCAGTGAAATTTCGAACCTCTTTACACTATTCTCTGTATTACGTACAGGCAGCGACATCTGGCTGAAATAGATTGCATCGCTTACAGCCCCGACTGCCTACTTTGCAGTTAGGTTTTTACATCGGAATGATATCGCTGTACCCACATGATTATACTATTTTTATTTTTAATGCACTAACCCGTGCTAAGGATAATTTTAAAAAACCTATTTAGAGGCTCAAAATTCCACCCATGCCGGGATTCGAACCCGCGACCTCTGGCTATCCAGTTATGTTTCAATGTGACCGGACTACGAAAATCGTCCTTTACCTGCGCTTGTTCTGTTTTTCATGAAGTTTTTTTCAGTTTATCATTATGAATAAAACATAGAGTTGAAGTCGTTCCAGTTTATTATTTATAAATCATTTTACAACTTCACATAGTTATTAACTTAGCACTGTATCAAATTAAATTATTAATAATTTAAACGTTGACTTATTTAGCAACTAACTTGATCAAAATTAGAACTCTTTTTTTAAATATAGTAACCAAAGGTTGTCTGGAAGATATCACTTTTAGTGATAAGGCTGCCGTCTGTATTCTTAGGTTAAGAAGTATCTGTGTAATTTCCATTTTTATGCTCAATAAAGTGTTCTCTGTCTATTTATCTACCAGCTGGCATGCTAGCCCATGGATTTTTTTGTGTTTTATTTTACTTCCCTAATTTCATTACAATTCCCTAATCTATCATACCCTGCATACCCTGAGACAAAAGTAGGGTTTTTTTTTTCAATCACTACTGTGCACACATCTTTTAAACTGTCATACCTTATTTTTCAAAAAATTACGTCTCATTTTAATACAATCATTATAAATGTTAGAATGCCGAGCGGGACAGCACGTCAGTAGTAATTACATCCTTAAGAACTCAGTTTTTTTGCTATCTCTACTTGTCTTTGTTTCATAGCATCGTCATAAAGCTCCGCTCATAACATGACGTTATCTTATAAAAATATCTGAACTCGGATCATGATATTGTCCGCTCTGAGTCTCTCAAACTTTCGATCCATTGTGCACTAGTATAAAATGTACAAAATAATTGACGTTGCATAAAATATCACTAATAGTATAAATAATAATAAAAATAATTTAAACAAAATAATTAGACCGCTAGACCAATGCAAAAAGGAGGTTTTTATATAAAAATATATTGCTGTAAGGATTATTCTAAAAATAAAATGTATTAGTTTTTGTATTAACTAAATCCAGTGCTTCGTTTTGGCCTCCAATAGATGCTCATCTATCGCGGGCTTGTTTACCTGTCTGTTTTTGACTGCAACATATTTTTGTAGCACTAGCGGCTTTATTTTTTATATATGCAACGATGAATGTTTATGAAGCGAAAGAGATCTGTCAGGATCATGGCAAGTGGCATACCTTAGCGACCCCTTCTTTTCATAATTCATAGATAATCCACGAATTTGGATTCTAACTAAACTCACCAAGTCTTTATTAGTTTTTAAATACTAACCATAATTATACTATTTTTATTTTTAATGCACTAACCCGTGCTAAGGAAGGAAGGATATCGTTCCGATGTTAAACCTAACTGCAAAGTAGGTAGTCGGGGCTGTAAGAAATGCAATTTGCTTAAGTCAGATGTCGCTGCCTGTACGTAATACAGAGAATAGTGTAAAGAGGTTCGAAATTTCACTGATGCCGTGAGTCGCCCATTGGCTCAATTGGTAGAGCGCTGGCACGGATAGCCAGAGGTTGCGGGTTCGAATCCCGGCATGGGTGAAATTTTTAGCCTCTAAATAGGTTACTAACCATAAGCTAAGTTCTATATTTCTTGCTACTAACAAAACACTGAACTATATTCACAAACAAACGTAAATTAATATCACTTCTTCGTCGAAAAAAGTTCTAACTCAAACATGGGCCAACATACGAGGTTTGAAAACCGCTGGTCTACTTATTCAATTACTGCACTCCGTATTTCAATGTCAACGCT
This sequence comes from Yponomeuta sedellus, assembly GCA_934045075.1. Classification (NCBI taxonomy): domain Eukaryota; kingdom Metazoa; phylum Arthropoda; class Insecta; order Lepidoptera; family Yponomeutidae; genus Yponomeuta; species Yponomeuta sedellus. The sequence goes on along the minus strand of OW203722.1, from coordinate 24,992,521 downwards.
TGAGTGATCATTTGCGATTCATCAAAAAGTGTTGGCAATCAAATTCGTTTGCAGCTAACAAGAGATGGGAGATTGCTTGAAAGACAATTATTGTACACACCTACATGACTTCCCTTCACTTTTGATTAAAGATATCCAAGATTGAATTTCTATTCCACCATTTCCAGAAGCGTCGACATTCGCAAACAGAAGAGCCGAACAGAGTAGCGTATCTTGGGAGAGGCATAAGTCCAGCAGTGGACTAACACTGGCTGATTATGATGATAAATTTCCAGACAGATTTCTCGTTTCTTTACGTTTGTCCGTATTTTTAGAGCTTTTAACCTCCTAAACGCTGGAGTAACATTTACTCCAAGTCATCTAAAAATACGAAAATTTTGAAGAACTTTTTCTTTTTTGTTGTCCAAAAAAGTGATGAGGAAAAGATTGGACCTGGACAGTAAATTTTCCGGACTTCCCACTAAATTGTTGAGTGTCAATTAAGAAAGTTATTTGTGATGTCTTATTTCTAGGGCGCCAGGGCTAAGGAGGCTTTAGCCAAATTAATAGAAACACCTATGGCTTTACATTTGAGAAATCCTAGCAATCAATCTGTAAACTATCCCGTACTCGTTGACTGCTAGACAGGACTTCCCCAAGCACGCCCCATCTTTCTGTCCTCAGTTAACCTCACTTATTCATTCTAATTCATTGTCATGTGTCATTACCGTTCGTTTTCGTATTTTTAAGAATAGGTACCTGACGCCTGGTCAGTCCAATAACAACCTGTACACAAAAAAGCCTCTAAATAGTTTTTTTTGAAATTGTCCTTAGCACGGGTTAGTGCATTAAAAAGAATATAAACATGTACACAATAAAATAAAAAATCTTAAATAATTTACTTAAAACTAAAACTTTCGTAAGTACTACACATTATTGATTTGAGTTGGTTGCTATGGCTGAGTTATATGCATGCTTGTAAGAAAGCTTTTGTTTTGATAAAGTCAACATTCTGATGGTGACGATGGATATTTATTTTAATACGAGTGTATTCTCAGACACTTAGGTTCCTTTACAATGTTTTTCTTTACGTTGCGAGTGGTATTATCACCATAACTGTACAAATAATGTGTAAAGCAGAGTCATATGATTATTATAGATATTTATTTTTAGTACAAACTTGAATATCGTAATTATTTCAATACCTTAACGAGCGATAGCAAATACTTAAATAGCATGTACATTGTTTTAAATTCACATTAAATCTGTTAATTAAAACGAGAGGGTGAAGGCAATTAAAATATTATACGATCTCAGCCTATGACAAAATAAAAGACACCAAATTCCACTTGCATTCATAAAAGCTTATAATTACTGGCGAGGTGTAGCGTATAATCAATTTTATACACACCAAAGCCATAAACTAGAGAAATACAGAAGATTCACGTAATCCCTAACTCACCAAGTCACGGTGAGTTAGGGATTACGTGATTAAGGTGACCCAAGTTACATCCACGGATCCGATCGATTGATTTCAATCCGAAATCATTTTTTTAATATTTACAAAATTAGAGACAAGTGCAAGAAAATATTATTAATAGCCCGATTGCTGACTGCTGAACGTTAACTACTATTCATCTTTTTCGACCTTTAGCAACCAATTGCTGACTGTAGATCTCTAATGAATGCCATTCATGGCGCACAGGGTACGGGTCTTCCCTAAGGAAAGTAAGCCATACTCCAAAACGGGGCCAAGTCCGGATAGGTAGAGGTTTGCAAGACCAGTGCCTGGTCTAAAGCCGCGTTTTCACGGTCTTAGTACGCTCGGTAATGCTTCTGATTGGACGGTTTTTCGTGACAACACCAAAATAGCCAATCAGAAGCATTAGTTTACTCGGATGGCGCATCGGCCGAGCGCATTAAGACCGTGAAAACCTGGCTTTACTGTCAGAAGTTTGGCTTGACTTAACAACTGCCATCTATGCCTGCCTTGCGAAACACTGTGCGTTTGGCAGTTTCTATAAATGGATATTATTTCATTTATTAAATTTTCTTATACGAGTACACAACATAGAATTCTCTATCATATTCATGCATCGTGTTATAGAAAACAACAATCTCTTTATCAACAATACCTTTAGTTCCTGACACTGAGTGAAACTTCTGCGGCTTTTACATATTCTTCATGTCAGAACCTAAATGAAGTTCCTCCCTCTTCCAGATATGGCCAGTAAATGCCTTTTTATGGGGTTTTCATTAAGACTTCGGTTTTACTCGGTCGTAATAAGCGACCGCGTTAAATGACTGATTTAACTGAATTTTAAGTTATAAAAAAAATAATACGTGTAATTGGAATATTCCACCAATCCGGACTTGGCCCCGTGGTGGAGTATGGCATATATCTTTCTCAGAGAAGAGAGCCGTGCCCCTCGGTAGGGACATAATGGGTTGATGATGATGAATTGGAATATGCTTATATTCCATTTAAACGTATTTTTTTAATGTAATTTTAATGTTTGTGAATGTGGTACTGTGTTTGTCCAGTCCATCCAAAGGTTGTCTGGAAGAGACCGCTGTTAGTGATTAGACCGTCCGTATGTAATCTTTAGGTTAAGAAATATCTGTGTAACCTCTTTTTCTACATCGTGTGAAAACCCGCGCTTGGTTGGCTCCGCACGCATTGACTTACCTTTTCTATGGGCTAGGCCGACAAGGACGTAAAGATGGTACAGGTGCTGCCTACTCAAGCAAAAAATCATCCATCTAGTGTGTGCAAAGGTGTCACTGGACGCTGTATCGATCGATATCGATACCTTGTATATCCCCACTGCTGGGGCACGGGTCTCTACCTGCATCGCAGGAAGGTCAGGTCATACTCCGCCACGGGGGCCAAGTCCGGGTTGGTGGAGGATTGTAAAACAGTGGCAGGCCTTACTGTCAGAAGTTATCAAACCGCCCATAAGGCCTCTGACATGGCTTAACAACTGCCATTACGTGACAGCCGGAACCAACGGCTTAACGTGCCTTGCGAAGCACGGAAGCGCTCGGTTACCCATCCTCTACCTGACCGCGCCTGTTGTTGCATAACTCAAGTGATATATTCCAATCACTCGGTTCGACTAGGCCACGACGCTGTATATATCATCTCATTACGTACGTCGATGCAAAGGCCAAAATTAATACGGCAAAGTTACTTTGTGGTAAAAGGAAAGCTACACAAATGTAAAAAGAAATCCCTTTTCTGAATCCTTACATTGAATTTGTCTAACGTCGGTTATTTTCTATGTCAGTCGCAGAGTGAAATGCAACCCGCCCACCGAGCCGGCGCAAAAGCATTGTAAAATAAACCAGTGATTTATCTGGCTACTCGTGTGAAGTAATTTTACTGTAGCATGATAGGGTCAAATAAAACTATGTATGCAAAAAGATTCTTGTAATACTAGGTACATACATGTACGAGTACTCGTAGGTCTTGTAGAAATACATTTTGGTGCCCAAAATGGTCTTCGAGTAAATTGGAATATGATAACGTGCACTGACGTGTTTGCCCTTTAATACCTTGTCAAAGTCAAAATAGTTCTTTTCTCATACATCAGGCTAGAAAAGATTAATGTGACAAGGTTTTAACGTCTTTTTATGATAGTGCACGCATCTATACATACATAAAAACTCCCACTAATTGCAAACATACTCCTTTTACTAAGTCCTTATCACGGTTCTTAAGGGACTAGACAAAAATGTTTATTTCGAAATATTCAATAGGCTCAATCTAACAAGGAGGGTGACCCTTAAAAAGCTAAGGTCGTGTTATGTAAAGTCAAACAATATTTTGCATTTTATTATTTAATTTTTCTCCTCCACCAATCCGGACTTGGTCTCCGGGGTGGAGTGTGACCTAACCTTCCTGCGATGCAGAAAGAGACCCTTGCCCTAGCAGTGGGGACACACTAGGGTTGCTATCGAATATTATTTTCATGTCAAAACAACTGTATATTACTTAGGCATTTTTGTGTCCTTCTGCTGTGCTAAGGCCTCCAAACAGCTTTGAAATTAATTTAATTTAACTTAAATGACAGTAACCAAAGAGCATACAGTTTAAGGTTTGACTACCAAACCTTGTTTTAAAGATACAGCAAACCATTTATATGGACTTGCGTACGTTGACCTCGTTGATTTTTGTTTCATTCTTTATTCTAGCTTTGTGATTATTGCTCGCTAAGCTTACTGCTTTAGTTACTCATGACAGGCGTTTATCCACGCCTGTAAGTATCCAAGTATGTCGAGTCCTTGCCTAATTACTATACGCGCGTTTCATTGTTGTAATCGGCATTACTTACTTGTTCCTCTTTACCACGGCGAGAGCCTAATTATTTAGCTATTCTAAGCACAGAGAGCACAATTGCGGTACACTCGCGGCCAGCCCTAAGCCCTCATCTCCAGACTGTCAGTTGCCAGGCTTTCACTGCCGCTACGGAGTGACCTGGTAATCGGCCGACGTGGATACGGGAGGCAGTGGATGTGGTGGTTTTATTAAAAAAACAGCTCACTGAAGATCTAGTGAGAGCGTCAAGCATTTGATATCTAGTTCGAGTGTTTTTCTTTTCTGGTGTTCAATAAAAATATTTTCATATTATTCTATGTTCGGTAAAAAAGCCACTTGCGGTAGTCACGGGATGGTCACCCATACAGCACCTGACCGCGTCTGCCTTTCCTTAACCCAAGTGATGGATTCCAATCACATGGTTTCACTAGGCCACGAGCGCTTCCGTGCTACGCAAGGTACGTTAATCCGTTAGTGCCGCCTGTTATGTAATGGCAGTCGTTAAGCCATGACAGATACCTTATGGGCGGCTTGATAACTTCTGACAGTAAGGCCCGCCACTGTCTTACAATCTTCCAATAACCTGGACTTGGCCCCCGTGGTGGAATATGGCCTAACCTTCCTGCGATGCAGGAAGAGACCCGTGCCCCAGCAGTGGAGACATACAAGGGTTAATAACTGTCATATCTCTGGTGTACAATAAATAAAGAATATTCTTGTTTTGTCTTATCCGAACCCCTTCTGACCTCCGCACCACCGTTCCATTTACTCCATGACCCTGAGCGGATAGTGCAATCTGAGCTCATCGCGCCAATAGCATCACGAGTGCCCGCTGAACGGTAATGCACGGTACTTGACCGAGTAAAAGGTTGCTGCTTTTTATGGCCATATTGCCATGGGATTGTTAGGCTAATTGGTCGGTATGAGGATAGAGGTAATGGTTGGTTTCAGAAAGGGTGGAACACTGCACAGGTATAATTTTAAGAAAAAATAATATTATTACACTTAATTGCACTTAAACGTGTTACAGGAGATTGCATACTAAATAACATGTGCAAAGGCTACTTATCTCTGTAGGAGGTTTCTTCCAGAAAACCTTTGAAAATAGGAAAAACTGCAAAAAACGGGTCAATTTGTGCACAACATAAACTACAAAAATCCTAAATTTTATTTAACTGTTTAGAAAAAAGGCATCACACACATTCAAAAAATCCGCAGAAAGCTTCGTCATAAAAAGTGGCACAATGAACAGTAAAAAACTGAACTAAATCAATCAAAAATATCGCCCCGGGACACACCCGACCCAAAAGTTCCCATGACGCTAGCAGCATTACCTCGTTGGACCGCCAGGGAGATCCTTTGCATCAGGTATGCCCCGGAACGAACGTCATACCCCCGACTCCTAAGGCGCCGACCGATCCCCCTAATAAAAGTTTTCCCTCATACTAAATTACTACCTATTTTCACAAAACAAAGAATAAAATAAACTACACATCTACATAAAATACATAGATATAAATAAATAACAACACATACTTATATAGCTCATTGTTACGACAGAGGTAGATAATTTTCTATCTCTGTGTGCATTCTTTTAAAACATTTGTTATTTAAAGAGTACACGCGCCACAAGGACAAAACAATCAGAAAGCGTCCCTGACCTCGGTAGATATATATATATATATATATATATATATATATATATATATATATATATATATATATATATATATATATATATATATATATATATATATATATATATATATATATATATATATATATATATATATATATATATGTATATATATATATGTTTTCCTTCACCGCGGCTTAGTTGGCTCCGCACGTATTGACTAGTCTTTCCTGTGGGCTAGGCCGACTAAGCTGTCAGGATGGTATAGGTGCTGGGCAAGCCTACACCATCTATAAAACCATGACCCAGGCACTACAGCGTCGGAGTGGTCCCTTCACCCATCTAGGGTGAGTGAAGATACCACTGGACGCTGTATAAATCATCTCATTAAGTAGATGCAAAAAAGGCCAATATTATTATTATTATTATTATATATATATATAATGTATATCTATAAAACCATGACCCAGGCACTACAGCGGAGTGGTCCCTTCACCCATCTAGTGTGAGTGAAGATACCACTGGACGCTGTATAAATCATCTCATTAAGTAGATGCAAAAAGGCCAATATTGTATGTATACATAATTACTTACTTACAGTATTACGTAGCGGCTTGTTTAAATTGTAAAACATAATGAAACAGATACTTCAATAGTTCTCTTTAACAGTTTAATATAACTAATAGTTTTCATTGGACAGAATAAATTGCAACATAATAAAGGTATACTATTTTTATTTTTAATGCACTAACCCGTGCTAAGGACAATTTCAAAAACCTAATTAGAGGCTAAAAATTCCACAGAGAATAGTGTAAAGAGGTTCGAAATTTCACTGTTGCCGGTGAGTCGCCCAGCTCAGTTGGAAAGAGCGCTGGCACGGATGGCCAGAGGTCGCGGGTTCGAATCCCGGCATGGGTGGAATTTTTAGCCTCTAAATAGGTTTTTATAATAAAGGTATATAACCAGCTTTTGGTTAGGTAGGTATACAAATCCTAAGTACCTACTCTTTCTTCTGAATTTCATAGGGACATCAAGTGAACCTCTTGAACGCCCTCTAAGCTAGTGGATTACATAAATCGATTAAAAAAATACAAGTCATCACCCGGAATGAATCGTAAAAGTTTATCAGTGCGTCCACACCTATCCTTCTTCCGGTAATGACCAGGATCTCCCCTTTTAACCGACCGCGGACAGAAAGAAGGGACAAGCGTTTCACACGTATGTTATTATGTGTTATTGTCAATACTTTGATAACATTTAAATTTATTGGATTAATTACAAAAATAAGTTTGTTCATACATACTATAGTAATTCTTTATAATGCGATTGCTATTTATTTTCTTCTCCAGGCTATATTATGTAGTCCACTGCTGGATATAGCCATCCCCTAATGAGCGCCATAGCGCCCTGTCTTCAGCTTGCCGCATCCAGCAATCATAAATTATGAAGAATTACTATAGAAGTAAAATCCTGTCGGCAAATTGTTTTTACACAAATGATTTGAGTTTGAATTTGAATGGGCGGTACCAAACTAATACCCGGTTTGTAATACACAAAAAAATCTGAGCTGTCAGTTGTGTTTTTGCATACACTTTGGCTAACTGTCAGCTGTTAACAGTAGATTAAAAGACAGTTCGTGTACAGGAAACTAGAGGTCACTACTAAAAACTGAATTAGATGTTCTGATTATGCGTACCAAATCCTGTCGGAATTCTGACGTTTGCGATAGCTTAGTATGGAATTTGTCAGGCCTTGTTATCAACCCTTGTATGTCCCCACTGCCGGGGCACGGGTCTGTGCCTGCATGTCAGGAAGGTTAGGCCATACTCCAGCACGGGGGCCAAGTCCGGGTTGGTGGAGGATTGTAAGACAGTGGCGGGCCTTACTCTTAGAAGTTATCAAGCCGCCCATAAGGCCTCTGACATGGCTTAACGACTGTCATTACATGACAGCCGGCACCAACGGTTTTACGTGTCTTGCGAAGTACGGAAGCGCTCGGAAAAAATGCCACTAGCGGTAGTCACGAGATGGTCACCCATCCAGGACCTGACCGCGCCTGTTTTTGCTTAACCAAAGTGATTGATTCCAATCACTCGGTTCCGCTAGGTCACAAGCGCTACCAGCGCTGCCAGGCCTTAGTGCGCGTAATATAGGGGCTAAAGAGGGTGAAGTTATAAAACCAATACCCACTTACTAGCTGTGAAAAAAACAACGTGAGGAGTGTATGAGGTGGACAAATACAAATACCTTTGGGCTTGAAATTGCCAATCCGCGGTGGGCACGCGTGGCAATTAAACCCATAAATCGTATCTGGGAGAAGGCCTGTGCCCTGCAGTGGGACGTTTATAGGCTACATAAAAACAAAGAAATAATAATAAAGGTGCTTCTTCTTTTTCTTTTCGTGTATAGGTGCTGAGCTACGTCAGTCTCAAAATTCTGCAACTATTTAATTTAATAAAGTTGGTTTTCCCATCAACACGTTTAGGAGAAGAGGCTGAGCTTGAAAACGCTTGAGCTGCAGCGTTTACTCGTTTACGCCCCTCTTCTGACTTTGGCGTCTGGGTTTTATATTTTTTACATGTTTTTTGGCAATTTTTCCGTTAATTTTCCCGCACGGTGTGTGACGGCCTACTCTGATCGTGACTTGGCCTTTTGAACGGAAATTCCGTAAAAGATTTAAATTAGCCTTTTTTAACAGTAACGAGGGGTTATACAGGGTGTAAGTTTTATGGTTGGTATAAAGAGTGAACAGGCCATGTTTTGTATGTCTCTTTTTTAGGGAGGGAGAAACATTGCAAGGCAAGACATAAAGATGTAGAGACAGAAATGAGTTGCTATCTATATAAATAAAATTGAAAGTCTTGAGTGACTGACTCACTCATCAACGCCCAGCTCAAGCTGTTGGACCTAGGAAGCTGAAATTTTGCACAGAGGGTCTATATATAATGTAGGCAAGGAATAAAACGATTTTTTGAAATTCAACCCCTAAGAGGACTTGCCAAAAGGGTTGCCAAAATTTGTATGGGAGGTATAAAAAAATGTTGTCTAATTTTCTTGAAACTTAAAATAAATACTTTTCAACACAATTATTTGAACACGTGCTGCGCCGTTTTTTTAACTTAATCCTTAAGGGAGTGAACTCTGATACAAAATTTTGTGGCTACTAAAGTCCACGCGGACGGAGTCGCGGGTAAAAGCTAAATACGTTCATACAATAACTGACTTACTACCATACCAGCAAAGAACTCTATTAAGTTTTTGCAATAAGAAAATCAAACTAAAAGAATTGTGAAAGAAAACGACGAATCTCACTCCGACAACTCCACAATGTTCGGAGTAGCTCTGCCCTCATTCTGTACTTTTGTAGCACCCTGTAAAAGGCAGGCCTGGGGGTCAATGCACCCGTTCGATGATAAATTAGCATATCATAATGATGTATTAATATTTCCGCCTTCACACTTTGAGGTTCACACCATGATAACGCAGTTACTCTGTGAAGCCATTTCCATAATGGAGGGAAATTTCTGAGATAAATTTATAACTGCTGAATTTCTCTGTCAACATTGTTTAGCCCTGTATTGGATAGCATCTATATTATTAATTACTGCCTCGTTAGTGTAGCCGTTAAGGCGCTTAGCTTAGCAATCAAGACAGAGGTCGTAGGTTCGCTTCCCCACTGAGGGCCTCCGCACATTTGTACAAGAGGCCTCAGTCTGGGTGTATTTTCACGTTTGTGACAGGCACGCGTGGTAATTTATCCCCTACTCTCTTTTTCTCTCTTTCTCTCTAAGAGAAGGCATGTGCCCTGCAGTGATACGATTACAGGATGCATAAAAAAATGTTTTCGCATATACATTTATTTCTAAACATGCAGTATTTTTTGTAATATGTGTGGTGCTCCGTGCCTTCAACGGTATATTATTAACAGATTACCCCGGTCAGCCTTTCAGCGGCCAGACGCGGGGTCACGTCAGGGTAAAAAGTCTATCACCCGGGGAAAGCTAGCAGCGGTATTACCGGGCTAATTGCGTTTCCCAAAGGACCCTACTACGCCGATACGACCGATGTCAGCTTTTGATAGATAGACATAGATTATTACTTGTAATTCAACAGAACATACAAATATTCTCAATTCAGCGTCTTGATTATCTAACTCTCCACGTTTACATCTGTGTGCAAAAACGATACAATATCTAAAAGGGCTCGAGTCATATTCTTCAATAAAACTAAATGCTAACGCCTCCCAATGACATGCCAATGAAACTATCACTCCCATTGTACAAAAATACCGTATGAACTACGGCACTGAAATGCGGTATGCAGTATAAGTATTTTAGTGATATATACTCATTACAGCAGAGCTAAGTAAACATTTCGCTGTCACACACAGATATATGCGTGAAAAAATACATAATAAAGGCGCTATAACAATAAAGTTAGCTAGCTTTTCCCGCAGGGGCATTGCATGCTTTTTAGGTCATGTGCTCAGATACCTAAATAGTGTCTCCTATAACTTATAATGGTGGAAAAAATTGCTGGCAAGTGATGCGTAGGCCTGAAAAAGAAATTCTCGTTGAGAGACCGGGAACAAACGGGACCGAACCGGAATCGCAAGTGCTGAAGAGGTCTTCCGGCTTGCGTGAGGGAGAGGCACCATTAGAAGAAGAAGAAGCTTTTCCCGAAACTTAATTCGAAAAATTGACATTAGAAGTATCCTATGGTATAAACTCATTGTATATCTCCACTGCTGGGGCATGAGTCTCTTCCTGCATCGCAAGAAGATTAGGCCATACTCCACGGGGGCCAAGTCCGGGCTGTTAGAAGATTGTAAGGCAGGGGCGGGCCTTACTGGCACAAGTCATCAAGCCGCCCATAAGGCCTCTGACTTGGCTTCTCGATTGCCATTACGTGACAGTCAGCACGAAATCGTGCCTTGCAGAGCATGGGAGCGCTCAAAAAAAAGGCCACTAGCAGTAGTGGAGACCGCGACTCGGCAAACGTTGTGTAGGACGCCCTCCGACTAGGTGGGATGACGATCTGCGAAAAACTGCAGGTGGATGCTGGATGCGGCAAGCTGAAGACAGGGCGCTATGGCGCTTATTAGGAGTGGGCTATGTCCAGCATTGGATTAACGTAAAGCCTGAAGAAGAAGAAGAAGCAGTAGTCACGGGACGGTCACCCATCCTGCACCGAACCGCGGCTGATGTTGTATCACCTTAGTGATCGATTCCAATCACTCGGTTCCTCTAGGTCACGAGCGCTTAGTGTAAAGTATCTTACATTAAATTGAACTGTTTCTTGTATAACTCTAAGTAAAATACGTTAAAAAGCTTACCCATGCTGTTTTGGCCATGTGGTTATTTATGACACGTTATTTTTATGCCAAATTGCATCGAAATATTTAAAAAAATCCAATTAGTAATAATAATATTGGCCTTTTTACATCTACTTAACGAGATGATTTATACAGCGTTCAGTGGTATCTTCACTCACACTAGATGGGTGAAGGGACCACTCCGACGCTGTAGTGCCTGGGACATGGTTTTATAGATAGTGTTGGCTTGCCCAGCACCTTTACCATCCTGACAGCTTAGTCGGCCTATCCCACAGGAAAGACTAGTCAATACGTGCGGAGCCAACCAAGCCGCAACCGCGGGACGATGTTTTCCCTCACCCTTAGCGTGTAGTATTGCGACTACAAATTCGCAATAGTACGTAACTTTGAAATTAAACAAAGTCATTGGTACATGCCCGTACTCGGGATCGAGCCTGGAGCTCTCGCTTGCCAGTCCATGGTTTATTTATTTTATTTATTTATTTTATTTAGGGTCACCAACAAGGTATACATTAAAACATCGTATTAATCACATGCACCAAGGATATAAATTAATGCTACCTTAATTATAGGTGTCCACAGCATGCGTAAATTATAATGTAACACCTACTTGAACCATAATAGCAAAAATGCATAATTATGTTCTGACACTATTAAGAACTATAAAAAAAAACGCATTATAATATGAAACAAATAAAGAGAGAGAGATGACATGGTGGAAGGACGTTATGTATTTGTGCGATTTGAGTCCAAAAGACCAACCACTGAGTTCACTGGTTCAACCCACTGAGCTACCACCGCTTCCAATAAGTAAAGCATTAACTAAGCCAGTACATGGCTACAGTACCATAAATTCTTGCAGTGGGATAAAGATCTCGGACATTTTAGTCATTCGAAAAAGTAACAAACTCTTGGGCACTGCTTGAATCGTCTTTGAAGGACCCAAAGACCTATGATGATAAAGGTCTTGAGTCAATTTGAAGGTTCACCCTCAACGCTGATTATTGCCAAAAAATTGGTTTATCATAAAAGAAAAAAAAAAGTCGGGAAATTGTAAAAATGTAGAATTATACTATTTTTATTTTTAATGCACTAACCCGTGCTAAGGACAAATTTAAAAACCTATTTAGAGGCTAAAAGCCAAATGTCGCTGGCTGTACGTAATACAGAGAATAGTGTACAGAGGTTCGAAATTTCACTGATGCCGTTGAGTCGCCCATTGGCTCAATTGGTAGAGCGCTGGCACGGATAGCCAGAGGTTGCGGGTTCGAATCCCGGCATGGGTGAAATTTTTAGCCTCTAAATAGGTTTTTAAATGTAGAATTAAACGAGTAAAATCTGTATGAATACAGGTTTTATTTTATTATGTCTAGTGCTCGCGTTAACCTTAGGAAGTACTCATCTCATAAAAGGCCTAGTACAAGATACTATAGACCTACTAGCGTCGGGATCTAGTTCTTCTTAGTCTTCCAGAGTAGGTACCCGGAGGTTTTTCATGAGAGTCAGCGCGTCTGAGTGGCGTCTCCAATTAACCTTCGATCAAGCCGACACACTAATGATACTTTAAATGAAAACACTCTTATAGGTAGCGTCGGCACAGAAAACGAACTACAATTTTTTAAAACATATCTAAAAATAATAATAAGCTAATTTAACCGGGGGGTGGGCAGCAGCGCCCCCTGCAGTACAATTCCACCAAACTGCGATCCCCAACCCGCTTGCCCAGCGTGGGGATTATGGGCATTACCCCCCAATGAGAGCGGTGGTAGCGGAGCGGTGTAGAACGCCGGCTTCTCAATCGGGAGGTCGTAGGTTCGAACCCCGGCATGTATCAATGACTTTGTTTTCTAAGTTATGTACATTTGTGAAATTATAGTAGCAATACTACTCGCTGACTGTGAAGGAAAACATCGTAAGGAAACCCTAGTGTCTGAGGTGTTAGCGTACCTCAGCGCTTGCTACGTACAATGACCCAACTATGAGGCTAAGTGCGGAAATCTCAGGTCTAACGAACTAACTACCCCCCAATGATGGCACAACCTTGCGCTATGGCGCTCATTAGGGGAGGGCTATGTCCAGCAGTGGACTAAAATAGCCTGAAGAAGAAGTTAATTTAGCGCGATTAATAATTTTTGATTAGTTTAGAGTAAACTGAGATTAAATTAAGAGACCCGTACCGGAGCAAATTGTTAAATTACAGGTGACTTCTAGAAAAAAATTGATTACTCAATTTTCCATTTATCTCTTCTTATCTTACATCTGATTTAGATTAAACCAGTATTATAGTACTATAGTAAAACATAATTATGCATTTCCGGTTAGAAAAGTATGTGGCAAAAAAACATTATGAAAAAAAAAATGAACCTCACCATAGCGTTGCTTTGCTGACTCTACTTTCTACTGCAGCCTGCGAAATATGCTTGCACTAGCGGAATCTATACCGACGTCAAGCCTTTTAGTTTTTGCCACGTTTTGATAAAACTGGCTGTAAAAAAATTCTCCTTCGAAATACCTTAACCATGTCTCATAGAGTTACGTAGGTTATGTATCTTAAAACAGTCAATAGGGATCAGTACTTGCTAAGTGCCATGACTACGATATCAATTTGTATGTCCCCACTGCACGGGGCACGGGTCTATTCCTGCAACGCAGGAATAGACATCGCAGGAAGGTTAGGCCTTACTCAACCACGGGGGCCAAGTCCGGGTTGGTGGAGGATTGTAAGACAGTGGCGGGCTTTACCGTCAGAAGTTATCAAGCCATGACATGTTTACTGTTAATTGCAAGTTCGCGTTTTAAATGTCATAGGTCGCAATTTTCTAGAAAAAATAAACTGTCAAATTTGACATTTTGGCGTCACAAAACGTGTGATTCATACGCGACTTACACCCTTATTCAAAGACGTTCCTCAAAGTCTCCTCGACTCAAAACTCATTTGAGGTGGAGTCGAGGAGACGTGAAGGCATTAACTTGAGTTAGTATTATCAGTCAGTATTTAGAGGGTACGTCTACTTAAGCTTTGTTTTAATAATGACTATGTCGTGTAAAAGTAATTATTCTTATTACTTGACAAAACAAAACAGTCATATACTAATCACAACCTCATATCCCATCAGATCATTCCGATCTGCAATGGCCTACGTGGCAGTCACTCAACCGACTCCGGACCCAAGTAGGTCGCTGCAGACAAAACTTAAGCAGATGGGGTTATATTGCACTAACGGAGGAGCAATGTGATTGTGGAGCCTTATCGCAATCCACGGTGCACCTGCTCCAATGCCCATTGTACCCACCTGCACTCTGGAGGACCTAACAGAGGCCAACGCTGCTGCAATTGCAGTGGTCAACTATTGGGCTTAAAGAATACCTGGTCGAATTGCTGATACGAAAAGAAGATTCCCAGCAACAAAAATATGAATGAATGAATGAATGAATGAATGAATGAATGAATGAATGAATGAATGAATGAATGAATGAATGAATGAATGAATGAATGAATGAATGAATGAATGAATGAATGAATGAAAACTCTTTGTAGCACTAAAAACAAACTTGTGCAAGGGCGAGCTTACTACTATATGGTATTTTCTTTCAGGGGATACTATTTTCCTTTATTTTTTCACTGAGGGATGGGCAGCAGTACCTCCTGCAGTACGATTCCACCGAACTGCGATCCCCAACCCGCATGCCCAGCGTGGGGATTATGGGCATTACCCCCTATGATAGTACAGTGTGGCGCTCTTTAGGGTTAGGGCTATGTCCAACAGTGGACTAGTATTGCCTGAAGACGACAACGACGATTTTCTTCCAGCGAACTCAAGATGATGCAGACACAAATTTAGTACACGAATCGATAAAAAAGAATAACGTGAAGCGATGGACATCAATAAGATAATTTATTTGAATTGTAACGTTGTTCACAATAATCTTAAGCAGCTACATCCGCCAACGAATCTCGAGAATCCCACTCGATTGTCTGTTGCACAAAACATGCAAAATCATGGTAAAAAACTTACCCTTAAAGGTACTTGAGGACCTTGTAGTGACAACTTGTATTGGACGTAAAGCTCGCTAATTCCGGGTCTTGGATTCGCCATGCATTGTCACGGTTTCCGGTCGGAATCTGAACAAAAAATCGGACAAGTGCAAGTCGGACTCTTGCAAGGAGGGTTCCGTCCGTATAGGTGGGTACTATACGGACACATAGTTTAGGAATCTAGTCTCACTGTTTTTTCTGAGCTTTCCACGGACCTCAAAGACAAATTTTTATGAGTTAACTACACCTGCACAGTTTTTAGAGTTTTTCCTGTGTTTGAAGTGTATAACAATCTTGTTTGCTAAATGTCAGCATACAAAGCAAGATGTCGAAAAAAATCATCATCATCATCATTTCAGCCTATTGCAGTCCACTGCTGGACATAAGCCTCCCCCAGGGTGCGCCACAAGACCCGATCTCCCGTTTTCGCCATCCAGTCACCACCAGCCACCTTTTTGAGGTCGTCGGTCCATCTGGCCGGAGGGCGTCCTACACTACGCTTGCCGAGTCGTGGTCTCCATTCGACAAAAATGTCCACAAAAATTAATTCTATAATTTTGTTTATCGAATCCACCAAATAACTAAGCAAATCTTTAAGAGGATTGTGCAGTTTAGGAGGAGTTTAAAAATTCAAATTTCGAACAACCCCCGGGGAGTTCTCAACCAGAGTAATTGAAAGCGATCCGTGCGTGAAATGCATACAATGGATTTTTTTCTTAGGCGACTCAGCGCTATCGGGTCTAAGGCTGGCACGATGGGATGAGGTCTGCGAAGTGACGTGGAATCAGGGTTGCGAGATTACGTTTGTTTAAGGTTTGGTGGAGTTGAAATTATCTCAAAGCGATGTTCTAAAAATTTGACGTGACGGTTAGATAAAAACAGTGCGGTGCTTGCGGAAGGCATATGTCCAGCAGTGGACTTGATTGAATAACTGCATGCTCTATATGTATTCCAAACGTCCAATCCCATGTCCATACCAACTTTATAATTTAAGCTGGTGCTATTTTATAAGCACAAGCATGTTAACTAAATTAATTAATAATTCTCATTTTAAGTGTTTTTCTTAAAATGAGAATTATTATTGTTCTTATGAGAATAAACGTCTTAAACCATTAATGATTAGAAATATTAGAAATTAAAAAGTTATGGTTAACCATAACTTTTAAATTTCCAATATTTCTAGGCAGTGGCACGATCGATATCAACCCTTGTTTGTCCCCACTTTTGGGGCACGGGTCTCTTCCTGCATCGCAGAAAGGTTAGGCCATACTCCACCACGGGGGCCAAGTCCGGGTTGGTGGAGGACTGTAAGACAGTGGCGGGTCTTACTGCCAGAAGTGATCAAGGCGCCCACAGGGCCTCTGACATGGCTTAACGACTGACGTGACATTCCGCACCAACCTGCCTTGCGAAGCACGTAAGTGCTCGGAAAAAAATGCCACTAGCGGTAGTCACGTGACGGACACCCATCCCGCACATATTGCTTAACTCAAGTAATTGATTCCAATTGCTCGGTTTGGCAAGGCCACGAGCGCTTCACAATAGTGGTATAATAGAGGTACAATATTAATTTATACGTAGTCGAGCACGTTTTATACGATTTATTAAGAAAACAAGGACCAAACCAATTTTTACGCAGGTATATTATTATTATATCTTCTTTCTATATATAATTTTATTACTAGTATGAATGTATAATATCTTAATTATTTATTCATTTAATTATTTATGTATGTGGCTTAAGTAAGTTTATATAAATTTCGTGGTATTCCTAATTTCAATATTTCTGTATTGCGCCGACTACATACCCGTCTCTAATTTCTTTCTTGTCTCCGTCGATGGTTGCCTGGAAGAAATTGCTTTTAGTAATAAGGCCGCCATTTGTACTATATTTTATATAATTTCTGTTACTGTAATTTCTGTGTACAATAAAGAATACTCTATATATTTATCTATTTTGAAAATTTGAGAAGGATCTATTACAAAATTATCAACCAATGAAATGTTCGCAGCCCTACGTCTACGTTCACATCTATTGATAGTACTGTCAAAAGATTCCTCAATGATCATGTACTGGCTGTCGCCCGTCCTTTGTACTTTGTATTAATGAACCGAACGGTCTCTCGTATTTGTCAACTTGAGCACAGAATAGTGAGTTACAGAAGGTGTGACTTTCACCCACATAACATGAAGTTTGTTCAGTGAATCCTTTAAGGTTTGATACTTGGAACTTTTTTTTTGTATGTAGTCCAAAAACGCGTTCTATAAACGGCGTTCTCTCAGAAAAAGAATATTGACTTAATGACTATTCAGCACACTGCGGATTGGAAATTTAAGGCACTGAGGTATTTGAACGCCTCAGACACTCAGGTTATCTCACAATGTTTGCCGTCACCGTTAACGTGTGGTATTGCTACTATTACTCAACAAATGTGCATAACTTAGAAAACAAAATCATTGGTACTTGCTCGCACTGGGATTCGAACCTAGGTCTCTCGCTTCCGAGTCCATTTTACTACTAGACTACCACCGCTCGAACTTGGAGCAAATAATAATAATGCTTAAACTTGCAAGTTTTAATTAAACTCCTTACTTTGCCCTCCACAAGTTGTATTCTATATGGGTCAGGTATTTTCGAAGATAGTTTGACCTTTGCGTTGTAATTAACGGAGAATATCCAAAATGCACAAACGCTATGTTGTGCATTTTGTTATCATTGAAATTTTATAACTATGTTGTTATCATTGAAAAGGCCAATAACTTCATTTGGAGTAAATTTATTTATCACAATTTTTTAGTGAAATGAGTCTCTCCAATCAAAGCATTTTTTTGCGTGTTGACTAATAAAACCTGAATTTGGAATGTCAAAAAAACGTTATTTCAACGTAAAATGTTTAATCCTGATACTAATTATGTATAATTGTAGTAGTATTTCTTAATGATTTGCGACACTCATACAGAGATTTATATTAAACGGGTATAATCACGATTTTTTATGTGATTATTTATGTAATTACGTTTAATATAATTATATAGCTATATAATTGTAGTGATGATTATCATGCTGCATAAACTGCTCTTGGGTTGCAGCCTGGTTGAAGACGGACTAATTGTGTTTTTTTACGGCCTCTGTGGCGTAGCGGTAGCACATCTGCCTACCATGCAAGAGGTCCAGGTCTTGAATGTTTACATGTTTGGGACGTCGTTGTTTCTGGTTCCCACGACGCAGGGTATCCTAGTGTGGAGTCAGAAGCAATGTTTGTGCTTGTATGTAAATATTATTATTATTATTATTATTTTTATATACCTCTGCGGTTGTTACCTATAAGTTTACCTTTTAAAAATCCCAGAGTAAGGCAAATGTAAAATCTCAGAAAGAAACCACGGCGTTTGCACACCAAAAATAAGATGAAGTGAGCCTTCTGTGAGAATCTCAGTTCTCGTATTTGTCAAGACGGAGCTTAGGCTGAGCGGATTACAATTTATTGTATTATAAATCTTCGGGGCTTGTTAGTTTTATTTTCGTTTTTTCTTCACATTATTTAAGACTATTGACATCGAATTGTGGAATTATTAAGTCGGCTGAGTTGTAATTTTAGGGGCTTGTTTTTGATATTAGTTTGCTTGAGATGTTTTAGTTGTACTATTTTTATTTTTAATGCACTAACTCGTACTAAGGAAAATTTTAATGTTTTAGTTGGATTACGATCAGCCTAAGCTTCGAGATTAAGGTGACTGAATGCAGGTGAGGAATATAGTTATGTCATGTTACATACAGCTAAACACTTACCCCCTTATTCATAATAGTCCGCTAGCTTAAAACAGCTGCTAAAGAGTGTTCTCTTTCATTCTGACTTAGGTCAATAGAAAAGGACAGAGTGAGAATAAGCATTGCTTAAAGTTAACAGACTATTATGAATAAGGGGGTTATTTAATTTCTATTAAGTTCTTAATCTTGTTATTGGTACTTACAGTTTTATTTTATTGGTACTTACAGTATAAACAATAATTAAATATGCGTCCGTGGCCTAGCCGTACTGACTGATTGGAATCAATCACTTGCGTTAAACAACAACAGGCGCGGTCAGGTGCAGGATGGGTGACCGTCCCGTGACTACCGCTAGTAACAATTTTTTTCGAGCGCTTCCGTGCTTCGCAAGGCACGCTAAGCCGTTGGTGCCGGCTGTCATGTAATGGCAGTCGCTAAGCCATGTCAGAGGCCTTATGGGCGGCTTGATAACTTCTGACAGTAAGGCTCGCCATTGTCTTACAATCCTCCAACAACCCGGACTTGGCCCCCGTGGTGGAATATGACCTAACCTTCCTCAGATGCAGGAAGCGACCCGTGCCCCAGCAGTGGGGACGTTCAAGGGTTGATATCCAATCGAAA
Source organism: Yponomeuta sedellus (assembly GCA_934045075.1). Taxonomy (NCBI): domain Eukaryota; kingdom Metazoa; phylum Arthropoda; class Insecta; order Lepidoptera; family Yponomeutidae; genus Yponomeuta; species Yponomeuta sedellus. The sequence continues at coordinate 24,972,824 of OW203722.1, read as the reverse complement.
AATAATTATAGATGGATTGGAATATAATACGATAGTAGATGGAACAATGGAGTCGGAAGCGTAAGACCCAGGTTCGATTCGCAGTGCGGGCATGTTCCAATGACTTTGTTTTCTAGTTATGTACACTTGTGAAGTTATAGTGGCTACTATAACTTCATCACTCGCCAACTGCAAAGTAAAACATCTTGAAGAAACCTGAATGTCTGAAGGTATTGAAATAGTCTCAGTCACTCAGGTTTTTCACGATTTTTTCGTTCCCGATTTATGTGTCAGGATTAGCACCCACTACCACCCGATTGACAAGCCGGTATCTGACCGCTCCGCTATAATCACTCTTACCCTCGGTTTCCGTTTAAGAAATATTTACTCTTCTTCTTCAGGCTATATTAGTCTACTGCTGGACAAAGGTTGGCTCATCATTGGGAGGTACTTAATGTCCATAATCCCCACGCTGGCCATGCGGGTTGGGGATCGCAGTTTGGTGGAATTGTTCTGCAGGGGGCGCTGCTGCCCGCCCCCCGGTTTGTGTCCTTTAGTCGCCTTTTACGAAGAATTTTTACTATTAAAATAAATAAAAAATATTCACTCATTGGGTCCCATTTCTTTGATTGATTTCCTTAGCACTTTAGTAATCAGCTTATTGACAAAAGCTCATAACTAAACTTAATATTTTTACTCTTTCGTGGCAAAGCAAATAAAAAAACACGTCACGGAGAGAATATATCCACATAACCCAAGGTTGGCTGGAAGAAAATACTCATTAGTATTAAGCTCGCCTTTGTACAAATATGCTTATTGTGCATTAAAGAATTTTCTAATCTAATCTAATATATAACAACTAGATGTGCCCCGCGGTGTTACCCGCGGTTTATCAGTTTTCCCAAGGGAATAAGACATTATCCCGCAGTAAAACGTAGCCCATGTATTAATCCAAGGTGTCAGCTAACCCCATACGAAATGTGATTAAAATCGCTCCAGCCGTTTAGACGTGAAGAAGTGACAAACATACGCACTCACAAACTATCGCCTTTATAATAATTGTGTGATCCCGCAGCCTTAATACAGTCATAACATAACACGACACACGCGACACCAAAAGAAGCCTTCAACGCTTCAAGCTGTAAATACCTTTACTGAGGTGTCCATTCTTCAGGCGTAGGATAAAGGATAGAGGGGCGAGGGTGCCTATAAATCCTTGGCGGGCGGGACTCCTTCGCACGTCACTTGGATATAAAGTTGTTGCTGCTTAGAATAAGGCCTACAGTATCACACTTGGCGGTGGTAGGCTGGGAGTAAGCTGGGAAATTCTAAGCTGTTTTTTTTTGTATTGTACCCTCAGTACAAACAATGATCAGCTGGCTTTTGTCCGGGTCATTACAAAATATTCAAATACTAACTTTAACTACGATTAATCTTTTTTTAACATGTTCGCGTTATGTTTTTCACTTAACTTATCTATGAATATTAAGAAAGGATAACTTCATGACAGTCTTCGTAAATTATTGTAAATTTATAGCGTTAAAATGGCTACTTACTTCTATGACACTCCAGAAACCTTTAGCTTAAACAGTCAGGGTGAAGGTTTTCGCTGCCTTTTTTGCACCACTTACTCGCCTAAAGGCAGCTGCTGATATTAGACATTGAAATACAATAAATATTTTTTTTGCTGTGAACTAAACATTACATAATATCAAAAACCTATTTAGAGGCTAAAAACTCCACCCGTGCCGGGACTCGAACCTTCTCATTCTCTTCATCAACCTTCATTAATCGTTGCATGCACGCACGCCGCCGCCGCGCGTCTAACATAATATGGAATCTATTATAGTTGCCATATTATGTAAGACGCGCGGCGGCGTGTGTGCGTGCAACGATTAATGAAGGTTGATGGTGAGAGGGTGATCTATTAAGATCGTGACGAGTGGCAATCCCTGGTTTGTGCCTACCCCTCTAGGAAACAGGTGTGATATTATATAATGTTTAGTTCATAATCAAGCGTCTTTCTAGCTGCCACCTCCCGGCCTATAGAAGATTTATGCTGTTTGACGGAACTCCATAACGTATATTTTAGAACCCTCAAGAAAAGACATAACGGGTCCGCCTCGCAAGAAAAAACCGCCTTATTTATGATAAATTATAATTTTATACACCGTCTTATTGTAACAAATAAGGCTCGTGTGTAGGGAAATATGGTGGTAACGGCCTGGGTATTTTAATGTGCTTTGCAACTGTTTGCTTGGTACTTTTTACTTAAGACTTTTACGTGCAAATTTTTAATCACACGAAAATACACACACAAACACAGACACACATAAATTGCATGCCGCATGTTAGATATTAGTATATTTTGCCTCACATGTTCTACTAGATTCAATATTGTTTGATAAACATGACATCACCACCCACGTACTTCCACCTTTTGCTAGAGGAACGGGCCTACTTACCATAAATACAGGCTACTAGATAGTCTAGTTATGGTAGGAGTCACATAAAATTACGTTTTCGTTTTGTTTTTCTTCTAGTTTAATATAAGCTCAAGAATGTAAGTCTTTGTAACCATTCCTTAAAATAAATATTTTTTCATTTCATTTTTCAAATACTGTCATCGACTGATGGTAAGAGTAGGTAAGAGCCCCATTAAGAAAGACCAGAAAGTTTTCTTTTTTTTGCATCATACATAATATCGTTGTTTTCATCAGCATCAACCCGTTATGGCCCCACCGAGGGGCATGGGTCTCTTCCTTGAGGCCATAGGCCTATAGGCCATACGCGGCCACGGGGGCCTATTCCGGATTGGTGGAGGCTTGCAAGACTAGTGGCGGGTCTTACTGTCAGAAGTTTTCAATCCGCCTCTGACTTGGCTTAACGACTGCATTAGTCATAGACAGTTTACCCATCCATGCACTGGAAGCGCCCTGTGTTGCTTAGATTATTGACTTAAACTATGATGGAATTACTGCGGTTAGATGTCTCCCATTAAAATTGTTTTTTAATCCAGAAAATTAATCAGTATTTTGTCTATACCCATTGTGTAACATTAAACTTTTGTGGAAACTTTTAATGGCTGCCTGTTTTATATCTGCAATGCAATATCATTTTAAAAACCTATTTAGAGGCTGAAAATTCCAGCCATGCCGGGATTCGAACCCGCGACCTCTGACTATCCGTGCCAGCGCTCTTCCCAACTGAGCTAATGGGCGACTCACGGCATCAGTGAAATTTCGAACCTCTTTACAATATTCTCTGTATTACGTACATACGTTTATGTGTATATTTTAGCCTCTAAAAAGGTTTTTATTTATTATTTATTTAATTATCCTTAGCACGAGTAAGTGCATTAAAAAGAATATAATATCATTTTAGTCACCAGTTTTGCTATATATTAAATAAATAAAAATAAATAATATTGTTAATGGCTGAAAAAACCATACGCTGACTTAAGACGTCCTTAAATACAAATTATTAGTATTTCGGTCTGTTGTTCGTAAAGATTTGCGCGCTTTTAAGTGTACTGAAGACTTTTCTAAGCCGATAAAGTACACCCAATTACATTCCCAAAGTTTCAAAGTCACCCTTACTCCTCTTAGAATCGTTTCAACGACTCCCAGCGATACTAGAGGCAACTTTGAACGAATCAAAAGCCAAACTTCACTCCACTAAATTAGTCAATCACAGAGGACCCCACCTCCGACGAAATCCAAGGAATTAAAAACGCAATCTAACTTATCCCATACAATTACTAGCCACTTACCACGCCCTCGCCGTCAGGGGGTGGCCAGTGGTAATAAAAATGAAGGTGGAATAGTCACGTCGCCTTATAAGTGGAGGTGGGATCACATAGCAGAAATGTGCAGAAGGACCACTTTGTTTTTCTTCTTCTTCAGGCTATATTATGGCTATGTTACAGGCTATTAATTCTTTATTTCAAATACCAAAATGTTTACATGTAAATAAATGACTACAATCGTTTGGTGCTAAATCTATTGTACAATATTCTTGTCGTTGCATCCTGTCTCCTAAACTAGGCGAAAAACCTGTATCTTAGGAGAAGGTGAAATAAAATTAAAGCATAAAACATGTGCGTACAAACTTTCGTCGAGATACATTGAGCGGACGACTGTCAGTCAATATAAATGACAGTCAAAGCTATGTTATGTAGTCCACTGCTGGACATAGCCCTCCCCTAATGAGCTCCATAGCGCCCTGTCTTCAGCTCGCTTTATCCAGCATCTACCTGCAGTTTTCGCAGATCGTCAACCCACCACTTTGTTTGGTTCCAGGGAAATCCATCAACACGTATCCTTCCACTGCTGAACTTTATTTGGATCGATATCAACCCTTGTATGTCCCCACTGCTGGGGCACGGGTCTCTTCCTGCATCACGGGAAGGTTAGGCCATACTCCACCAGGGGGCCAAGTCTGGGTTGGTGGACGATTGTAATACGGCGATTGTAAGAGGATTGTAAGTCAGAATTTACTCGGCTCATGCCTCTGACATGGCTTAACGACTGCCATTACATGACAGCCGGCACCAGCGCCTTAACGTGCCTTGCGAAGCACTGAAGCGCTCGAAAAAATGCCATTAGCGGTAGTCGCGGGATTGTTACCCATCCTGCACCTGAGCGCGCCTGTTGTTGCTGAACTCAAATGATTGATTCCAATGACTTGGTTTGACTAGGCCACTAGAATGTCTAGGAGGAATAGTTTTTAGGAGTAAGGTAACTAATTAGATTAGATAAGAGCTCTTTATTGTACACACCAGAAAGTAAAACACATTAAAAGGCCTACATATCAATTTTTTGCCGTATATACTTGGCGGTCTTATCGCTAAAAACGATTTCTTTCAGACAACTTTAGGATGGGTAGAACTGATAGATGATGACAGTAAATAGGAGGTGTACATAAAAATATTGAAAGGATATACACATAAATTAACTGACTTATGACCTTGGTGGCGCAGCGGTTTGGCACGCTGACTGTAAAACCGAAGGTCTCGGGTTCGATCCCCAACCGGGTCAAACTAGGAAACGAACTTTTATAGTTTGTCTCGGGTCTTGGATATTATTGTATTAAATCTATCGTCGAAATTTAGTTGTATTTAGTATAAGGCTAACGAGATCTGTATAATTATGTGCATAAATATTTATTCATTATTTGTTAACTGAGATCCCGCATACATTTTGGGAGGCTACTCAAAAACTTTGCTGGATCAGCTCAGTAGCTGACTGGATAGCAGAGAAACATGGATAATACGTCATACGGAACTCTACACCTGGCAGCACGTGGCTGTTAATTTGAATATTGTGACTATGTCAATTTATGATTCCGATATTTAAATTACATGGTTACGTCAATTTATATTTCTGAAGTTCACGTTCTTACTTAAATTGATGACTGAAAGTATTCAAAATCATGCATTAAAATTAAAACCATGAAAAGAAGTTCTGTTAGGTCTTTTGCGATTGAATCCACGGGTCTATGGCCAGAGGTTCACCCTGATGGAACCCGGAAATACCTGAATCAAACAGGACTAAGATGGTTTAGTGCCGCATATATCGGAATAAAAGTTATCTTGCGGGTTTGCATTCACCTGTGACTGGTGATAAGACCAAATTATATATTTTTAGTTGAAAGTTAGGAACGTTGGAATTCAATACTTGCATAATTTGTAATTTTCACTTCAATTTGACTCTAGAAAAGTTGTGCATAAGAACTTTTTCAATACAAATAAAATTATGTCATAAATGCACAACACAAATCTTAAAACCACAACAGAACACTGTTGTTTTGAAACGAAATAATTCCTTTTAATAAGTTTCAGAAATTGTTCATTTTAAAGACAGAGGTTTTGTTGAGCTCATAAGTCCTGGTATTATACATACATATCCTCACGCCCGTATCCCGGAGGGGTAGGCAGAGACCAGGGACTGCCACTTGCCATGATCCTGACACATCACCTTCGTTTCATCAACGTCCATTAGTTGCATGCACACACGCCGGTTCCGGGTACTTTCTATACTTCCCTTTACTACTGCATCCCCTATTTGGTCAATCCATGTCCGCTTGTGACGTCTCTTACCAGCCCTTCCACTCACATTTATAGTATATATTTGTTTCGTCAATCTTTCTTCCTTCATCCTCTCCACATGTCCAAACCAACGCAACATTATCTTCTCAATTCAAGTCACTACATCCTCTTTCAGTCTACAACGTTCTCTAATCAGACTACTGCGACTAGACTCAGTAGTCTAGACAGATCACCTTCGCTTCATCAACGTTCATAAGTCGCTGCATGCACGCCGGTTTTGCAAAAGTATTTTGTGACGCCTTCTTCTTCTTCTTCTGCAGGCTATATTAGTCCACTGCTGGACATAGCCCTCCCCTAAGAAGCGCAAGGTTGTGCCCTCGTTAGGGAGTAGTGCCCATAATCCCCACGCTGGGCATGCGGGTTGGGGATCGCAGTTTGGTAGAGTTGTACTGCAGGGGGCGCTGCTGCCCACCCCCCGGTTTGTGCCCCTTAATCGCCTTTTACGACACCCGCGGGAAGAATTTGGGTTTGTTGTGACGCCTAAAGGGTTGAAAAACGATGCAAACTTACATAGGCGTGAGTCTTTCATGCTATCCTATTGCATGGCAGGATGCAGTTCCCTTGGGATTATTATTGTACCTCGTTACGGAGGGGGTAGATAAAATGCAATGGGAAGCGTCTTCGTGAAATGATATTATTTTTTCTTTCTAGCTCGTGCACAGAAAACTTGTTTTCTACGTTTATTGTCTCGGCGTGTGTTCCAGGGTATGCAATTTTTGCAAAATCTAGTTTCTGAAAATGATTGCCAAGTGAACCTATACTGAAATCACGGTATCAACCCTTGTATGTCCCCACTGCTGAGGCACGGGTCTCTTCCTGCATCGTAGGAAGCTTAAGCCATACTCCACCATGGGGGATTGGTGGAGGATTGTAAGACAGTAGCGGGCCTTACTGTCCGAAGTTATCAAGCCGCCCATAAGGCCTCTGACATGGCTTAACGACTGCTATTATATTACAGCCGGCACCAACGGCTTAGCGTGCTTTGCGAAGCACGGAAGCGCTCGGAAAAATGCCATTAGCGGTAGTCACGATACGCTCACCCATCCTTTATCTGACCGCGCCTGTTGTTGCCTAACCAAGTGATTGATTCCAATCACTCGGTTCGCCTAGGCCACGAGCGCTTCATGGCTGTTCACGAGTCATAAAAGTTCTTTTGTTATCTCTTAAAGTAGTTAAAGCATGAAAAGTATTTAAATCCTCAGGCCCTCTTGCGTCAGCCCGGGTCAACTCATAGTTGACCGGTTAAATCGGTCATTTTGCATGCGAAATTATCGATTTAACCGGTTAACTCGAGTTAAGCGATGTAACCCGGGCTGACGCAAGTGGGCCTCAAAGTTTGTCCTAAACTCTTTCAAATAAAAATCTTAAAAAAGAAAACTGAAAATTTCCACTAACACTTTTTATCTATTATCGATATTACTCGTACACCGTGTTTCACATACTTGACTAGTTGTTACCCGACTGCACCAGAAGGAGGGTTGTTTCTATTTAGTTCGGCTCCGTATACGAGTACTATGCGTTTTATTCCGGAAATAGCTACTATGTACCAGTCATTCGATTAACCAGCTGGGATGCCAAGTGCTTGTCATTGTGCAATAGCTTTTCTGCATACAATAGCGACATATATTAATACAATTAACCTGATTTTCCATTTAAATGTAATGCCACTTAAATGTAACTAAGTACCTACCTTATACCAAATGTGTAACACGTTCTTTTATAATAATAAATACATACATAACCTCACGCCTGTATCCCCGAGGGGTGGGCAGAGACCAGGGACATTAACGTTCATAAGTCGTTGCAAGCACACACGCCAGTTCCGGGTACTTTTTAACTTTCCCTTTGCTAATACATGCCCTATTTGGTCGAATACCATAGTATAATAATATTTGTATAATAAATACAATACAAGAATAAATCAATAACGCTTATATATACATATACCAAACCGTTTAACAAATATCATGCTCAATTGGTAGAGCGCTGGCACGGATAGCCAGAGGTTGCGGGTTCTAATCCCGGCATGGGTGAAATTTTTAGCCTCTAAATAGGTTTTTAAATATCATGTATTTTCTCATTTTTCGCTTTATAACCAATAATGGGTATTTCAAAAATCATCATCATAATAGGCCTTTTGAACGGCCTGATGATGATATTATAAGGATGATTTAAGCGAAGCCTAAGAGTTTGACACCCTCGGAAAATGTCACTAGCGTTAGTCATAAACGGTTTACCCATCCATGCCCTGAACGCGCCCTGTGTTGCTTAACCTTCGTGATCATTTAAGATCACTCAGGCAGCCGGGGCTACGAGCGATTCTACGAGGATTAAGCTACTTGATTTTTTTTTTGGTCGGAAGAGTTCGACCAGGTTTGACCCTGAAATCAAGGAAGTAAACCGGAATGTAGTCAATAATTACCATTTATTTATTGAAATACGTAGTCGTCAGGCTATACTAGTCAACTGCTGGACATAGCTCTCCCCTAAAGAGCGCCACGTTGTGCTATCATAGGGGGTAATGCCCATAATCCCCACGCTGGGCATGCGGGTTGGGGATCGCAGTTCGGTGGAATTGTACTGCAGGGGGCGCTGCTGACCACCCCCCGGATTGAAAAACGTAGACAATAATTATTTTAAGGTCCCATAAACAACTGTGTAATGTTTGCGCGTCTTAAACGCGATAGTAAATGCACTCCAATTTTCTCCGACCATACGCAATACTATTTCTGACTTATATATAAGTGTGATTTTGTAATAAAATGTACGCTTGAGCTCACATTCCGTCTAAAATGAAATGGACAATTGATAACATTTTGACGTTCGAAAAACCTATTTAGAGGCTAAAAATTCCACCCAGGCCTGTACGTAATACAGAGAGTGTTGTAAAGAGGTCCGAAATTTCACTGATTTCACCGGTAACTCGCCCATTGGCTCAGTTGGGAGAGTGCTGGCACGGTTAGCCAGAGGTCACGGATTTGAGTCCCGGCATGGGTAGAATTTTAAGCCTCTAAATAGGTTTTTAAAATTGCCCTTAGCACGGGTTCGTTCGTTATCAACCCTTGATTGATAACGAACTTAGTGCGAGTTTGACAGATCCAATCGAATAACTTTCCTACCGCTTTAATCGAGCATTGAGTAGTGAGTATGAGTAAGTTAACCGTTAGAACTGGCAAAACGCTGTCACAGTACAACTTGCACTCGCGTTTATTCGTGTTTTGGCTGGTAAACGTGTTCACTTCTCAACGTAAACCATTACAACTCGCACTCAGTAATTTTAATTTCCATACTGGCCGCTAGGTGGCGCTTCCTCGATGCCATAAAAATATGAGTTTACGTTAACGCGATCGAGTAGTTAAAAAACTCGCACTAAGCACTCTGTTCAGCTCGGTAGTTTTGGCACACACTTGTGGTTGAGTGGACTGTATTTTGTAGGCTGGTGATTATCGAAAACCGAGATTTATTTACTTTTTTTTAGACTACATTTTTAAATCAGATAAACTGCGTGCTAGAGCGGTAAAGCACGAACTCAGTGTATAATAGTGGCAACATAACAATGTATGTGTATTTAAATTATATTTGTCATATTTAGTTAACCTAGGTTATGTAATATATCACTCTTATATTGTTTACTGGCACTACCCCTTCCACTATCCGCATTATCGTGGGTTAGCTGGAAGAAAATACTATATACGCAGTAATAATCTCGCCTTTGTACAAATTTGTTTTCGTGCAATAAAGAATTTTTCATTCATTCATTCATTCATTCATTCGTTCGTTCGTTCGTTCGTTCGTTCGTTCGTTCATTCATTCATTCATTCATTCATTCATCCATCCATCCATCATTCATTCATGTAACGCAGTGTTGCCACAATAAAAACTAAGCTATGTCGCGAACAGGGGGCACTTCTTAAAACCAAATGCAACGAAAACATTGTTGCCTGTGGATGAACGCACTGTTTATCCACTGGATGGCGCTCTACAAGGTCCTTTGGAATTAAACCACTGGAATTCACTTTACTCATGTTTATTGTGAATCTCAAAATGCAGCACATACAGTTAGTCCGTAAATTTGGTAAAAAGGTCCCTTCGCATAATTAAAGGTAATCTGATAGGTTTGTGAGATAGGCCTCGACTGCTCGCGGCATGCACCTACTGCAATTTTTATATTAGACACTGCGCGGCGACTTAACTTATGTCCGCAAAATTGGGAAAATGAGGCCATGAACCTAACAGCACGATGTGGATGAACACAGGCTAATTGATTGATTGAGAAGTGGGCATGTTACATTGGGCCGAGTATACGCAGCACGAAGTACTGCGCCAATACTATTATGCCCCACGCCCGATAGCCGGTACTCGGGCCGGGCATAAATTAGCGCATTGCCAATAATAACGATTTGAAGGCATCGAACTTGAGCGCCCGCCGCCGATTTTGTTATGCTCGTGTACCGTCAGCAGAACAAATCTGCTTGAGTAAAATAAGAAAGCCTTGCGTATATTTTTTCGTATTATAGTTTTTTTTTATTTAAATGGTTTCTTTTATTTTATCATGAATCACGAGAAAGTTTAATTCATGTTCACAGAAATTTGTAAATTTGTTACTTAAAATTAAATAACAGTTTAAAGCAATGTGCAACGAAGAAAAGAAATCAAATTTCTTTTTGGTAATTTTATCAACTCGTTGGTACTGGCAGTAAAAAATACGTTTTAGATGCACCAACTGGTTCTCGGTTAAGTGTAGTTCCACTAGTCATAATTTAATACTTACTAGATTTTGATAGGACTCGCCTGCTGTCCACTATACGAAACAAAAAATGTTCATCCGTTTTCTCCCAATCATCAAATGTCCGTGAAACCTGTGTGCGTGCATGCAACGATCAATTAATAATGATGAACCGAAAGTGACACATCAGGATTGTGACTTGTGTCCTGGTCTCTCCCTACCTCTTTAGGATAAAGGGTTATGTAACGTTTATCAAATATCCATACCCAAATTTAACTGTCATAATTTTTCATGAAACAAAAATAAAATATCTTCCACACAGCACAATCATCTACCCTTGACCCAAACAAGGATACCCTGTGCTAAGGCAAGACTAGACATCACAAACATCTTGGATCGTGTCATACTTATTCTACAATTATTTTACCAGCGGTCATCATAGACCTTTGTGTCTGTTAAGCACGATGTAAGTAGTAACTTAGAATGTAAGGCCATGCAATACGGCGTGCCATTTTGGAATCGGATATTTTAGTCAGTTAATCTGGTCCTTGATCTTTGACCTCAAAGGTACTTCTTTCGAGGTTAAAGGTTGTTCCTCTTGATCTTTTGTCGGAACAGTCCAAACAGATTCGATTCCGTTACAAATCAAACTGTTAAACTATTAGGCACTGCCTGCAAAGGCCTGTGATGATGATGATGATGATGGTAAAGAATGTGTTTTAAAGGATTATTTAGATGACAATGAGGTCTGGAATTAAAGCCAGTACAATTTATGAGTTCTATGTTTTATAATAATTATGTAAACTATGTTAATTAAGGACTTTGAAAAGACTAAGTTTGGAGATTTTTTGTCCATTTTTTCTCCAAAATTATCTAGATTTTGAAATAGACACCTAGTTTGAATTGTAACGTTCATTAAGCCGCAGTTTCTGCGCTACTTTGAATAAAACCTTTTCATTTAATTTTGCTGACGGTACGCACATCAAAACGCGCTATCACTGAACGCCGCGGTTTGTTGAACCGAGTCTTGACCTCTGACTGCAGGCCGGCTCACTCACTATACTATACACTTCGACTTATGTACTGCACATTTGTACGATTGGAGTCTAGTTTATTAGGGCTCGCAGACGAAGACTAATTCATTTTAAAAGTTATAAATTTGCTTGTAATTTGTTACAACAACTTTTTAGTTCACACATATTTTTTTATGTCGGTAAAATGGTAGAGGGCACGAGTGGTAATTGGGTCACTACTTTCTCTTTCTAAGAGAAGACCTGTGTCCTGCAGTGGGACGTATATATGTTAAATAACAACCCTGGCTGCAATCGCTCGTAGCCCCCGGTGCCTGAGTGATCTTAAACGATCACGAAGGTTAAGCAACACAGAGCGCGTTCGGGGCTCGGGTATCTTCCTCGCATCGCAAAAAGGTTAGGCCATGGTCTACCATGGGGGCCAAGTCCTTAATGATAAAATGTTTTTGTTATTTTTACTTTATTGAACTGTTGTACGAGTATTGTGGGATTGTAGACTTTTAGTCCGGATCTACTTACGGGTGTTGTTATATCGGAAAAGTCCGACCAGGTTTCGCTCTGATTCGCAGAGCTTAATAATGATTAAGCTCTGCGAATCGGGTTTCGCTCAGGTTTCGCTCCGATTCGCAGAGCTTAATCATTATTAAGCTCTGCGAATCGGGTTTCGCTTAGATTTCGCTCCGATTCGCAGAGCTTAATAATGATTAAGCTCTGCATATCGGAGCGAAACCTGGTCGGACTTTTCCGATATAACAACACCCGTAAGAAGATCCGGACTAAAAGTCTACAATGTGTTGTGCTTACGAAAGTTTTAGTACAAAAATATTGTGGGATTGTGATGATATGTCGAAGTGCTGATTTGATACGAGTATGTTAATTTGTAATATTGTTAAAATAATATTATTATGATTGCCATGCCGTGCTCGGTAAATCTTACACAAGTACTTTGTATGAATAACACGTACCTACTGAAGACCCTGCCACTGTTAAATTTAATAGAAAAAAAATCGAAATATAAAAGTGTACGGCGAGCTAATTTTCTTCGGAAATTTTTTTGTACTGTAAATTCTTTTACTATATCATAGTATAGATTTTGTTTGTTTTTCTCCTAGTGAAATTTAAAACATACTTATCTTATGTTTCGTTTTTTTTTTCAGGTAAGCCGGCCAACTGTTCTAGCATCAATAAGGTAACACATAACAAACTACTTACTTGCTAAACATGCAAGCTATTACCATGAGAAATTTTTTGTGACACCTTTAAACGACAACTTATAAGCATTATCGCTTGAAAGGTATTTGAATTGAATAAATTGTAGAGGAAGTAAGACCATCCACTAGTCTTGCAAGCCTCCACCAATCCGGACTTGGCCTCCGTGGTGGAGTATGGCCTATACCTTCCTCAGGGAAGAGAACCGTGCCCCTCGGTGGGGACCTAATGGATTGACGATGCTGATGAAACTCTATTGATTGAAATTGAAAAAGTTGCTAACGTTTTCAATTCACATGTTTTAAGTGAATGTAATTGTGGTATTAATCAAAAAAATAGAACAGTAGAACAGGCTCACATTCGGGAGAACGAAAATATTAGTTTGTGCAAAAGTTAAATATTTTAGAATTTGTAGATTTTTGTACAAACTTTTTAGTCTGTTACAAACTATATCCTAATCTTTAAAGGCCTTTGTTTATTATTTCATTTTTAAACACCTATTTAGACGCTAAAATTTCAGCCATGCCGGGATTCGAACCCGGGACCTCTGGCTATCTGTGCCAGCGCTTTTTCCAACTGAGCTAATGGGCGACTCACCGGCATCAGTGAAATTTCGAACCTCTTTACAATATTCTCTGTATTACGTACATAATAGGTTTTTAAAATTGTCCTCAGCACGGGTTAGTGCATTAAAAAGAATATAATTATTATTTCATTGTAAATTTGTAATTACACTTACAACGGATGGTAAATTTCAAGCACAGAGGTATGGGTTTCTTCACGACGTCTTCCTTCGGATCAGCGAGTGGTATTTCATTGCAAGGGGTAAGGTTTGAGCTGCTCAGGTTTCAGCACCATGTTTTTCTTCACAGTTTGCGAGTACTATTTCTAATTCAACTTCGCAAATAAGAGTACAGCTCTTTATACAACGGTAAGATCGCCCAGTTAACATGTTGCTAAAGAAGTCAATGTTATCCTACCGATATCAACCCTTGTATTGCCCCATTGCTGGTGCACGGGACTCTTCCTGCATTGCAAAAAGGTAGACCAAACTCCACAGGGGTCAAGTCCGGGTAGGTGGAGTATTGTAAGACAGTGGCGGGCCTTACTCTCAGAAGTTATCCTGCCCATAAGGCCTCTACCATGACTTAACGACTGCCATTGCATGACAGCCAGCACCAACGGCTTGACGTGCCTTGCGAAGCACGAAGAGGTCGGAAAAATGCCACTAGCGGTGGCCACGGGACGGTCACCCGTCCAGCACCTGACCGTGTCTGTTGTTGCTTAACTTAAGTCATTGTTCCAATCACTCGGTTAAACTGTCAGGAGGTATTAAAACATATGTCCCTAAAGTTAATTGTTCTAAATTTCGTTTGTAGATTTTTGCACAAGTCTTGTTAGCCTTTTACAAAACATACCCTTATCCTAAAAGGCCTTTGTTTATTATTCCATCGTAAAATAATTACACTTAGAGCCAAGGTCGGCCGACCCCCGTAAGGCACCTCAATTAATAAATAATGATAGACCAGCATCTAATGTTATAATTTCCCGGTAATTACTAATGGAGATTGGGCCGTTTTTTTGTATTGTTTGTTTTAAAAACCTACTTAGAGGCTAAAAATTCCACCCATGCCGGGATTCGAACCCGCGACCTCTGGCTATCCGTGCCAGCGCTCTATCCAACTGAGCTAATGGGCGACTCATTGAAATTCCGGCATCACTGAAATTTCGAACCTCTTTTATTTACACTATTCTATGTATTACGTACAGGCAGCGACACTGGCTGAAGTAGATTGCACCACTTACAGCCCCGACTACCTACTTTGCAGTTAGGTTTTTACATCGGAATGATATCGCTGTACCCACATGATTATACTATTTTTTATTTTTAATGCACTAAGCCGTGCTAAGGACAGTTTTAAAAACCTATTTAGAAATTCCACCCATGCCGGGATTGTTTGTTTTATTTAGTATTTTAGTAAAAGTTGTTCATCTTGCCGCGTTTGCATAAAAATACTTACGATGATAATAATGTTTACACAACACAATCATTTCACCCAGTCCCAAATTAGGATATCCTGTACTACGGTAACCAGGAGCTCTATTTTTGAATCACTCGTCTCGCGTCGAGCGCTAGATTTCTACTGATTTTCGTTCGACATACAACATGTCGTATTTTTGAATCACTCGACTGCAACGAATGGTCCTAACCACTCGCCTCGTATGTCGATCGATAGATTAATTGTCAAAATTTGTGTTTATTTCAAATCGAGGAGTTTGTGCTTTTGTGCCGAATTGATTTTTTGTTTCGACATTTTCAAACAAAAACAAACCAGATTGTTATTATTTACAATCCATGACAGTGTTTTGTTTGTTTTGCAACTAAAGGAAAGATTTTTCATCTAAACAGCCAATAAAACGAAATATATTACGTTCCGTTTCCGTTACGGTAGTTTCCGGATTTTGTAATTTCTGCGTGGAACGGATAAAATACAATACTTCAAATTGTACTGGCAACACTTCCGGCGAACGATTCAAAAATACGGAAAAACGAGATCATGCGACTTAGAAGACGAGTGTGACTTATGTCGCATTCGACGATACAATTTCATACGAGCGATTCAAAAATAGATCTCCAGGCATGAATGAATGATGAATAATCTGTAAAATATACTCTGTGATTTTCACACAGTTCTGTCGGAAGTTTATCTGGAAAGAAATTAAGCATCAACGCCCCCAATAGTAATCTTCATACATAATAAAACATTGTATGATATCAGGCGTTACTTTGCGGAAATTCATTATTAAATGTGAAAATTACTTTGCGGGCCATAAATGCGGGCATCTTTCAGCGAAGTAATTTTTGTATTTCAGCGATGTATTTTTACATGTTTTTACATCGTGTTCTGGTGTACAATACAGAAATTAAATTAAATTAATAAAATGATTTTATTCAAAGTAGCGCAGAAACTGCGGCTTAATGAACGTTACAATTCAAACTAGGTGAATAGGTAAAATAATATTGTTATTTTATCTTCGCCCTCCGGCCAGATGGACCGACGACCTCGAAAAGGTGGCTGGTGGTGACTGGATGGCGAAAACGGGAGATCGGGTCTTGTGGCGCACCCTGGGGGAGGCTTATGTCCAGCAGTGGACTGCAATAGGCTGAAATGATGATGATGATGATGATCCTATGTTATCTTATTTTCACGGCCTTACTTCGCCACACGAATCTCGTTTGCCCTTTATAATAAAACTTAGGGCCCTAATACTAATACAATCTAAGTTAGGGCCTCTCGTCATAATAAAAACAAATGGTGGACGCTTTACGCTTTACGCCTTACTTAGGTAAAATGCTACACTCGAGTGCTACTAATTGGTTTGGGAAAAATTCCTCGCTGTGGAGTATGAGACGATTTTTAGGGTCCCGTAACGAATGTATCTATTGAGAAGAAACGGCTAAGTGCGTGTTGGGTCACGCGCTATGTAGGGTTGTGTAGAAAGAGGGTGTTTTTAACTGTCTTGCTTTACACAAGTAAATCAAGACAGTTTCTTCATAAACTTAATTTTCACTGGAATTTTCACAAAATTTTCCGATCATAAATTGGTCGACTATTCAACTATCACTTATTAACATGTAAAACCTATAAAGGCATGATCGTTTTTCTTTTTAATTAATTATATTTTTTTTCATTTAATTTTTCACGTTTTGTTCCATCAACCTAGACTAGGAGAAGGAGTGCACGGCCTAAACTAAAAGTTTGCTTTAAAGCATAATATTTCGGAAATGGATTCTTTATTGTAAAATGTTTTTCCTGCTGTAACCATATTTATAAACGACCAATGCAACGATACTTACACTATTGGGTAGACAATGGAAAAAAAGAGTTTTTATGTATATTTTGAAAAACAGTTTTTTTTTCTTGGCGTTTCGTACCTTGAAACGAGTCCTTATAGAATAACTTATCTTGGTTGATTGATTAACTTGGTTATTCTTTTATGAAGCTCGCGACTTTTTTACTCCAAACTTCCAAATGTAATTGCGATTATTTATTAGGTAAAAAGTAATTACCTTATTTCCCGACGTTTAATATAAAACTATGTATGAGTATCGCGAATCATTAAGAAATTACCATTCTAGATAATCAAGAAAAATTCCGAAAAACGGTCATCATTATCATCAACCCATTATTTCCCCACCGAGGGGCACGGGTCACTTCCCTGAGGAAGGTATAAGCCATACTTCACCACCGGGGCCAAGTCCGGATTGGTGGAGGCTTGCAATACTAGTGGCTGGTCTTACTGTCAGTGCAATTTTTTATTGGTTTTTCAAACCTTTTTTAAATATTTTATGGTGCCTCTAAATATGTGTTCTTATTACCATAAGAAAACCTACATGAGCTTACATAAGTTAGTTATATTATTTTGCAATAATATAACGCTGTCTTACAATACTCCACCAACCCGGACTTGGCCCCCGTGGTGAAGTATGGCCTAACCTTCCTGCGATGCAGGAAGAGGCCCGTGCCCCAGCAGTGGGGACATACAAGGGTTCATATCGAATCAAATATAATGCAATGCCTACATACGTCCTACTGTGGGGCACAGGACTTTTCCCGCAGAGGGATGATTAAGCGTGGTGATTAAGCCGACAGTTTTGATTTGTTTTATTTTAATTCCTAATGTTATTATAGTATGAGAGTTGTATTTATTATTGTATTACCCAATGTATGTTATAGTATATAATGTATGTAGTTACACAGAACCCTCATTTTAAATGTGATAATCGCACTTGGCCGTTTTTTGTTTTACGGAAAATATCAGGTGCAGCACAGCTCTCACGGTGAACGTCGGCCTTTGAGTGTCACAGTTTCGTATTTCGCCTGCTTTAGGCGATTATCAGAGGATTTTTGATAAAGTTAGCGTTGTTGAGAATAGCTTGCGTTTTTGCTCTGCTCGGAGGGCGAATAAGGCGAATAAGGTGTGACTTGTAAATGACTTATCTCAACAAAACGTAAATATGAAGCCGATTTCTCTGCAAAAGAACTGAAATTCAAATATAAAACAATTGAGATCTCAATTGACGTCACGTCTTACGATGCTTCCTCGAATTTGGTTCACAAGTTAGTCTCATATCAAAATTTGTTTCTAACATATACATAATACTAGGTGGAGGTAGCCCAGTGGGTAGAACAAGGAACTCGGAACCGAGAGACTCAGGTTCGATTCCCAGTGCCTGCATGTACATTTGCGAAGTTATACCAGCAATACCACTTATTAACTGTGTAGGAAAACATTTTTTATTTTATTCATTAGTTACACAATAGCAAGCACTTAAATATTATGACAAAGCTATAATAAATGTGACTTGGGCTAGCGATTATGCCAATTATCTGTGAATACTCATAACTATTATTAATTATTACTCATAATTATTAATTATTATGAGTACCTATACACAGCATTCAAAGTTACGTACATTTGCGAATTTGTAGTCGCAATACCACACGCTAACGGCGAAGGAAAACATCGTGAGGAAACCCGCGGCTTGGTTGGCGCCGCAGGTATTGACTAGTCTTTCCTGTGGGCTAGGCCGGCTAAGCTGTCAGGATGGTATAGGTTCTGCAAGCCTACACCATCTATAAAACCATGTCCCAGGCATAACAGCGTCGGAGTGGTCTCTTCACCCATTTAGTGTGAGTGAGGATACCACTGGACGCTGCATAAATCATCTCATTAAGTAGATGCAAAAAGGCCAATCATCATCATCACACAGCATTTGTAGACTACTTGTGTGAAAAACGTGAGGAAAACATATCCAATAAAGTTACCCTGCATTGTGACGTTTAAAGGCTACATATGAAAACTCTATTTAAACGTAGGCTGACATCTGTATCTCTTGCGCTTTTTACAATCTTTGCCCAGAGCTAGTTTGCAAGGACATGCCTTGGGCTACTTCTGGACCGAGACCCGCCATTATGAAGTTACAACAATGACCTCCTGCACTATTGGACTAACTTACTGCCAAATGTACTAAGTTTAGAAATCGGAGAGGGCTTTTTCATATTAACAATATTAACAATTATTGTAATACAGTCTGGGTGTATTTCCATGTTTGCGGTGTCCTTGCCTGGCTACCAGAGCAATCCTAGTTTACCTAGGTTACCAAGCATATCCTAGTTTGGGACCAGCTCAAGTGATTGTGCTGTGTCAAAGTTATTTCTTTATTTTTATTTTATACCATCTGACCCGCCAAACTTCGTACCGCTTAACAGTCGATTCTTTAATTTTTTTTAACCATCCGTTTTTAAGAACCATCCTCGTACCTCAAGCAATATTCTAAAAAAAGAATCAGCGAAATCGGTCCAGCTGTTCTCGAGATTTTAGCTTACCAACACATTCAGCGATTTATTTTTATATTATAGACTAGCTGACCCAGCGAACTTTGTACCGCCTAACAGTCGACTAACAGTCGATTTTTTTTAGTTACGAACCATCCCCGTACTTCAAGGAATAGATTAAACAAGAATTAGCGAAATCGGTTCAGCTGCTCTCGAGATTTGCGCTTACTAACACATTCAGCGATTCATTTTTATATTATAGATTATACAAAGTCGATTCCACAAAAACAATCTTAACTCGGAGCTAAAGCTGATTTCAAAGAGGACTTAATTGAATTTAGATTGAAGAAGTGACATGTCTATGTTGTTCCTGCTGTGACCCCTTTATAAAATAACTGGTGACTGCCTGATAACTTTATAGCTTTTTCCTACACAGAGCACAGATTAGACTGTTAAACAATAAAGTTGGTGGTGTCGTTTACTTGTCAGGAACGTCGCTGTGATAGTTTAACATAACATAAAATTTTAATACAGGCACACACAAACATTTACATTTACTTTCCAGATTTTGTTCCCTGCAATCTAGGATATCGACGGTCCTAGATTACGTAAATCATCATTCTATTGCAATAAATAAGCTAGTAACAAAAAAATCGGTGACTTAATCACCGATACAAGTAGGTACGATAGAACTGATTGTCTCATTCTTTCAACAAAAGGTTTTTTTTGTTTTAACAAAAACATGATTAGATAGATAGATAGATAGATAGATAGATAGATAGATAGATAGATAGATAGATAGATAGATAGATAGATAGATAGATAGATAGATAGATAGATAGATAGATAGATAGATAGATAGATAGATAGATAGATAGATAGATAGATAGATAGATAGATAGATAGATAGATAGATAGATAGATAGATAGATAGATAGATAGATAGATAGATAGATAGATAGATAGATAGATAGATAGATAGATAGATAGATAGATAGATAGATAGATAGATAGATAGATAGATAGATAGATAGATAGATAGATAGATAGATAGATAGATAGATAGATAGATAGATAGATAGATAGATAGATAGATAGATAGATAGATAGATAGATAGATAGATAGATAGATAGATAGATAGATAGATAGATAGATAGATAGATAGATAGATAGATAGATAGATAGATAGATAGATAGATAGATAGATAGATAGATAGATAGATAGATAGATAGATAGATAGATAGATAGATAGATAGATAGATAGATAGATAGATAGATAGATAGATAGATAGATAGATAGATAGATAGATAGATAGATAGATAGATAGATAGATAGATAGATAGATAGATAGATAGATAGATAGATAGATAGATAGATAGATAGATAGATAGATAGATAGATAGATAGATAGATAGATAGATAGATAGATAGATAGATAGATAGATAGATAGATAGATAGATAGATAGATAGATAGATAGATAGATAGATAGATAGATAGATAGATAGATAGATAGATAGATAGATAGATAGATAGATAGATAGATAGATAGATAGATAGATAGATAGATAGATAGATAGATAGATAGATAGATAGATAGATAGATAGATAGATAGATAGATAGATAGATAGATAGATAGATAGATAGATAGATAGATAGATAGATAGATAGATAGATAGATAGATAGATAGATAGATAGATAGATAGATAGATAGATAGATAGATAGATAGATAGATAGATAGATAGATAGATAGATAGATAGATAGATAGATAGATAGATAGATAGATAGATAGATAGATAGATAGATAGATAGATAGATAGATAGATAGATAGATAGATAGATAGATAGATAGATAGATAGATAGATAGATAGATAGATAGATAGATAGATAGATAGATAGATAGATAGATAGATAGATAGATAGATAGATAGATAGATAGATAGATAGATAGATAGATAGATAGATAGATAGATAGATAGATAGATAGATAGATAGATAGATAGATAGATAGATAGATAGATAGATAGATAGATAGATAGATAGATAGATAGATAGATAGATAGATAGATAGATAGATAGATAGATAGATAGATAGATAGATAGATAGATAGATAGATAGATAGATAGATAGATAGATAGATAGATAGATAGATAGATAGATAGATAGATAGATAGATAGATAGATAGATAGATAGATAGATAGATAGATAGATAGATAGATAGATAGATAGATAGATAGATAGATAGATAGATAGATAGATAGATAGATAGATAGATAGATAGATAGATAGATAGATAGATAGATAGATAGATAGATAGATAGATAGATAGATAGATAGATAGATAGATAGATAGATAGATAGATAGATAGATAGATAGATAGATAGATAGATAGATAGATAGATAGATAGATAGATAGATAGATAGATAGATAGATAGATAGATAGATAGATAGATAGATAGATAGATAGATAGATAGATAGATAGATAGATAGATAGATAGATAGATAGATAGATAGATAGATAGATAGATAGATAGATAGATAGATAGATAGATAGATAGATAGATAGATAGATAGATAGATAGATAGATAGATAGATAGATAGATAGATAGATAGATAGATAGATAGATAGATAGATAGATAGATAGATAGATAGATAGATAGATAGATAGATAGATAGATAGATAGATAGATAGATAGATAGATAGATAGATAGATAGATAGATAGATAGATAGATAGATAGATAGATAGATAGATAGATAGATAGATAGATAGATAGATAGATAGATAGATAGATAGATAGATAGATAGATAGATAGATAGATAGATAGATAGATAGATAGATAGATAGATAGATAGATAGATAGATAGATAGATAGATAGATAGATAGATAGATAGATAGATAGATAGATAGATAGATAGATAGATAGATAGATAGATAGATAGATAGATAGATAGATAGATAGATAGATAGATAGATAGATAGATAGATAGATAGATAGATAGATAGATAGATAGATAGATAGATAGATAGATAGATAGATAGATAGATAGATAGATAGATAGATAGATAGATAGATAGATAGATAGATAGATAGATAGATAGATAGATAGATAGATAGATAGATAGATAGATAGATAGATAGATAGATAGATAGATAGATAGATAGATAGATAGATAGATAGATAGATAGATAGATAGATAGATAGATAGATAGATAGATAGATAGATAGATAGATAGATAGAGAATACTTTATTTTACATAAAAAAGGTAATTACACAGATATTTTTTAACCTAAGAGTACAGACGGCGGCCTTATCACTAAAAGTGACTAGAAAAAGAGTAAAAGTTGGTCGGGCTCACCTAAGTGATTCCGGAATTACCTTTATTAGTTGCGTGAAGTGCAGACGAAAAGTTTTGCTCCAAACCTTGGTAAATAAAAAAGCCACATCCGAATCCATTGCTCGCCATAAATAGGGATCAAGGATCCGGCTCGATGGAGTGATGTCATCTTTTGTAAAGACGACTGGCGGGCAATGCTTTGTTTGACCAGCCATTCAAAATCTGGCAAATGAAGCTAACTGGGGGCAGCGTATTAATGAAAACGTACAACTGCTACTATTTCTTCGTTATCAACCCTTTTATGTCCCCACTGCTGGGGCACGGGTCTTTTCCTGCACGGGGGCCAAGTCCAGGTTGGTGGAGGATTGCCAGGCAGTAGCGGGCTTTATTGTCAGAAGTTATCAAGCCGCCCATAAGGCCTCTGACATGCCTTAACGACTGCCATTGTGCGTACACGACAGGCGGCGCCAACAGCTCAACGTGCCTTGCGAAGCACGGAAACGCTCGGAAAAAATGCCACTAGCGGCAGTCACAGGACGGTCACCCATCCAGCACCTAACCGCGCCTGTAGTTGCTTAACTCAAGTGATTGACTCCAATCACCCAGTTCGACTAGGCCACGAGCGTTTCTATCTACGCTATCTCTTACTTTTCTATAGACTTACATAAAAATCGTTGTTGAAATCTGTGAGGTATTTTATTAGAAGTTATAATTTAACCTGCAAAAAAAATTATATTTACCCTTTGTATATCACCCCTGCTGGGGCACGGGGCTCTTCCTGCATTCCAAGAAGGTTAGGCTCCATCACGCGGGTCAAGTCCGGGTTGGTGGAGGATTGTGAGACAGTAGCGGGCCTTACTGTCAAAAGTTATCAAGCCGTCCATAAGGCCAAACTACAAAAGCTAACTTTAGTTTTATTTCGCGACTTTAGTTTTATGTTCACCTTAGCGTTTTGTAAGCAGCCAGGTCTTTTATAAGGTTCATCCTCCTGTAATGAGGTTATCCGTGCTAATTTTATTTTAAACAATTTGTGCTGACCCTCGTTAATCTTGGCCCATGGATTTTTATGAGCTAGCGTGTTTCCCCATGAAAACGTGACATTTATTTTTTTCTTGGAGCGTTTGTTTGCTCCATTTTTTTCGTAATTTCCTTGCGCAGAAGAGAAGGCCTTTTACTTATTTTTCTGTTACCTTGAAGGTGGATTTTGAGACTCGCTCGTGTACGTAATTAGTTTAAATGGCCGGTCACCTCTAGTGAATTAAGATTGTTTGTCGACATCAAGTACGCGGAAAGTTAAAAATGTACGGTGTCAAGGGAAGTCCTTGTAAATTGAGTTTGAAGTAAAATAAGCTTCACGTTATAATAGATTCAGCCGGATGGCGAAAGGAAAATTCGATTACCTGTTTTGTTAGTTTTTATAAAATATTTTGATTTGTTACTAACGCATGCTATTCTCACCAAATTTTATTTACGGAAAATTCCACTCCCAATTTGCAAATTGCATAAACCAAAAAAAATCATGTGCAAAAATGCATAGATTTTCATCAATCTCATTTCATGCATTTATAATGTTTGAGAAGATTTGTATATTTTT
Organism: Yponomeuta sedellus; assembly: GCA_934045075.1. Taxonomy (NCBI): domain Eukaryota; kingdom Metazoa; phylum Arthropoda; class Insecta; order Lepidoptera; family Yponomeutidae; genus Yponomeuta; species Yponomeuta sedellus. Next base: position 24,948,479 of record OW203722.1, on the reverse strand, counting down.
GAACGCATTTTTTACATTAATTTAATATGAATTAATATAATATACCGAGCGTATGTTTATTTTTAGGAGAGGCTGTGGTAGCTCAGTTGGTAGAACCATGGACTGGCAAGCGAGAGCCCCAGGTTCGATCCCGAGTGCGGGCATGTACCAATAATTTTGTTTAATTTCAAAGTTACGTACATTTGCGAATTTGCAGTCGCAATACCACACGAGTTCGAATCCTGGCTGGTAATAACGTCTTTGTTTTTTAACCCTTGGGGTGCCTGGTGGGTCTGACAGACCCATCACTTCAAGAAATCAACAATATTTTTCAATTTTTTTAAGTTAGGCCGCTGTGTGCCTCAGTTGCTTCGCGATATAGACTAGCGGCCAGTTTTTTCGCCCTTCCCTCAGTGCGCAACGCGCTGTCGTTTGAGTAACACGCGTCTTCTGTGCTCTCGGGCCTCAGGGACCCAACCAGGCACGCGGCGTAACTTTTAACTGGTGAGTAACTATTTTTTTTTTCGTTATTTATTACGTTTTGTGTAGTTAATTATTTATAGTTATTATATTGTTGTAGTTAAATATGGCCAGGCGATTAAATAATACCGAAATTAGCCAAATTCTGGAACAAGACTTCGATGACCATGATGATGATGCAGTTTTTGATGAAAGTGGAGCCGAATCCGATCACGTGAGTGTCCAACATGATTCAGATGATTCCGAGAAAGAAGCAGAAGTCCATAATGAACCAATTAGTGACAGTGATGATGAGATGTCTCAGCCTTTGAGCAACTTTGCTCACAGATCAATATATAAAGACAAAGACAACACCACATGGTACCGTAATCCTCCGAGTGCTCGCGTCCGGACGAGAACGGAAAACATTTATACTGGAACACCTGGAGTAAAACCTCATGCAAGACATGCCCAGCAAGAACTTGTTGATGCCCATACCTATTATTCTTTGAATATGGAGATATATGCAGGAGAACGGCCGGAGGGTCCATATAAGGTAAGCAATAAGCCACATGATGTGGTTGATCGTATAATACAACCGATCTCTCAGACAGGTAGAAATGTCACCATGGATAATTGGTTTACGAGCTATCCCACGTATGAACATCTCCTGAAAAATCATAAGCTGACTGCTGTGGGGCCAATGAAAAAAACAAAGCCTGTATCCCACCGAGCTTTTTGAAAAAACGAGACGTCAATACAACAGTTTTTGGGTTTCAAAAGGATTTGACAATTCTATCTTATATTCCAAAACCAAACAAGAATGTGTTCATGCTTTCATCGCTTCACCACGATTGTGAGATAGATCCTGAAACAGGTGATCAGCAAAAACCTGCGATTATAACCTTCTATAACCAGACAAAAAGTGGTGTGGATAACGTAGACAAATTGATACGTACGTATGATGTATCTCGAAATTCAAAAAGATGGCCCTGACCATCTTTTTCTGGATTCTCAATACCGCTGGCATAAACGTAAAAATTATTCAGATGATGAACAGCTCCGGTACAGTGTAACTAGAAGATAATTTATAAAAAAATTGGGCATGTCATTGACGGCTGGATATCAAGCTGAACGACTCAATTTGCGTCTCCCGACTAACCTAAGGAAGAGAATTAGCTCTCATATAGGAGACCCCTCAGAGCCACCAGCTAAAAGACAAGATACTACTACAAAGAGGCGTTGTTATATATGCCCTGCCAAAAAGGATCGAAAATCTAAGTACACGTGTCTTTCTTGCGAGAGTCACATTTGCTTGGAACACGCGAATTTTAAATGCGAAAACTGTCGCACAAATACTGAGTAGTTAGAAGCAATGTTCTTATTTTAGTATCCAAAGTTAATAGTCTGTAAGTCTATTCATATGTGCCTTATATTAAAGTGAAGTATTATTTTGATCTCAAAAAAAATTTTACATATTGTTGATTTAAAAATAAGTGTTAATTTTTGTTACCTAAGAATGAGAGTTTTTTTTAATATTGTAATAAAACTTTACATATTATTGGAGAATGTAAACGCACCTAATCTATATAGTCTATGAAGCGCTCTCTCTGTCTATGGCTGTCCTGTGTATCTAAGTTAACTGTGTCTGTTGGCAATAAAATATCTCTTAATATCAAGTGCATCTCTCACTTCTATGCCCATAATCCATCAGGTTATGGACCCAGGGATTCGCGAAATTATAAATCCAAGTTTATTTACACGTTATTTCCGAAAATATAAACCGGCATACCGGCATAGGAAAATTATAACCTCTTCGTCGACAAGGCAACATGGCTTCGTCGTCGGCGAGTTCTTCGAGTTTCGTTATCGAGAAACTGAAAGGCATCGAAAACTACACGTCATGGAAATTCATGATGAAAATGGTGCTCATTCACGAAGATCTATGGGGGTGTGTGGAAAGTAAGTTGGACGATGCGAAGAAACAACAGAAAGCATTGGCGAAAATCGCGTTAGCAGTACATCCTACTGCGATTCCACATATCAGAAACGCAGGCACAGCACACGAAGCCTGGTCTAATCTACAGAAAGCTTATGAAGATAGTGGATTATGCCGTCGACTGGGGCTACTACGGACCCTGTTTGCAGCTAAACTTAGCGAGAGCGAGAACATGGAAACTTACATTAACAAAATCACGGAAATCTCACAGCAACTTAGTGAGATTGGGTCAGCGCTTGATGACGACTTTGTGTCAGTTGTAATGCTAAGCGGCTTGACAGCGGATTATGACCCTTTAATCATGGCTATGGAAAACTCCAACGTAAAACTTTCGAGTGAAATTGTAAAAGGAAAGTTGTTGCAGGAAAATCTTCGCAGAGATGATAAATCTGAGAAAGTCTCGGCTTTGATTGCACGACAACCAAGATGTTATAAATGCAAAAAGGTGGGACACTATGTCAAGGACTGTCCTAGGTCTGGAAATAAGAAACACTTCAAGACTAATCTAGGTACATCCAAGGCGCTGCTCACTGCATTAACAGCAAGCATCCGAAGCGAGTTGTGGTACATCGATAGTGGTGCAACGGGACACATGTGCGGAGATAAAACCATCATGACTGATTTTGTGAGTAATAGTAAGTCAATTGAAGTCAAGGTAGCTAATGGTGACAAGTTATTTACGGCCGGACAAGGCTCAGTTAAAGTACAAATGATGAATGGTGATGTAAAGACAATAAGTAATGTTTACTATGTACCAAATTTAACGGCTAACTTGTTATCGGTGAGTGCTATGGTCAAGAAAGGATTCAAAGTGGTGTTTAGTTCTAGCGGCTGTCAAATTTATGATAAAAATGTAGCTGTGGCATCTGCCTCCCTACATGATGGTGTTTATCAGCTAGATACAGTAAAGTCCACCCCTTTGAAATGCAATTTTGCGGAGAACACAGATGCTTCTAGTTTTACAGGCCTAGGTTGTACTGGTGAAAACTCGACAACGTGTGTGACAGAGGTGTGTGCTGAGACAAAACAAGATGTGTGGCATCGCCGTTTGGCACATCTCAATAGCCGAAGCATGGAACTTCTAAAGCAAGGTATGGTTACAGGTATTTCATATGATAAAACTAGTTTTCAGCAATGTGTTTCCTGCATTGAGGGTAAACAAACCCGAGCACCGTTTCCAAAGAAATCTTTTAATAGAGCTACAGACATTTTGGAGTTGGTTCATACCGACTTGTGCGGACCAATGCCGTGTAATTCCTTCAGCGGATCAAAATACTTTCTAACATTCATAGACGACTATACAAGGAAAACATATGTCTATTTTTTGCATAGAAAGGATGAAGTTTTTGAAAAGTTTAAGAGTTGGAAAGCTCTGGTTGAAAATCAAACAAACAAAAAATTGAAAGCTATCCGCAGTGACAATGGTGGTGAATATATAAATTCTGTGTTTCAGACATACTTAAGGGATAATGGTATACAACACCAAACTACTGTACCATATTCCCCTCAACAAAATGGAGTTGCTGAACGTGCCAATAGAAGCATTATGGAAAAGGCACGCTGTATGCTTCGCGAAGCAGGCCTAGACCAGAAGTACTGGGCAGAAGCTGTGAATACGGCTGTCTATCTCAAAAATCGATCACCAACCATTGCTGTGAAAGGAATGACACCGGAGGAGAAATGGAGCAGTAATAAGGTATCAGTTTCACATTTACGTATATTTGGCTGCATAACTTATGCTCGAAGGCACATTCGGACCAAATTAGAACCAAAGGCGAAGAGATATATCTTCGTAGGTTATTGCGAAAACACTAAAGGGTACAGATTAATAGACCCTGACTGTCCGACAGATTGCATAAAGGCTCGAAATGTCACTTTTCTGGAAAACCAATTTCTTAAAAAAGAAAATGTGTCACATGATGATAACTCTAACTTGATATTCACAACTAGTGTGATTAATAATCAAGAACCTACAGAACCATCTACTGGGGAAAATACCTTTAGTTCTGATGACACTAACTTAACACAGAACAGCCAAAGGCACAGCACAATCACAGTAGATGATTCTGAGGGTGAGGAGAGCTTTTCTACAAATGATACTGCGGATGAAACTTATATTCCAGACGAGACGCTGGAAAATGAAGACAGCTATTCAGACTGCGGCGAGAATGAACCCATGTCAGCGAACTTCGTCAGAGAACTGAACAGGAACGCAGATGAACCTCAAACTGTGAAGGAGGCGCTAAGCGGCCCTGATGCTGATGACTGGAGAAGAGCCATGCAAGATGAGTATAACTCATTTATTACCAATAAATGTTGGACTCTTACTGATCAAGTCAAAGACCAGAAACCAATTAAATGTAAATGGGTCTTTAAGAAAAAACGTGGTGTAAATGGCGAGCTTTTGAAATACAAGGCTAGACTAGTGGCAAAAGGCTATACACAGCGTCAAGGCATCGATTACGACGAAACTTTTTCACCTGTTGTGAGATATTCAAGCATTCGCACCCTGTTATCTATTGCCGCCAAATACAGTTTAGATATTGATCACTTAGACGTGAAGACAGCATTTTTAAATGGCGAACTCCAGGAAACCGTGTATATGGTGCAGCCTGAGGGTTTTGTAGTGAAAGGCGATGAGAAAAAAATATACAAGCTGAATAAAGCTATCTATGGCCTTAAGCAAGCATCAAAAGCTTGGTATGAGAAAATAAATAAAGTCCTATGTAATGAATTAGGATTGACAAAATCAAATTTAGAACCATGTGTTTTTTATAAAACAAGCAATGAAAGCTTAACATTAATAGCTCTATATGTTGATGACATTATACTATTCTCAACACCAAATTCACCTCACAAAATTGAAATCAAAGAAAAACTTCAAAGTGAATTTGAAATAACAGATCTAGGGCCAGCTCGTCATATCCTTGGTATGAAAATAAGTAAATATGATGACAAGATAACCCTGGATCAGTGCAATTACATTGAAAAACTGTTGAAGAAATTCAAAATGGAAGATTGTAAACCTTCTGCCACACCAATGGAGACTGGTGTGAAACTTTCAAAGTCAGAAAACTTTCATGATCATGACAGATATGATTACAGAGGCTTGATAGGCTCTCTCATGTATGTCGCCGTGGGATCGCGCCCTGACATAGCCCATGCAGTGAGCTATCTCAGCCAATTTAATGAAAGCTTCGATGAAACTCATTGGAAGACTGCCAAAAGAGTCCTCCGCTATCTTAAAGGTACAAAAGAATTTTGTTTAACTTTTCCTAAAGCAGAACTGGCATTAACAGCTTATGCAGATGCTGACTGGGGAAGAAACGAGGCGGATCGACGCTCCTACACTGGCTATGTTTTCAAGGTAGGTAACTCAGTTGTTTCTTGGGAAAGCAGGAAACAACGCACAGTCGCTTTGTCCAGCACAGAAGCAGAGTATATGTCAATTTCTGATACTTGTAAAGAGGGTCTGTTTCTCCGCAACTTTTTGCATGAATTAATGGGGTTAACTCTTACGGTAATTATTTTTAACGATAATCAATCGGCACAGAAGTTGTGCAAAAATTCCATGCTTCATGCCAGAACTAAACATATTGACATACGTCACCACTTTATTAGGGAACATGTGTGTAAAGGTACAGTTGATGTTAAATACTTATGCACTACAGATATGTTAGCTGATTTACTTACTAAACCTTTGTCTAAGGAAACTCATAATAAATTCATGAAGCAACTAATGTTATGTTAAGTCATGTTAGTAATGTTAATTAACTGATATTTCAGTATAAGTAACTGTATTAAATATTATTTAAGTTTAATTCCTGTTAGAGATTAAAGTCATAGGAATTTAATATTTAAGTTGCTTTGATAAGGCAAAGTTAAGTTGAAGTTAAATTTAAAATTAAAATTTTACTGTTTCATTAGTTTAATGAATTTAGATGCCTAGTATGCATAGGGTATATTTTATGTTACATAACAGATTATATTGGTTTAAGGGTCAGTATTGGAGAATGTAAACGCACCTAATCTATATAGTCTATGAAGCGCTGACCCATTCTTCTCTAAAAATAACTTGTCTTATTTTTTTGTTTAATCATTTGAAAACAATGTCAAATATTAATATTATATGATATTTGGCTTCATAACACATCAAAATGTTAAAAAATAATCAGTTTGGTTTACGGGTCTAGCAGACCCACCAGGCACGTCGTGTGATCTTTATCTACCAGGCACCCCAAGGGTTAAGTTACGTAAATTTCTGAAGTAGTAGTATTACTATGGCTAACTGTGAAGGAAAACATCGTGAAGAAGCCCGCGGCTTGGTTGGCTCCGCACGTATTGACTAGTCTTTCCAGTGGGCTAGGCTGACTAAGCTGTCAGGATGGTATAGGTGCTGGGCAAGCCTACACCATCTATAAAACCATGCCCCAGGCACTACAGCGTCGGAGTGGTCCCTTCACCCATTTAGTGTGAGTGAGGATGCCACTGGACGCTGCATAAATCATCTCATTAAGTAGATGCAAAAAGGCCAATATTATTAATTATTATGTTTATTTTAGAAATATTTGTGCATTTTGGTTCCATATGTTATGTATATTTTGAGAGAGAGGATGGACCTAATTATCACGTGTACCCACCGGGAATTGGTATTATCAAGTGTAGAAGTATGCGAACACCTCGGACACTCAGCTTTTCTCACGATGTTTTCCTTCACAGTTAGCCATAGTAATGCTACTACTTCAGAAATTTACGTAACTTAAAAAACAAAGACTTCATTACCAGCCAGGATTCGAACTCACGACCTCCCAAAAGTGAGACCGGCGTTATACCGCTACGCTGTCACCGCCGTTTAATACTAGGTGGTTGTTGATATTTGATATTACAACTTTATTGAAACTGCACATATTATTTTTTATTTCGGATTTGCTCGGCTTACAAAGTTTGTAATGATGAGTAAAATAAACCCTTTAAGTTTCACCGAGTCCTTTTGAAACACCTTGTTAACTTAATTAAACAAAAATTGAGTGTTATTAACTCTTGTATGTCCCCACTGCTGGGGCACGAGTCTCTTCCTGTATCGCAGGAAGATTAGGAAATACTCCACCACGTGGGCCAAGTTCGGGTCGGTGGAGCATTGTAAACAGTGGCGTGCTTTATTAGAAGTATCAAGCCGTCCATTAGGCCTCTGACATGGCTTAACGACTGCCATTACGTGACAGCCGGCACCAACGGCTTAACGTGCCTTGCCAAGCACGGAAGTGCTCGGGAAAATGCCACTAGCGGTAGTCACGGTCACCCACCCAGTGCCTGACCGCGCCTGTTGTTGCTTACCTAACCAAACATCAAGTGATTGACTCCAATCACGTGGTTCGACTAGGCCACGAGCGCTTCGAAATAGTCTTTTAAATAGCATCTTTTCGTTAAATATTACGTGAAATCCTAAATGATAATGTCATTAGTTTAACGGCTGCCAATAAAAACGTTTAACCTAATAGGTGAGACAGAGGTATAGTTGTGGGGTTTTAACTGTTCGGGTTGTAAAAGTGATGGGCTGTAAAACCGGTGTGTACAGTTAAACACATACGGCCTTAGGTTCTAATTTAAAAATCAACGTGTGCAAATTAAAAAAATAATAATAAGAAATAATAATACTGACGGCCTCGGTGGCGCAGCGGTTTGGCACGTTGACTGTGCCACCGAAGGTCTCGGGTTCGATCCCCGGCCGGGTCAAACTAGGAAACGAACTTTTCTAGTTTGTCTTGGGTCTTTGATGTTATCTATGTATTTATTGTGTTAAATATATCGTCGAGTTAGCACCTATAACAAAAGTCATTTATTTGTACTTAGTATAGGTCTAACGAGATCTGTGTAATATGTCCATGAATATTATAATTATTATTACTTGAAGATATAATGAGTTTACCAGAAACGCCTTTGGTAACTAAAAAAATATCAATAAACAGACTGCATAGCATTTACTACTCAGGCGGGACCTAAATTCGCAAATGTAACTTATTTTAAAGTACCTTAGTACTACCCTAGAGCCAGAATTTGTCACTTGCCTTAGCCTTAGTCCTAACTGACCTCTTTCATTTTGATCACAAAATTGTTAGGTTTAGTGTAGTTAGATAGATAGAATATTCTTTATTGCATGTACACCAAGGATTACATAAGAGACTTATGAAATAACAGTACAGTACAAGTGGCGGCCTTATTACTATAAGTAATTTCTTTTAGACAACCATTGACGGAAAAGAAGAAACGGAAACTGAAATACGGGTAGTCGGCGCAACTAAACAATATTAGATAACAAATTATTTTATATTCGATACACATACATAAAAGATACATAAATATGAAATTTATACACATACAAAAACGGTACATAAATATGAAATAAATAAAAATTACCATACACAAAAAAAATGTAGTGTTTTTTCTTACAAAGCATTTGTTAAAGTAGGATAAAACAAGAAACCATTTATTGCAGCAACAGAAAGACACTCGTTTGCACTCACTTAATTACAAATACATAATTGTATTACACAAAACATCTAACGTATACAAATTCAATATGTTCCAAACACTCCAAACGATATAGTATTTTCTAAGGTTAACACGAGCACTAGACATAATTAAAACTGTTTTTATACGGATTTATGCTCGTTTATTACATTTTTACAATTTTTCAACGTTTCCGCACTTTTACAGGTGCCGTGGTCTCGGATGACTGAGGTGGTAGGCGTCTTTTTGAAAGCATTAACGGTTAGTTTACTACCCTCGGTAAAAATTACAAAAGCTAATTATGAAGTTACGTTCCAAAATAGGTATTTCAATTATTTTATATAAAGTCAACAATATTGATTATTAGTAATTGAAGTTAAAAAATTAAATAAATAAATCCAATTATTTTACATGAACTAAAAATATTGATTATTAATTGAAATAAAATTAACTCTACAGTCACACTTTTAGCAAGGGGGTCTCATGCACTTAAGCACTGGTTCCCATGCTGCCGGTATATTCCAACCACGATCTCTATTAAAATTTGGATGCCGGCGGTCTCTATTGCCTCGCGTATCATTCTAGGGAAGCAACGGTCTTCTCGGGCTAGAACTTTAACTTTATCAAAATGTTTAAAGTGGTTGGTACCGCTAAGTGTATGTAAATGTAATAAACGAGCATAAATCCGTATAAAAACAGTTTTAATTACTCCATACGATATTTAGAAGTTTTTATTTTCAGTTTCAGTAGATCATCATAGAACAAAACTATCGCTATTCTGCCGAGGGATATAATTAATTCAGTTAGCAAGTTTTCTCAACGAATGTACCAGGGTACCCGGACGCCTGAGAGATTTACTAAAATCAAATCAACATCAATCAGTCCACAGTAAACTATCTAATTGACTTATCCGTCACCATGTCTGTGCCGCAAGATTCTTTGATAAAGCGGATATTCAGGAATATCCTGGGATATTTGCGAAAATCTGTCTTGGCAGTGGAAAGATTTTATTTAATCGAAATTACTTATCCTGAAATTACAAACCGTGAAAGCTTATTGGTACTAATTATTTGCGAATTTTGCGAAACAAGGTTCGTCAACTCACGTTATTTTACGTCTATAAGTACTTTAAAAATGACAATCTACATAAATTTTATTCTTAATTACTAAATCCATTACCGCGGTTTTTGAACAACCCAGATATAGGTATGCGTGTATATTTATGTCATCGAGAGAAAGCAGTATCGTGAAGAGGCCTGAACGGTGTCCCATTAAGCTCTATGGGCCACATTAGTCTCTTTGGTTCCGTGAAAGGAAATAGCGCAAATCATATGTGACCCATCGGCTGTAACACGGGGATCATTTTTATCTAGAAATAAGTGATTGGAGAAGTTTTAAGGCATTTAGAAGTAAACTAATGCCTAGGTTGTCCGGAAGAGATCGTCTGAGTTCTAATCTAAAAGGTACGATATTATATTAGTTTGGTATGCATACTTTTTTGTATGCACACCAAAAAATGTATACCAAGATACAGTACAATAGACGCTCTTTTTGCTTACAGCAATTTCTTCTAGATAGCCGGCCATAGCGAGTAGCTGTAAAAAACGTTGCATAACCGATTTTTTAATACAGTTGCTCAAAAAGTGGCGAATTGCAGGGACGTATAGCGTGCGGGATGTGGGCTATTACACACTCGTGCTTTTTTTTACCTTTCCCGCACTAGTGCGTTCTCTTTCCCAACCGTCAAAATTATGTCTATTAAAAAAAAACCAACCATGAAGTTTTTACAAAAAAAAAATCATAGAATGGGTATTTTTCCTTATGTCAAATATAGTTGGAACCACTGTCAAACTCCGTGCACTGCTCTATGGTTTATAAGGAAACCACAGATAATGGACCGAATTTGACAGTTATTGCTACAGAATTTATCTGTGAGGAAAAACGCCCATCGTTATGATTAACATTTATGATTTGAATAAAATTATGATTCATGCAAATACGTATATTTCTCAATCAGCTACTAATTTTTTTCATTACTTTATAAATAGGTTTTTTTTCATTTCATCTCATTAAATTTAATTTTCATTTAATATAAAAAAAAATTGACTGAAGACTTGACTGTATGGGCATAGTTCCCTTTGCCTACCAGAATCGGTGAAGTAAAAAAAATCTCTGCTTATATTTTTTTACGGTTGGCGCCATTTTCCAAATAATTTTATTTTAATAAATTGCTTAATTTTTTCGCAACTGTATTAAAAATAGTCGTTCAGTGGAACCCTCGCCTTTGGCTGCGCCTCCGCTCGGGTAGACATTTGTCTGAACTCTTTGCAATGACAGGCTTTCAATGAAATATACTATTTTTAAACAGCCCATAAGGGCAAGTTCAGCCAAGGCGATCAAATAAACGAGTATTTCTTTTTTCAAAAAAAATGGAGATTCTTGCCTCTGCTTCGAAATTCGTTAAGTTTGTTTATTTATGACGTTCTAAAGTTACGGACCGTAAAAGTCACGAAGGAAATAGCATAAGATAAAATAAGGATATTATTCCGTGCTTCAAAGGCACGCTAAGCCGTTGGTGCCGGCTGTCATGTAATGGCAGTCGTTAAGCCATGTCAGAGGCCTTATAGGCGGCTTGTTAACTTCTGACAGTAAGGCCCGCCACTGTCTTACAATCCTCCACCAACCCGGACTTGGCCCCGTGGCGGAGTAGGGCCTAACCTTTCTGCGATACAGGAAGAGACCCGTGCCCCTACAGTGGGGACATGTAAAGGGTTGATATAGAAGGATATTATTAGTTGTAGGTACATACCGGAAAACCATTACAGAGTCGACAGCTACAAAAGAAGATTTACAATTGGCGGACTTATTGCTGACGGCCGATAATTTTCACAGTATCCACAGATTTAATATACGTAACCAACGCTTTTAATCCGACCGATGCGTTCACTGCGTTTACGGCCGCAAATTTTCACGGACATACGGGACTACAAATACTTACTTAATTATCCGATAACCCAGCGTAAAATGGAGGTGGGCACGTAAGTTGTATTTGCGTCATTTTATACTTTATACTTTTAATAAGCCACTTTGGTGGTGAAGATAATATAAATAAAACAACAAAAACTTTAATTTAATTTATTGATTATACTATTTTTATTTTTAATGCACTAACCCGTGCTAAGGACAAATTTAAAAACCTATTTAGAGGCTAAAAATTTTCACCCATGCCGGGATTTGAACCCGCAACCTCTGGTTATCCGTGTCAGGGCTGGCACAGATAGCCAGAGGTTGCGGGTTCGAATCCCGGCATGGGTGAAAAATTTTTAGCCTCTTAATAGGTTTTTAATTTATTGAGATTGAACATGGGGTTATCCGTGTCAGGGCTGGCACAGATAGCCAGAGGTTGCGGGTTCGAATCCCGGCATGGGTGAAAATTTTTAGCCTCTAAATAGGTTTTTAATTTATTGAGATAGAACATGGGGTATATTTAGCAGTTATATTTGCTTATATTTATATATGTCAAGCGGTCAAGGCCTACTCGAACCGAGTGATTGGAATGAATCTCTAGGGTTAAGCCACAACAGGCGCGGTGAGGTGCAGGATGGATGACCGTCCCGTTACTACCGCTAGTGGCATTTTTCCGAGCGCTTCCGTGCTTAGATATTTATATAGATTGAATATGTTTATACAGTTGGTTCTACCGTTTCAGGTGTTTACTTACACGTTTGTTTACTTCAAATAGTGTGAAGTTTTTTTTGGGACTATTCTTAAAGCTATCTTATGCTATATTAGGAAAACCCTTGAGACTTATAGTTGGTACATAGATAAGGGTCTGCCATTATTACTGGTGTGCAATAAAGTGTTATTTATCTATATATAAGGGGGCAGAAGCAATGTATGTGCCTGTATGTAAATGTTATGTTATGTTAAAAACGAAAAAAATATCTATTCGAACAGTAGTCTTCTCACAGGGCCATGCGAAGCGCTTTATTTACCCGTCTTTCCAACACTAGTTTGTTTTAAGTAGTCTATAGACGTACCACTGCAGGGCACTTACTCTCAGAAAGTATGGGCTTAATTACCACGCGTGCCCACTGCGAATGGGCAATTACAAGCGCTGAGGTATTTGAACACCTCAGACCCTTCGTTTCTTATGATTTCTTCCTCCACAGTAAGCGAGTGGTCTTTACCAGCTCGGACTTGGCCCCCTTCGTGGCCTAACCTTCCTGCAATGCAGGAAGAAACCAGTGCCCCAGCAGTGGGGACATCTTCTTCTTTGGTCCTTTAACTCCTAGCGGAGGGGCTCAACCACAGATCTCCACTTCTGACGGTGGTTCGCGGCAGCTTCCAATTCAGGCCAGCTAGTGCCGGTCGGCTTCAAAGACAAAGATTTTTATTTGTGAAGCATGAGTTCATTGATAGGATGTATATAAAAAAATATAAGTTCTATACATGCTCTGCCTGATGAGGCGTACAAATTATAAAAAGGCACCACCATTAGAAACAATAATATTGAACAATAAGTCAACAAATTCAAATTAAAATTTTCCAGAGTAATAAAATATAATTTAAAAACCTATTTAGAGGCTAAAATACGTAATACAGAGAATAGTGTAAAGAGGTTCGAAATTTCACTGATGCCGGTGAGTCGCCCATTAGCTCAGTTGGTAGAGCGCTGGCACGGATAGCCAGAGGTTGCGGGTTCGAATCCCGGCATGGGTGAAATTTTTAGTCTCTAAATAGGTTTTTAAATTTGTCCTTAGCACGGGTTAGTGCATTAAAAATAAAAATAGTATAGTAAAATATAATGTCATATTGAAATAAAGTTAATGATATATTAAAATGAAAATAAGAAAAATAATATCTGGTACGGATAGCCAGAGGTTGCGGGTATGAAAATAAGAAAAAAATAAAAATGAATGAATAAGTAAAATTATTGCTACATGTCAAATTGTGTTAACAGAACCAAAATAAATGTCAATTTAGAATACAAATTATATTAGAATGTCAGTAGGCTTGGCCTCTTGGTCTATTGATCTTTTCCAGGCCTTGGCCGCCCCGCCTTTCGGCTGCCCAATGGGGTGCTTCGTTAAGTGCTTGTCTGATCAGGCATCTCTGGGGACATACAATAGTTGATATCGAAAATATCGAAAAGTGATTGGTAACTTAACTATTACCCAAATAATTCTCGCGGGTGTGGTAAAAGGTTACTAAGGGACACAAACCGGGGGTGGGCAGCAGCGCCCCGTGCAGTACAATTCCACCAAACTGCGATCCCCAACCCGCATGCTCAACGTGGGGATTATAGGCATTACCCCCCAACGATGGCACAACCTTGCGCTATGGAGCTCATTAGGGAAGGGCTATGTCCAGCAGTGGACTAATATAGCCTGAAGAAGAACCTAACTGTAACTTCACAAATGTACGTAACTTAGAAATCAAAGTCATTGGTACATGCCCGCACTGGGGATCGAACCTGGGTCTCTCGCTTGCTAGTCCATTGTTCTACCCACTAGGGTACCGCCACTCTTAAAGCCACAAAAACCAATCGAAGCGACAATAATTAAGCAATGCTACTTCAATTTCGGCGTTCTCCGAATCATTAGGGTGCGCGTACACGCGGCCACTCGAGTCACGAAATAAATCAAGAGCGCGTTTTTGTGTTGTGACTCTTTTTGTTATTTAATTATCTGTGACTGGGCGATTCTCGTAAATTGTCGCTGTAGTAGGTGACGATAAAATCTGTTGCGTTGTCGATGTTGCCACATTGTTGTCGTTAAAATAAAATTCTACTTAAGTTACAAATGTGAAAGTTTCTGAAGATGTTTGGTTCCTTGAAGTATTTCTATAAGTGAAAACTTGTTATTGGCTCGCAGTTTTTATTTCAATTCTAACGTTTTTGGTTATAGCTGTAAGTTTTCTTACTATAGTAAAATCAAATAATTAATTGCATGTCTACATACTTAAGTTAGTAGTTCGGTAAGTTGATTATTGCTTTTAATTGTTTGAAACCCTTAGGCCTTAATAATTATTTTGTATTTATTGTTTTTCCAGTGTACAGTAAAAAATATTCCTATCTTATCTTATCATAACGATTTCGTCATTTTAAGTGACTTTTATTAACTGTCATGGCAATTGTGTTCAACAAAAACTTCGTTCCACCATGTAAACAGTGTCCACAATTCCACCACATATTTCTGCCAATTACACGCCCAACATTTACGTCAAATTAAACCAAAAACGCACTAAGTGAGATAATTCCATATCTACACCGCTGATTACGGAGTCGAGTTGCATTTAAACCTTTGTGATGTAAATGTTTAATGAATCAACGCTTAATAGGTCATTGTGCGATGCTCCAATTATGTCCGATTGTTGTTCCGCACAAATTACGAAACTTGACAGATGGTCACCTACCTGGTGGACGAGTGTGTTTATACGCTAATTGATGAAAAATTATGAACTACAGGTATTTTACACTAGCTTTTGCCCGCGACTCCGTCAGCGTAGACTGAAGCTTTTGTAACCCCTTTTACTCCCTTAAGGGCAAAACACGGCAAAACACGTGTTTAATAAATTGTGAAAAAAGATGAGTCTGTTGTGAAAAGACGATAAATTGAGAAAAGATGGTCAGAGTGGAGTTTTTTCCCCCGCTGCCTTTTTCTCCACTACACTACGGCCCTAAAGCGTTCACTTTTATGTTACGTTGTTCTTTGACATTCTGCAAATAGAATGTAGATAGATAGATAGAATATTCTTTATTGTACACAGAAATTACAGTAACAGAAATTATATAAAAAATACAGTACAAATGGCGGCCTTATTACTAAAAGCAATTTCTTCCAGGCAACCGTAGACGGAGACAAAAGAGAAATTAGAGACGGGTAGTCGGTGCAATACAGAAATATTGAAATTAGTAATTCAACGAAATTTATATAAACTTACTTAAACCACATACATAAATATATAAATACATATATATTCTTTACGTTCAAATAAATTGATTTGGATTGTGTTAAAGAGGATTTATTCTGTGTCAAGAAAATTAGACAACAGTCTTTATACCTACCATACAAATTTTGGAAAGCCTTTTCGCGCCCTTAAGGATTGAATTTGAAAAAATCCGGTCTTATTGCTAGCCTACATTATGTATAGATCCTCTGTGCAAAATTTCGGCTTCCTAGGACAGATTAATATATTATTTTAGCTCTTACTATTCCCGGTGCGTGCATGTACCAAAGGCTTTGTTTTCTGGGCTATTTACATTTGTGAAGTTAAAGTAGCAATACCACTCGCTAACGTGAAGGAAAACATAGTGAGGAAACCTGAGTGTCTGAGGTGTTCCAATACCTCAGCGCTTGAAATTGCCGATCCACGGTGGGCACGCGTGGTAATCAAGCCCATACTCTCCCTCTGACAGAAGGCCTGTGCCCTGCAGCGGGACGTTTATAAACTACATAACAAATTAAACGTTTCTAATATGCGATTTAAATTTCAGTAGCCTGGAAACTTGTTACTAGTAAATTTAGAGTCATTTAAATCTAGTCGGTGCCGGCTGTCATGTAATGACAGTCGTTAAGCCATATCAGATGCCTTATGGGTTGCTTGATAACTTCTAACACTAATGCCTGCCACAGTCTTACAATCCTCCACCAACCCGGACTTGGCCCCCGTGGAGTACAGCCTAACCTTCCTGCGATGCAGGAAGAGACCCGTGCCCCAGTAGTGGGGGATATACAATGGTTGATACACAAGGGCCTATAACCAACCCACCCTCCTTAAGAATAACTTGCCCAGTAAGCGATGCCTAATTAATTAAACTCTTTTAAGAGATACACAGAAGCGTAAAGGAAATCTACGATCTCCTTCGAGATCCAAGATAAAGACGTACATCGCAGACATGTGGGCGCAATTAAAACGATATTCAGAGGGAAAAAGAGGAAAAAAGTTAAAAACAATCGCATATCGTTAACGATACCTTCCGCTCTTGAGCGGCTACTCTCGATTTTTATTTATTTAATTATTATTTTATTGTAGGTATAATTTTGCCCCCAAATTAAGGAAAAAATGGCAAAATTTTGTTTTAATATGGGACGTATTAAAACAAAATATTAATTATGTTTGATGAAATTGGTACCTATTCGTTTCTGCTCAGTAAATGTTACTTACTTTTATATATTTTTTGTCGTTTATTTTTTTTAATCCGAGGAACCAAAATATTTAACAAAACTTCAATAATAAATAAAGTCGAAATCCTAGTATCCATAGTACAATTCGCAAACTCTGCTGTCTCTCCAACTCTATTGAATTAAAGGCTTAAGTTTTTGTGTATATGATATCAACCCTTGGTATATCCCCACTGCTGGGGCACGGAACTTTTCCTGCTTGGCAGGAAGGTTAAGCCATACTCCACCACGAGGGCCAAGTCCGGGTTGGTGGAGAGCTGTAAGACAGTGGCGGGCCCTAATGTCAAAAGTTATCAGGCCGCCCTCTGACATGACTTAACGACTGCCATTGCATGAACGGCTTAACACGCCTTGCAAAGCGCAAACGTAAAAAATGCCACTAGCGGTCATACATCCTGCACCAGACCGCGCCTTCGTTATCAACCCTTATATGTCCCCACTGCTGGGGCACGGGTCTCTTCCTGCATCGCAGGAAGGCCGCGCCTATTGTTGCTCAAATTATTGATGCCAATCACTCGGTTCAACTAGGCCACGCGGCGCTTCTGTATGTAGAAAATGATAAATGTATTTCTCGAGTAGGCCCCCGTCGCACACGTCGACGCGCGCGTGTGAAACGGCCCTTCATTTAAGGGCTAGATTGCTTTTAATTGGTCATTTAAGTGTTATGTTATTTTGACAGGTAACTATGACGTATCACGGGACAGTATCGTCGTACGAGCTTCGAAGTAAAAAATTAAATAGATATAGTAACTCAATATCCATACTACTCAGGATTTCTCACGAATTTTTCTAACGAACGTAAGGAAATTATAATAGTTATGATATTTGATAAAGAAGTTAGGTTAGGTTTTATGGCATTCTATCAAGAATTAAAATTTTAAGTTTTAGATTATAATTTTCTTACGTGAGGGAATGATACAAGTTATGAGATTGGATGAAGAAGTTAGGTCAGGATGTACAGGATTCAGGTTTAGAAACAGTAAAATTACAAGTCCAAGTATTACAAGTATAAATAAATAAAATATATTGTAATTGTAAATTACAAGTATTATATAACAGTTTTCTTAGGATGACGTGAAGAAATGAAAAGGGTTTATTCAAAGTAGCGCAGAAACTACGGCTCAGTGAACGTCACAATTTAAACTAGGTGTCCATTTCAAAATCTAGATCATTTTTGAGAAAAAATGAACAAAAAAACTCCAAAGTTAGTCTTTTCAAAGTCCTTAATTAACATAGTTTACATAATTATTATTATAGCGGTGGTAGCTCAGTGGGTAGAACCATAGACTGGCAAGCGAGAGCCCCAGGTTCGATCCCGAGTGCGGGCATGTATCAATGACTTTGTTTAATTTCAAAGTTACGTACATTTGCGAATTTGCAGTCGCAATACCACACGCTAACGGTGAAGGAAAACATCGTGAGGAAACCTGCGGCTTGGTTGGCTCCGCACGTATTGACTAGTCTTTCCTGTGGGCTAGGCCGACTAAGCTGTCAGGATGGTATAGGTGCTGGGCAAGCCTACACCATCTATAAAACCATGACCCAGGCACTACAGCGTCGGAGTGGTCCCTTCACCCATCTAGTGTGAGTGAAGATACCACTGGACGCTGTATAAATCATCTCATTAAGTAGATGCAGAAAGGCCAATATTATTATTATTACATAATTATTATAAAACATAGACCGAAGAAAATATACAAATTATGAGATTTGATAAAGAACTTAGGTTAGGTTTAATGGTTAGGTTACATTACATTTTTCTTACGACGTGCGGAAATTATACAACTGATAATATTTGATAAAGAAGTGAGGTCAGATTTTACAGCATTCTATTGAAAAGTAAAACAAAGATTGACGATTTTTGAACTAAAACTTTCGTAAGCACAACACATTGTAGAATTTTAGTCCGGATTTACTTACGGGTGTTGTTATATCGGAAAAGTCCGACCAGGTTTCGCTTCGATTCGCAGAGCTTAATGATGGTGAGCAGAGACGGAGCTCGCGTCGTCGGTTGCTCGTCTCACACTACGGGCAAGCGCGCGGCGTCGACTTTTCCGATATAACAACACCCGTAAGTAAATCCGGACAAAAAGTCTACAAAGATTGACGAAAAAAATATATATAGCGAATGTGGGTAGAAGGGCTGCTAAGGGACGTCCTACGCGAACATACTTCGACCAAATAGGAAATGAATTAGCAAAGGCGAAGACAAAAAGTACCCGGATCTGGCGAGCCTATATGCAACGACTAATGAACATTGATAAAGCGAAGGTAATCTGTCAGGATCGTGCCAAATGGCAGTCCCTGGTCTATGCCAGTCCCTCTGTGATACAGGCGTGAGGTTATTATGTTATTTTATGTCCTAATATCATCTTTAAAGATAAAATTTCAAAGTTCCTTAAAAGTCAACATAAAATTTTTGATGACAATTTTATTTTGTAATTCTATTTCATTGCAGAAAATTTCATTTCATTTCGGCAATTCATTTCGACGCTGACAGTTTTTGTATGGCCACTAGTATGTAGATAAATTCATAAATATTGTCCAAGCTATACTGATAACTTCCATATATTCGACTCCACCCGATACCTACAAGAATCTTAAATGTTAAGCTACTTTAGTTCCTTCTAGTACAGTTGCATACAGAAGTGCCTAGTAAGTGATCTGAAATACATTATATTAGGAGTTTACTTGCTGTCCCCGCAAACGTTTATGAAAAAATATATTTAAACTATTAAATATACTCTTTACACTACTTTGCCCTGAGAATTGTTCAATTTCCGGTGCGGGCATATACCAATGACTTTGTTTTGTAAGTTATGTACATTTGTTAATTATATAATATAGTAAATAATATTTTTTTTATTTTAAATACCAAAATTTTACATGTAAATAAATGACTACAATCGTTTGGTGCTAAATCTATTATACAATAATCTTTTCGTTGCATCCTGTCTCCTAAAGTAGGCGAAACCTTGTATCTTAGGAGAAGGTGAAATTAAATTATAAGATAAAACATGTGCGTACAAACTTTCGTCGACATGCATTGAGCGGACGACTGTTAGTCAATATAACAATATTATTTGCATGCAAGAAAAACAAAAATGAAATAGTCAAAGAAAAAAAAACAGTTACAATTGTTAGTACCTCGAATACCACTCGCTAACCCTGAAAGAAAACATTGTGACGAAGCCGAGTGTCTGAGGATTAAAAAACGCTTAAATAAACTGTATTCTTGCACTCTTTTGCTGTTTGTTATCAATATATTTTCGATTTCATTATTTTATGTACATGCACCACGTACCGACTGTATTCTTCATGTAATCCACTCTATCCAAAAGTTGTCTGGAAGAGATCACTCTTAGCGATAAGGCCGCCAATTGTTTAACATTACTTACATTTAAGAGTCATGACTGTGATATTTGTCTGGTTGTGCAATAAAGTGTTCTCTATCTATCTGTCTAAACCGCTTGAAATTTCCAAGCCGCGGTGGGCACGTATGGTAATATACCACCTATAGTCTCTCTCTTTGAGAGAAGGCCTGTGCCCCGCAGTGGGACATTAATGGCTACAAAAAAAATTGCTAAGCCGAAGAGTAGTCTCATGACTTTTAACTTCGACAGTACGTACAGGGTGGCCCATAAATTATATCGACAAGCCGCCGCCGCCGCAGGAAAGCTTCTTATTTCGCCACATTTCAAAATTAGCGACCGATATCGCTCGTAAAGCACGCCACAAAGTGTACTCTCACGAATTTATATCTTAGAACTGGAAATTTATGTATTTTGTAATGGATTGGTTGCCGGGCGAAATGTTGTGCAGATCTCACTTCCGAGGTCAACTTTTTGGTAATAAGTCAACTTAGAAAAGAATAAAAGGCGGGTGCTCGTTGTTTGCCCGACTATGGCACAGAGAAAAAAATTGTGTGTGTGTGTGCGTGCGTGTGTGTGTGTGTGTGTTTGTGTCTGTAGGTATGATTCATACGAACAAAATCAATGCGACAGATGGTATATTCAAAAATTGATGTCTCGGATTTTTATAATGATATACTTTCAAGTGGTAGATAATTATATCAAAAAAAGGGAAGATTCTGAGTTACTAAATACATAACAATGCACCAAGCGTCCGAGAAACTTCATTGACATTTCAGTGTTTATGAAATACTTAATAAAAACGCACGAATGGGATATACACGCATCACCTTAAAGCTGTTTCATCATCATCATCATCCCATTATGTCCCCACCGAGGGGCACGGGTTTCTACCCTGAGGAAGGCATAGGCCAAACTTCACCTCGAAGGCCAAGTCCAGACTGATAGAGGCTTGCAGGACTAGTAGCTGGTCTTACTGTCAGAAGTTTTCAAGCCGCCCTAATGCATCCGACTAACTTGGCTTAACGACTGCCATCTATCGACCGCAGCCGACACCAACTGCTTAACATGCCTTGCGAAGCACGGAACCGCTCGGAAAAATGCCACTAGCCTTAGTCATAGACGGTTAACCCATCCGTACACTGAACGTGTCCTATGTTGTTTAACCTTCGTGATCGTTTCGGATCACTCAGGCAGCCAGGGCTACTGTTTGTTTCTTAACTTAAAAGAATAACAGTTTTAGCTCCACTGTTTGATATCAACCCTTTTATGTCCCCACTACTGGGGCACGGGTCCCTTCCTGCATCGCAGGAAGGTCCATTCCACCGCTCCACTGTGGTCGGTTAAAACGAGGCATAACTTTAAAAACTCTTGTTTTTAATATTCCTTTACTCAATCAGTCTTTGTCTGAGCATGAAACAACAGTCATAACATAACTCTAAATCGTCCCATTTGACAGCGACACAACTTCTTAATTCCGGCAAACACGCTCCCAGAACACACTTAAGTTGCGTACTTTTCAAACGCCAGCTACCTTGCAGCACACACGCAAGCGAAATTTGCATATAACTTACACCGTACACGGGCACACACGCGGGCGCGCGACACAAATCCGCCGCAAAGTTAAATATAACAGCGCTCCTGCGAAATTATTTCAGCGAGCACCCTGTAGCTACTTGCTGAGCGGAGCCTGCAATATGAGGGTTGAACTGCAACCGCCTAAGACCTTGGACCCTAGTAACCTTTTTACAGCATTTTGCTGTAAACTGGACCAGACTTGGCCTCCGTGGTGGAGTATGGCCTAACCTTCCTGCGATGCAGGAAGAGACCCGTGCCCGAGCAGTGAGTAGATACAAGAGTTGATATTGAACTCATTTTTACAGTGCCTTGAAAGCAGCGTAGAGCATAGTCTTTTAGGGAAGGCCTTTGTCCAGCAGTGGATGATTGTTGGCTAATAATATGTAATGCAATGTACTTAATGTGCTATTTAGTCTCGGAAAAACTTAAAGGTGGAAAGATTTCTACTCTATCTTCTCTATTGAGTATTGAAAGTGCAATGATTTTTAATCTGGTGAGTCTAATCTATTGACTCATTTCACCGTCATAAAAAAATATAGGTACTTATTTTTACCTGTAGTACCCACCATTTCTCTGCCAAACTCACACACTTAAACACACACTCTCACATACACACTCACGCATTCACATTTACATTCATTTTTTACTCAGAGGGAAGACACTAAATTAACACTGAACACTTTTCCTTTAACACTTTTGTTTCTAAACAGTAAATTACAGATTTTTTAAAACCGTCTTAGTTAGGATTTAGTGTAGATTATTATTTGTAAACGGAGGAATTCGGCGCTGTCTGCTGTAAATCTGTAATACAAGTGATGAGCCTAGCACAGCAGCGGATGCTCAATAATTTTAATTATAAACCAAAACATGTGTGTGAAAAATTAGTTATAGTCTAGTATAAGTCTTTTAAGTCACAAATAAATAACTTACTTACTCACTCACTCACTCACTCACTCACTCACTCACTCACTCACTCACTCACTCACTCACTCACTCACTCACTCACTCACTCACTCACTCACTCACTCACTCACTCACTCACTCACTCACTCACTCACTCACTCACTCACTCACTCACTCACTCACTCACTCACTCACTCACTCACTTACTTACTCTGTCTACTTAGTCTAATCCATTGAGTGTTGAAAGTAGAATGTTTTTTTATTTTCTCTACTATAGGACGTAATCTATTGAGGTGCTAACAAGTTATGATTTTTATTCTAGTGGTGGCGACCACTAGAATAAAAATCATAACATACATACATAACCTCACGCCTGTATCCCAGAGGGGTAGGCAGAGACCAGGGACTGCCACTTGCCACGATCCTGACAGATCACCTTCGCTTCATCAACGTTCATAAGTCGTTGCATGCACGCACGCCGGTTCCGGGTACTTTATATCTTTCCCTTTGCTAATACATCCCCTATTTGGTCGATGTAAGTCCGTCTGGGACGTCCCTTACCAGCCCTTCCACTCACATTCGCAATATATATTTATTTGTAAAAATCATAACTTGTTTTATAATACTTTTTTTTCCAAAAAGTCATCGTTAGAAATCTTAATTAATAATTGTGGTAACTATTTTTAGAACACACAGAACGTAGTTTATTAGGGGCCCAGGCCTAGGACTTTAATCGATTTCGGAAAATTCGGGTTAACAATCTAGGACTTTATACTATTTTTTTTTATTTTTAATGCACTAACCCGTGATATCGTTCCGATGTTAAAACCTAACTGCAAAGTAGGTAGTCGGGGCTGTAAGTAATGTAATTTGCTTAAGTCAGATGTCGCTGCCTGTACGTAATACAGAGAATAGTGTAAAGAGGTTCGAAATTTCACTGATGCCGTGAGTCGCCCATTGGCTCAATTGGTAGAGCGCTGGCACGGATAGCCAGAGGTTGCGGGTTCGAATCCCGGCATGGGTGAAATTTTTAGCCTCTAAATAGGTTTTTAAATCTAGGACTTATCGGAAATTTATAAGTACTAGATTGTTAACCCAATAGTTGTCAAGATTTCTCAAGTTGTCTCGATTCAAGTTGTTGATTTGTCAAGATCACAGTTGTCAAGATTTCTCATGTTCACTTTTAGATAAAAACGTATCATAAAACAAGTTATGATGTTTATTCCATTGGTGGCGCTACTTGGAGCCCCTAAGCGCCTTAAATGGGGATTTTTGTTAAGTAGCAAACATTCCATTATAATGTCTACTTGATTGAGTCCAACGCGGTGGGTCCCGTAGGTACAGTAGGGCGCAATGCGGACGCGGATCCAGCGCGCCTACTTGCACTAATGCGGGCACTGCCGCGGGCTGAAGGCTCAATTTAGGATGAAAAATTACTGCTATAGAGTGCAGCATTCGGTTCGTAAGGTCAGCTCACGTTTTGACGAGTTCAGGGACCTTCACAAATTGCTACACAAATTCACATTTTAAACATTTACAAAGCTAACGTTAATGTGAAGAAAAACACCGTGGGCTTAGATAAGATAAGATAAGATAAGAATATTCTTTATTGTACACACCAGAAAATATTTACAGAGACAACAGTTACAAAAGAAGAGGTACAATTGGCGGCCTTATTGCTGATAGCAATTTCTTCCAGGCAACCTTAAATCGGAAAGATTGCTGAAGGAGAAATTGAGACGGGTAGTTGGTGCTTACGGTGTTAAAGCCAACCCAACCGCAGTTGGGTTGGCTCCGCACCTATTGACTTGTATTTCCTGTGGGCTATGCCGAATAAGCTGTCAGGATGGTATAGGTGCTGGGCAAGCCTACTCCATCTAAAACAATGTCCCAGGCACTGCATGTCCGAATGTTTCCTCCCTCCCTGCGCTGCATCATGATCAATTACTTTGTTTTATAAGTTATGATGATCTACGAAACAAGATGATTGCTGATGATGACATCAGCAATCATCTTGTTTCGTAGATCAACAAAGAACCAATTAGTTTGTTTTACAAGTTATACACGATGGAAATTTGTAGTAGCTATATATGGTGAAATCCCACTACCTCGCTGCTAAAACTGGAAAACTTTTGCTTATACTAGTATGTATTTTATTGTATAAGTATATATTTTGTAGGTATCTATATATTATTGATTTAATAATATATATATTTTAAATTTGACGACCTCTTTGGCGTAGCGGTAGCGCATCAACCAACCATGCAAGAGGTCCCGGCTTTGAATCCCAGCTGGGAACAAAAAAAAAACCCAAGGTCTTGGATGTTTACATATGTTTGTGCTGTCGTTGTTTCTGGTTCCCACGACACAGGGTATCCTAGTGTGGGGCCAGAATTATAATAAATATAAATATAAGACTACTTATAATATATATATGTACTTTATATTTATTATAAGTAGTTATATTCTTGCACTCTTTTGCTGTTTGGTATCAATATATTTTCGAACTAATTATTTATGTACATGCATGTATCGACTGTATTCTTCATGCAATCCACGCCATCCGAAAGTTGTCTGGAAGAGATCGCTCTTAGCGATAAGACTGCCAATTGTATAACATTAATTAGATTCAAGAAATCATGGTTATATTCTTTTTCTGGCTGTGCAATATAGTGTTCTCTATCTATCTATATCACTTGCCAAAGCTTTGTTACATTGTTATGTTGTATCTAGCTAGATTTTTTTAAATACTTTGCAATGTCGGTATTGTCTTTATTAGTACCAAAACTAGATATCATGTAAAAGACGATGTAAGTAAATATAAGGTAACCATTCCAGTCTACATCACAATAACTGTACTTTCTCAAGCCTTTCGTCATTGCCCTTGTAAAACAACAGACGTCAATATTAATACCACAAAATATGCACCAGCGGCAGTCGCTCAGTGAATCATGAAGAGTACAGTCAGATTGAGGACAAAATACACTTACGTCTTTGAAGATCGTGGCTACTACTTAAGTAATGTTAACATGTATAATTTTGCAAATCATTAAATGCCTATGTCTCCGGAGGAATGGCACGAAGTTTAGTATTGTGTAATTTTATTAATTTCTACAATAACATAACATTTACATACTGGCACATACATTGCTTCTGGCCTCACACTAGGATAACCTGTGACGTGGGAACCAGAAACAACGACATCATAAACATGTAAACATCCAAGACCTGGGGTTTTTTTTTTGTTTCTAGCCGTGATTCGAACCCGGGACCTCTTGCATGGTAGGCAGACGCGTTACCGCTACGCCGCAGAGGTCGTCGGATATGTAAGAGCATGTTTCTATGTATCGTCACGGGTCTTTGTGCTGCTGGTGTACTCGTGACTTTCTCTCAAAAGGGTCTGGCTGAAAACCAGCGTTGCAGATCTTATCTGTCGCACATGCTGAGCCCAGTCACCTTTATATATCCAGGACACACATTGCCGCACTTACTGATTTCAACCAATTTATTACTGCGATCATTCCAAATTTTGATCGAAAATTGCATGTTATAAAACTGGTGACACTTGCATCTTAATATTTCAGGTATGCAGTGATTTTAAGTGTTATGTAGATGATTTAAAAGTATGTCGGTATGATTATTGTTGTATTTTTCTCTTGATGCAAGTGTGTTTTAAGTAAAATTGGGTTTAAATCTTAATTGAACCAAAATATTTTAATGTGTTTTGTGTATGAGTTTTCTTTTTTTGTGTTTAGTGTTAATTTCATCCAATGCTTAATGTGTGTCTTGTGTATGAATAAAACAATATCTTATCTTAACAAAATATTAGCTTCGACTTGTGTCCCAGTGTACATAACCACAAAAACATGTGTCAGCCCACATTTTTTTTGTTCAAAATACACTAATATTGTAACTGATACTTTCCTGTCGAGCGTAAAGAAATAATTAGAGAGGGGCTTGTATCTCCTTCCGATACAGTGCGTGTTTTGTTCAACTTAAATATGTACGTTTGTGAGGTCAGCCGCTAGTGGATGGGGCATTTAAAAAAGTATCGGCTAGTGAAGAAATATCGAGCGATCAATGTTCTCGAATTTCGGTTTGGGAATAGTTTTAATAGGACAAGAACCGGTTGGTTCTTGTTTGGTCATTATACAATTCAAATATTAAAATAAATATTATTTGCTGTTAAAACGAAATGTTTACGTGATGTACGACAAAGTTGTTAGTTTCAAATTTGTTAGATTATATGTGTAGAAGATAGCGTAAAGCAACTGTATTATTTTCAAAGTTTTAACTGAATTGACAGAGTTTTCAACTTATAAGCGGTAACGCAGGAATGATTACACTATTTTTTTATTTTTATTTTTAATGCACTAACCCGTGCTAAGGAACAAATTTAAAAACCTATTTAGAGGCTAAAAATTTCACCCATGCCGGGATTCGAACCCGCAACCTCTGGCTATCCGTACCAGCGCTCTACCAATTGAGCCAATGGGCGACTCACGGCATCAGTGAAATTTCGAACCTCTTTACAATATTCTCTGTATTACGTACAGGCAGCGACATCTGACTTAAGCAAATTGCATTACTTACAGCCCCGACTACCTACTTTGCAGTTAGGTTTTAACATCGGAACGATATCACTGTACCCACATGATTACACTATTTTTTTTTTTTATTTTTAATGCACTTACTCGTGCTAAGGAACAAATTTAAAAAACCTATTTAGAGGCTAAAAATTTCACCCATGCCGGGATTCGAACCCGCAACCTCTGGCTATCCGTACCAGCGCTCTACCAATTGAGCCAATGGGCGACTCACGGCATCAGTGAAATTTCGAACCTCTTTACAATATTCTCTGTATTACGTACAGGCAGCGACATCTGACTTAAGCAAATTGCATTACTTACAGCCCCGACTACCTACTTTGCAGTTAGGTTTTAACATCGGAACGATATCACTGTACTCACATGATTACACTATTTTTTTTTTTTTTTTTTATTTTTAATTTTGTTCCTTAGCACGGGTTAGTGCATTAAAAATAAAAAATAAAATAGTGTAATCATGTGGGTACAGTGATATCGTTCCGATGTTAAAACCTAACTGCAAAGTAGGTAGTCGGGGCTGTAAGTAATGCAATTTGCTTAAGTCAGATGTCGCTGCCTGTACGTAATACAGAGAATATTGTAAAGAGGTTCGAAATTTCACTGATGCCGTGAGTCGCCCATTGGCGCAATTGGTAGAGCGCTGGTACGGATAGCTAGAGGTTGCGGGTTCGAATCCCGGCATGGGTGAAATTTTTAGCCTCTAAATAGGTTTTTAAACGCAGGAATGCTTAAAGACTATATAAAAACATCTTCTAATTACCTTTAAATATTACTGTTACTATTAAATATTACTGCTACTGTTGAATAACAGGCACATTTGTCTTCTTAATAATACTTGATGTCAAAGTAAACTTTACTGCACAGAGTGTGCTTAGACATTTTTTAATCCGCGTCGAAGCTATTTCTAAATTGATATATTTCTAATTCCGACATTTTCCAATATATCAATACCCTAGTATTGCTATTTGAGATTTGGTTCCTTGTTAACTCCTGTATCTACGAAAATAAATAAAAAAATAGGGCGAAGCATCGTATTTTCTGTTTTATTTGCAGCTTCATTTCAGTTCACTTCAGTAAACTACAATTTCAGCGCTACTTTGAATAAAACCTTTTCACTTTATTTCGTTTTATATCTCGTAACCACAAAAAATCGTCAGTCTTTAAATTCTCTTTCTAAGATAACCTGCGCTGTATACGAACATATTTTTTTTTTATTTCAACCAGTTTGCTAACCTGAGAGACCAGAGCGCCAGGAAATAATGGAGGCTGTAAAAATTGTAAAAATCATATAAATCAGGCTTCTGTACAGTATACCTAACAGCATTTAGTTAGGTATTTTTTTACATATTAATTTTATTGTAGTGAATAAATCTAGATGTAGAATAAACTTGCCATATTTTTAGACATAGTACAAAGTGGCAACCTAATTTCAACGCGCGACCAACAAGAAACTTTTCGAGCTATTTGTAGATTATTCTTAAAGGAAGACAGAAACATTATATATATAATATATATTTTGTGAATTTTGTACTGTTTACGAACTTTAAGTCGGTTAGGAACAGCCCAAATAGAAGTCTTGGTCCCAAACCGAGGTCAGATGTGGCAGGTATCGCTTACACTCGTAACGAAGCTCGAATTTTACTCGAACGCAATACGATACTCGATGGACGGTGGATAGATTGGATCTTTTTGTAGTTACGAAAAGAATCTGTTGAAAGATATCGACATCAATCAGTAATTTTCAAGGTTGGATGGCATTGTCAGGAAAAGACGGAAAAAATTAATTATACTTAATTTTTTTATTCGATATCAATATCAAGCCTTGTATCTCCCCACTGCTGGGGCACGGGTCTTTTCCTGCAGCGCAGGAAGGTAAGGCCATACTCCACCGAGGGTGCCAAGTCCGGGTTGGTGGAGGGTTGTAAGACAGTGGCGAGCTTTACTGTCAGATGTTGTCAAGCCGCCCATAAGGCTTCTGTCATGGCTTAACGGCTGCCATTACATGACAGCCGGTACCAACGGCTTAGCGTACCTTGCAAAGCACGGAAGCGCTCGGAAAAAATGCCACTAGCGGTAGTCACGGGACGTTCACCCATCCTGCACCTGACTTCGCCTGTTGTTGCTTATCTCAAGTGATTCTTTTTTTAATATATTTTTTTCTTATTATAAGAGCTCATTAACATAATTCCCGATTCATTTAATAATAATGTTTAATTTACTTACCTACTTATTATTCGGATAATGATGTGTATTGTTAACAAAAGTTTTAGTATCAGTTTGTTCGTGGTGATTAAACCCATACCGTAGTATTTCTTAATGATTCGCGATACTCATACATACTTATATATTGAACGGGTCAAATCGCGATTATTTATTAGGTAAAACTTTGACCCGTTTAATATAGAAACCCATACTGTCTCTCTGCGAGAGAAGGTTTGTACCCTTCTGTGGGACGTTAATAGACTGCATTATTAAAGGTATGAATTAAATTCGGTTTTTGCGCTAACTTTGTATCTTTGTTACCCATTCATCGTCTTATCGAAAAATATCTAGGGTAAGTGTTACTACATAAGTGTAAAAAAAAATTTAAATTACTTTCAAAATAGTATTTCTTAATGAGTCCCAATGGTCACACGTAGTTAAAAAATACTTATCGCGATTATCGCAACGCCAACGCTGCCGAAGCGTCGGGAATTAAGGTAATTATGTTTTACCTAATAAGTAATCGCGATTAGACCCGTTTAAGCACACTAAAATTGTAAAGGCGAAAGTTTGTGACTGTGTGAATGTTTATTACTTCTTCACGTCTAAACGGCATAAGCGAATTTAATAAAATTTGGTATAGAGTTAGCCGACACCCTGGATTCATACAAAGCTACGTTTTACTGCGGGAAAATTTCTTTTACTTACTACACAATTTAGTATTTTCAAAGGTTAACACGAGCAGTAGACATAATCAAAACTGTTTTATACGGATTTACGCTCGTTTATTACATTTTTACAATTTTCCGACGTTTCGGCACTTTTTCAGGTGCCGTGGTCCCGGATGAACGTCAGAAAATTGTAAAAATGTAATAAACGAGCATAAATCCGTATCAAACAGTTTTAATTATACACAATTTATTTTCCCTACGGGTAACACCGCGGGGCACAGCTAGTATAATTACTTTCGAGATAGCTTCCATTGGATTCGAGACATTGATAACGCTATATCTACTTTCTTATTAACTATTCCGTACAACATAAGTGCAGCTGTTACAACCGGCCTAAATCTCTCGAAATAGCTCTGGAATAGAGTTTCGTTTATAACTGAATCTCTAGCCACGACCTTGGCGGAAGTAAGTCAGCCAAGAACAATCGTAGGCCGGGAGATTGACGGATTACTGAGAATCCGAGGAACTAAAACAATGCACGTGTTTTTCTGCCTGGCAACTTTCGAAAAATTCCTTAATAAGCGGTGCGTCGCGATGTCGCTTAGTCACTTTGCGTTGACTGACTTGATTAAGTAACTGAGTCACGGAATAAATTGCATTTTTTGCTGTAAAATGCCTGCTACACGGTGCATTCTTCACGTTTTGTTCTTCACAACGTTTTGGTCCCAAAGGTACAGTAATATCGGTATAATTTCATTCTTTATGTACAATAAAGTGTTCTCTATCTATAGTTTACATTTTCGCTTTTTTCGGACAGTTATATAAGTTAGTTTTTTTTTTCTAATAGAACAATAAAATGAATTTATTTATTTATTTACAATTTATTTCAATAAAACATTTTTCTTTTTGTCCCTAATTTTATTGATAACATAGAAATACGTAAGAAGAACATAGAGCATATTTTCGCACTGTAAACAAAAATCCTCAAATTAAACGTAAATAAAAAAATGCCCGTTATTCACTACTCTGGCTGTGCAACAAAGTGTTCTGTGTCTATCTATTTGAGCAGGGCACTATCAGTATTCATTTGATGCAAAAGTAGTCGTACAAAAATACTGAAGCGCCTTGAACATCCTAATACAAGCAAATTTTATGCCCCCGCCTCCCGGCCTAGCGTCTAACCGATGTTTTGCATGCGGTCTCCGCGGGGAACTAAGTATAAACAAACAGCCGAGCAAGAGACCAGTGTTGCCACATACACAGTGTGGGGCGCTTATTGGTATCGTATGGTCGCCTTGCACCACTGTCTCAAATATGACTTAAGCAGCATTGACTTAAAATTCTATTTCTAAATTAAACTAATTCTAAATGGGCACTTTGTAAGCTTTACCACTTTACTTTAGCCCCGGTTTCTGGTATACTAATAAACCATTAATCTACTGTAACAGCTGTCGAATTGCGTACAAAAAATAAATTTGACACCGGTTAGCAGTAGTTTAACAGATTGTTAGTGTACGATAATCTGGGTGTTAGAATAATACGTTACAGTTGTCATTACCTACTTGTAGTCTACACTTTAAAAATAAAAACACATTTCCGAAGACCATTAGTATCAATTTATTTGCCAGTGACGTCTAAAAAGTAAGTCTTGTAGTAGAATTTTGTCACAATCCAAAATAAATATACAGTGGGTGACGTAATTTAAAATGTTGAGTTCAAAAATTATATTTAATAAAGAAGAATAAAAAAAAATTAAAAAAATGGTGTTAAAACGTTACACCGTCACAAAGTGACGTTTATTTAGTCACGGAAGTGAAGTAAGACTATTAGTGAAATTCCGCTTTTATTTCGTTTCGTCACATTTCTGGAGCGTTGCGTCCGGATTTTCTGTATCATCACTTAGCAACACTGCGAGAGAGTGAGCCAACAGTTCACAGACTATTGCCACATGCCCTGTAGCCGAGACAGCTGAGAAAATACTGGGACGACCTTGTGGGAAGTCGGGATTTTTGGATCTTGTGTGTTTGCGGCTTAGGATTATTTTACTTTCTTGCGCTTGTTTATTCAATTTTTGGAAACATGTGGCTTCTATTAGGATTCAAGACGGTGACAAAGTTTCCGGTTGTGTTTTGCTCAATCTGTTAAAGATCCTCGAGGGAAGATTTGAATTTTAGTGCTAAGGCCGTTCGTGGCCTGGTCGAATCGAGTGGTTGGAATCAATTACTTGAGTTAAGCAACAACAAGCGCGGTCAGGTGCAGAGTGGATGACCGTCCCGTGACTACCGCTAATGGCATTTTTTCAAGCGCTTCCGTGCTTCGCGAGGCATGTTAAACTTTTGGTGCCGGTTGTCATTTAATGGCAGTCGTTAAACCATGTCGGAGGCCTTATGGGCGGCTTGAAAACTTCTGACAGTAAGGCCCGCCACTGTCTTACAATCCTTCACCTACCCGGACTTGGCCCCCGTGGTGGAGTATGGCTTAACCGTCCAGCGTTGCAGGAAGATACCTGAGCCCCAGACGTAGGGACATTCAAGGTTTGATATCGATAAGGCCGCCGTCTGTACTCTAAGGTTAAAAAATATTTGTGTAATTTCCATTTTTATATACAATAAAGTGTTCTCTGTCTATCTATCTCTATCTATCTATCCCGCTTTGCTCCTAAAATTTCGTTCCTAGTTAGATTTCATTAGCCCACCTTACTTTTGTTTTATATTTTATTACTAGCTGACTCAGAGAACTTCGTACCGCCTAGCAGTCCCTCCCCCTCCCCTGAGGGATTATATGACATCCTTAACCTTTAAAAATAATTTAAAAAAAGTTCTTTTAGACAGACAAATAAAGAAATAATATAAATAAATGATATTATTAAATAAATTGTAATAGATTTAGATATTTAGCCTTGCCGAAGTATATTAAGTAGGTCACAGACCTTCAAAGCAGACCGAAACGATTTAATACTTACATTGAGTTTATCCTACATGTAAAGGAGCGACTAATTTGTAAATATACAAAATGAAAATTGCCCTAAAATGCCACAGTATGATGACTGATAACGATAATGTTAAAAAAAAATTGCCATATTTCTATATTTACTTATATCCTAAATTTTTAAATTATTTTTATACAAATAAAAAAAATATGATTATTGAAAATATGTATTGATGTCATTAATTAATTAATTTATTCGGGAGCTGCTATAGCCATGTTTTATTATGGTTCCAATTCAATTTTATAATTATATTAATGGTAGTTTTGATGTTGATTTGAATGCAACTTTTACTTTTATTGATATGTCAATTATTTAATTTAACCCCTGAGTGAGTGTATTAGTATTTTATTTATTTATTAATTTTATAGACACGTAATTGTAATTGATTGATTTTTATAATATCTTGTATTTAACAGGGATTTGCTGAAAATCAGCGTTGTGTTCAACACAACATTTATGCTGAGCGAATTCCTTTTTATCAATGTCCTAAGTTTGTATAATAAATTATTAAGGTTTTTTTTTAATGTGATAATGATAAATAAATGTTTTTTCAATTTCAATTTCAATTTCAGTCGATTCTTTATTTTTTTATTTCCCCTCCGTAAAAACCATCCTCGTACTTCAAGGAATATCCAACCAAACACAAGAATTTACCTAATCGGTTCAGCTGCTTTCCAGATTTGCGCTTACCAGCACATTCAGTGATTAATTTTTATATTATAGAAAATTACGTATTTTTAAGTTACACCTACGTAGATAAAACGGTAGGACTTAGCTTTGCAGGTCATAGTATATCAAATTTAGATCCATGCCTTATTATTACCATTTTGTACAGATAACGTTTTCTCACACCCTGTATGTAAGGACTTTCCCTTTGTTTCACTAAGCGTACTAGCAAGGACCCCACCTTAATCATCCTTACGTTTCTCCACAATGCATTATTTTTACTCAACCACCTACGGCCGCAACAATGCATCGATGTATTCTCCTCATAAAGGATTCACAACAAAAATACACACAATGCTCCGCCCACTCGCATCCACGTGTGGTCAAACAAGACGGGGCTGCTACTCCGGATACTGACCTTAGCAACTATTAAATCTTAGGTTAGTGTTAGTTAGGTGTTCCCGAAGAGATCGCTCTTGGCGATAATACCGCCAATCCGCTATTTGACTCTCTTTTCAAGTAAGTCTTAAACGGTAAGTCTTAACTCTTCCATTAGACCAAAAAATATTTTGATAAATTTTTTGAGGACCTAAAGCAACATAAAAATATATTTTAATACTTTATTTTCCTAAACAGCCAAAAACGCGGTCAGGCATTTTAGTCTGTGGTTTGAAGTCCAAAAAATTGTAAACAAAGTTTGACATTCAGTTTTCTGTAAGT
The DNA here is from genome assembly GCA_934045075.1 of Yponomeuta sedellus. Lineage (NCBI taxonomy): Eukaryota > Metazoa > Arthropoda > Insecta > Lepidoptera > Yponomeutidae > Yponomeuta > Yponomeuta sedellus. The sequence continues at coordinate 24,913,642 of OW203722.1, read as the reverse complement.
GATCTCTGAGCATAGTGAAAAATAACAACAAAGCAACCATGATTTCATCGAATTTACATCCAAAATATACCAATTAGGTATCATTATTGCATTGTTCGAGAGTGAAATGAAACACGTCAATAAAGACTCCCGGGAAGTTGTGCATTCGTGTACCCAGTGAAATTAACATACGAAAAACTTGGATCAAACTTGCCAAAAGAGACCCCGACTTTTTAGCAATTGAAATTCGAGTGTCTTTATGTGAAGATCACTTTGATGTAAGTCCTATAATAATCAATGTCCACTGGCTCTGGCTGAAAGATGTTTGTTACATACTTTAGATGGGTTCAAAATGGCGGATAGCGTTTTCGCCGTTACAAACTAAGCGAGGCAATTTTTTTTACTTTACAAATTTGACAGCCATCCTGCATACTTACTTAGCAAAATGAATATATTTCGGTTTCTTTCGTTAAATACTGTAGGAAATATTCATTTATCGTGTCAAATTTGATACGTGTCAAATAGCGGATTGTATAACATATCTTACATTTAAGAAATTATGGTTGTATTCTTTTTCTGGTTATGCAATAAAGTATTTTTTATCTTTCTATCTATTATCTCTATATTCAGGCTAAAATCTGAAAGGTTTGATAACCGCGATCAAGTGATTAATATTATTGATTGATATCCGGATTAATAGTACAAAAAAATAATGTTATATTTTTTCATTTCTTTCTTTAAGCAGTCTGATTCAGATTCTACTAATTACTTTTATTTACAATTAAACTATTACTGGCTGTACTACTATAATTAATGATACCAAATTAGTCAATTTTATGTACCACCGTTTTGCCGGTAAAGCGAAAATAAAGGAACGTAACAAATACTATGTATGTATGTATGGGGACCTTTTTATTATTTTCTTGTTTGTTAACATTATAATAATGCATAACATTTTGTTCAAATTTCAACAAACTACCTATTACAGTACATGAAACCAAATCCTTTATAGACCAAAGTTATGTAATTACTCACACAAAGGACTAAAAATGTCCTAAATGTCCTTAGTCTGTATTAATAAAGCGATCTTGCCTCTGACATTGCTCGAGTCCCGGCATGGGTGGAATTTTCAGCCTCTAAATAAGTTTTTAATAGTGTATATGAATATTTATTATTTTTTTAAAAACAAAATATAATTATACCTATTAATTACTCTCATGTCTCAGTAGACCCCCTGGCTCTTAGGCTTACAATTTATTGCGCGTGCAATTACAAGATGGCCGCACAAAAATGCCTCCACGACGCATGCGCCCGACAAAAGACTGTCAGCGCCGGCGCATACCCAGTGACAAGTTTACGAGGTTCAAGACACTACGCGCTTCACCAAGCCTCATCAGGAGATTTAGAGGCAATCTGTTATAATTATATAATTAACTAAAATTGCATGACAATTAATTCAATTAATTACTGTAATGCATACTTTTATATAGCACTTTAAAATATTGCGTGCCCTACAGGGTCTGCATAGATCTTATCAAATAACTGTTAAGTTATAATGTAACAACCTTAAAACTCGTGGAATGCATTAAAGTCTTGAGTATAATTATAAAAAAATAAATTACGATAGATGTATTTTTTCTTACCCTTTAAAGTCAGTTTTGAATAACAAATAGGTACTAGCTGAATACAAGTTCAGCACCATAATGTCACACAACGGATATACATTTCACTATAGAAAAACTGATCAAAAATTAGGCCACTTTTTTTCAATTCCATTCATCATTGTAAAAACAAAATGTTTACTTAATGAATGACAAAGTTGTTAATTTCACTATTTATACATTATGTGGAAAAGAAGCAGACAAATAAAACTCCACATATATTCTTTTAAAAACAGGTTTTAACTTAATAAACAGTCTGCTACTTAAAGTTACATTACACTAGCCATAGTCGTCCCCGTCAACATTATTTTACTACCAGACTTCGTTGTCTTCAATACTTTAAAAAACTCAAACTAAATATTTTTTACCTAAATAATGCTCAACTCAAACTAAAAATACTATACAATAATACTCTATGTTTGTGTCCTACTGCTGGGCAAAAGCCTCCGTAAAAAAAAAAATACTCCACACTGCTGTGTAGAGTATTATTGTATAGTAATGCATAGTATTTTTAGTTTGAGTTGAGCATGATTTAGGTAACAATCCGCGTACTAAGGGCTGTTGTTAATTAGTATTGTGAATTGTGGCAAGAAGGAACGTTAATGTATAACGCAAAGGACCAGATGGGTGTTGGTATGAGAATAGCACTTTTATAGGTTTCGGTGAAAGACGCCAGTTATATCGCAAGATGGCTCTTTCTCGCTTTGATAATAAACTGTGACCACTGTTTATATTATTTTTAATGCACTAACCCGTGCTAAGGACAATTTTAAAAACCAATTTAGAGGCTAAAAAATCCAACCATGCCAGGATTACGTATAATATTAATAATATTGGCCTTTTTGCATCTACTTAATGAGATGATTTATACAGCGTCCAGTGGTATCTTCCCTCACACTAGATGGGTGAAGGGACCACTCCGACGCTGTAGTGCCTGGCACATGGTTTTATAGATGGTGTAGGCTTGCCCAGTACCTATACCATCCAGACAGAGTCGGCCTAGCCGTATTACGTAATCCCGCACGTATTGACTAGCCAGGAAAGACTAGTCAATACGTGCGGGATTACGTAATACAGAGAATATTGTAAAGAGGTTTGAAATTTCACTGATGCCGGTGAGTCGCCCATTAGCTCAGTTGAAAAGAGCGCTAGCACGGATAGCCAGAGGTCGCGGGTTCGAATCCCGGCATGGGTGGAATGTTTAGCCTCTAAATTGGTTTTTTAAACTAAACTGTATGTTTTTACTAGTGATAGAAGTGATTTAATACAGGTGAAATCACAGAACATAAAAAAGAGTAGAAGTAGTATTCTCATAGTATGAAAACCAGTTTGACCAAACTCGCACATATAAACCAAACGCACACTATGAATGCTAAACTGCCATTGGTAAATAAAGACAATGCCAAAAAGGTCTATATCATAAAAGCTCCAGTTAAATGTGAGCATTTTAGTTACGTGAACAAGGTTCAAAATGAATTGACAACAATGAAATTAAGTTTGTCTACACTAGATGGTACTACTACCGCGTCTGGTCTTCGAGAAGTTTTCTGTTCTGTGGGTCAAATAGAGTTTAATATTATGTTCTTGCACATAACACTTTAATGGGACTTTTCGTTGTGTGATTTTGTATTAATTCACACACACGATGGTATTCTATTATGATTCCAAGGAAACTTAATGCTGCGAATACAGATATACTCATGTTCATGTATCTGGTATCAACAGAGAGAACAACTGTATTTTCAACTGTATCTTGTAAATATTACAAGACAATGCCAACTATTGTATTAGTACCTATTTCTTAATGACTCCCGATATAAACTTATTGAAAAAACTTTATGAAAAAACTTGATTGTAAAACAGGGTTAAAATGATGGTTACTGGCTCCTAAATTAGGATTCCTTATGCTATAGGTAGTCAGGCTACTTCCAAATTAGTTTTACAATACATAATGAAAATAATTAGAAACTAAATTTTATTATTAGTACATTACTTAATATCGTGACATCTCAACGTTATTATGACACCCCCCAATAGAACTCGTACGGTATGGTTTCACTCAGTCCAACCTCGTCTGATGTCTTTAACAAAACAAAAGAGAGTTCAAGTAAAAAAAATGGCTATTTTAACTCCGTCATAACAAAGTGCTCATTATGTCTTAACCCCTAACTTTCGAGCAGTTTTAACGACTGCAACAGGAAATAGAAGCTCAACAGAACGGCCCTTGAAACAGAGAGTTCGATGTCACCCAAAACGATGCAATGGGCCTTGATTATGTAACTTAACACTGATACATCTGTGTAGTAAAACGAAATATCTATTAATAATAATAATAAGTTTATTGACCATAAGAAGTGTTTACATACGGGCTTATGAAATGAAAATGAAATGAAAAGGTTTTATTTAAAGTAGCACAGAAACTGCGGCTTAATGAACGTTACAATTCAAACTAGGTGTCCATTTCAAAAACTAGTTCATTTTGGAGAAAAAATGGACAAAAAACTCCAAACTTAGTCTTTTCAAAGTTAATTAACATAGCTTACACAATTATTATAAAACATAGAACTCATACATTGTACTGGCTTTAATTCCAGACCTCATTGTCATCCAAATAATCCTTTATGTTATAGTGCTTAGCTTAGTTTAATAATTTCATATGCTAATGCTAAAGTAGGGGTCGTTGATACCTGTACTAGTTAAAACTGTATTACAGGTGCCAGCGCCTTCCCAATAAAGTTGACACTATTTATTCGAGTTGACGGTAGCCCTTATATTGGGTTGCCATTATATTAACATGTAATATAGTTGGTATATTTTTACTATGCAAAGATACAATGAAATTTTATGGAACTAGTTACAGTTTAGCAACTCGCTTATATTAAGTTTAACAAATAATAAATAAATAAATATTCATGGACGTATTACACAGATCTCGTTAGCCCTATACTAAGTACAACTAAATGACTTGTTATAGGTGCTAACTCGACGATAGATTTAATACAATAAATACATAGATAACATCCAAGACCCGAGTCAAACTAGAAAAGTTCGTTTCCTAGTTTGACCCGGCCGGGGATCGAACCCGAGACCTTCGGTTTTACAGTAAACAACTTTATTACGTAGCTCAATATCATCATCTATTGGACAATTACGTAGCTCAATATCACTGTCACATATGAGATGAACACTCAAATTCGGTATCCACTATTTGTGATACATTTACGTCTCATACTTATACGGCAGAGCTAAGTGAATATTCCGCTTTGGCACACAGATGTATACATGACAATTTACATATTCAAGGTGCAGGTATCAAACCCAACATTTTTAAAAACCTATTTAGAGGCTAAAAATTTCACCCATGCCGGAATTCGAACCCGCAACCTCTAAATAGGTTTTTAAATTTGTTCCTTAGCACGGGTTAGTGCATTAAAAATAAAAATAGTGTAATCAAACCCAACATGTTATGTTGTAACGGTGTAAACCTCTTCACACCATTTTTATTTCTCTTTCTATCTATCATTTTCAAATATTTAAATAACGTCACACATTCTTCGATTTCCCTCATTTTTCACCATTACTACTTTACACTTTGACCAGATCTGACTTTTTTACCTGCTTCTCCGTTTATCCGTTTTTATCAGTTGTCTCCACGTTGGGCGCCAGTGTAACGTTGGATATATTTACAAATAATAATAAACTCTGGAACGACTTCAGGTGTGGTTTTATTTGTAGATTAGTAGTATAATATTTTAATAAAACAGAAAGCTGGATAGAAACGGATCTTACTCTGAGAAATTTTAAAGCCGCCCTGAGGCCTCTAACATGGCTTAACGACACTACCTCTTATTTTATAGTATTTAAGGTTTATTTCAGTTTGTTTCATTGCGTCTCCATGAGTCCTTTAACGTTATGACTGATCGAGTCTAGTGGAACTTCTGTTGCAAAGTAGCTATAAGTATTGTGACTTCAGTTGACAGAGAGCAGATGGCCGAAGCAAAACACAGAGACTGTTAAGTGGCCCAGCAGATATCCAGATTAGGAGAGGGTTCAAGACCTGTTTAATTAGGATCATTAGACTCGTTATCCATCCATTCTTAATTTACTAGATACTAGCTGACCCGGCGAACTTCCACAGATCCGTCTATACGATTCTTGTTAACATGACAACACAATAAATAAACATCTTAGAGTTTAGCTTGAAAGAAGTCTATAGTCCACGGCATTACCAGCGTGCCAGTGCTTGTTGGCGTGGAAATGAAGAGGCTTTTACCCAGCGGTGGGGTTTGCCGGGCTGATGATGGTGATTACCGGGATATCATTAATTTATTATTATTATTATTATTCATTATCATTAATTACCCAGCTTGTATGCCTTAGTTAAAATCGTTGTCTATCGGCATGCCAAGTTTTATGTCATTCCAGTTCAGTCGTTAATGCGTCATTAGTTACAAACTTTTAAACTTTTTTTCTGGTCACTATGCATATCAATACAGTATCGAGACGACCTATCGAAAATTAGTTTTAGAATCGTCAGTTGGAAATACCGTACTTAGCACTATAGTTTTTTAGTTTTCGAAGACTACGAGAGGAACGTCTGTCTGTCTGTCCGGGGCTTGGTATAAAGACGACCAGACGACGGTGAAATTTGGCATAGACATACAATTTGATCAATCCGACAAAGTGTTACAATTTTTTTTTTGTGCCTAGTTACACCTAAAATAGGGATCCTTTTTTTCTCGTCTACACCATAGGTGTATGATATTATCCTTCAAAAATATCATAAGACTAGAAAAACCAGCGTATTCCATCCGAATGAATTCCATCACTTTTGAAATCTGCATTATCCAATTCATAGGTATAACATGGGTACAACGAAACCTTCCCGATACGGCGACACATTTCATTTCCATACGCCCCAAACAAACCGTCGCAAACCGTATCCAAGACATTACCGCTCTTGTGACCTCTCACACAGAACGAAAGTAAACACGTACAGATGGTTGGAGACAAACCAAACCACTCCGCGTCACGCTATCTGATATAAACCTTTTATATGTCCCCGCTGCTGAGGCACGGGTCTCTTCCTGCATCGCAGAAAGGTTAGGCCATACCTTTGGGGTTAAGTCCGGGTTGTTAATGCTATCTAATATATGATGATATCAACCCTATGTATTTAAAAACCTATTTAGTCACCCATGCCGGGATTCGAACCCGCATATAACCCTATGTATGTCCCCACTGCTGCGGCATGGGTCTTTTCCGGCATCGCAGGAAGGTTAGGCCCTGATAAAAAATATCAGTCGTTTTAAAAACAAAATCTCAACTGCGTAAAACATTACATGCCCAGTGCCACTCTCACAGGTAAGATAAATCTAATGACACATCTTAAGCTAAACACAGAAAATCATTAAGGCTACAGAGCGTAACAAAAAAATACACATGCATACACTCGAAAAACAGAAGCGCGCCGAAGCTTCTTTGCATTCGTATTCTGTCTTCCCTCCCACTGCAGCCCGAAAATATGTTTTTCTAACAAAAGACGCCTGCCCTGGTTATGCAGTTATCGTATGCGAGTACACGGCGCGCAATATGCCAAGATAGTCCGGACTGGGGACTAGTTTATACGTCGCCGTGGAGCAGGCGAGGTTCGGCTGATGTAGGGACAGCGCTCTCGTTTTTCGTAGAGCGTTTTGTGAATCTTTTTCCGTGTTCTATGTATCGTTGCCAAGTGGTTAGAAATACGATCTGGAAAATCACAAAACGTATGAGGTTTGATTGTGGAAGTCCGCGTTTGTTTCATATACTTTGAGACTGATTGAGGAATTATGCCAGGATAGTTCTGAATAGGGACGAGATTATAAGTCGCCGAGGTGTAGGCTAGGTTTAGCTGATGTAGAGACAGCGATCCCGTTTTTCAGAGCACATTTTGTGAATATTTTTCCGTGTTCTATGTATCGTTGCGAAGTGGTTAGAAATACGATTTGAAGGGTCATAAAACGTAAGAGGTTTGATTGCGGAAGTCCGCGTTCATTTCGTATACTTTGAGTCTGATTGAGGAATTATGCCAGGATAGTCCTGAATAGGGACAAGATTATACGTCGCCGAGGTGTAGGCTAGGTTTAGCTGATGTAGAGACAGCGCTCCCGTTTTTCAGAGCACATTTTGTGAATATTTTTCCGTGTTCTATGTATCGTTGCGAAGTGGTTAGAAATACGATTTGAAGGGTCATAAAACGTAACAGATTTGATTGTGGATGTCCGCGTTTGTTTTATATACTTTATGTCTGATTGAGGAATTATGCCAAGATAATCCGGACTGGTGGGATGACAATCTGCGAAAAATTACTGGCAGATGCTGGATGCGGCAAGCTGAAGACAGGGCACTATGGCACTCGTTAGGGGAGGGCTATGTCCAGCCGTGGACTACATAATATAGCCTGAAGAAGAAGTCCGGACTGTGGATTAGATTATACGTCGCGGTAGAGCAGGGGTGGTTTGGCTGATGTAGAGACAGCGTCAGCGTTCGATTCCTGGCCTGGGTCAAACTAGAAAACGAACTTTTTTAGTTTGTCTTTAGTTTTGGATGTTATCTAGGTATTTATTTTATTAAATCTATCGTTGAATTAGCACATGTATGACAAGCCATTTAGTTAATGCATGCATTGCATTAGTTACAAGTCATTTAGTTGTGGTATGAGGCTAACGAAATCTGTGTAATATGTCCATGAAAATTTATTTATGTATTTTATAAATAAATTTTCTGTCCGACCCACTGACACCTTCTCATTATGATATTGATTTTTATTTTCTGAATATTATTATGACTATCGTTGCTAACTGTACCATATCACGACAGTGTTGTCAGGTAGAGTTGCCAGTGCAGTAGCAAGTCCAGCGGAGTTCTGCTCATTCGCTCCTGATATACGTTGCCCGCACGTACCCCCTTCATTTTCATTTGCGCCACATGACGCGCCAGCTTTGCTTCTGTTATGTTATGATACGAGCGGAATGGAAGTCGTTGTCCTTTGAATTGTTAGCAGTTTCTTTTGTGAAACCACAAGAGGCTAAATTGAGGCCCGTTGCGGGGATCTAGTCTTATCGTAGAGACTAATACCCGTATTATTAGAATTATACTTATATGTACTACATTTAGAGAACAGTAAAGGATACAGTTTGTTAGCTTATAGAATATACCTCGGCTATTATCGGATAGAATCGGATATATTCGTTTATTGTGCTGTATTGTTATTTATAACTTTACCTAATTTAAAAAATAATGAAGAAAAGTTTTATACAGAGCGGAAAGTAGTATTACACTCGTGTGCTTTCGGCGAAAACCGAAGCTTACTCTAGAGCGCGAGGTATATTCTAAAAGCTAATAGACTGTAAAAATATAGGCAAAAAGAGTGAAAAAGAAAAAAAAAACAATGTCCCAGCGTCCGAGTGGTCCCTCCCCCGTGAGTGAAGATGCCACTGGACGCTGTATAAATCATCTCATAACGTAGTTGGAAAAGGCCTATGTTTTCTAGCATAACTGCTAGAATCGTATGTGACTTCTTTTTTTTGTACTCTATAAACGTCCCATTGCAGGGCACAGGACTTCGATCAAAGAGTCAGTAGGACTAAATTACCACGCGTGCCCACTAAGTGAAGTTCGCTGAAGTTTTTGGACACCTCAGATACTCAGGTTTCCTCACGACGTAGAAACCGATGGCGTTCTAGGTAGTCACTATAAATTCTGTACCCAATAAAATTTGTCACATGTAAGGAATTATATTCTTTTTAATGCACTAACCCGTTTTAAAAACCTATTTAGAGGCTAAAAATTCCACCCATGCCGGGACTCGAACCCGCGACCTCTGCCTAACCGTGCCAGCGCTGTCCCAACTGAGCTAATGGGCGACTTACCGTCATCAGTGAAATTTCGAACCTCTTTACAATACTGTCTGTATTACGTACAGGCAGCGACATCTGGCTGAAGTAATTTGCATCACTTGCAGCCCTGAATACCTACTTTGCAGTTAGGTTTTACATCAGAATGATATCGCTGTACCCACATTATTATATTATTTTTAATGCACTAACCTGTGCTAAGGACAATTTTTAAAAACCTATTTAGAGGCTAAATAGGTTTTTAGCCGCTAAATAAGTTTTTAATATTGTCCTTAGCACGGGTTAGTGCATTAAAAATAATATAATGATTTGATCCTTGTTTAGATGGATAAAAGGTTCATATTTAAGTGGAACTTTTATAGTTGACAATTCCTGACATATTCTGGAACTGGAATATGTAGTTTATGTAAAAGAATTTTCTAATATGTCAGGAATTGTCAACTGCAATTTAAGCAATAACGGAACAAAAGCGGAACGACAACAAAAAAATTGACGCCGACTGTTTCCGCCGAAAAGGCGATACTATTACAACGCCACCCACCTCATTTCACGGCTATTAGTTAAACTTGTTACCGACGCCTGCCTCTCCATTAAAATGCAAATTTACCACCCCTGAAAATGTTTATCTACATGTCGGTGTGTATTTTTTTTCTCTTTTATTCTATTGCACAACGAATGGGCGCGTTGCGTTAAATTCGCGTGTGACAGAAGTACTAAAACTGGTTTCAAGTATTATGATACCTATAAGATATAAGAAAGATGTAGGATATCCTATTTTTTTATTTTCAATTTTCAGTCAGTTATGATATCAATACTTGATACGTCCCCACTGCTGAGAGACGGACCTCATCCTGCATGGCGGGTACAGGCCATACTCTACGACGGGGGCCAAGTCCGGGTTGGCGGAGGACTGTAAGACAGCGGGCCTTACTGTCAGATGATATCAAGCCGCTGATAACGACTGCCATTACGTGACAGCCGACACCAACGGCTTAACGTGGTTTATGAAGTACGGACGCGCTCGAAAAACATGCCACTAGCGGTAGTCACGAGATGGTCACCCACCCAGCACCTTACCACGTCTGTTGCTTAACCCAAGTGATTGATTCCAATCACTCGGTTACACAAGGCACCCACCACGAGATGGTCACCCACCCAGCACCTTACCGCGTCTGTTGCTTAACCCAAGTGATTGATTCCAATCACTCGGTTACACAAGGCCGCTTTATTTTCTTTCATTTAAGCATACTTATTTAATGACTCAAATCTATCAATATATGAGAAAGTAAGAGAAGTTTAATCTTGGGAGAAGTTTAAATCAACTGGTCTTGATTTTGGTTCAACTGGTCGTGATTCCTATTGTGACGTCATAAAATGCTACCGGCCGGCCAGTTGACCAGCGCCACAGCGTTTTCTGTGACCCGATTTACGTACCCACGTGCCCCAAATCAGCCTTCTAGTCCAATTCAAACTCTACCCATTGTTTGTGAGTTCCTCACGCTGCAGTTCCTAGAGCAAACTACGTTAGTTACTTTTTAGGATTCTGTAGCAAAGGGTGCCTGTAAATATGCATACGTATTTGTGTGTCCTTTTGTTTGTTCGTCTGTATGACTTATAAATATCTTTATTTCTGTAGGAAGCCATTTACTATTACTTGTCTGGAAATGACAAGAAATTTCTAAGCAACATAAAAATACAAAAGTTAAGTAGATTTGGTTTTTCTTAGATTTAATTTGTTATTTCATCTTATTACATAAATGTTTAAAATAATTGTATTAATATGTTGCATAGTTAAGCACAATAATAAGCACAAGAAATAAAAACCAGTCAAGGACGATTTGAAGGCTTGCTAAGGGCCGACTGAAAAATAACATATATTTGAGGTAAAATAGAAATAAATTACTACTACGCAATTAAGCCCTGAAAATATTTAAACAATATTTTTGCTAAATAATAAAAATGTACGTAGATTACTAGCCCATCAATTTTATTGGTCTTCTTCTTCTTCAGGCTATATTAGTCCACTGCTGGACATAGCCCTCCATTACGTTATCAACCCTTATATGTCCCCACTGCTGGGGCACGGGTCTCTTCCTACATCGCAGGAAGGTTAGGCCATACTCCACCACGGGGGCCAAGTCCGGGTTGGTGAAGGATTGTAAGACAGTGGCGGGCCTTACTGTCAGAAGTTATCAAGCCGCCCATAAGGCCTCTGACATGGCTTAACGACTGCCATTATATGACAGCCGGCACCAACGGCTTAACGTACCTTGCGAAGCACGGAAGCACTCGGAAAAATGCCACACTAATGCCACGGTAGACACGGGACGCTCACCCATCCCGTACCTTACCGCGCCTGTGTTGCTTAACCACGTGATTGATTCCAATCACTCGGTTCGCCTAGGCCACGAGCCCTCCCTTAATGAGCGCCATAACATAACATAACATTTACATACAGGCACGTACATTGCTTCTGACCCCACACTAGGATACCCTGTGTCGTCGGAATCAGAATCAGCGACATCACAAACATGTAAACATCCAAGACCTGGGTTTTTTTTTCCCAGCCGGGGTTCGAACCCGGGACCTCTTGCACGATAGGCAGATGTACTACCGCTGCGCCACAGAGGCCGTCAAGCGCCATCAATTTCATTCGTGTAGACATCTTTATATGTAACTATTTGAGAAAAAAATTACTCAACATTCTATCATTATTGCTATTTCAAACGTTAAAGTCTACGTCCATTCCGCCTCCCTTGCGTAATTAAGTAACAAACATACACTTCCACATCCTATCCTTCCTACTTAATATTATAAACGCGGAAGCTTGTAAGTATGGATGGATACACTATATATATATAATTTTTTTTTTTTAATTTTCTTTTTTTTTTACAGTGATATCGTTCCGATGTCAAAAACCTAACTGCAAAGTAGGTAGTCGGGGCTGTAAGTAATGCAATTTGCTTAAGTCAGATGTCGCTGCCTGTACGTAATACAGAGAATATTGTAAAGAGGTTCGAAATTTCACTGATGCCGTGAGTCGCCCATTGGCTCAATTGGTAGAGCGCTGGTACGGATAGCCAGAGGTTGCGGGTTCGAATCCCGGCATGGGTGAAATTTTTAGCCTCTAAATAGGTTTTTACAAAAAAATATGGATGGATGTTTGTTACTTTTTCAGGTAAAAAATACTAAATGGATTTTAATGAAACTTCACAATAATATAGCTTATACATCAGAATAACACATAGGCTACAATTTATAAAGATATTGTGTGATATTTTGTAAACGCAACTAAAAATATTTATAGAATAATTTTAATGTCACAATGCTACTTCTTTGTTTTTAAGGTAAACCTATGATTGGGCTTTATAAGTAAATTAAAACTGAATGTGTTTTATAAACTTAAGTGCCTTTTGGATTACTAAAAGAAAAAAAAAAGAAAACAAAACGCCACGCTACTCGAAATATGAATCCCGCGCAAAGTCGCGGGCGCCAGCTAGTTTGTAATATTAGTAAAATTTACGGAACTCTCGGTGTGTGCATTCGACTCGCACTTGGCCAGTATTTTCCTCCACTCAGTATATGAAAAAAAGTGTCTTATGCAAGTGGAAATTGTGTTCTTTCTTGGGGCTGTTAGTTTTTATTTCCTCATTTCTTTATTTTAAACAGTATTGCCGGGGCTGTGAGGCTCGCTGAGAGAACTTCAATAGTGAGGTTTAGGTAAAGTTAAGGGAAAATTATAACTTGTTTTTATAATACGTTTTTCTCTAAAAGTGAACATTAGAAATCTTAACAGCTGTGACAACTATTTTTAGGACCTACAGTCAAGAACCAAGAAAAAAAAGAAAAGAAAAAAATCCAAAGACTATAATAAGTTTCCGGCAAAAACGGACGTTTTTAGCGAAAATCGATTAAAGTTCTAGCCTATTGATCTTAAACGTCAACGTCACAGTTGTTAAGATTTCTAATGTTAGTTAATTTTTACAGTCTATTTATTCTTACTTGTCCAATTTAGTAAACAAGATTCTACCCTTAAACTGTGACTTTTTAGGCCAAAACTGCCATATTTACATAAATGAAGTAACCTGGAACACTCTTTTAGATAACACGCTGCCAATTTCATAAACACAGTTCATGATAGTTCATGAATTTGCGAGAAAATGTCTATAGTTTAGGCATCTAATCTCAATTTTAAGGTTAGAATCTTATTTACTAAATTGGACAAGTAAGAATAAATAGACTGTAGATAAAAACGTATTATAGAACAGGTTATGATTTTTTTTCATTGGTGGCGCCATTGAGCTCCCCGAAGCTTGTTGAGGGTGCTATTGATCTAGAAGATTTATTTTAAAATATTTTGGATTCATATTACATTTTGGTTTAAAGTGAAACGTCAATAAGTTTTTATTTTTCTTCTCTGTATCTGCCATCAGCCCTTGTTTGGCTATAATCAGATGGTTTCTGGGTAGATCTGGCGTTAGGAGTATAGTCATTGAATTTTTGACTATACATCCTCAGTAGCTTTGTCATCAATGACGTGTTTTCGCCTCAGTCGCCTGACATTGTCTGAGTGCTTAGTGCGAGTTTGACAGATCCAATCGAATAACTTTACTACCGCGTTAATCGAGCATTGATTAGTGAGTATGAGTAATTTAACCGTTCGAACTGGCAAAACGCTGTCACAGTACAACTCGCACTCGCGTTTATTCGTGTTTTGGCTGGTAAACGTGTTCACTTCTCAACGTAAACCATTACAACTCGCACTCAGCAATTTTTATTTCCATACTTGTCGCTAGGTGGCGCTTCCTCGATGCCATAGAAATATGAGTTTACGTTAACGCGATCGAGTAGTTAAAAAACTCGCACTAAGCACTCTGGTATCATGCAGTGCAGCAGCCAGTGGATTCTTGTGATGGCCCAGCGTTCTTTATACTTAAGCCCATAAAATTTTAGTTCATCAACCAACAGTCAATATGTTGGTGATAGTTTTTAGCTCAACCTGCCTTTTGGTTTACGCGGCACTTTTTCTATCTAGCAGAACAAATCAAGTGGATCTGAGGATTGACTACTTTGTTCTACTCAATGATGTATCGTTGAATTACATAATATTCATTTTTTTAGTTATGTAAGTTATTTGTAAGAATCTGTTCATAATTTTTTTTATTCAAACTGTTATTGATTTATGTATTTATATAGGAACCTCTGAAATTATCGTTTTCTATGTTTTTTTTTTGTATATCTACTTCCTTCTCTAATTTATTAGTCCAGTTTATCCAAAGGTTGTCTGAAAGAGATCACTTTTAGTGATAAAGCGTCTGTACTCTTAGGTTAAGAAATATCTGTGTAATTTCCATTTTTATGTACAATAAAGTATTCTCTATTTCTTTCTATCTTCATGCTACACATATTTCTAGAGTTACGGCCCTCACCGAAGTGACATATTTTTGTTTCAGGCGGTATTAGCAAGTAATCCCTTTTCACCGAACTCAAAGACGTTTGACGTCAATAACACTACTATCTAAATTGGACATTAAGTCTACAATGCCCCTTTGATTACTTTCCATTGAGTGGCCCTAATAAAATGCCATTTGCCTCCCTTCAAAGCACCGGAATTGCGAATATTCAGGCCGGAAATAGAAAACCCGCTTCCGGAAGTGACGCGCAGGTGAAGATTATTTCGCGAGAAATATGGCGGCAGTGCTGAAAATAATTTGCGGGTTTTGACACGTAACACTATTGGGGTTAGAGCGGGCACCGCATCTGCAGCAAGCGTGAATGAAATATTCATACTCTGTACCAGATTCCATATTTTCTACAGGTACACAAACTGTATTTTTGTAACTAGGGTCAAGATTATCTGTAAAAGTATAAATTTCTCCTTCTGCAATCGTTCCGATTTAATGTTGCGTGGAATAAATTGCTATCAGCAATAAGGCCGCCAATTGTACCTCTTCTTTTGTAACTGTTGTCTCTGTTATTATTTTCTGGTGTTTAGAACAAAGAATATTCTCATCTTATCTTATCTTAGGGTGCAAATTTATAAATAGCGCTACGAATTGAGAAATTTATAAAAACTGTTGAATTCATTTTTTAACAAAACTTAAAGAAAAGTTAACATCATAACACAAAACAATGGTGATAGAGAAACGTCGACAAAATACATAGAAACCTGGGAGCCGATTCTCGCCCTTGCGAAAAGAAAGCATATATATGCAAAATATTCGAAGGTATAGAGATAAACATGTCGCATACAAATAAGATAAGGTAACTCGACAGAGTCCTTAAACATTAATTTTTCACCGACTTCATTCCTTAAAAACCTATTTAGAGGCTATAAAAATTCTACCCATTCGAACCCGCGACCTCTGGCTATCCGTGCCAGCGCTCTTTCCAACTGAGCTAATGGGCGACTCACCGGCATCAGTGAAATTTCGAACCTCTTTACAATTACTCTTACGTACAGGCAGAGACATCTGGCTGAAGTAATTTGCATCACTTGCAGCCTCGAGCACCCACTTTGCAGTTAGGTTTTACATCGGAACTATATCGCTATACCCACATGATTAAATTATTTTTAATGCACTAACCCATGCTAAGGATAAATTTAAAAACCTATTTAGAGGCTAAAAACGCGACTTCATTCCGTTTAAATTCAATCTACCACGGCATTCAGAATACAGATTTATGCTGTCGCTCAATTTTTTTGTATTTTTCAAGTCGTAAGTGTAAGTCGTAAGTGTCGCATACGAATAATTTGCCAATGAAGTGAGAATAGGCTCCCTTGTCGGAGACTTTCAACAAAACACAAGTAAGTGTATCCGTCATTAAGTAAATATCAGGTTGTTTATATTTACGGAAACTATCCTGATACAGCACGTAGGTGTGCGGAAATAGCGTTTTGCTCCGGTTCTTAGTTACAGGTCGACATATTTTTAGCTTAGGCATTTATACAAATAGTTGCCTTTCTAATTTCCTTCAGCAACATTCCATCGTAAGGTTGTCTTGAAGAAATTGCTTTTAGCAATAAGGCCGCCAATTGTACTATGTATATTTGCAATTGTTTTGTATTTGTTGTTTTTCCAGTGTACAATAATGAATATTTTTATATTATCTTATCTTGCCTTTCGGGCCATATCAACCCTTTGTATGTCCCCACTGCTTGGGCACGGTTCTCTTCCTGCATTGCAGGAAGGTAGCAGTAGTATTAGTAGCAGCAGGTGTTGCATAATTAGTTAATTAGGTTAGGCCATACTTCACCACGGGGGCCGAGTCTGGGTTGGTTGAGGATTGTAAGTGCCTTTTCACATGCACCCGGCCGCCGTCCGGTCGCTGGGACGGGTAAAGAAGTAATGTATCAGCTCGTCTCTGACACAGCTTGATGACTGCCAATTCATGACAGCCGGCACCAACGGCTTAGCGTGCCTTGCGAAGCACTTTGATAGTATAAAAAAAAACTTTACCCCAGACCTAAGTAAATTGTAAATATTGTAAACGCGAAAGTTTGTAAGTACGGATGATTTGGTTACTCTTTCACGTGAAAACTACTGAATGGATTTTAATGAATATACATCAGAATAATACATAAGTCACAATTTATGAGGATATTGTATGAGTTGTCCAAAATTAGGCGATAAGTGTTAAGTAAGTAGGAAAAAATCTAACCTGTGCGAGTATTCTGGCGTGCGCTACCAAAACCTTTTGTACGCCACGTTGAAATACTCAAAATAATAATCCTGCACAGACGAAGACGCGGGCACCAGCTAGTAAGTACATAATGTTTAATCGATAGCACAACAACTCTTCATCAACTGCTGTATGGTGTCGGCCTAGAGCATAGCACCAACCCAATTCTTCCCGCGGGTGTCGTAAAAGGCGACTAAGGGACACAAACCGGGGGTTAGGCAGCAGCGCCCCCTGCAGTACAATTACACTGAACTGCGATCCCCAACCCCCATGCCCAGCGTAGGGATTATGGGCATTACCCCCTATGATAACACAATGTGGCGCTCTTTAGGGGAGGGCTATGTCCAGCAGTGGACTAGTATAGCCTGACGACGACGACATCAACTCTTTACACTTTTTGTTGCAAAGTCAAAGACACCCGTGACGTAGGGTGGCGTCCACTTTAACATTGAAATTATTATAATGGTACGTACCTTTCCTTAATCCCTCCTGACAAATGAACCATCACGCCGCCGCACTAATGGAGTCGCGCAGGCTTAGTTAAACACGTGATTTCCCGTGGTCACTGCAAGTCATTCTGGCGTGGGGCATCGCTGACCCCGAGTAATTGGATTAGGGGCCGATCAGACCCTGGAATGTTAACAGCTACGATCAATTTGTAGACGAATCGTCGATAGGTTTTAGTTTTACTCAATCCGCTATTTGACACGTATCAAATTTGACGCGATAAATGAACATTTTCTATTTAACGTAAGAAACCGAAATATATTGATTTTGCTAAGTATGCAGGATGGCTGCAAAATTTTCAAAGAAAAAAAAATTTCACTGGGTACACGAATCCACAACTTCCAGGGGGTCTTTATTGACGTGTTTTTTTCGTTCTCGAACAATCAATAATGATAATTGGTATATTTTGGACGTAAATTCGATGAAATCATGTTTGCGTTGTTGTTATTTCACTATGCTCAGAGAACACTTACAGAAAATTTTATGTCAAACTTTGTTTACAATTTTTTGGACTTCAAACCATAGACTAAAATGGCTGACCGCGCTTTTGGCTGTTTAGGAAAATAAAGTTTTAAAATATATTTTTATGTTGCTTTTAGGTCCTCAAAAAATATAATAAAATATTTTTTGGTCTAATGGAAGAGTTATTTACCGTTTAAGACTTACTTGAAAAGAGAGTCAAACGGATTGCGTAAACAGTTGCAGCTCAGTTTTATTAGTATATTTTATCCGGGAGGAATTAGGATCCACCTCCGCTGTAGAAATTTAAGGTAAAAAAAAAGTAGTTTTATCACCTGGGCCGCTTTTCATAAAATTGCAATTGCTCATTTTGAAAGTGCGATGTATACTTTCTTATGTCTATAAACGTCCCACTGCAGGGCACCACGGCGGATTGGCAACTTCAAGCGCTGTGGTTTCGAACACCTCAGTCAGACACTGGGGTTTCTTCACGATTATTTTCATAATGCTGTGTGCTGCTGTGTGGTGTCGGTGTCAGGTGTCGTAAAAGGCGACTAAGGGACACAAACCGGGGGGCGGGCAGCAGCGCCCCCTGCGACAATCCCACCGAACTGCGATCCCCAACCCGCATGCCCAACGTGGGGTTTATGTGAATTACCCTCTATGATAGCACAACGTAGCGCTCTTTAGGGGAGGGCTAAGTCCAGCAGTGGACTAGTATAGTCTGACAACGATTTTCATAATATTGAGTTACCTATGTAATTTTTATATTAAATTGTTGACAGAAATGTGTTTCCTTTCATTAAGGCGCTAAGCGGTGCTAACTAGCGTAACCAGTAGTAAACATATGAAATCTTCTTTATTAAGAGTCTTTGAAAAAAGTGGATATCAAAATCTCAAACAAATATATTAGCTCTTTTTAGAACCTACTGACAAGATCCTAGGTTGAAGAGTCTAGAACTAGCAGAAATCGATTGTTAATCCTAGGTTCTAGTTGTTAGGATTTTTCATGTTCACTTTAGATTTAAGCTGATTGTAACATAACATTTACATACAAGCACATACGTTGTAAATGGCCTCACACTAGGACACCCTGCGTTGTGAGAACCAGAAACAACGACAACACTAACATGTAAACGTCCATGACCTGGGGGATTTTTTTGTCACAGCCTGGGTTCGAACCCGGGAGCTCTCGCATGGTAGGCATATATACTCGTACTACCGCTGCGCCACAGAGGTCATCAAATTATCAAACAAGTTATGAATTTTATCTCATTGGTGGCGTCACCTAGGCGCCGCGTAACGCCTGAAATTTTATGACCTTCACCGGATTCTGACACATACATGCGACTCGTTTTGAAAAAAAACACTAAACCTCGGGTACGGAACTCCAAAAACAACCCAACAAAGTGACTTTTGCCGCCATCAGTGTTGGTCCTTCGAGCCGGACAAGCGGTCGCCTGCGGTTGACCGCCCGGAAGGAACTTGTAAGGCTCATCCAACTACCCTACTCTAGCCCTTATCTCCCGCGGCATAGATGCGAGTATCGAATAAACAGAGGTGACCAGTGGCGAGGTCCGCAGTACTTAATTCCTGCACGGTTAGCCTTGTTAGTGTCATTGTACGGAAACACGATTCGAAGCCGGATCGGTCGGGCGACTGACGAAGACAGACGGATTAAGGAAACGGTAGAAGACTTGAAGTGAAGCGCTCTATAGGGCTTGCGTCCTTAAAAATCGTCGTTTAATAGTTTAAGGGAAGGTCTTTAAACCTAAAATTTCACTAATTAAATTGTTAATTAAGACGAAGATGAAGAAGAAAAACACTTATTTAACGCCACATAGACATACAAAATTTGACAAGAAAAGGAAAATACAGAAAAAAAGCAGGAGTAAAACAAAAGCAGAAGAAAAGACGAACTACAGAATTTTTAAAATTATTAAAAATTATTCTATTATTTATCAATTATTTCAGAAAAATAATTTTAAAATTTATTTATTTAGATTTATTTTAAGAGTTTTATTATATTTTATATTATAAGGCCGCCAATTGTACTATGTATATTTGTAATTGTTTTTTATTTGTTGTTTTTCCAGTGTACAATAAAGAATATTCTTATCTTATCTTATCTTACAGATGAATGAAATTAACATAAATTCCAACGCTACACCGTATGTCGATGCAGCGGAAAAAAGGCCTCATACTCAGTATAAGCTGAGGGTTGCACCCACAACACTGATTTTCAGCAAGGGCCTTCTGGTGACTCACGGAGCATCAAAACGGAACAAACACGCACTCACACTCTCATATGCAGCCATACTTACACGCATACAAGCACACTCACAATTATATACATATATACATACATAGTGATAAATAATACACAATAATAATTACACTACAAATACTTAAGAAGATATTAATAAATACATAGAAATTTAAACTAAATTAAATACACTGTTTTATTTGTTGACTTGACTCGTGCGCAGGAATAATGGAAGTCATGCTGGAAGAGGAAAACTTAGAACTTCTGGGAAGTCAACAAATAACCTTTAAGATAAGATAAGAATATTCTTTATTGTACACCAGAGCACATATTATAAAACATGTAAAGATACAGGGTACAATTGGCGGCCTTAATGCTAAAAGCAATTTCTTCCAGACAACTTTACGACGGAAAGTTGCTGGAGGAAATTAGTTTCAAGTTAAGTAACGTTCTGTCACGCTCTTTTCTGGGAAATTTGAAGAGACAGCGTTAAGTATTTACTTAGCACAATTCTCAATTCAGAAATCGCCCCTTAATAATAATACTTACTTACCCCGCTGTCTCAGCGAGTAAGTGAGTAAGTGGGTCTCCGAAACGAGAAGTCGCCATGTCTCTGTCCTGTGCGATCTCTTACCAGTAAAAAATAATAACAATAGAGTTTGTTTATGTAGCTTTTAAACCACCCACTGCAGGGGTCCGGCCTTCTCTCAGAGAGAAATACGGGCTTAATTACCAAGCGTGCCCAGCGCGCATTGGCAAATTCAAGCGCTGATGCGATCACCTAAAACACTCAGTTTTTTTCACGTTGTTGTTTTTTCTTCGTTGAAAACTACCACTATTAGTAGTTTCCGACCAGCCATAAGATGGACAGAAGATCTCATCCAAGTAGCAGAAAGGCGCTGGATGAATGCCGCTTCTAATCGGTCTTTCTGGAATTCCATGGATGAGGCCTAGATGTCTAGCAGTGGACTTCTTGTGGCTGAATATGATGACAAGACATTGCATTAGAAATAACTTGTATAAAAGCGAGCTTATTTCTGAAAGAGTGCTCTGTAAAGAGCTTTCTTCCAACAAACCTTAGAGAGGGTCTAATCGCGATTATTTATTAGGTAAAATGTAATAACCTTATTTCCTGACGTTTAATATAACGCACCCTCAGAACGAAAGAGGCCTAAGTCAAAAAATAGTGAAATTGAGTTACAATCATAAGAGTCATAAAAAGGTATGCCGCGGACGGAAGATTCGCTATGCTCTTTTTTTACAATAAGTGCCTTTGTTTTACTATTCATCGGATAGAGCATACCTTTTTATGGGAGCCGATTGAAATGAAACCCCTTAGTGTTTGTACCCTACTTAAAAAATAATGTATTAATCTTAAGTGTACTAAATTACATACCTTATCTAAAACCACATACCTTGTATTTGCATACTTTTTGTGTACTCACTTATTAAAATAAATAAATAGAAATTAGCTCTTAAGTGTAACTGTCAAGTTTGTAAAAATTTGTTTATAATTAGTACAACCTATCGGCTGGAAGAGCGAACTCTTCCTAATACAGGTGTAAACTTAAAAGGAAGATTCGACTCTATCATTGTTACAACTGTTATAAATAAATAATTTTGAATTTTGAATTTTTTTGAATAATTATGTCTCTTTATGATTGTTAGGAGAATTTTTTTGAGTATTTAAACTATTTTTTGACTTAGGCCTCTTTCTTTCTGAGGGTGCGATAATAACTATGTACGAGTATCGCGAATCATTAAGAAATACTAGACCTTAGAGAGACGGGGGGCTTATTTCTTATAGGTTTTTAAAATTGTCCTTACCACGGGTTATATTGATAAACTATAATATAATTATAGTTTTTCGTTTCATATTTACAAAATTGAGATGAATTAGATTGAAAGCCAATCACACATTTCCATTGATAATTAAAACAAAATTAGGAATTATCAATGATAACTTTTATTATAGGTAAAATTATATTATTTGTTCAAAAACGTAATTACCTTATTTCCCGACGTTTCGATAGCGTTACAGTTGTTGTGGTCGCGGGTAGACTTTTTTTTTTGTAGTCGGTTTTTTTTTTATTTTATTGACAATTATTCTCTATGTGCCTCTCTCCCTCTCTTCCTTTATGTAGGTACATTTAGCTGAGCCCGACATATCACTCTGTGAAGACGATATTATACACGTAGAGCATAATCCTAACGGTCACCGGGACTCATCGCCGGACGCATCGACCAACTGGCGGTCGCAGAATTTACATCGCACCGAGCAATTAACGCGACAGAGGCGGCAGTCTCGCCGAATCAGCGGGCGGCCCTCGCGACCCGAGCAATCCGATTACGGTGCGACTGCGACGCGCTAGAAAGTAATTTGGGTGGATTTTTGCTTGCCATGCACGCTCTCCGCGCGACCGTGTTATGTTAATGTATTGTCAGCGCTCACGTGCAATTTCGGTTTGACGAATCGCGATTGCTAGCGAGCTAAAAATTCCGCCCAAGCCGGGGCTCGAACCCGCGACCTCTGGCTAAGTGTACCAGCGCTCTCCAAACAGAGCTAATGGGCAAATGCAGGTATCAGCGGAATTTCGAACCTCTTTACAAAATTCTCTGTATTATTTACAGGCAGCGACATCTGGCTGAAGTAATTTGCAGCCCCGAGTACCTACTTTGCAGTTAGGTTTTACATCGAAATGATATCACACTTCTTGTTGTCCTAGCTAGAGCCTAGAACTTTAATCGATTTCTGCTAAAAATGGCCGTTTTGGCGGAAATTTATTAAAGTCCTTGTTTATTGATTCTAAGTCATACACAGTAGGTTCTTAAAATAATTCTCTAAAAGTTTTCTCGTGTTAGCTTATAAAGTTATTTTTTTTCCATTAGTGGCGCTAGTTAGCACCATAAAGCGCCTTAATGAATGTTAATATTGATTTAATTCAGGATTCACTCACTTGATTTCGCTGTGTAAATCAGAGCGAAACCTGGTCGGACTCTTCCGACATAGAATCTTGTAAGTGAATCCGGAATTAAGTTAATGATGAAAGTTATTCATCATTTTGTTCTTCTCTTTAGGTTGGCAATAAGTTAACTTAAGTCACAATCGGATAAAGTGGTTTTCTTTTTAACAAATATGGTCAATGGCATATAAATATATATATATTGCAAAATCTTCTTATTCGTTCTTTCCTTTCTTCATGACTGAGGAACTCGATCATGAGTGGCCCATTTCCACAGCGAACAGTTTTCCGCCATGTGGACCGCTTGGTGCATGCTGCCACCGGCTGTCATATTAATGGCGTCGAACCATCTTGTCGCTGGCTAGTTCTGGTTCTTCTATCAATTTACATAACTATTAACAATTAACATGCGAATGAGAGTGGAAGGGCTGGTAAGGGACGTCCCAGACGGACTTACATCTACCAATCAGGGGATGTATTAGCAAAGGGAAAGATAAAAAGTACCCGGAACCGGCGTGCGTGCATGCAACGACTTACGAACGTTGATGAAGCAAAGGTGATCTGTCAGGATCGTGGCAAGTGGCAGTCCCTGGTCTCTGCCTACCCCCCTGGGCTACAGGCGTGAGGTTATACTATGTATGTATGTATTAACATTTCTGGCAATTATGCAGAGTATATACATTAAAAATAGTGGTCTGCATTTTACATTTTTAGATAGCGTATCAGCAAATTCCAAAAATTTCCACTAATTGAATTTTCGTTTGTTTCAGGTAATACTGCAGTCTCAGCTTAATTCTCTTTGCATTTGGTAATAAATTACTAATGGTTTTATATTTAAAAGCTCATTTACTTAACACAATCGGTAAACGCCGATTAGACTAATCTGTGGTTTAGATTTTACAAAGAAAACTGTAACCACAGCTGATTGCATAAACTAATCTGAGGAGTGCTTAAGAGAATTCGTGTTTTTATAAATAGGACTTTACTGAACTAGTTTCAATATTTATCATTAAATTCCTTAGCACTACCGGTTTAAAAAAAAATAAAGTCAATCTTCTTCTTCTTCAGGCTATATTAGTCCACTGCTGGACATAGCCCTCCCCTAATGAGCGCCATAGCGCAAGGTTGTGCCGTCATTAGGGGCCCCACGCTGGGCATGCGGGTTGGGGATCGCAGTTTGTTAGAATTGTACTGCAGGGGGCGCTGCTGCCCACCGCCCGGTTTGTGTTCCTTAGTCGCCTTTTACGACACCCGCGGAAAGAATTTGGGTTGGTGCTATTCTCTAGGCCGACACCACACAGCGAATCAATATTATTCAATCTATCTTATTTCATCTATATTATATAGTTAGAATATTTTCGGGGTTTAATCGCGTAGTAATTCATTTCTGTTTTAATTTATTGTTATTTCCATCTATATTAGTCCAGTGCTGGACATAGCCCTCCCTTAATGAGCGCCATAGAATAAAGTCAATAGTTCTAGATTATAACTAAGAGACATCTCATATCCCTAATAATGTGTTCTTTACGTATTGATTAATTAAATACATGCATGCACTCACAGCACTAAGCTGAGCACTATCTTTTTATAACATATTTGTCTCAATTTTTTGTCATAGTATTTACATGTTCTTAAATCTGTGTGGGATAAATAAACATTTTCCAATTTCAATTTCAAATCGTTTCCAATAAGCAAAAGTTCAAAAGTGACATTCTTTTCTGCTTAGATTTTTTTCTTTTTATGAGTCTGAAAATGTAATAAAATAAGTGCAACTTTCAAACTGTTAAGTGTTGAAAACCGGTAAATTACCGATACTAAAATATATTTCTTTAGTATCGGTAATTAAGAATAGGTTTTAGGTTTCCCTGAAAACCTAAATCTTTTTCACAATCGTTACAGGTAAAAAAAAATTAAAAACACTTCACACAATTAAATTTTAGTATTAAAATGACAATAACTACGTGTCTTGTTACCAAATTAAGGTGCCCTGTGCCATAGTAACCGGGCAGGGATACACAAACATGGAAATACACCTAGGCTATTTGTAAAAATGGTGGCCCCCGGTGGGAATGAAATCCAAGGCCTCAGGTATGGTAACCATTTGCTAAATTAATTAAACACGTCGATAGTAGCTTTATTTCAACGCGGGCGTCCTAGCATCCCGCGCCACCCAACTAATCTACGTCCACGTCGTGAAGTTGAGCTTACGGGTTTTATTTCTTTATTTTGACGTTTCCGTAACTGCTCCAATCGGGTTTTAGTAAACAAACTTGTTTTTTTTTTGCCTCCGTCAGCTTAATCTTTGTTTGCGTCGTCAACTCGCCACTGTTCCTTACGAGTACGTACGGATGAATATACACATCGTTAAGCTATGTCAGAGGCCTTATGGTGACCGAACCGCGACTATCGCTGGTGGCATATTTCCCGAGCGCTTCTGTGCTTTGTTACGTTGCACGTTACGCCGTTGGTCATGTAATGGCAGTCGCTAAGCCATGTCAGAGGCGTTAAGGCGGCTTGGAAACTTCTGACAGTAAGACCAGCCACTAGTCTTGCAAGCCTCCACCTATCCGGACTTGGCCCCGTGGCGTATACCTTCCCATATGGCCTATACCTTCCTTAGGAAAGAGACCCGTGTCCCTCGCTAGGGACATAACGGGTCGATGATTATAAGTAGGTACTAGTAGTACCTGAATGAATGTATTTTTAAAAGAATCGTCTATGGTGTAGGTAAGTAGTACCTGAATGTATTTTCTAAATCGTCAGCGCTCTTCGAAACACGACAGTGTATCCCTACGGAATAAAAAGCTGGTGATTGACGAAGCTGGCCCGGTTTACGATCGGGAGCCGATCGGTTTATAGCTAGCTCTACTTGGCTCTACTGCTGACGTCAATATCGGGACCTTACGA
The DNA here is from genome assembly GCA_934045075.1 of Yponomeuta sedellus. NCBI lineage: Eukaryota > Metazoa > Arthropoda > Insecta > Lepidoptera > Yponomeutidae > Yponomeuta > Yponomeuta sedellus. The sequence goes on along the minus strand of OW203722.1, from coordinate 24,887,322 downwards.
TACAATTAAGTGTGGTTTATTACAGCACAAGCTAACTATTTCTAACATATTATTTTTCTATTTCACATCTTGGCGGGGGAACGCAGGTCGTATATATAAAAATAAAACAATATAGTAATGCAGAATATGCTTATGCGGCTTAAACACTTCTGACGGTAAGACCAGTTGCAGTAGTTTTGCAAGCTTTCACCAATTCGGACTTGGGCCCCGTGGTGGAATATGGCCTATAACTTTCTCATTGAAGAGACCCGTGCCCTTCGGTGGGGACATAATGGGTTTGATGTTGATGATGCAGAATATATGGGTCCCACTGTAGAGTAGGTACTCTAGGGTTCTCTCTCATAGGGAGAGAGAGAGAGTGTGAGCATAATCGCCACGCGGCAAAATCAAGCGCTAAGTTATGTGAACACCTCAGACATTCAGGTTTTCACACAATGTTTTTCTTAACAGTTAGTCAGCGGTGTTGTTATTGGAATGTGTCGAAAAAAATGCGTTTACACATACCATGTTACCTATTAACTTGATTACAACTTCACAGATAAAATATATACCTACTTCGAAATGCGGTAATTTTTTTGTTACTTCAGAAAATGGGTGATTGAAACGCAATACAGTAACATCGATAGTAGAGGTACAGAAATCGGTGGCCAAACTTTGGGACGGTCTCCTTGGGTGAAAGATAAACAAGGCTAGCCTGTGACTGCGCAAATTTAGAACCATGTAGAGGTCGCTTTATTTTTACTGGTTGTGCAAGTGTTTTCTATCTATCTTTATTTTGTTGTTATATTCGTAGTCAGAAGTCATCTTAAGTCAGAATCAGATTAAATTCATTTCCAGAATCTCAAGCAGAAAGTAAAATAGACAGATAGAGAGAATATTCTTTTTTGTTCATAGTAATTACAGTAATAGACATTTTACATACCAAAATACAGTGCAATTAACGTCCTTATTACTAAAATCAGTTTTTTCACAAATAAGATAAAAATTAGATATGGGTAGTTGGTATAAATAACAAGTATTAATATGAGTTGAAAAGTTCTATACACTTACTTAAACCATATTATCATAATTGAATAAAGAGACATGCATTCATACAAAGTAACGAAAATTATAATTATGCAAATAGAAAATAATGACGAATAAAACTGTCCTAACAGTATTTAGTTTAGAGCATTAGGTCAGTATTTCTCTGGTCTACGCATTAATCTTTTCTGATTAATAGTAGCGGTTTTATAAAAAATATAAATGCATAAAATTTGATCTCAGAACGAAATAGAAAGAAAAATAAGTCTTTAATTGGTTTCGTTACACTTTCTGCAACTTGATGAACGTTACAAAATAAACTTGATGTCAATTTCAAAATGTTGATAATTCTTCAGGAAAAATGGGTAACGAAATTCCAATACATACTCGTAATATAGAGTTTTCTTACCGATTTTTCCTATAAAAAAGTACTCTGATTACTTCGAAACTTACACATATCGACGCAGAGAAAAAATCCTACATCCAACCACATATATAACTCATTTTGACCAAAGTGGCGCCTTAGCATTTTTTCCTTTCCACTGACGATACCTATATTTCAATAAAGTTAGTTACTCGGTTTTTCTTTCGTCCACAAGAAATTCTAGAAGGCGTATTCAAGGAGCCGCATAATAAGACAGCGTAGGCGTCGATTTTACGTCCCGTGCGGTCTTTATACCGGTCACCAGCCACGGAGAACAATCTCTGACCTTTCACGGAAGAAACAACTCTATTACTAACGCGATAAAGACCATTTCGTCGGACAAAGCGTTGAGGTTGCGTCGTTAGATTATGCCGGTGATTTTGCACACGACTTTCAGCGCTATTTTTAGGGGGTAAGATTTCGTTTTCAGCTGCAAGGTATGATAGTCGGTTTACACTATTAAAATAATGAGCACTCCTCGGGGTATCCCTGCAATTTCTCTTGTGTTTGCTTGCTTTATTTATTGTTGGTGAATAAGGCCACTGTTCAACGCAAAGTAAGGACTCTGGTAAGAAGATGACGGGGCATTTGCCGATTATGAATATTTGTCACTTTTTTTTGTAATTTGTGTAGTTTTACTATCTAATAAGCAGACAACATTATCGATTAAGGTAAATAACAGAAGCAAATGTACAATAAAATTTATTATATATGAATCACCGATATTACGTATGTACCGAAGCCAAGACCGGTTTTTAAAACATCCCTGACCGAAGCGCTCGTGGCAAGCTCGAGCCTTAAATTTATTATTTAGCCTCTAAATAGGTTTTTAAACTGGAAGCCATGTCAGAGGCTTATAGGCGGCTCGATAACTTCTGACAGTAAGGCCCGCCCGCTACTGCCACTGGACCTGACCCTGTGTATGGCCTAATCTTTCTGCGATACAGAAAGAGATCCGTCCCTGAGCAGTAGGGACATAAAAAGGGGCTGATATCATGTACTTAAATATTTAGATTGTAAGCCTGCATTATGAGGCTGATGTCACCGTAGGCGCCAACCCTCGGATCTCCTAAAGCGTCATCCAAATCAACCAAGTCGCGACGAAATCTAGAAAATTAATGTAAATTAGTCGTGTGAAGGTGCGCGCAGTTAGCTTTATACCACAACTGCTACCCACCACGGATTAGCGATCTCAAGCACTAATTCCATTTAGCAATATCAGACCGACACGAATTTTATTTATAACTTGGATCCAAACTAGAGTCTACTTCTTACTCCGAGAACTTTAAAGCACCTAGTCGAACCGAGTGATTGCAATCAATCACTTGATTATATTCTTTTTAATGCACTAACCCGCGCTAAGGACAATTTTAAGTACTTCAGCCAGATGTTGCTGCCTGTACGTAATACAGAGAGTATTGTAAAGAGGTTCGAAATTTCCATGATGCTGGTGGGTCACCCATTAGCTCAGTTGGGTGAGCGCTGGCACGGTAAGCCAGAGGTCGCGGGTTCGAGTCCCGGCATGGGTGGAATTTTTAGGCTCTAAACAGGTCAATCACTTGAATCAAGCAACAACAGGCGCGGTCTGGCGCAGGATGGTGGACCATCTAATTAACTAACTATACCCCCGTGCACCGAACACACCACATTGCACACGGCAAGATGTACAAATCGCAGCTCCTCACGTAGATTAATGAACTGTCCCGACTTGTGCTGGTTTTAATAAATGGTGCATTGAGTCGCGCCGGCGCTGTCATGCGGGCAATCTTCGTGTCACGCCGCCACTGGATGAATGGACGGAGCTGGGGTGGCTGATTAAGGCGGTCTGGGATGCTGACTAGCGCTGCAAAAAATGGATGGAGGTGGGGTGGCTGATTAAGGCGCTCTGGGATGCTGAGTAGCGCCGCAAAAAATGGATGGAGGTGGGGTGGCTGATTAAGTTGCTCTGGGATGCAGACTAGCGCCGCAAAAAATGGACGGAGGTGGGGTGGTTGATTAAGGCGCTCTGGGATGCTGATTCGACTAACGCCGCAAAAAATGGACGGAGGTGGGGTGGCTGATTAAGGCGCTCTGGGATGCTGACTAGCGCCGAAAAAAATTAAATCATAACTTCTTATATAATATTTTGAAACTTTTTTTCACTATTTTGAAAAGTTATGTAAAATTTAAAATTTTTAAAAACCTATTTAGAGGCCAATTTTCAGAATTTTTACAATTTACATAACTTTTCATAATAGTGAAGAAAAGTTTTATACAGAGCAGGAAGTAGTATTACACTCGTATGCTTTCGGCGAAAACCGAAGTCTACTTCAGAGCTCGAGGCATATTCTAAAAGCTAGCAGACTGTATCTATTAAGAGAACACATTATTGTACATAAAAATAGAAATTACACAGATATTTCTTATTCTTAGAGTACTAACGGCGGCCATATCACTAAAAGTGATCTATTTGTCCATTTTTTTCTCCAAACTGATCTAGATTTTGAAATGGACACGTAGTTTTACTTGTTAATTTCAATACGTAACAGTTTCTATGTACTTCTGAATTAAATACTACGTCCTTACTATCAGTGAAATTTCGAACCTCTTAACAATACTCTCTGTATTACGTAAAGGCAAGGCAACGAATTCTGGCTGAAGTAATTTGCATCACTTGCAGCCCCAAGTACGTACTTTGCAGTTAGGTTTTACATCGGAATAATATTGCTGTACCCACAAGAGGTTCGAAATTTCACTGATGCCGGTGGTCGCCCATTAGCTCAGTTGGGAGAGCGCTGGCACGGTTAGCCAGAGGTCGCGGGTTCGAGTCCCGGCATGGGTGGGATTTTCAACCTCTAAATAGGTTTTGAAACATTGTCCTTAGCGCGGTTTAGTGCATTAAAAAGAATATAACGTTACAAATAACAATACAAAATAAACCTTACCTTACCGAATATATCCGATTCTATCGGATAGTAACCGCGGTATATTCTAAAAGCTTACAAACTGTACTATTAAGTTTTAATTTCTTGCAATGGATTCTATCGTTAGCACTTTTAGGCGGGAGTTAAGTGGCTTTCAAATCGAATGCTGTGGTAGTTATTATGCATGTAGTTTCAGCTTAGATCTGCTATTCGCGTACTCATAAAGCTTTCAGCATACCAGCGCAACGTTGGGAGCGGTACGGTCAGTCTTACAAATCATGTTTACAGAATTCCCGGACAATAGTCAGACAGAGGTAGTCTGTCAATAATAGTCACCCCTTACGCTGGATGGATATCGTGCCTCGTTTGCACGTCTGTTTGTTGGTTGACTTGTTTACATACTTCGCGTGAAAATTGGATCGAAAGTACTTTATATGCCGTTGAAATTACTTGTAGCGTTTGTGAATAGATAGTTGCATTATTATATTATGTACGTAATACAGAGAGTATTGTAAAGAGGTTCGAATTTTTACTGATGCCAGTAGTCACCCATTGGCTCAGTTGGGAGAGCGCTGGCACGGATCTAGGGTTCGAGTCCCGGCATGGGTGGAATTTTGTAGCCTCTAAAGAAGTTTTAAAAAAAATATTTGAATTGCTAAAATCATTGTAATAGTGATCCGAATTAAGTCAATCAACACATCAATAACTGTAGCCAAAGGTATTGCAGAGCCAAAAATGAACTTTGATTACCTTGACAAGATTTTAACAACAAAATCGTAAAGATGAAACCTCTCTCTTTTACAGAGCAAAGCAAGGCAAACTTATTGTACGTGTTGTTTCTTATATAATTTCTACTGAAGGTTTCTGTGCAATAAATTATAATGATTATGGATATACGTCTATGAAGCGAAGGTGATCTGTCAGGATCGCGGCAAGTGGCAGTCCCTGGTCTCTGCCTACCCCTGGTCTCTGCCGAATACAAGCGTGAGGTTATGTATGTATGTATTATGGATATAAACCGTGTATTTTATTTGAAAACATAGCAAAGTAATATACGCGCCAAATAAAGAACCTTCTCCATTTTTTTGAGTCGGTTAAAAAGGTTTAACCGACTCAAAAAAATGATAATTTCGTACCAGGATCACGGCAACGAAACGTTAAGTATACGTCTTCAATATTCTGCTGGCTGTCCCAAATACAGATTTGTTGTCACTGTGTAGATTTATTATACATTCCATAGGTCTAACTGCAGTTACGAGTTTCGCGATTTATGAAAATACTCCGAAGCTTTAATAAATACTAATAATAATTCTAATAAATGTACATGGACATATTATACAGATCTCGTTAGCCCCATACTACGTAAAACTAAATGACGTGTATTACAGGTGTTAACTTGACGACAGATTGAATACGATAAATACATAGATAAAATCCAAGACTGAAAAACTAGAAGAATTCGTTTCTTAGTTTGACCCGACCGGGGATTGAACCCGAGACTTTAAGTTTTACAGTCAGCGTGCCAAACCGCTAAGCTACCGAGCCCGCAAAGCTTTAAAAAACTTTGGGGGTTTTGAGGCCTCTACCAACGCTAAACGCGGCAACAAAAGCACGCGCTCGTCAATCTAAACGCCCCACTCGCGGCAGCCGGGCACCTGTTAGCCTGCGATGATGCAGCAGAAAGCATTCACGGCGAGCTCGTGGCGTGGCGCGAGTCATTGCTGGGTTCGGTTTCACGAGGAGTGAGAAGGGATGTGGATGCGGCACAAGTACGCTGGTTTAGCTTTACTCTTTGAACTTTCAAACGTGCTGGTACCAGGATCTAATTCTTCATCACATTCCATTATTATTATTGGTCCAGCGGTGTCACGTCTGGTTACCATAACGATTCCTTATGGAGGCCACCGCACGCTTGTAGCCTCAATCTTGGTGTATTTTTTGTGATGTCCTTGCCTGGTTACCACAGCACAAGGTATCCTAGTTTGGGACCAGGACTAATGATTGTATTGTGATTTACGCCAGAAGAGTTTCGAAAATTGTGTGATAAAGCCGCGGCCCGAAGGCAGCGGCTTTCACTTTCATGTTACATTGTACTTTCACATTCAGCCAACAGAATGTAAATTCTTTACGTTGAATTAAATTGTATTGAAGTGGCGTGTCTTGGGAGAGGCCTATATTCAGCAGCTGGCTGATACCGGCTGATTACGGGGCGGTGGTAGCGGAGCGGTGTAGACAACGGCCTCTCAATCTGGAGGTCGTGGGTTCAAACCTCGGCATGACATCGACATAGACATCATTTATTGGTAATATTCATTACAAGTCAAGACTCCGTACATAATAACAATCCAATGTAGAAATAATAATCAAATTTACAAATGTAAAAAAGAAAATATTACATGTCAATATCATAATAATCATGTACCAATGACTTTGTTTTCTAAGTTATATACATTTGTGAAATTGTAGTAGCAATACCACTCGCCGACGGCGAAGGAAAACATCGTAAGGAAACCCTAGTGTCTGAAGTGTTAACGTACCTCAGCGTTTGCTACGTACAATGGCCCAACTATGAGGCTAAGTGCGGAAATCTCAGGTCTAACTAACTACTACTACCGGCTGATTACGATGATGATGATTACAAAAACCTGCAAAGAAAAATACTTGTCCTCGGAAAAGCGAATTTCTAAAATCACGATTCTGTGTAAAATCTAGAGGCAGCGTCGGACGTTGTTACGGGTGCGTACGAATTATGGTTCCGAGGCTCAAAGGGAAGTAAGCAAGCAATGCATTGGTGATCGACGTGCCGGTGATTCATTGCGGGTCACTTGCTGATCTCTTGTGTGCCAAATTCAAAATCTGTATTTCGCGGATATTCCTGAAACTGTTTGTCTAGCTTAGTCTGGCCTCTGTTTGACAGAATTGCTCGTAGACGTAGTCAATTTCATGTTATTAAAACTACCTGAGTTGAGTTCGTAGATATATCAAACACTTTTATTAATACTTTTGTTCAAATGCGAAAAAAAGGAAAGTTGTCTAAATCCATTTAGAGTAAAGTGAAAGTGAAAAAGATTTATTTACCTCACAAAAAAAAACTTTCATTTACATGTTCGTGGTAAAAAGGAATGGGCTCAGCTTTATTGCCGTGACTGCATACGTAGTCTGAGCACGGCGACTCATTGAGAAATCCTTAGATGTTTATTACTCTTTGACTTAAAAACTACTAAGTGGATTTCAATGAAACTTTACAATAATATAGCTTATAAATAATTTAATAATATAGTATGTAATATAATAAATAATATAATAATATATTATTTATTATAAGCTATATTATTGTAAAGTTTCATTAAAATCCACTCAGTAGTTTTTAAGCTTATACATCAGTACAACACATAGGCTACAATTCATAAAGATATTGCGTGAATATCTTTTAAAAAAAAAGAGAAAAAAATTTACCCCATCATCCTGCGTAGACAAAGTCGCGGGCACCAGCTAGTGCTGTAACAAATCGTTTCTCACATCCGAGTCCCAAAAAAACTAGTACAACCTACCTATCGACTTTTAGTTATTATTGTCATTTGTACGGTCAAAGAAAACGTGACTTAGAAAATACAAGGCCTTAGAGTGAGGTCCCCAATCCCTGGACAATGCCCCGACGTGATTACAATGTTAACATCGCATTCTTAGGCGGGCTTATAATTTTTGTTATTAATTTCCTCCGTGACAGTACCGATTGATCATTTCAGAAGGAATAGACGTGTTACTTTAGAAAAATACATGGAGATTATGATTATCTTGTAACGGTGCAGACCTCTTTACACCATTTTTGATATTTCTTTTTCTGTCTATCATTTTTAAATATTTAAATTATGTCACACATTTCGAAATTTCCCTCATTTTTACCCTTCGACCAGAGTGCTTAGTGCGAGTCCGCATTAATCGAGCATTGAGTAGTGAGTATGAGTAAGTTAACCGTTCGAACTGGCAAAACGCTGTCACAGTACAACTCGCACTCGCGTTTATTCGTGTTTTGGCTGGTAAACGTGTTCACTTCTCAACGTAAACCATTACAACTCGCACTCAGTAATTTTAATTTCCATACTTGTCGCTAGGTGGCGCTTCGTCGATGCTATAGAAATATGAGTTTACGTTAACGCGATCGAGTAGTTAAAGAACTCGCACTAAGCACTCTAATTTGACTAATTTACTTGCTTATCCGTTTTTATTTAGTTTTCTGTTTTATTGTAAAATACACATCTACAAATAAAGCCAAATATTTTGTATATGACACATCTATTTGGGCTGTTAATGAGTGGAGTATCTATTGGCCGGGTATCTGAATTGAGACTTTCTCTAAGTAAATACTTAGTAACATTAGGTCGCGCCCTTTGCTGAGAAATTCGAAGAGAAGGCACTAAGTAATTATTCTAGCTTTAAGAATATACCTCGGCTACTATCGGATAGAATCGGTTATATTCGTGTTATAGAAATATCGAAACTTATACTTAATTTTGAAATCAGAACTCGATCATCAGTACGAAAACCGGTGAAATTTGGCGAAAACCGAAGCCTACTCTAGAGCCCAAGGTATATTATTTATTTAAATTGTAGAATATTACAGTACATATAACTATTTCGTTTTACAATTAGCGACTATGTTACTAATAATTTAGACTTAAAATACACATAACATACAATAAAATTAAGATCCAATACAGTTTACACATAATTTAGAACATCCTTTCATTCGTCTCGTTCACAGTATTTCAGAGATTCTTCAGCTACATTCATCATCTTATCAGCAAACAGATCACACCCTGGTGCTGACGACAGAAGGGAATTGATCGAGGATATTCTAAAAGCTTACAGACTATATTTATATAAACCTATTTAGAGGCTAAAAATTCCACCCATGCCGGGACTCGAACCAGCGACTTCTGAAATTTCACTGATGCCGGTAAGTCGCCCATTAGCTCAGTTGGGAGAGCGCTGGCACAGTTAGCCAGAGGTCGCGGGTTCGAGTCCCGGCATAGGTGGAATTTTAAGAATCTAAATAGGGTTTAAAAATTGTCCTTAGTGGTTAGTGCATTAAAAAAAAAGAATATAGACTATATCGTCGGTATAAAGGTAAAACTCATTAACTGCTTTTTCATTTTTTTATTTGTAAACTGATAATTATTTTTGCCCAAAAATAACACTATCTAGTTTACTCATAAAAAAAATAACGATGGGTGAGCGTTTTTATTTCTGAGCTAAATATTACATTTAGTATCTCAAATTCACATTAGCGCAGTTTCTACGATTAGGCTTATTTGCAGTTACTGAATTTAACCTTTATACCGACGATATTTAAGTAACGTTTTGTCGCGTTCTTTTCTGAGAAATTCGAAGAGACAGCACTACAGTTAACTATTTACTTAGCAAAACTCTCAATTCAGAAACTCGCCCTGATACATTTATATAATTCCTTAGGATTTTAAATCGCCAATCCAGGTGTATTGAGTAGATAGAGATAGATAGATAGAGAACACTTTATTGTACATAAAAATGGAAATTACACAAATATTTCTTAACATAAGAGTACAGACGGCGGCCCTATCACTAAAATGAAAGTCTCTTCTTGACAACCTTTATTGTCTGAGTATTGTACACAGATAAATTAATTAATGTGAGGTATTATAGGTATTATGTGAATCACGACTGGTGCTCGCCGCGGATCGGCGATTTCAAGCGCTGAGGTGTGTGAATACCTCAAGAACTCCACTTTCCTCACGATGTTTTCGTCCACCGTCAGACAGTGGTATTCCTGCCATAAATTCACAAAAGTAAGTAAGTTAGAAAACAAAGTCATTGGTGCACTCCGGGATGCGAAACAACGACCTCCGGAGAGAAAAGCCAACTTTCTTCCGTGTCGCTACTAAGTATGCCATGCAGTGGGACTTATATTCGATGTCAACCATTGTATTTCCCCACTTATAACACTTATATGACACTTAACTTCGAAATCGGAACTAATATGACACTTAATTTCGAAATCGGAACTAATATGACACTTAATTTTGAAATCAGAACTCAATCATCAGTACGAAAACCGGCGAAATTCGGCGAAAACCGAAGCCTACTCTAGAGCCAGAAGTATATTCTAAAAGCTAACAGACTATACAAAATTGTCACATCCGCTTGCATATATTTGGATTGGATTTCACAAACAAAGCTCCTTCTAATGCTAATATGGGTTTTCACTGCGATTTTTATGGTGATCGGTCAGGATCGTGGCAAGTGGCAGGCCCAGGTCTCAGCCTACCCCTCTGGGATACAGGCGTGAGGTTATGTATGTAAGTATATACAATTTTTATCAAATTGCACTGTATATATTACAGCAAAAGTGTTTCTTTTATGGTCATCTATTTTGTGATATCAACCTTTGTGTGTCCCCTCTGCTGGGGCATGGATTTATTCATGCATCGTAGGAAGGTTAGGCCACACTCCACCACGGGGGCCAAGTCCGGGTTGGTGGCGGATTGCAAGACAGCGGCGGGCCTTACTGTCAGAAGTTATCAAGCCGCCTATAAGGCCTCTGACCGGGCTTAACAACTGCCATTACATGACAGCTGGCACCAAAGACTTAACGTGACTTGCTTAGTACGGAAGCGCTCAGAAAAATGCCTTTAGCGGTAGTCACGCATTGGTCACCCATCCAGTACCTGACCGCACCTGTGGTTGCTTAAGCCAATCACTCGGTTTCAATAGGCCACGAGCGCTTCGGTCATCTGTTATTGGAACAAAAAATAAGACTTCAGAGCTCACCACAGGATATTGTTTTATTCGAATCGAACCGAATTGATTCTAATGAATAATGCATCGCTTGCAACTTAGTTGTTACCTTTCTTTCGGGTATGTGGGCAGTTATTGAATGTTAGCGAGCTTTTAGTCTGGAGATACATATCAATACAATGCACCATTGTTGGTGTTACTGAGAACTTTCGGTTTAATCATGCCGGTCAGTAACACCTGCATGTAATCGTGGTCTAAGTATCTTATCTAATAGGTCGTCGTCGTCGTCAGGCTATACTAGTCAACTAGTCATAGCCCTCCCCTAAAGAGCGTGTTGTGCTATCATAGAATGCCCATAATCCCCACGCTGGGCATGCGGGTCGGGGATCGCAGTTCGGTGGAATTGTACTGCAGGGGGCGCTGCTGCCCACCCCCCGGTTTGTGTCCCTTAGTCGCTTTTTACGACACCCGCGGGAAGAATTGGGTTGGTGCTCTTCTCTAGGCCGACACCACACAGCATATCTAATACGACGCAAGATTACGTAACTGACTAATTCATTGCTAAGTATCAAGACCGAGAACCTTAGATTAGATTGAACTAGAAATCTTTATTGTATACACCAGAAAACAAAGTACATTAAAAAGCTTATATAATTATCTAAGTTAGGACCGGCGTGCACGTATGCAATGACTAATGGACGTTGATAAAGCGAAGGTGATCTGTGAGGATCGAGGCAAGTGGCAGTCCCTGGTCTCTGCCTACCCCTCTGGGATATAGGCGTGAGGTTATGTTATGAGAACCTAGTAATATTCTGATTTCTGTCATTTTGATAGTCTTTAAATGTCTCACTGTAGGGCACGGGCTTTCACCCAGAGAGAAAAAGATTATAGGCTTTATTACCACGCATACCTACTGCGGATTGGGAATTCCAAGCGCTGAGGTATTTGAACACCTCAGGCACTCAGGTTTCCTCAGGATGTTTTCCTTCACGGTTAGCGAGTGGTGTTGCTACTATAAACATAAGAATATTCTTATGTTATCTTTCCTTTTTACCCATGAAATGAGCCCGGTACTGGGAAAAAGTCTCTTATATGCATACATAACCTCACGCTTGTATCCCAGAGGGAAGGCAGAGACCAGGGACTACCACTTGCCACGATCCTGACAGATCACCTTCGCTTCATCAACGTTCATAAGTCGTTCCGGGTACTTTTTATCTTTCCCTTTGCTAATACATCCCCTATTTGGTCGATGTATGTACGTCTGGGACGTCCCTTACCAGCCCTTCCACGCACATTCGCAATATATATTTGTTTTATAAAGTCGTTAAAATAGAATATTCTTTATTTTACACACAAGAAAACTATTTGAAAACTTAACATTTTTTTAACAATATAATATAACAATTACATATTGGCTCATACATAGCTTCTGGCCTCACACTAGGATACCCCGTGTCGTGGGCACCAGAAAAAACATCATCGCGAACATGTAAACATCCAAGACCTGGGTTTTTTTTTTGTCCCCAGCCGGGGATCGAACCCGGGACTTCTCGTGTGTTAGGCAGATGCGCTTCCGCTGCGCCACAGAGGTCGTCAAACAGAAGAAAAAGCGGCCTTTTAGCTGATAGCAATTCCTTCCAGGTAACCCTATATTGGAAAGATTGAAGGAGAAATATGATGCTTTATTAACTTCAGGCACTTTTCTTACTTTAAGTACCTTTCGTTTAATAATGAAATAAGGAGATTAAAGAGTTATTTTATACAATTGAAATACCGTAATTTTAATCAATTTAAACAACAATTAAATAACTTAAGATTGTTATCTACTGTTTTGTTAATCAGACCAAGTTTCCTCTAGCAAGTCGTATCGATTACGCACGCTCGCTTGACCTCTGTTTAAGGGCCAGTCCGTTTAACTTCCGCTATGAATGTTGACATTGGGGTTTTATGTATCATTAACTTAATAACTTACATATATTTTGTATCTTTTAATAACCTGAGTTCAAGAACCAAGGTAAGGAAAGTATTTATCTGTGTAAGTTTATTTTATTACATATACGTATGTATATATATATTCTATGAGCATCAACTACCCGTCTCAATTTCTCCTTCAGCAATCTTTCCGATTAAAGGTTGCCTGGAAGAAATTGCTATCAGCAATAAGGCCGCCAATTGTACCTCTTCATTTGTAACTGTTGTCTCTGTAATTATTTTCTGGTGTGTACAATAAAGAATATTCTTATCTTATCTTAGTACCATAAATAAGTCCGTAAGTCTTTTCAAGGGTGGTTCGTAATATCGTTAGAATTCTTATTTTCAAACCTACAATCTCGTGCACCGAACCGGTTCAAATGCTGGCATTTATACCGTTTCGGTGCACGAGATCGTAGGTTTTAAAGGGGTAGCTCATTGAATGACAAGAATGTCCAGACATTCTTGTCATAGCTCATTGAATGACAAGAATGTCTGGACATTCTTGTCATTCAATGAGCTACCCCTTAATTACATTTGTATTGTAATCCAGACGCTACAAAACCCACGGAACTATTCTCACGACGTCTTGTCAGATGATTCATGGACTACTCGTAAGTTTTAATGTGGTCACATCCAAAGTCATTTCAATAATCGACATGCTATGATGGTCTTACATACTTGGCTTACATCATATTCCATGTGTAGAAATTAAATGACCGAATTAAAATATCAAATGCGTGTATACTTATGTTTGATTGTTGTATCTAAGCCCCAGTACAAATACAATTAAGAAAACAATAAAGATAATCTAACCACGACGCTTGATGATGGCTAAGTATGAAATGAAATGGTTATATTCAAAGTAGCGCAGAAACTGCGGCTTAATGAACGTTACAATTTAAACTAGGTGTCCATTTCAAAATCTAGATCATTTTGGAGAAAAAATTGAAAAAAAAACTCCAAACTTAGTTTTTTCAAAGTAATTTTCACCAGTCATCAATAAAGTAACATTACGCTCAGTTTATAAATAATAAAAAAATGTAAACTAGAATTGGTTGGAAGAAGTTACGTAAACTTTTTTAATGTATAGATTTTGTTTTATTTCGTAAATATTTATATATACGGCATTTTTTTTTATTTGTAATATTATTAGTAAAATAAGTATATAAGTACCTAGGGGTATTTTTTTTGACTTTTAAAAACCTATTTAGAGGCTAAAAATTCCACCCATGCCGGGATTTGATCCCGCGACCTCTGGCTATCCGTGCCAGCGCTCTACCCAACTGAGCTAATGGGTGACTCACCGGCATCAGTGAAATTTCGAACCTCTTTACACTATTCTCTGTATTACGTAAGTATTTTTTTACTTTTCTGACTTAACTTTTATGAATAGATAGATAGATAGATAGATAAAATGTTTATTTGTACTTTGAAACACACATAAAATTTTACAACAAATTAAACATAGAAACACAGATATAAAACAATAGAATCGGCATGCTGATAAAAACAAAGTATACAACTAGTTAAAAGCATAATATGTGTGTTGCAGCAGTACAAAATGGCGGTATCTCAGCGTAGTTATCTACTCAGTAGAGCAGATCGCTGATTTTCAGCTACAGCCTGGAGGTTGGGAACGTAACATAGACATTTTCAATTTATTAAATTAATACCATTATAGCATTCATTAAAAAAGGTGGTGTACGGTTGAGCATAAAATTATTTTTAAATGAGACAAAAACAGTAATATTGTAATTCAATTGAATCGATGTGTCATTCAATGAACTTACTAATAAAATCAATCAATAGTGGCACCACTAAAAATTTCAGCGCCTCGTATAGTTGATTTTCGTGCGGTTTTTCTTGCATATACACATAATTTTCTCCTTTTGGTGAAATTTGTGAATCTTTAAAAATCCTTGAAAGTTTGGTGACATAAAACAATTCTTTAGAAAAAAAGTGGTAGAACCTAGCATGAAATTATCATCAACCCAATACGTCCCATCAAGGGGCACGGATCTCTTCCCTGAAGAAGGTGTAGGCCATACTCCACCACGGGGGCTAAGTCCGGATTGGTGGAGGCGACGAGACTAGTGGCTGGTCGTACTGTCAGAAGTTTTCAAGCCGCCCTAAGGCCTCTGAATTGGCTGAACGACTGCCATCTATCGACGGCAGCCGGCACCAATTGCTTAACGTGCTTTGCGAAGTACGAAACCGCTCGGAAAAATGCAACTAGCGTTAGTCATAGACGGCTTACCCATCCATGCACTGAACGCACCCTGTGTTGCTTAACCTTCGTGATCGTTCAAGATCACTCAGACAGACGGGACAACGAGCGATGTCACTGCGATGTCGATTTTTTCTATTATTCATCAGTTATTTTTGTCATTATTGAAAAATTCTTCTCTGTAATATAAAAATGTATCACTGAATGTGTTGGTAAGCGCAAATCTCGGGAGCAGCTGAACTGATTTCGCTAATTCTTTTTTTAGACTATTCCTTAAAGTACGAGGATGGTTCTTACGAAGAGAAAAAAATTATTATAATAATAAAGGATCGACTGTTAGCCGGTACGAAGTTCGCTGGGTCAGCTAGTTATAAATCAAAAAACTTTAATGACAAAAAATAAATCTTTAATATTTCAAAAACAAAGAATCTGAAATGTTGAAGTTATCATCAGCCCACGTGACTAATACTCCCCTGAAGTATAACCCTAATACTCCGTGACATTGTATCTGATGCAGACTAGACGCGAGGGTCCTCTTGAGACCAGACAATATCGTCTAAGTGTCTGAGAGGCCTCTGTCTAAACGCGATAACACCACTCCCGATTTTAGGCGTGAAAAATGTGAAAAACTATTGTGTCACCCTCCTGCTAGAAAGAGGGGAAAGATGCGCAGTTTTTTTGTATTTGGCCAGTGTCTACTCGACTGCTACAGTAAAAAAAGTTTGCATATGTTTTACGCTCTTGTGTAACCTTGGTATTTAGCTAAACTCTGATGTTTAGTTTTTTATGCCACACCTGGCAATAAAGTGGCTTTTTCCATGCCGCAAAAGCCGCTTTCTGGCCATGTTTAGACATAAAAAGATGTACACAACACGGGAGGTAATAAAAAAGAAAGCTCTCGATTGCATATTTACGTCCCTCGCTTGCAGCTCGGGCCGCAAACTTCTGCCATCTCTGCCTTTCTTTGTATTACCACCCTAGTTGTGTAATGTACTATTATATTATAACATATTTGCTCATAAAGTTGTTGTAATTACACCAATTTCAATATCGTAATGTATCTCATTACGTACTTGTGCGATAATGTAATGTAAAAGGCACGTGTTTTTTTTATAAAGTTTTAAGATACTCCTTCTAAAAATTAACGATACTTTTAAAAATCTTAGCAAAGAGGTTTATGTCAAGAAAGTGGTCAATATTTTATGAATAAAATTAACTTTGGGAAATAAAATATAAGAAATAAACATTTAATTCTTTAATTTAATTAATTTTGACAATAAATTACAACCATTTATCTGTACTAAAACACAAAAATATTAATTTACTTTATTAGTAATACTGGCTGTTTTTGTACCTTTGCCTAAAAAAAAAGTTGATGCGCGCGCATCGCTTATTTGTGGACAAGTAAAAATAAATCCGCACGCTTTTTCTTTTCGATGTATTGTTTTTATTTGAAAATGTCGTTAAGTAGTGATGATAACAAAGTCAGAGTTTTATTAATTTCCTCGTAAATATGTAATAAAACGTCGTATGACATACGCGCCTCGCCGATGGCTCGGGCTAGTAATACCGCTTCGGCTGTAATTTTCAACTTACCGCACTTATATCATAATGTACTATTACGTTAGCAATGGTTTAGATCTTATACTGGCCAGTGTCTTCGACTGCAACAGTAAAAATAGGTTGCATATGTTTTACGTTCTTGTGTTATATTGGTATTCAACTAAACTCTGATTTGTTATTCCGTAGAATTCTGACACTTCATAGGTGTTGCTACTAAGTGATTGTATTGTATGAACTTGTTGTGGAAGTTATTATTATTATTAAAAACGCTCTCTACCGAAAAAGGGAACTATTTGACCTATTTGAGAGCAATAAGAAATAAAATACCGATATTATTTTATGTTTTACCTGCAAAACTGAAGAAATTATAGCTGTCAGAATTCTACGGTAAAATTTCTAAGTAGGTATAGTGCTACACAAGAAATAAGTCTCGCGGATGTACCTGCGCAGATGACCAAAATTTTGGATGTGCGGCAAGCGACCAATCAGATAGGTTCATTTTATGGCAGGCCGCGCGCCTTTGTTGCTATTGGTTTAATCAACGTCATCGATGCAGGTGGCTATTAGTTTGGCAATATTAGCGTGAGCGAAATAGCGCTAGTGCTACTGCGGCAATCAATTCTGCACCTTAACCGTATCGGTTTAAGATTATGTTGAATGTACTTATAGCTTCGGGTACTTTCGTTACACTTCTTCCTAGTCTGCGCGAACGTAGATTCTCGAAGGGATTTTATGATGTGTAGTACTGTACCTACTCGTATAGTGACAAATCTAAACATAAAAAATCTAAAATCTAATTCAATCTCATTTATGAATATTATTATTTTTATCCTACATTGATAAGTGGACACAAATTCCAACAAATTTAAACCTTTGATTTTTTTATTGACAGAAAAGTGAAGGAAAACATCGTGAGCAAATCTTAGTGTCTGAGGTGTTGAATTACCGCAACGCTTGAAATCGCAGATCCGCGGTGCTGCGTGGTACGTGGGCACGCGTGGTAATTAAGCCCAAACTCTCTCTCCCTGAGGTCTCAGGCCTTTGCCTGTGACCGGTTCGTGTCCCGGCATGGGTGGAATTCTTAGCCTCTAAATAGGTTTTTATAATTGTCCTTAGCACGGGTTAGTGCATTGAAAAGAATATAAATATTGAATATGTTAAAGAATCAGAACCATTATATTCAACTTTGGAAAAGGAAAGAACAATAACTAAGGAATTGCGGCCAACAAAAGCAAAACGCTTCCGAGAACGCCAAAAGTACGATCCATTTAACTTAAAACCAATACAGTGGAAGACTTTATTGCAGTCGTAAAATTATTATTAATGACGCAAGTGTTCTGTATCGAGGCAGTCGGGACAGTTTTAAAGATTTTATGTGTGTCTAAAGAAGGCAGCTGCGTTTTATCGTGGTCTTGTTTTGAAGATTTTTGCGCACTTCACAGCTTTGACTGTTCGTTTCGTTCAAGGACATTCACAAGTTACCTGAGTAGAGATTTTGTTTTGTAAATGTAGATGTACCGTCAGCCAGGATTGCGGCAGGTCGGAGTCAGTTTTAAAGATTTCATGTGTGTCTAAAGAAGGCAGCTGTGTATCATCGTGGTCTTGTTTTGAAGATTTTAGCGCACTTGACAGCTCTGAACTGCTCGTATTCTCCAAAGTCATCCGGAATTAAACAGAGTAGAGATTTTGATTGTAATTGTTGATGAATAATCAGTCCGGATTGTGGTAGATCAGAGATACTTTTAACTAACACCGGTGCTGGCGCACCTATAAACAGAATGTGTCAAAGCTACAAGTATATAATTTCTGAAGATCCCAGCATACATATTTTTTGTGACACACTCAACATATTTAAGTCGAAAATAAGAAAAGTTATTTAACGTTTAGATTGTTTTCGTTCCAAAAATTTGTTCTAAAGTCTTTTCTAGTTAAGTTTTAATGTTTTTAGTTTGTGTTCCTTACTTTTAAGTAATTTTGTGGTGTTGCTATATTTTAATGTCGAATGCTGTATTGTATACATTCCATTGGGTGCACAACAGACTTGTCATGTTAAACTCTAATTTCGTATTCTATTTGTGTAGCCCTGCCGATGTATAAATAAATATTTTATGTGTGTCCAAAGAAGGCAGCTGTGTTTTATCGTGGTCTTGTTTTGAAGATTTTTGAGCACTTCACAGTTTTGACTGTTCGTTTTGCTCAACATCATCCATACGGTACCTGAGTAGATAATTATTATGTTTGTAATTGTTGATGTAACATCAGGCAGGATGGCCGTAGATCAACTTAAAGTTTATTTTAACCTCCAACGCTGAGATGCACCCAAACAGTGTTCGCTCATAAAACAAATGGTATTTGGAAATCGACAAAAGCTATACAAAATCCAGAGGGGGGACCAGCTAAGTTTGTTATGCACAAACTGCAAGCGAAAAAGTTTCAAAAGCGATGCTTCGCAACTCTAGCTGATAGTACTGTCACTTGTAATTCCTTCTTCTTCTTTGATACCAATCTAACACAATTTCGCTGTAATTAACGTTGAACGAGAGCAGAACACCAATGCGCTGAACCGATGACATAATGAGGGCAGCAGGAGGATCCATTCAGGACGCATCCCATTGCCTCAATGACCGTAACAAGTGGAGAAATGTTGCATATGGTCACGATCATAGAACATAAAAAGAGACTTTTTTATGTTCTGTGGTCACAATCCTCAGAATTAACTTAAAAGTGGAAAGTAATTATTACCTGTATGAAGAAGAAAGTAACTTTGAAGTCGAAATAAATGTTCTCCTATACCTACAGCTGCAAATGTTACTATTGTAATCATAAAATCCTTTCAGGAATTATATTCTTTTTAATGCACTAACCCGTGCTAAGGACAATTTTAAAAACCTACTATTACCTTTCAGGACTTTTTGCTTTAAGTGTTCTGTAATACCCTGCTCCTTGCCAAATTTCTCACTTTAAGGTTCTTGCAAAGACCTTTAGTTTACTTCAAGTTGACCTGGAATCATGAAAGGCCAGAAGCAAGATTTTATGACACAATCAAGTAATTTGGGAGTTTCCAAATATCGAACATAAATGGTCATATATTTTGATTGCGTTGATTTAGAAACTTAAATGTTTCACTTTAAAGACCGGACCGGACCGCGGACTTTAGTATCAAGTTCAATTTGGTAGCAATCTTAAGAAAAAACTCTCGAAAGAAAAACAGCATGGAAATCTAGTTTATCCTGCAAGGACTTAATTTCTCCCTTTTGTGATACGGAACCTAAAAAATGCAAAGCGAAAAAATCGACGCACTACAAAAAGGTCTCAAAAGAATTTAAAGTTCAAATTCCGAAAGGTCCCGCAGAAATTCTTTCAGGGAACCTACGCGTGCCTGACTCTTAGAAACCTTTTCTCAACAAATCCTGGGGTGAATTTCAAACGAGGCACCTACATACATCCCGACAAAACGCGGCGTAGGACCCGACGAAACTTTGCCTCGGAAAGCGAGACATTTGCGCTCCAGTGACTGCCGCCTATTTGTTAAGATTTTGGGAAAGACCCCCTTCCACGACACTGTTTCGATTCACAAACGTTCGTCAGCCACTTTCAACGTAGTATAGTCTGTTAGCTTTTAGAACATATCTAAAAGCTAATAGACTATGGTCATGGCAGTCGTTAAGCCTTGTGAGAGGCCTTATGGGCGGCTCGATAACTTCTGACAGTAAGGCCCGCCACTGTCTTACAATCCTCCAACAACCCGGACTTGGCCCCCGTCGTGGAGTATGGCCTAACCTTTACCCTTCAGTGGGGACATACAAGGGTTGATAACGATAACAGACTATACTACGTTGGATAGAATCGGATATTTTCGTGTCATAGAAATATTGGAACTAATATCACACTTAATTTACATAACTGTTCAAAATTGTTTTATACAGAGCAGAAGGTAGTATTACACTAGTGTGCTTTTGGTGAAAACCGAAGCCTAATCTAGAGCCAGCCCGAGGTATATTCTAAAAGATAACAGACTGTAACTTGATAAGTTACATTAAACGAGCAAAATACAATTTGTCACAGCTAGCTTAATAGACCACCAAAAAGAGGCAAATAACCAGGTATTGACGTGGTTCAATCATTTTATGGAGAAATTCTGTGAGTCTATAACTAACGCATGTCGTGACTGCCCTTTAGTTAGAGGGCACGTGGCTTTTGGATTTTTTTTTATACTATGTGTTTTTTGTCCAACTCTTGTTGGTGATCCGTAACAAAATGAAATAAAAATAAAACATAAGACTCTAGGGCCTGATCGATAGCTGTAGCTGCCGAGCAAGCATGAATTAGTCCTTCACTCAGAAAAAAAGATAGGAGAAATAAAACACTTCTTGCGCATAAAAGTTTTCACGTAAATAGTAAAGCATATATTTAAAGTTCGCATCGCTATTTGGTGCGGGATCGCGCACTGCAATCCGCCCGTAGTTTTCGAGAAGGGGGAAGTTGCCTGCTTCATACTTTTTTAGGGTTCCGACCGCATTTTCAGGGAGAAGAGCCTGCTAATAAGCCTGTACTGAATCCGTGACTGGTAAGCTGCGTATAGTAGAACGACAGAACGAATGCTAGCGAAGGCGATCACCGATCGGCATAGAACAGAGCTAAGGGTTACCAAAGGCTCTCGTTTGAGTTCACTTCACTTTACTTTTATAGTACTTATAAACAAATGATCTTATTAAGAAAAAACATTATGCCTTAAAACACTCGATTAACAAAATTTGTGTAATTATCATCAGTTATATTTATGTTTAATTAAATTTAAATTAAATACATAATATTATAGAAATTGCTTTTAGCAATAAGGCCGCCAACTGTACTTTGTATCTTTACATGTATTATAATATGTGCTCTGGTGTACTATAGACAATATTCTTATCTCATCTTATCTTATATATTCATAACTACATCAATAAGTAATAATATCCTTATACATAAAAGATTGTAAATCAATAAACTAACTATGACAAATTAGAAAGAAAGTGCCTTTTTAATCTGTGGTCCATATAATTGCAGCGCACATTGAAGTCGTCACAAAAAGAAACTGTCGGCATAAAATGGAATAACAACGCACGTACGGAACCCCTTAATTCTTGAATTAATGTTATTGACCACGCCCTGCATCCCTCAAGATGCGGGCCTCATTGCGATTTAATGCAGTGCCTTCGGTTTATTGATTCCGGACTCGGCCCGCCTCTCCAATTGAAAGATAAAATAATGAACTGGACGTCCGAATGGACAATAAGGTTTTAGGCGGCTGTGAATCTTTGAGCCGGTTGTGTGTGGGGGACCGCCAGGCCTCGTGGGAGGGAAAAATATGTCAATCAAATCAAAAATATTTTGTCCAAGTGGTTGTGTTTTGAGGAATTGGGAAAATTTGTTCCTGGTTAACTCAAGAAAAATAGAGTAGAGTAAGGGACAGTTATTGTACATTATTGCACACTAAACATTTACAGCCTTACTAATAAACTTGGTGTAAGTATTGTATATCTACGCAGTGTTTTGTCTCTTTTCTTCCAACTGAAAATGACATTCAAATGACGTGAACAAAACACTGTGTAACTATACCAGGCTCATACGTTGTTTATTAGTAAGAGCCTTAAATTAATATTATTGTTTCGTGTGCAATAAAGTACATCACAGTAGAATAAACGTAAAGTTGAACGTAAATAAAGTACAATAAACAGGATATTATATAAGAAATAACATGTACAAAGGCTAGCTTATCTCTGAAAGAGATTTCTTCACTTCACTAGTCATAAACAAAGAAAATGGAAAGCCTATGTAACAGACCCATACTATACGGATGAGTAAAGTAATCAGAGAAGAAAAAAAAGACCACAGAGGCATATAAAACATAATTAGTCAGTCTTGAACTAGGCTGCCGTTCAAAAGAAGTTTACACTGTATGATAATTATAGTTAAAATTTACATATGGTATGAGTGTTAAACATTTGAAAAGCGTTTGTACGTTTTTTGATAAAGGTTATTCATATGAGAATAAATGAAACAACTTTAGTGCAGTCCAAAAGTATTAGCAGTATTTTCCTACTAATCTTTTTAAATTTCTTACTAAGAAACTTTCGAATTTTCAAAATCTCTTATTATTCTTATGCACGATAACAACTTCCAGCTAAAGGTGAAATGCATTAGAAGGTGAGGAAATATTTAACGAAGAAAACGAAAAGGATTCAGTCTATCCCAAAAAAATATCAGCCATCAAAATTCAATACCAGAGTAGTATAAAATCCAGCTTTACGACCAATAACGCGGAGATAGGTGAAAACCCATTCAAGGGCTCGCAGCATCGAGAAATTAGCCCCCAAGAACTCCAGGCGCAGCATAAAATCGAAAGTGGCCATTCCGTAAACACGCCAATGGCCCAATCCGCCGAAAACTGGCTAAAACTGACTAAAACCGGGCATTCGTATTCAGTTCGCGCGCCACGATGTTAATCTTCCGCCCTCACGGGCTACGGAACTTAGTTTTCCGTAATAAAAACTGTCACTACATTTATTTACGAGGCAATAAACATGAGGGAGATAGAATGGCTGCCGAGGTGTCGACGCGGCGTCAGCTAAAACGGCCGGCGATGACGAACGGGGCACCGTAAGGATTTTTATTTTGATATAATTGGTCAATCTGCTGTGGCCACGCGTGGTAATTAATAACAACTTATTCTAGTAAATTTACCGCTGGCTTACTATGAAGAAAAACTTTGTAAGTAATCCTGAATTTCTGAGGTGTTCACATACCTCAGCGCTTGGTATTGCTATCCCGCGGACGGCACACGTGGTGATTAAGCCCTTATTCTCTCTCTCTCTCTCTCTGAGAGCAGCAGGACTTATAAGGCTACATAAAAAAGAACTTTTGTATTAACTTTTTTTCCGGCTGTACGTATTGCTACAGCAGATCGAGTTACTTGTTTATGGAATAAAAAAAATATATACTTTTATATTATTTTTTAATGCACTAACCCGTGCTAAGGACAATGTTAAACACCTATTTAGAGGCTAAAAATTCCACCCATGCCGGGATTCGAACCCGCGACCTATGGCTCGGATAGCCAGAGGTCGCGGGTTCGAATCCCGGCTTGAGTGGAATTTTTAGCCTCTAAATAGGTTTTTAAAATATATACTTTGTTAACGGATCATTAGACGAAGATAAAGCTGCACTAAGCTTGACCGTGAAATAGTCAAAAAGCCAGAACACTGGAAAACGATTGTTTCTTGCAAAGAGGATGTGGCCAAATGTAAAACAAAATTTCGCATCCGAAATATAAATTCATGAGGATAATTGTTATCCATAACAATAAAATTTTCAAAAAATTTTATAGATGATTTAAAAGTCAACCACTGACTCTATGCTATTCCTATTCCGGATTTCGTTGTGTGATTTCACATTTCTGGGCATTGGGTCGGCAAATAATAGTACATTACACAACTAGGGTAGTAATACAAAGAAAGGCCGAGATCGCAGAAGTTTGCGGCCCGAGCTGCAAGCGAGGGACGTAAATATGCGATCAAGAGCTTTCTTTATTACCTCCCGTGTTGTGTACATCTTTTTATGTCTACACTTGGCCAGAAAGCGGCTTTTTCCGTACGCGCAGCGTGCGGAAAAAGCGACTTTATTGCCAGGTGTGGCATAAATACATTTATACCACCCTAGTTGTTTAATGTACTATTTTAATACAGTTGCTCAAAAAGTGGCGTATTGCAGGGGCGTATAGCGTGCGGGATGTGGGCTATTTATTACACACTCGTGCTTTTTTTTACCATTCCCGCACTCGTGCGTTCTCTTTACCAACTGTCAAAATAATGTCTATTAAAAAGAAAAACCAACCATGATGTTTTTACAAAAAAAATCATAGAAGTTTTTATGATTCATGCAAAAGAAACGTATGTTTCTAAAAAGAAGCTATTAATTTGTTTCAATATCAGATTTAATGATTTAATTGAATGAGTTAGGTTAGGTTTCATCTCATTAAATATCATTTTCATTTCATGTCAATAAACAAATCCTACTGAAGACTGGCTGTATGTGCATAGTTCCCTTTGCTTACCAGAATGGGTGAAGAAAAAAATCTCTGCTTATATTTTTTTACGGTTGGCGCCATTTTCCAAATATTTTTTCTTTAATAAATTGCTTATTTTTTTTCGCAACTGTATTAAAAATAGTCGTTCAGTACACGGGTGCGGAAGCGTCATCGCAACTTGTTCCGACTGTCCATTTCGAATTTGTCGGAACTTTTTGCAATGACAGCCTTTCCGCACTTGTAATGAAATATACTATGTCTTCATCATTGCTAATTTTGAGTGAAATGTTGAGCGGTGACATTGAAAAGCATTGAGTTCGCAAAGTTCCAAAACTGCTTTCGGGCAGCTTTCCTTGAGCAGTTCGTCTCAGCCGATAGTTTTATACCCGCTTGCACTTGGCGTTGCACCGAACTGATGCGCTATTGTCGATACGTCCGGTATTAAGTGCCGACTTATACGGCTTTGTTCTAGAGCTCTCCCGACGTGCTGCTCGGGATTTCAGGCTCTTCATTTCAATTTTACTCTCTCGATTGTTCCTTGACGTGCGTTTCTCGAGTGAGCCGCTTTATAGGTATTTCGTGGAACTACTCACCAAACTTGTTATAAGGAATTCTGTGTGATTGACACCTTTTTAAAAACCTATTTAGAGGCTAAAAATTCTACCCATGCCGGGATTCGAACCCGCGACCTCTGGCTATCCGTGCCAGCGCCCTATCCAACTGAGCTAATGGGCGACTCACCGGCATCAGTGAAATTTCGAACCTCTTTACACTATTCTCTGTATTAAGTACAGGCAGCGACATCTGGCTTAAGTAAATTGCATCACTTCTAGCCCCGACAACCTACTTTGCAGTTAGGTTTTTACCTCGGAATGTACGTAATACAGAGAATAGTGTAAAGAGGTTCGAAATGTCACTGATGCCGGTGAGTCGCCCATAAGCTCAGTTGGATAGAGCGCTGGCACGGATAGCCAGAGGTCGCGGGTTCGAATCCCGGCATGGGTGGAATTTTTAGCCTCAAAATAGGTTTTTAAAATTGTCCTTAGCACGGGTTAGTGCATTAAGAGTAAAAATAGTATAATGATTGACACCTATCCTTATTTGTACTTCCTTCGTGCTTGAAGATCGCTCGCTGATTTTTACAATCTATGCGAACGGTACGGTCTTTCTTCGGCTGCCGCTTTTATGGTATCCAACATAATCAGTTCTATAATTCATAACTATAGTTACTACTTTTCTTCTAAGGTAAGTTTTCCATCTACATGGACCGTCCCTCCAAACTATGCCCGGAAAAACGCGTGATGATTCTGAAGAATCTAAGAGACTTTTCGTGGCAAAACGTAGATTTAACAGGTGAGGTATTTATTTTCTGATGAAGATTTTTTCGATGGCAAACTCTTTTGTTCTCCTAAGGTTTTCACAATAGCTCTATTCAACATTGTTTTTTCCTACATAATTTTGGAGCTAGTCTATGAATGAAACCTTTTGTTATGGATAGGAATCTTTTTAATACCCGTCAACTTTTGACTAAAGGTATCAACCGCATTCATTAGCCCATTTGACGAGTTTGCTCAATTCAACCTATTAGCCCACAACCATCCACTACTCCAGCGTGGACTCCTGGTTATATCTCCTTCATACGCCACTTCTTCATATAAGCATCCTTAATACGCCACTTCTTACAGTCTTTTCCTAGGCCATCCGTATTTAACTGCTATCAGCAATCTGGGCCCTAACGATGCGCATGAAATTTAGAGGGATTCTCAGTACACAATAATTTATTGCATTTCACAAGTGTAAACAGATGATATTTTAAACCAAAAATATGGATTTTTGTAGAACCTGTGAGGCAGGCAACATTTTAAATTATAGAAGGCCTTCAATCGTCTAACTGTCAACCTTCATAATTTTACTGTCAGGCGATTGGAATTATTTAGGATTTGATGCACGTAATACAGGATGAGATCGTCAGTTTAGCGAGCTGGTGGATATCCTATTCTGCGTTTGATAGTTCATAGTCTCCACTCAAGATTTTTCTCCATCGCTTGACGGTTCTCCGGCAGATAACTAACTCTGTGCCACTTCAGCTTGGTAATCAGATTAATCATATATCAAAATCTAATGTATTAGATTTAAGGGGACTTCAGAAAAGATTGTCAGAGTGTAGTTTTTTTTCCCGCTGCCTTTTTCTCCACTGCACTATGGCCCGACAGTGGTTTTCACTTTCATGTTACATTGTACAGAAGGCATACTCACTGAGCCCGTATGTCTGGCGCACCCTGGGCCATAATCAGCAATTTTCTTACGTTGATTGGCAAATCCTTTGACCACAGTGGTTTGCCATCGGCCATGAAGAAGAATGCCCTAAAGAAATTCATACCAAAATTGTAGTTGGGATACATAGCAAGCCATTCGCCCAATATCCTTACGTACGGATAGATTTCTCTGAAAAAGCAGTTTTGATCTATCTCCTTTAGCCGGGGCGAGTGTCGTAAATGCAGATGGGGGGGTTAAATCTCATTACTTTATAGCAGATGTAAAGCGTATTTATGAGGGTAGCCCCAGGCCTATATTTTGTTATGTTCCAATAATTTCGGCTTTACGCGCTTCGGGTATCGCTGTGACTTTTAGGTTTAAGTGCGCAAGTGCCCTTAAGCGCTGTTGACGATTTTTTCTTATTTGTAGCACTTACAGGCTACGTTTCTAATGTTTTATAATTGGACTAAAAAAGTAAATAGTTCGATACTCCTGAAGATTTATTTGTAAAAACTTTGAAACCATATTTTGAATGGAATTTAATATGGGCGGCTATATGGGCAGT
Organism: Yponomeuta sedellus; assembly: GCA_934045075.1. Taxonomy (NCBI): domain Eukaryota; kingdom Metazoa; phylum Arthropoda; class Insecta; order Lepidoptera; family Yponomeutidae; genus Yponomeuta; species Yponomeuta sedellus. The sequence goes on along the minus strand of OW203722.1, from coordinate 24,859,542 downwards.
TATCAAACTTCTGACAGTTAGGCCCGCCACTGTCTTACAATCCTTCACCAAACCGTACTTGGCCCCCGTTGTGGAGTATGGCCTAACCTTCCTGCGATGGAGAAAGAGACCCGTGCCACAGCATTGGGGACATATAAGGGTTGATATCGAATAGCATTCTACCTAAATTTTAATTGTCAATCGACAGCACATCAACATTAAAAATATAAACTCTACTTAGTTGCGTCACAGGTGGCTTTGACTAAAATTCTGTCTACCTTATAATCCCAACTAAATATACTATTCTTGATTAACCAAAATCGATATCAATCTTTGTATATCCCCACTGCAGGGACACGGGTAACATCCTGCATCGCAGGAAGGTAAGGCCATACTCTACCACGGGGACAAAGTTCGGGTTGGTGGAGGATTGTAAGACAGTGGCGAGCCTTGCTGTCAGAAGTTGTCAAGCCGCCCATAAAGCCCCTGACAACTGTCATTACGTGACTGCCGGCACCAACGGCTTAACGTACTTTGCAAAGTACTGAGCAGTAGCATAGACAAAGAATACCTTCTTTGTCTATGGCAGTAGTCACTGGACCGTCACGCTGCACCTGACACGACCTGCACCTGATCGTGCCTGTTGTTGCTAAACTCAAGTGATCGATGCCATTCACTCGGTTAAAATAGGCAACGAGCGCTTCTTAACAAATTAAAATTTATCATTAAATAAATACATTGATTTAAACCTTCAACAATGCAATGCAACGTTCCCGATACTGATAATTCCAATAAAAACAGACAACTAGAAAAACCTGTCGTCCCCGCCCTTCCTTATTTATTCTTCACCAATTTGATTTATTTTTACACGCACGCAATAACACTCCCCCTCGCCGGAGATACAGCGGAAAGGAAATAAAAGTCGCCGTCATATTTATAATATTACACTGTAAAGACGTGGCAGCCACGCAGCAGAAGGTCTAACCAGCCAGGTATGACGAAGAAGAAGGAGAAGAAAAAACATTAATTGTAAAAACAATATAAAACAAACATTTACAAAAAAAGATAGGAAAACGAAAGGTCACGGCGTGTCACTGCTGGTATAAAAGGAAACTGACTCAGAAATATGGTGATGGATCTTTAGCGCTGATTTTCAGTGCCAGGTGCTAACCCGCTACCATTACAGACTGTAATGTGGTGCAACCGTGGGCAGTACCATATAGAATTGAATGCTTCTATGTTACTAGCTGACACAGAGAACTTCGTACCGCCTAGCAGTCGATTCTTGAAATTTTTCATATGCTCTCACTTGATTGACAAAGGCAATTTTACTGATACAGCAATCAGAGTAAAACCTAGCCGGACTCTTGCGACAAAAGTCGAGTAAGTAAATCCGAAATTAAAGTAAAAATGATACAGCAATACGTAACAAAAGTCTTATATCTGTGGTCAAAATATGAAAGAGAAGAATTTGGCTTAAAGGTCATAGTTTCCGATTAAAATTTAGAACTAAAATTCAATTCAATGGTTTTACTATGACAATTTGATGTGAACTGAAATTAATTTAGATATGTACTCCTTTTAACAATAAGTTATTAGTCAATCAATAAAATACAGAGCCATATCCTACAAAAACATACACAAACGTACGTACGTAAGATTTCGATGTACATTGCAAATTCAATTCAATCACATATTAACAAATATGAGGACTCTGCTGATCTATGTACATCGAGTTGTCACATTAAACAATTATTTGCAGTTCTAGGGCGGCCAGATTGTCCTTCTGTTGTTTTCGCCTCACCTCGCATAGGACGGGCGCGTTATGCAAAATCGTCGAGACGCGACGCACATGCAGTTCTTTCGGCGGTGCATCTGGCACCTAGGCGCCGCGTGGCATTGCTGGCCTGGGGGGCGGCACAAACGGGCGTTTTTAACGCGAATTACCCCTCTTAACCAACCTAGGAGTAGAATATCATCGGGACGAATTTTGGACAATAACGCGACGAAGATACAGTTATTTTAGCGTAGGATCTTGTACCTAAAAGGGCGCGTTGCAAAACTGGACGGAGGGCTACACAAACAGGCGTTAGGGACACCACTTTCCCTTTCTCGACTGGCTCAAGACTAGAAAATCGTCATGAAGAACGGTACAGAAGCAGTACACATGCAGAAATTTTGGTGGTCTGGTCCTAAGCGCTGCGTGGCACTATTGACTCGCATGCATTGCTGGCTACGGGTCGGCACAATTGGGCCTTAGGATGTTATCCTCCTAAGCCCTGGCGTCCTATGCAGAGGACATCATATATAACTTTCCTTATTCACACACAATGAATTTTTCAATAGAACTATCATTCATTTCAAACATTTCAATTTTCAATAGAATAATTTCAGTAAAACTTGCTACTCTTGGTCCAATGGTTTTATGCATAAATATTTTCGAACAAATGTATTGTTTTTTTGTATCCTACGTTATTGTAGAAGATTTTAAATATGTTGACCTTCAGGAAATAGGAGGGTATTCTAAAAGCTAAAAGACTGTAATAAGGAAATGCGTTTAAAAAACCGCTCGCATGTGCCGTTACTTAATCTGTTTACGCCGTAGCATATGGTCTCAAGTTTTGCCTTTTAATTAAAATTTACAACAAGAAAAGGCGTCACGTTGCGTTTGCTGGCGCGTATCCTTCTGCATAAAGATACTGAAATAATATTATCTTCATTGAGTTATTCTTGAGTTATTTCTTTGCGAAAAGGACGAGATATTTTCTCCCGTTGTAAAAAGTTAATGCAAGCATTCAATATTAAATATTTTTTTTACTTATAGTGCTCTTTTTATACTTGTTGGACCGTTTATTGTTTTCTCTTGGCGTTTTGCTGAATACGCATAAGAATTGCTTCAATAATGGTTTGACCTCAATCAGACAAGTCAATTGTTTTTTCTATTAAAGAAAAATAACATACTCGTACCATAATCTCACACTAGCCTACAAACTTCTTACTGCAGGGAACAGGCCTTCTCTCAGATAGAGAGAGTATGGGCTTAATACCACTCGTGCCCACCGCAGGTGGCAATGTCAAGCGCTGAGGTATTTGAATACCTCATACACTCAGGTATTGATAACTTATAAAGAGATGAGCAATTAAGACTTATAAAAGCATAATGTGGCATGAAGTAATTTAAAGTACTATTTAAATGCACAAAAGTTGGCAAGTCATATTTGATTTTTAATTTATTTCAAAAGCGGAATTTCGTGTTCATTTATTAAGTTGGAATTGGAGTGCAATTCAAGTACTGTGATATGCGAATACCAAAGACACTCAGGTTTCCTTACAATGTTTTCCTTCAAGGGGAGAGTGATTGACGAAAGAAATATCACATCATCATCATCATAATTATCATCATCAGCCTCTCGTCGCCCACTGCAGGACAAAGGCTTCACTCATCGGTTTCCAAGCTTCCTGGGCTTGTGCCGCCCGCATCCAGCGACTCCCCGCCAACCTTAAGAGGTCAAACGACCTGGTTATAGTGAAAGAAATATATAGAGTGAAAAATATTTGTTAGGGTCGTGGCCATTGGCAAATCCTGGTTGCACCACTCCTGGATACAAACTTGAGTTAATGTGTGTGTATGTATTTTCCTTTCCAGCTAGTGATTATCCCAAATTCACAAATATACGTAACATAAAAAACAAAGTTTTTGGTACTTGGTATTTGGCCAGCATTCTACCGTTAAACCACCGCTACCAAGGAGTATAACCGGATATAAAAGTGCCCTACTTTTTACGTATGCGAAGACTGAAACGTAAATCGGTACTCAAGGGAGAAGGATTTGCATGTGTATAAACGCCTGATTGAAATTTTACGCCCCCCAGGAGTTTGGACGCATATTTTAGGACCATTTCGCGATTTCGCGCCGGATCCCTAATAAAGTTGTTTGGTTTGGTGGAGGACGTGTGTGCATACATTTATTTTGAAGTGTTTCTCAAGATACAGGACGATTTACTTGTTGTTTGCGTTTGTGTTGAAAATTTACTTTTCGATTTTGACTTTTTTTTATAGTTGAGGCTCAGTTGCCCCACGTCTATCCCCGATTGCAAAAAGTTAAAAAACTTTCTTGAAAAGCCCTTGTTTAGCAGTGGATTGTGACGGGCTTAAAATGATGATAAATCTTTGATTGATAAGATGATGTTGAATCTTTGATTGATAAGATCTTTGACGGCTTACATTTTATATTGTACATTGACATTCAGCAAACAGAATGTGTAGTCATTTATTGATTTTATTTCATTCTAATCAGCAGTCGAGTAAGAGCACAAGATAAAGAATTGTCATTATTTCAAGAAATAATGACACTTTTTTTGGTGACTGTACCATTGTTACTAAATGCAGTTTAAATTTGCTCCAAAACTTTGATGAGGATTTCTAAAACCGTCTTTGAGTAGTTACAGTTACAATGGCTTAGGCAGTTGCAGCCCATCTCAAACTACCACCATGTATTGTGAAACAAAAAAGTCATGTTACAATCTGGTTAAATTAAAAGTCACCTAACTCTGCACCGCGCCAGCCCATAATTCTACCAAAAATGCCGGAACTCGACCGAAAAACTTGTCGACGCAACACCGACTCATTCGTTATTCATCGAAAAAGGCAAAAAAAGCAAACTTGGAGAGCCTAGGGCGGTTGTTAAGTAAATTAATACGCACATAAAGCATGATTAAAAAAATTACAGCAGACAAGTCGCGAGGGGAGGTAGACTCCCCCTGTGTATAGATGGCTGTTTTCTTTATGCTAAGTTTGCGCGCTGCGTGTTCCGCTTTGGCCTTTACCTCTAAATTTCATTATGATAATTTTAAAGGTATTACTTAAGCTGAAATTCCTATATGTTTTTGTTTTAATTTACAAACACATGCGGGAATGCAATGAAACTTTACCAATATGTTTACACAAAAAGATCGAGGATCGGTTAATTTGCAAATAAAGTTATTAAATAAAACAAAATTTATTAAAATATGAAAATTACTTTGCTAAATTCCGCCAAAGATCACAGAAGCTCCTTGCGGTTAGTTAATGCACCGCCCTCCCTGCCACTTTTTCAAGCAGTAGCAAGACAGGAACACACTAACACGGACACCGACACTTAAATGCGCGACGCGTTTTGCCTCTAACACGAGGCATCCTCAGGTTCACAAGCCTGAGCCTGAGCATTCAAAATAAACTTCGTAAAGTTTTATTTGTTTCATTTACAATTTTGAACACAAAAAGAGCTTTATTTGCGCCTTTTTTTAGTAAAAATGATAACCGTCTTTGTAGCTTATAACCATCCCAGTGCAGGGTACCGGCCTTCTTTCAGAGAGGTCTATGGGCTTAATTGCCAAGTACACTATGCACAAAACAGTAAAAAATACAACATACGAATAAGAAACCAATCAAACATAAATTTCAAATTAGCAGTCAAAATTTTATGTCATGTCAAACGGAATCGAGCCTCTGGAGCTCTATTTTTTAAATCACTCGTATAAAATTGTATCGTCGAATGCGACATAAGTCACACTCGTCTTCTAAGTCGCATGATCTCGTTTTTCCGTATTTTTGAATCCAAATATTCATTAAGGATTAGATATTCTTCAAAATTCATTTTCTACACCGAAGATCGCAATATTTACAATCTACAACAGTTATCAGAGCAAATTCACATTTATAGCTAGGTAGGTATCTGTGCGTAGCACAATACAAATTAACACAAATTTTGACAATTAATGTATCGATCCACATACGAGAGGAGTGGTAAGGACCATTCGTTGCAGTCGAGTGATTCAAAAATACGGAATTTCGTATGTCGAACGAAAATCAGTAGAAATCGAGCGCTCGACGCGAGACGAGTGATTCAAAAATAGAGCTCCTGGTCGCAAGCGGAACAAACCAAAGTTTACCTTCCCTAGTGCTATAAGTTCTAATGTCCCTCCGAAGTACAATATAACTTTCGCCCGGGGGTAGAACAATGGAAATGTTAATTCGGTACGGATGCGTACTTGAAGATATTTATTTTTAACTTTTGCCGCTTCTTTAATGGTTTACCTACCTAGTCTACGATAGACACTAAGATGCTCCACGACTTTCAACCTTAACTTCTGCACCACAAGAACTAAACAGAGACATGTTCGAACTCTTTGGAGCAATTTGTTTTATTTATGGTCTTTTGCTGCTAATAAGGTTAGCATTTTATGGAGTGGAATTTCAAAAATGCGTTGCAACCCTGTGCTCTGACATTCTCGGAAAAATAGGGGGAGACAAACGACTTGCTTTGTTTTACATGCGTAAAACTATATCAATTTACCACTGAATTGGCGGTCGGTGGGCATACCACTAGGGGTTTGTTTCATAGAATCTACAATTCTTGGTTAAAAATGACAATACAACGTACTTTGCAAAGTCAATTAACTCGCAGATTATTTCGTAGGGTCTGCTACGCAATGTAGGGTACCTTAAATTTTCAAAATAAACTAAAAATAGTATTTTGAAATGAAATCAAATGAAACGAAAAGGTTTTTGTCAGCGCAGAATCTGCGGCTTAATGAACGTTACAATTCTAAGTAGGTGTCCATTTCAAAATCTTGATAATTTTGGAGAAAAAATGGACAAAAAAACTTCAAACTTAGTCTTTTCAAAGTCCTTAATTAACATAGTCTACGTAATTATTATAAAACATAGAACTCATACATTGTACTGGCTTTAATTCCAGACCTTATTGTCATCTAAATAATCCTTTATGTTATAGTAGCAATTTTGGCACAAAGTGTGCTTAACATATTTTTTGAACCGCGATTCAGGCAAGCTTAATATATCTTCAGGGATTTTATTATAAAAGCGTATATAGTACCCCATGAAGGATGTGTCTTAATTATTTGCGATACTCATACATAGGTTTATATTAAACGGGTCTAACCGCGGTAATTTATTAGGTAAAACGTAATCATCTCATCTCCCGACGTTTCGGTACGTGGAATCCAGTGCTACGTAAATACGATTATACTATTTTTATTTTTAATGCACTAACCCGTGCTAAGGACAAATTTAAAAAATACGAGTGTACGTAAATACGAGTTACCGCCTTATCACTGGACCTGTCCGTTGGCGTAGTGAGTGTTGTGTGTCGGCCAGCTGCGAAAATTTAATAGTGACTACCCACAATAAGTGACTGTACTCGCCATTTCAGTCTACCCGAGACCACGGCAGCTGTAACTCTACCGAAACGTCGGGAAATAAGGTAATTACGTTTTACCCAATAAATAATCAAGATTAGACCCGTTTAAAATAAAACTAAAAATTAAATCTTGGGTTTCGTCATAGTCAAATTTATTACACTTAAATAGTATGTGATGTCAATACAATATTAAAAACTATTACATGTTTAGGGGTATTTACATGTTTTATAATATGTGCTCTGGTGTACAATAAAGAATATTCTTATCTTATCTTACGTAGTCTATAAGCGTGCTACTGCAGGGCCCAGATCTTGTCTCAGTGAGAGAGGGAATGGGCTTAATTACAACGCGTGCCCATCGCGGATCGACAGATTTAAGCGCTGAGGTATTTGAACACCTCAGACACTCAGGTTTTGTCACGATATTTTTCTTCGCCGTTAGCGAGTGGTATTGCTTCTGTAACTTCACAAATGTACATAACTTAGAAAACAAAGTCAGTTAGTACATGTTTGCACTGGGAATCGAACCTGGGGCTCTCTCTTCCAAGTCCATTGCTCTACCCTCAGGGCTACCGCCGCGCAATATTATTACAATAAATAATATGAAGTGTTTAAGTTATTGTTTTACAATATTAATTATTCTCGGCCTGTGTCCTTTTCTTCCCTTTCAAAGAAAGAGAGAGAGAGTAAGAAAAGTCTAATAGCCTCACAATGAAGGCCTGCGCAGACAAGGGACTATCCCCCGGGTACTTTTTGGTCCGTCGATATAGATATCTTATAAATTGTATGGAATAACGCACACGAAGGACTAAAAGTACCCCGTAGAAAGTCCCTCAAGTTACCGAGGACATCAAGAGACCGGACTGGACAAAAGTTCGGTGTTTTCTTTTAAAACGCCTTTTCTTTTTCAACTTCATGTAAATTACAACACAATGTAATCACAGAATATTTGCTTCCATAGCGTACGCTTCACTCAATTTCCGGGGAATAAATGACCGCACACCGTAGGCGTTGAGTCCGCGACAAGTACTCCGAGGACATTTTTTACGATTCAAATCGTCTGAGCAGGCCTTTACACTTGCAAATTATTACAAGCAATAATCTTTCACCGCTGTCTGCGTATTTTAAACCTAGAGTCGGCTTATAAAATCAAGTGTGGAATCATTTCAAATTCAATTCCAAGTGGTCCTTAACATTTAAACAGGGAGTGGATGAATCCTAAAATAAAACAACTGAATCAGAAGTAATTTTCTTAACGCCATTGTTATAATTGTACTGCATAATACATTACAAATTCCCGCGCAAGGGGTCCGAAGCTTTTGACTGTGGTAATGGGATTTTTATTCAATTCAAATTTTAAGGTGCAACGTTGCTAATTCGGCACCGACTTAGTGGGGATTCGTCGGCACTTGAGAGCAGGGTTACCAAATGACAGAATTTTTGCCGAATATTGTCCGGATTTATTATTTAGATCTCCGTAAAATGTAAGAATAATTAGTGTAGTTGTGGGTTGAGAAGGCTTTGTTTGGAATGTAATAAAATAATAATGTTTTTTTTTATTAAAATTAAAAAAACATCATAATATTATAATTATGTTAGAAAAAACGGGTCTTTCTGACACTGTATTTTTTATCAAAAATAAGGCCCCTGCAGGATCTTAGTATTTTATTTTTATATATGACGCTTATGTTTATTTTAGCCATACTTAGTCTACAGGTTCTAGTACCCTATATTTTATCATAAATTAGTGTTGATAACAAACATGGTTGAAAATGCTTGACACGGAAGAATCAGCCGAATCATTGTTACTAATGAATTATTGGTTCGGTATTGTAATAAATTAAGATCATAATTTTAGTAGATCTGTAATACGTACAATATTACAAAATCTCCGAGGCTTTGCGGAAAAATTAGAAGATCTTATAATCTTTAATAAAAATAGCTTCCACATAATATATTCACTTGTCCTGGTCCCAAAATAAGGTACCCTGTGCTACAGTAACAAGGCAAAGATGTCACACACAAGGATATTTGCCGAAACTGAAACCATTTCTATAAATCTATGACGGCCCCCAGTAGGAATCGAAGTTACGACCTCCGTAATTCTTACCAGACGTTACCAACGAGGCATTAATTGTTTTTGATCTGGTAACCCTACCAGAGGGTTGCAAATCAGCGTAGTCTAACCCGCCCTTAAGGAGATTTCCTCCAAGTATTTGTTAAGAAGATAATTACGAAAGTTTTTCAATTAGTTTTATTTTCTTGTTTGTTGTTTGTTTAAGATAGAAAAAGGCGCTTGCAAGTTGCGCGGAATGCTAAGTACCTCGGGCGACACTCTCCGTGGACTGTTTCAAAGTGAACAATTTTGTTTATGAATAAACATAGGCTGTGCAATTTAATATCGCGATAAATTACGGTGAAAATTACAGGTCTTAAGTTTGCTTTATGCAGCCGCAACCTACATACGTTCGACTGCAGGGTACAGGTCTTCCCTTAGAGAGAGAGAGAGAGAGAGTTAGGGCTTAATTACCACGCGTGCCCACCGCGCAATTTCGAGCGCCAAGGTATTTAAATACCTCAAAGATGTTGTATTTGCTGCGTGAGCTTCTGAAAATGAATATATCTATGATATAAAAATGAATCGCTGAATTTGTTGGTAAGCGCAAATCTCGAGAGCAGCTGAACCGATTTCGCTAATTCTTTGTTTATAATACTCCTTGAAGTACGAAGATACGGATACGTTCTTACGGAGAGAAAAAAAAATATAGAATCGACTGCTAGGCGGTACGAAGTTCGCTGGGTCAGCTAGTAGTACATAATTATGAATACAGCCGTAAAGTTAGCGGCCGTAAAGATTCGCAAAACGCTGTGTAAATGGATTTATTCATCAACATCAATATTTATATATAAAGCACCCATAATATGCACTCTATAAAGAAGCACCTTCTTCCTGCCGATACCGATAAATTCAAAACATCGTAATCATGCAAAAGAGTGGGAGCCGATGGATGGAAATCAACAAGTTTTCCTTAAACAAGTTTCCGCGCTCCCGTACTCATATACCTGGGCTCGGGCTTCCACGAAATGACGCGTTTACACTTTACAAACTTAAGTTTTTTTTCTGTATTCATATTTATCTTCAGTTTATATATTATTGAGAATTACTGATAAGAAACGAAAAAATAAAACTACGAGTGTGTACTCAAATGCTAAATAAAAATAGTTTCTAACAATAACTAGATATAAAAAAACTGCACCCCGATCATTGCTGCTTCTAGAAAAAGTCTGCATATAACTACTTGGCAGTGAAAATATCGCTACATCAAGCAAGAAATGAACAAACAAGCCTTTAAATAATTATTTGAGAGTAAAATTCCTCATCAAATACTTTTTTTTATGTACGTTCGGAGAACTGCCTTTTTTAAAAAAACCTATAAGCATGTAAACACGTTAGAACCTTGTCACATTGATTTTTTCTTGCCGGATTTATAATAAAATTCACTATTTGGACTTTGGCAAGGCACGAGGCCGAAGAGACCGAAGTGCATACATGTTAGTGCACGTGATTGTAGATATCTTAGAAAACAAAGTGGGACTGGGAATTGAAACTGGGCCTCCCGCTTTCGAGTCCATTACTCCACCCACTAGGCTACCCTTACATTATCACTACTACTATATAGTTAGAATAATTTCGTGGCTTAATCGCGTAGTAATTTATTGCTATTTTAACCTCGACGTTTCAACGACGTTACAGTCATCGTGGTCATGAGAAGACTAATGGCTGGCACCCGTTCGCATCTTCGGCTGATAAGGTTTTAGACTACGCTCAATCTGCCATCACAAAGCACTATACTGACAATGTCGGACGATAAGCCAAGTGACTTTTTTCCACTCGAACACTTCTTGATGACCGGATCCCACGTTTGCAACTGTTTGAAACCACATTCCCAAATAGCAATAAATCACTACGCGATTAAGCCCCGAAAATATTGTATGTGTTCAAGTCGCGAAAGTTGAAAATAAGTTATTACTACTATGACTACTTTTTGAAAAATAGATATCCAATATTCTTAGCTAACGAAGTCTGCAAAATGTATCTTGAGAAGAATTTAACAGGCGTTCACCTCCTCTCGTTCTCATGGTGTAAATGCACCAATACCGGGTACGCTCGGCACGCCGCATATTGCATTCACTTGTAATGCATTAGGCGCATCTCTCTATGAAAGTTTAATATGAAATCGCTTTTTACGCTCGCCGACGTCACTCTCCTCTGCGGGAATATTTTTCCCTATCACTTTTAATATGTGCGGGTATTTACCGGCGGGGGTATTTGCACGCAAGTGTAATTGCGGTAACGACGGGTGCTCCCTGTAAAATGCGATGTTATTACGATGAAGTAAAACTTCCATTTTGTTTCTTCTTCTCTTCTCTTCTTCAGGCTATATTAGTCCACTGCTGGACATAGCATATTTGTTTCTTTGGTAACAGTAAATATACAAGTTTGATTCATATATACATACATAACCTCACGCCTATATCCCAGAGGGGTAGGCAGAGACCAGGGACTGCCACTTGCCACGATCTTGACAGATCACCTTCGCTTCATCAACGTTCATAAGTCGTTGCATGCGCGCACGCCGATTCCGGGTACTTTTTATCTTCCCCTTTGCTAATACATCCCCTATTTGGTCAATGGTCGATCAAGTTGCAATGTGAAAAAAATTTATTACAGCGGCGAAAATATTTTTAAATCTATAAAGATTTTTAAAATGTAATGAGCATTATTTACTTTTTTAAATAAAACTTGTTAGTTATTATTATTGTTATTATACTTTATTCCACACAACATTTAACAGGACATTATTAAGAAATAACATGTACAAAGGCGAGCTTATCTCTGAAAGAGATTTCCTCCAGCACACCTCACAAGTTCGGAGAGGCAGTAAAAAGCGGGTCCAATAGGTGAACCAAATTGACTACATAAATCATAAATAAATACGAACCTATGGAAGAAATAAATAAACTACATAAACAATGAAACTATAGCTAGGTATAAACATATACATTGAGCGTATATATATGTCTCAACGTATGTACCCATAAAAAACTCTAATCTAAATAATCGTTTCTGTTATAGTAGCCCTTTTGGTACAAAGTGTATTTAACACATTTTTTGACAGCACTTCAAGAAGAAATGCAGCAAAAAACTCCTTAAGGACGTTTCTTTCTTTTGATTTTTCCAGGAGTTTTTTGTCACTATCTTGCTATCAAACAGTCTCACTTGTACTCGTAGTTGCATTCAGTAATCACTTTGTAATTAAGCACTTTAAAACATTAATGCTTGAAGGCTTTGGGTACGCTCCGACACATACTTTTTGCGTCCTTATGTCAGCGACCAATACAGCGTGTAAGCCTAGTTTGGCAACGAGGCTGCGTTTCCTGTGGACTTTTTTTCTCCTTCATTTGCACATACACTCCGACGACGACGGTACAATTCATCAAAAAGTGGGTCAGTCGAACGCGAATTTGTTAATCCTTTCCCCCAGCGACCACCTGGTCCGTTGTCGACTCCCGCTGCCTACATTCAGACTGGGTTTGTGTTGATAACTAGTGATTTTACCCGACTTTATTCAGTTACGTTATTGCTTTTGGTTTCCATATTTCTGGATTCGATACTCAGACACAACCATTTTGATAAATTCTTTACAGTGACGACATTCCATCAATCAGTAAACCGATGTTTACTTATTTGAAGAGTTTTGTTGCTTCAAAAATCGGCCAAGTGCTAGTCGGACTCTTGCACTGAGGGTTCCGTGCAAATTTGTAGGTAGATACTTACATGTTATAAATAGTTCAAAGTCAAAGTAAAAAAAAAAACAAAATGATTACTTATTCTAAAAGCTAAGACGGTTAGCCAAAGCTGTTAGTTTCACAACTAAACATTATGTGCAGAAAAAGCTAATAAAGAAACTCCACATTCTTTCCAAAGCAGGTTTTAACTTAATTAATAGTTTTAACTTTACACTACTAGTTACATTACACTAGACATAAATTGTCCGCGTTAACATGTTTTTAATAACGGACCAGGTGGTCGCTATCTTTGTCTTCCAAATAATCCTTGAGCCCGGCAGTGAGACATAAAAAAATACACCTGGACGTACCGACAAATTGTGTGTTGAACTGAAGGTTCTCTTTTACCTGCAGATTCCTAATAGTGGAGGCTTTGGAAACTCCGCGGATGTAGGTCACCTGGTCTGTGGCGATCCGTTTCAATTTTTTGTGCAATCGGAGGCCTCTTGCAATTTTAATACCATGGCGGGTGCTACAATTCAGTCAGTTTGTCACGGTGCAAACCTCTTTACACCATTTTTTTCTTCTTCTTCCTCTTCAGGCTATATTATGTAGTCCACTGCTAGACATAACCCTCTCCTAATGAGCGCCATAGCGCCCTGTCTTCAGCTTGCCGCATCCAGCATCTGCCGGCAGTTTTTCGCAGATCGTCAACCCATCTGGTCGGAGTCGATTGATCGGTCGATTCTTAATCCCATATTTTTTTATGTTTCTTTAAGTCTGGTTATCATATTCAAAATTTAAAAATTAAGCCAGCCATTTTTGAGATTTCAAAATTTAAAATTACTTCACCCATTTTGGAAATTTCAAAATTTAAAATTACGTCACCCATTTTTGAGATTTCCTTCAGTTTTAAAAACCTATTTAGAGGCTAAAAATTCCACCCATGCCGGCATTCGAACCCGCGACCTCTGGATATCCGTGCCAGCGCTCTTTCCAACTGAGCTAATGGGCGACTCACCGGCATCAGTGAAAGTTCGAACCTCTTTACACTATTCTCTGTATTACGTACAGGCAGCGACATCTGGCTGAAGTAAATTGCATCACTTACAGCCCCGAGTACCTACTTTGCAGTTAGGTTTTTACATCGGAATGATATCGCTGTACCCACATGATTATACAATTTTTATTTTTAATGCACTAACCCGTGCTAAGGACAATTTTAAAAACCTATTTAGAGGCTAAAAATTCCACCCATGCCGGGATTCGAACCCGCGACCTCTGGCTATCCGTGCCAGTATCCGTGTCCTTCAGTATTTAGCATTACTACTGTACATTTCGAAGACTAGACCATATAAATAGTTCTTTACCTGCTTATCTTGTTTTTTACCAAGTGTTTTGTTTATATTATAAATTAAATAAACAAACACATTTTAAATAAAGCACAAAATTGAAGTGGTTCTAGTTTTTATCTTTAATATAAAAATGAATCGCTGACAGTTTTGGTAAGCGCAAATCTCGAGAGCAGCTGAACCGATTTCGATATAGTATATTTCATTACAAGATCGGAAAGGCTGTCATTGCAAAGAGTTCCGACAAATGTCTACCCGAGCCGAGGCGCAGCCGAAGGCGAGGGTTGACAGTCGGAACTAGTTGCAATGACGGTTCCGCACGTATACTGAACGACTATTTTTAATACAGTTGCGAAAAAAATAAGCAATTTAATGAAGTTGGAAAATAGCGCCAACCGTAAAAAAATATAAGCAGAGATTTTTTTTTCTCACCCATTCTAGTAGGCAAAGGGTACTTCAATCAAATCATTAAATCTGATATTGAAACAAATTAGTAGCTCATAAAAACTTCTATGAATATTTTAGTAAAAACTTCATGGTTGGTTTTTCTTTTTAATAGACATTATTTTGACAGTTGGGAAAGAAAAAGCAAGAGTGCGGGAAAGGTAAAAATAAGCACGAGTGTGTAATAAGTAATAACCCACATCCCGCATGCTATACGTCCCTGTAATACGCCACTTTTTGAGCAACTGTATTAAAAATTCTTTTTTTAGAATATTCCTTGAAGTAGTGGGTCAGCTAGTAATTTATAAAACGCTTTACAACATCACAAGTTCGTACCTCAGCTTACCTTTAAAGGTGTATTGCTAATTTTGGGATAAAAATCTGATACTGCTTTTGAACTCATGAAAACCCTACGTTAGGTGTGTAATTACGCATACTTTAGTCACTGTCTCGTTTAATTGTTTTAATTTTATTTTATCTTCTTTATTAGTAAAACCAACCAGTACAACAAATTTACATTGGTAATGAATGTTCCACAATTTAAATAATTAAATCAAAGGAGCAGTCGCTTGGCCGACACAATCGCAAAAATAAACTGCGCAAAAGGCGTAGCAGAACATATCAAGTGTACAATCTAGAAATCTTCTTTTTTTTCTTCTTTAGGCTATGTTATGTAGTCCACTGCTGGACATAGCCCTCGCCTAATGACCGCCATAGCTCACTGTCTTCAGCTTGCCGTATCCAGCATCTGCCGGCAGTCTTTCGCAGATCGTCATCCCACCCAGTCGGAGGGCATCCTACACTACGTTTGCCGAGCAATAAAAAGTAAAAAATCCAGAAATAACCCAAACAATTCTTGGGATATATTATGTTTAATAAATAAATAAGTAAATAAATAGAAAATATAGATATATATTTTATATGTATATAGACATAAGCGACTAACAAATACATAACAATGGTAGATTTTGTAGAAACCGGTTTGAAGCCCTGCAACATATGAACTTGCCGTGTTCACGGGTACCCTGAAGTAGCGCACAGTACCGCAACGCTGCCGAAACGTCGATAATTTAGGTATTTACGTTTACTTAATAAATACTCCCGATTACACCTGAATATATTTGTACAAATGTGGCAATTAAACTTAAACGATGTGACTTACTTCAAGGTTACGAGATCTAACATAACAGAACATTTACATACAAGCACATACTTTGCTTCTGGCCCCACGCCCCACACAACGACATCACAAGCATGTAAACATCCACGACCTGCGTTTCTTTTTTTGTCACCATCCGGGGTTCGAACCCGGGACCTCTTGCATGGTAGGCAGATGCACTACCGCTGCGCCACAGAGGTCGTTAAACGGTCGATTTAACGGTGTGGGCAAAATTTTTTTTTTTTTGGCACAGTTTATAGGAGGGCTCTCGTTTGGAGGTGTTTTTAGCGATTAGGATTTTTTCAGAAGGAGATAACGAATCTGTGTGTGGTGCCTGTTGTGTGGTGTCGGCCTAGAGAATAGCACCAACCCAATTCTTCCCGCGGGTGTCGTAAAAGGCGACTAAGGGATACAAACCGGGGGGTGCCCAGCAGCGCCCCCTGTGGTACAATTCCACCAAACTGCGATACCAACCCGCATGCCCAGCGTGGGGATTATGGGCATTACCCCCTATGATAGCACAACGTGGCGCTCTTTAGGGGAGGGCTATGTCCAGCAGTGTACTAGTATAGCCTGACGACGATGACACAGCACAATCACTTACCCTGTGCTATGGTTACCAGGCAAGGGTGAACGGTATTTGTTTAAATGTATGAAGGCCTGCACTGGGTATCGGACCCACGACCTACGGCATGGCTATCAGACGTAATACTTCTATACCAACGAAGGCATCTATCTACGCGTTTTGCCTTTGAATTAATCATTTATTTTCTGTTTCAGGTAAATTTATATAAGAAAGGAAGGAAGTTAAGGACGTTCATGAACGAAGACTGACTACGCAACTTATGCCTAGGTATGTAAGTACTGTAACACTGTACTTATTGAAACGCTAGATTTTTTTTTTGTTTATTAGGACTACCATCAAGATGTACACCAATACATTTACAATAGACCATAACTAGAAATAGACTGGTGCATGTTGTGACTGCCTGTAAGTGTTACCTCACTTACAGGCAGTCACAACATGCACCGTTAGTATGAAGTTACTTTAGGAGTTAATGTATTAATTATAGTTTACACTGGTTTATTTTTAACTTAAAAAAATCGTGAGATAATTTAACAATAATAATATTACATTACTCATAAAATGTATAAGTATAAGTTCTAGAGGGTAGACAAGATACTGCTTTTAGACTTTGCACATCTATCAGAGAATATGTCAATGTTGTGAGACTTGGCTAGAGCGTTTGCGATAATACTTCCTTTTTAATTATCTTTTTCATCACAAAACCTAACCTAGCTACGAGTCTCAACACGACTGACACCTACCTAAACAAAACGTAACGATATTCTTCAAATAATTCAAACTTTGCCTAGACGGCTACGCCAGCCAGCTACTATAAAGAAGTATCGTTACAGTATATATACACTGATAACAAGATAAAAAACATAAAAAACAAGAATATGTCCCGGAGGGGAGGCATAGACCAAGGTCTGCCACTTGCCACGATCCTGACAGATCTCTTTGGTTACATCAACATTTGATAGGTGTTTATATATATATTTTTAACCTCTAATTTTTTAGCCTATAAATAGGTAAAAAAATTGATTTTTTCACACATTCCCAGTTTCAAACTTATTTGAAAATAGATTAAGTTCAAGTAAGATAAAAACGTAAACAAATTTCAATTTCCTAAACAATTTTTTTACATTGATACCGAGTAACTATTTATTTCGAACTAACAATTTAATTTCTTTATTTCGACGTAAATAATTTGCATTCTATTGCGGAATGTCTATTTTCAAAAATATTATCGTCCGCTGCCTTGGATCCGTAGTGTAGTGGAGAAAAAGGCAGCGGGAATAAATCATCTTTTCTCAAGTAATCTTACACTTAATACATCAGATGTTACCTAAACTTTAAATGCCGAAATATCAGTAAATTGTCTTACAACAGTAGAGAAACCATTAGTGCTGCTGAAGGTGACCGAAAAACTTAAAAATTAACTGTATAATACACATTCCTATTTAGAGATACATGACCATAGCCCTTCTGAAAATAAGTTCAGAGCTAGGGGAGCGTCCGGCCTACACAACACACATTTCTAGCTATAGGTGTATTGGTCAAACATACAATAAAACGCCAGAAGTAGGTATTACCGATGTCTACTGAACCCTTCCCTAATCCCGACTACCCTCAGGGCTGCAAAGGTCATTGCACTCGAGAGCCCTTTACCGCCCCATGCGGGGGTCAATGCCGGAAGCTTAACTGTGAAAAAGAGCTCGCACGTTTTTTCCTTTCTCACACCTTCTATTTGTGCTGAAAACGCACGGTACGCAATTATGGAATCTGAGAATAGGGTCGTATGGAATCGGTGACCTTTGTGATTTTTCGACGTCACTTTATTTTCCGTTTAACACCTGATTTCACACCCTTGTGTTGTGTTATGACGACTTTCAAATGCATTTCAAAACAAGGTTTCACGGTTCGTTTTCTATGCGCTTCCCAGTACCTAGACACCTAAAACGAATAGGGTTCTTAAATAGATTAACGTTAAGGAAATTCAAGGAAGGTTAGCACGCTCTACTCCTTACTTATAATGTACATTTGTTACACATTATTTTGTACATCTATGCATTGTGTCCTGGCTGGCGTCAAAGAAAAACCCAGATATTGGATATTTACATGTTTTATATGTACATTTTTTATACATTATTTTGTACATTTATGTATTGTCTCCTGGCTGGGGACAAAAAAAAACAGATTTTGGATGTTTACATGTTTGTGACGTCACTGTTTCTGGTTCCCACGACACAGGATCCAGGGCCAGAAGCAATGTATGTGCCAGTATGTAAATGTTATGTTATGTTACATGTAGATCAAACTGAATGAAATTTGCTTTTTGACATTAAGTATATTCGTTAAAGTTACATTCGCTATTGGTGAAGGAAAACATCGCGAGGAAGCCTGATGTGTTCACACACCATCTGAGGTGTTCACATACCTTCTTAGACCTCGAAATTGCCAATCCGCGGGCTTAATTACGCGTGTATTTTAGTAAAGCTGAGGTATTTTCACACCTGAGACACTCAGGTTTCCTCACGACGTTTTCCTTCAAGTTAGCAAGTGGCATTGCTACTACAACTTCACAAACCTAGAAAACAAAGTCCTTAGTACATGTCCGCACTGGGAATCGAACCTGGGTCCCTTGCTTCCGAGACCATTGTTGTACCCATTGGGCGACCACCGCTGTTTATGTTCTTCACTATTACAATGCGTCATACCATTTATTTAAAAACTAATACTAATATGTTTACAAACACAAATACAAATATATTTAATACGTAACCATGATTTTCAATATCTGGGGTTTGGCAGAGGCCTTCTTGTAAGTACACAGAGTAAAATATCTTCTTATAGAAAAATAAATTATACCCACGAAGAACACGTATATATTCATAAAATAATAATAAAAGTAAAAATAATAACAAGAATACACTAGTATGCAGAATTAACATTAATGCAAAAAAGTAGTTAAGTATTAGTTGAGTTTAAAAACCTATTTAGAGGCTAAAAATTTCACCCATGCCGGGATTCGAACCCTCAACCTCTGGCTATCCGTACCAGCGCTCTACCAATTGAGCCAATGGGCGACTCACGGCATCAGTGAAATTTCGAACCTCTTTACAATATTCTCTGTATTACGTACAGGCAGCGACATCTGACTTAAGCAAATTGCATTACTTACAGCCCTGACTACCTACTTTGCAGTTAGGTTTTAACATCGGAACGATATCACTGTACCCACATGATTACACTATTTTTTTATTTTTAATGCACTAACCCGTGCTAAGGAACAAATTTAAGAACCTATTTAGAGGCTAAAAAATTCACCCATGCCGGGATTCGAACCCGCAACCTCTGGCTATCCGTACCAGCGCTCTACCAATTGAGCCAATGGGCGACTCACGGCATCAGTGAAATTTCGAACCTCTTTACAATATTCTCTGTATTACGTACAGGCAGCGACATCTGACTTAAGCAAATTGCATTACTTACAGCCCCGACTACCTACTTTGCAGTTAGGTTTAACATCGGAACGATATCACTGTACCCACATGATTACACTATTTTTTTTATTTTTAATGCACTAACCCGTGCTAAGGAACAAATTTAAAAACCTATTTAGAGGCTAAAAATTTCACCCATGCCGGGATTCGAACCCGCAACCTCTGGCTATCCGTACCAGCGCTCTACCAATTGAGCCAATGGGCGACTCACGGCATCAGTGAAATTTCGAACCTCTTTACAATATTCTCTGTATTACGTACAGGCAGCGACATCTGACTTAAGCAAATTGCATTACTTACAGCCCCGACTACCTACTTTGCAGTTAGGTTTAACATCGGAACGATATCACTGTACCCACATGATTACACTATTTTTTTTATTTTTAATGCACTAACCCGTGCTAAGGAACAAATTTAAAAACCTATTTAGAGGCTAAAAATTTCACCCATGCCGGGATTCGAACCCGCAACCTCTGGCTATCCGTACCAGCGCTCTACCAATTGAGCCAATGGGCGACTCACGGCATCAGTGAAATTTCGAACCTCTTTACAATATTCTCTGTATTACGTACAGGCAGCGACATCTGACTTAAGCAAATTGCATTACTTACAGCCCCGACTACCTACTTTGCAGTTAGGTTTAACATCGGAACGATATCACTGTACCCACATGATTACACTATTTTTTTTTATTTTTAATGCACTAACCCGTGCTAAGGAACAAATTTAAAAACCTATTTAGAGGCTAAAAATTTCACCCATGCCGGGATTCGAACCCGCAACCTCTGGCTATCCGTACCAGCGCTCTACCAATTGAGCCAATGGGCGACTCACGGCATCAGTGAAATTTCGAACCTCTTTACTCGTCTCGTCGGGGCTGTAAGTAATGCAATTAGCTTAAGTCAGATGTCGCTGCCTGTACGTAATACAGAGAATATTGTAAAGAGGTTCGAAATTTCACTGATGCCGTGAGTCGCCCATTGGCTCAATTGGTAGAGCGCTGGTACGGATAGCCAGAGGTTGCGAGTTCGAATCCCGGCATGGGTGAAATTTTTAGCCTCTAAATAGGTTTTTAAATACCTATATTCTTTTTAATGCACTAACCCGTGCTAAGGACAATATTAAAAACCTATTTAGAGGCTAAAAAATTTCACCCATGCCGGGATTCGAACCCGCAACCTCTGGCTATCCGTACCAGCGCTCTACCAATTGAGCCAATGGGCGACTCACGGCATCAGTGAAATTTCGAACCTCTTTACAATATTCTCTGTATTACGTACAGGCAGCGACATCTGACTTAAGCAAATTGCATTACTTACAGCCCCGACTACCTACTTTGCAGTTAGGTTTAACATCGGAACGATATCACTGTACCCACATGATTACACTATTTTTTTTT
Source organism: Yponomeuta sedellus (assembly GCA_934045075.1). Classification (NCBI taxonomy): domain Eukaryota; kingdom Metazoa; phylum Arthropoda; class Insecta; order Lepidoptera; family Yponomeutidae; genus Yponomeuta; species Yponomeuta sedellus. The sequence continues at coordinate 24,838,147 of OW203722.1, read as the reverse complement.
ATTTTTAATGCACTAACCCGTGCTAAGGAACAAATTTAAAAACCTATTTAATAATACGTAATACAGAGAATATTGTAAAGAGGTCTTTACAATATTCTCTGTATTACGTACAGGCAGCGACATCTGACTTAAGCAGATATTAGTTGAGTAACAAGGGCTGCGTTGAAAATCAGCGCTGTTTTTAGGATAGGTATATGCAACAGCATGCTGAGCGTATGTCCGATTGTCATGCATTCCTACTACCAGAACCTTGTAAACACTACTTGTTTTTTATTATCTATAGCCAAATTTTGTCTAGATATGTCTATAGGTAATGTAAAAATTGTAAACCTTACATTACAATAAATGTTTATTCTTTCTTTGCTTCTTTCAAATAAAGCTGTGCCAGAAGACACCGCTCCTTTACATCCATTGCTATAGGTGTCATTAATTTCATCTATCAATATAATTTTATAAAATTATAGTATAAAATTATAATATAAACTTAAAACTATTGGTACTTTTAGACATTTTTTTCTTTCTAATTTAACACATTATTTAGAAAAGAAATATTTAATAATATAACTATTTTTTTACTACAGTACTAAGCATGCCAGTGTGTGTGAGTGACTATGTACTTGATAGTGTGAGTTTGTGTGCATGTATATGTGTGTGTGTGTGTGAATGGTCCTAGTGTCTAGTTAGTTATGCAGTTATGTTTCTTTACGAGTTTTGTTTTAGGTTAGTTGTGTATACATACTAGGTATCACAATGAGGCTTTTATATTTGCTACCATCAATATCCGATGTAGGCCCGCGAAACTTTGCCCACTTCATGAAAAGTAACACAACAGCAACTTGAACAATCTACTGATATGATATCTCAACAACTGCTTGCCAAAGTCTTACTTGGACAATAAAGTAGCGAATCCTTCTGATAGTTGAAGATCCGAGATAGGTTTAGTACGGGCTCCTTCGAGTAACTTGATGGAAGGGAATTTCCGTCAAAGTTTTTAAGAGGTACGATGCATCGTACGTACATGAAAAATACTTAGTAATACGTTATTAGAGCCGTTTTATACATAACAATCTACCAATAATGTTTAAAGCGGTGACACTTCCTTAAACGGTTTGAAGTCTTATTCATTGTGTAGGTATTTGTTGTGTGTTCACAAATCGCTAAACACCAATACTCAATTTGTTAACACCGGTTTACAAATTGAGAACTTAGGTGCATAAACACTTATCCTCAGATTTGTAAAATATAAATAAATAGAGATTTATTAATTTAACGAAATTCTCTATTCGGATATTTCAGCTAATAGCAGTCAACTAATGACATACGTTAAATCCTTTGATTTTGCCAGTAGTATGCTTATTGTATTGCTTTATTTCGGATAAATAACAATCCATAGGTTATTAGTAAAATGACACTTAGTGTTAAAACTAAATACGTTAGTAAGATCACAAGCCATACTTAAATTCTTAATTTAAATGCCTATCAAATTAAATTTAAAATTTTGGAGTAGCAATTAAAATTTTAATTTTTAAGTTCAACTCCAAACTTATACTTTGGTCTACACAAGTGCAAGTCTTTGTATTTAGTTATTGGGCTGTCCATTCTCTCTGCTATAGCCTTATGCATTTTGTTTATTTAGATTGTTTCTAAACTTGCACATAAAATAATATCAAAAAAAAGATAAAAATAATTTAATATTTTTTTATTTAACATATAACCATACCACTGCAGAGCACAGGCCTTCTTTCAGAAAAAAGACAGAGTAGAGACGTTTATTGGCTACTTAACAAAAATCATAATCAGCGTTGTCATACTTGGGTGGTTATCTCGCTGAGTTACTCGATGACACAAGCTGGCTCCGCTGGATCTCAGTAAATCTCCCACATATCTCTAAATTATACGAGAAACAACACATTTGTCCCCGCCTGCCTTATCATTCATCGTAGAAATGTACCAAGTTTTGCTTCCGACAAGCTTTCTACCTTCTAATGCGAATGTGGGACTTGTCTGTTTGTCGGGACTTCTAACATAAGACGTGTCAATCGAAAAGCAGATGAGATGAGACGAACAGCAGTTAATGAGTTCGAATACGATGAAAGCATATTTTAGGTAAATGGAACAGTCATAGATATTTGACGGCCTCGGTGGCACAGCGGTTTGGCACGCTGACTGTGAAACCGAAGGTCTCGGGTTCGATCCCCGGCCGGGTCAAACTAGGAAAAGAACTTTTCTAGTTTGTCTCGGGTCTTGGATGTTATCTATTTATTTATTGTATTAAATCTATCATCGTGTCATTTAGTTGTACTTAGTATAGGGCTAACGAGATCTGTGTAGGAATATGTCCATGAATATTTATTTATTATTATAATATAGTAATTGAAAACAATTATTAGAGCATAATTTTCCAAAATCATTTTATAGACTCAGGGTAGCAATAGCAACGAAGTTTTTTTTATGTAGCCTATAATGTCTTCCACTGCAGGGCACAGGTTTTCCCTCAGTGAGAGAGTGTGGGCTTAATTACCACGCGTGCCCACCGCAGTTTGGCAATTTTAAGCGCTGAGGTATTTGAACACCCCAGACACTTAGGTTTCCTCACTATGTTTTGTGCTAACTAAGCCATTGGTACATGCCCTCTCATTGGTACAGGGTCTCTCGCTTCCGCGTCCGTCGTTCTACCCACTGAATTTCCGCGGCTCGTTTAATATTGATTTAATAAAAGTTATTTGTATTGAGGAGTAGAACCCCCCCGTTAACTTGATGATGTTGACACGATCACAAATGGTCAGAGTGGAGTTTATTCTCCCGCTGCCTTTTTCTCCACTACACTACGACCCGAAGGCAGCGGCTTACACTACACATTGTACATTGACATTCAGCAAACAGAATGAATGGAGTCAGGCGTTACTTTAGGGAAATCCATAATAGCATTAAAATGAGAAAATCACTTTGCAAAATTCCTGCTTCTGGGATTTTTTGCGGAACTTAGCAAAGTTATTTTCACATTTTATTGCTAAACAGAATGTAATTTCTTTACGTTGAAATAACATTGATTTCATTTCATTTCATGGTGATTCTGTAACACCCTGCATCGGTAGGAAAAGGCATTGTGACAAAAGTCACAGCAGCGTCATATAGCAAATGTAAGGCAAAATAATAACCTCAAAACCCTGGTCCCTTGTTGGCAACACTCAAAACAACAGACTACCCCGCGAACAATGGGGCATCGAACGTTTTCTTGTGTAATCAAGAGCCACATCTCCTCAGAGGGGGTAAGGACATAGGGGATAGGCTAAGCGTCAAGCTGAGCGGGTGCTGTGTGGTGTCGGCCTAGAGAATAGTACGAACCCAAATTCTTCCCGCGGGTGTCGTAAAAGGCGACTAAGGGACACAAACCGGGGGGGTGGACAGCAGCACCCCCTGAAGTACAATTCCACCAAACTGCGATCCCCAACCCGCATGCCCAGCGTGGGGATTATGGGCATTACCCCCCAATGATGGCACAACGTTGCGTTATGGCGCTCATTAGGGGAGGGCTATGTCCAGCAGTGGACTAATATATCCTGAAGAAGAAGCAAGCTGAGCGGGTAACAATCAAAATAGTTTTTAAAGAATAAAGATGTGCACATGCGTAGACCCGTTTCACACCTCCACTCTGACTCCCCAAAATTTTTGGGAAGCTATCGCTCAGATTTAAAATCACCAACGTGGACCTATGGGATCGCTGCGGTGAGACCCCAATCGACCAGCAGATCAAACGTCGCAAGTGGAATTGGATCGGCCACACACTCCGAAGGGACCCCGACCACATCCCAAGGCAAGCCTTCGACTGGAATCCCCAAGGAAAACGTAAACGTGGCCGCCCTAAGCAATCCTGGCGACGGACGATTATCGCATTGGCGGCGACTATCGGCAAGACGTGGAGCGAAACGAAATGCGAAGCTCAAGACCGTGAGGGATGGCGAATCATTGTGGATGCCCTTTGCCCCATCCAGGGGATATAGGAACTTAAGTCAAAAATATCGCTCAGAGAGATAAACTAGTTTTGGAAATATATTTTTTATGTAAATTTTTCTGTATTGTGTTTCGAGTGCAATAGAGTATTACAATAATAGAAAGATAATCGACATTAATTTTCAAGTTGAATTCGTCATTAATTTTGCTTTGGTGCGCATTGTTTTGGACTTATCGAGTTAACATGAGCTTGGGAAGTACTCTTAAAAAGTTTCCACTATCGTATAAAAAGTTATTTACGTCCAGAAAACGCTTTCAGTCCATTACTACAGCTTATTGTCTTTTTAACGCTGTCTCTTATGAACAAGTTCTCTGGTGTACCCTGAAGGAGGGCACCAGCGAAGGTTGTATAAATATTGGCGCCTCTTTGAGCCTAAGTGCCGCCTTTTGTCTTAGCAATAAAAGAATAACACTTATTTATGCGAACCACGCATGACCGTAGTTCTGTAAGAGTAGAAGACATTTATAGGGGTCACAGTTTTCGAAACTACCTTATTTAAAACTTATTTAGAGGCTGAAAATTCCACCCATGCCGAGATTCGAATCCGCGACCTCTGGCTATCCGTGCCAGCGCTCTTTCCAACTGAGCTAATGGGCGACTCACCGGCTTCAGTGAAATTTCGAACCTCTTTACAATATTCTCTGTATTACCAACGTACAGGCAGTGACATCTGGCTGAGAAGTAAATTGCATCACTTGCAGCCCCGACCTACTTTGCAGTTAGGTTTTACATCGGAATGATATCGCTGTACCCACATGATTATATTATTTTTAATGCACTATCCCGTGCTAAGGACAATTTATAAAACCTATTTAGAGGCTACCTTATTTAACTAACTGTGCCTGATATTCATAGCGGCTTTTAGGGTGCTGCGATAAGCTTGCTGTGGACAGAGATACCTGGAGCAAAAGAAATTCTGAACTTCCACAGAACCTGCAACGAATGGTGATGGGCACATTATCAAAACTACCTTATTTAACTAATTGTGCCCGATTTTCATGGCTGCTTTTAGGGTCGACCACGAGAGCTGAGGTAAGCTTGGTGTCGAAAGGGATTCCTGGAGAGAAGACATTCTGGACGTCCGCTTGTGGACACCATACTTTATTGTAGGTCTTGACCTGCAATTAAGTATAGTGCTCGATACTGGCGGACAGGAGGCATAGGATCCACACCAAAACGACTCCGGGCTCTTCTTTTCTGTGTTTTGTGTGTGTTTTCTTTTTTGTGTCCTAGATGCTAAGCGGCCTGCCGCTATTGAATCGGACTAATTGACCTTAGGTTCTGGCCTATTATTAAAAAAATAAAGCCTGTCATCATTTCTTAGATGATGTTCTCTGTTTGAAGAAGCGTAGTAAAAAAAATGTCATTAGTGGCATCAGTTAGCAACGGGTCGTCCATTAAGTAATAGATCTTATTTTAGGTCAAAAATGGTTTATAGAAACTACATAAAAAAGTAAAGAATGTAATTTATAAAGTATTTCTCTTTCTCATAACATCGACGACAGATTCTGTGCTGAGACAAATAGTTGCTCAATTACATTACCTGTAGAATTTATCCATGACAATCGGCCAAAAGAACTTTTTTTTAAGTTCAAGGCCGTCACTCAACGGGTCATCCTTGCTATAACATAAGCAATATTTTTTGGAATCCCATGCGGAGAAAATGTCGGGCACAATTAGTTGTGGTATAAACAAGAGTACACGAAGATATCACAGCCCACTTTGACATGAATCCATAACATGATTTATTGATTGATTGATTGATTAATCATTTATTTACACTTACACACACACGCAATAAAAACAATATTAAGCAGACTATACGTACAAGAGAAGAAAAGCAACAACACATACGATACACAATGAAACACAGACACAGAGCATTTTCCAGTGTGAGTACTGTGGGTGTGGCAAGTGCAAAAGGGCTCTGACTCAGCATAAGCTGGAGATATGATACTCCAGCGCTGGTCTTCCGTCAGTCCCCGTGAGGCGGCACGCAGGCCTCGGAGAGATACCTAGTACGAAACTGAACAAAATCGTAAATAAGATTAAGCAAATAAGTAAATAAGAGACAGTGAATACTATAAGTAGCGAGTCAAACTATAAGTAGCGAGTCAAACTTTGATTTACAAAGTAACAGGCGAATTAAAATTCCAACAAGGTGAGAAGTCCATTTTAATCCCAACTGAGGCCGTTATTATAAAAATGTCTCATAAATACACCAGATTAGGAGCCGATTCGTAGAAAATCCTACACGTTGGTAGCTTAAGCAGTTAGTTACAATGTTTCCTTTGTAAGCGAATTCTTTTCTAGATTAAATATACAATATATTTTGCCTATGTTTTTTTTGGGTTTGGTACAAGTTTCTTAATTTATATAATATTAATAATTACTTATTATTAATAATAATTTTCACACAACACGATCATTTGACCTGGCCCCAAACTAGGATACCCTGTCCTATGGTAACCAGGCAAGGACGTCACAAACATGAAATACACCCAGACTGAGGCCACTTGTACAAATACACGGCGGCCCCCAGTGGGAATCGAACCCACGACCTCTGTCTTGATAAGCAAAGGACCAGATCAATGAGGCAGTCTGTTTCAGGCATAGGTTCGTTAGTTACAAATTCGTTTACGACGTGGATCTAGCCGCGGACACTGCTAGTCGCTTATAAAGAAAAGCGTGTCTACGCTATTCTTTAAAAGCGACCAGCAGTGCAACCTGCATAGGCAAAAACGGAGCAATCCAAAAACGCTAAAGAGCTCTTTGAAATTGAATAAAAACTCAATCTGCTCCTTCAATTGTTCTCTATCTGGAGCTTCTAATTGCACTGCACGTTCAATAGCGGGCCGAAGGGTTGACATTGTTTTTGCTAGACACCCCTTTTAGTTCCCCTGGCGGGGTACCGCGGGATCTACTCAGAATACTACTAACTACTCTGTAATTTTAGTGATAAGGCCGTCTGTACTCTTATGTGATTTCCTTTTTTGTGTACAATAGTGTTAAATACACTACACTAATATTATAAAGGCGAAACTTTGTGAGTGTATGTGTTTGTTACTATCTTCACGTCTAAACGGCTAGAGCGAGTTTAATAACATTTGGTAGGGAGTTAGCTGACACCCTGGATTAACACAGGCTACTTTTTAATGAGGGAAAATGTCTTATCCCCATGGAAAAATCTAAAAACTGCGGGTAACACTGCGGGGCACAGCTTGTAACAAATAAATTACACTTGAGAAAGAAGAAGAAGAAAAAAAAAACATTTACTATAGCCACAGTACACACGCCACAATAACAAAAGAAAAATAAAACATAACATTTAAAAAAAGAAAATAACACTAAAGGTCACGGCGTCTCACTGCCGCTATAGACGGCAACTGACTCAGCATAATGCTGATGGGCAAGCCTTCAGCGCTGATTTTCAGTCAGCGCGAGCGCTACAGACTGCGGTGTAGTGCAACTATGGGAAATACCGTACTGTGTAATAGTTATATAGAATAGAATACGTATTATGCGTACTTAAAAAGTATAATTTATTTTTTGTTGTGTACCAGAAAATAAAACATATTAAAAGGCTTACATATTTAACATTGTTAGAATATTTTCGGGGTTTAATCGCGTAGTAATTAATTGCTAATTTAATTCAACGTTTCGACGACGTTACAGTCATCGTGGTCACAAGAAGACTGATGGCTGGTACCCGTTCGCATCTTCGACTGATGAGGTTCCAGACTACCCTCAACGAGCTATCACAAAGCACCAGCACATCAAAAATATTCTTACAATGTTTTGAAGTCGCGAAAGTTTAAAATATTATTACATATATTTAAGTTTTGCTGTATAATATGTCCAGGTTATACAACTTTACCGGTAAGCTGGAAATAGGTTAGTTTATATTTATTTTGCTTGATAGCAAATGAGTAGACGCCCCTCAAAGCCCTAGTCCTCAGTCCTCGATGACTCTCCGGCATAGTGGTTTAGTTATAACTGCGCCAAGTTTATTTTGATAGGGTTCAAGGGACTGTTTGTTTTTGCATTATTGAGTGGGGAAACATGTTATTTATGCACACGTAAATATGCCGACAGAGGCGGTTTGCTTAGCTGTTATGGTCTAGGAGGTACACTTGACGGGCTGTGTGCCTTTACACTTTGTTGCGAAGTCGCCCGTAATGTAATCCGTTGTTGGACTCAATGCACTCGATAAGACATGCTGGAGGCCGCATATATTGAATCTAACACACGTCAGAAATCATAATAAGTTTCTACAGTTAATTCAATATTTTTGTCACACAAGAAGTTGTTAATATTGCAATAGCATTTGTCAATCAATAATATAAAAATCGCTAAATGTATTGGTAAGCGCAAATCTCGAGAACAGCAGAACCGATTTCCCTAATTCTTTTTTTAGAATATATCTCCAAGTACGAGGAGGTTCTTACAGAGAGAAAAATAAAAAAATAATTAAAGAACTAATTAAATTAAAGAACTGTTAGGCGGTACGAAGTTCGCTCGGTCAGCTAGTCTATAATATAAAAATGAATTGCTGAATGTGTTGGTAAGCGCAAATCTCGAGAACAGCTGAACAGATTTTGCTAAAATTTTATTAGATTAACTGAACAAACCACTCTGGAAAATATCTGAACCAAACGACCCCAACACGCTGACAGTTGTGATTAAGTTGTGTACATAAATTGAGTGTTTCGTGAATTTCGCAATTTGGAATTTACAGCAGATGTAAATAAATATAAAGATAACTTTATATCCTGCTGCAGCTCCCACGAGGTAGCTTTTATCCAAAGAGGCTTATGAAATAATTAAGTATGTAAAATTAAAAACCCATCGATAATTACGGAATGGGGATTAATTTTGGCGCTTCACAAGATTGCGTTAAAATTCAGATATAGCCAGCACGGAGTTGAATGAAATTTTGCGCACACATCACAATCACATTAAAATTATAAAGGCAAAAGTTAGATACTTACAGGTGTGTACGGTCGCGGTCTAAAAATGTTTATCAGTTTTCAAATTAGATTCTTTAGCACACTGTGTGCAGTAAAGTCTAAAATGCTAGATTACTTTTTAATAGTTGTAGCATCGATTCTAACAAAAAGAGTATTCATGACGTTTTGATGATGAAGCTCTTTTTTTATTTAAAAGTTGACATAATTGAATTTTTTGCAATGACATTTATCAAAAATACTAGGATTGAAATAATAGAAATTGATTGTAAAACCATGGCAACCTCGCTTGGGTGAATCTCTGTCGCTTCTCCTATGCTCTACCTATGCTTAATCAAATCACATAATATCACCGACCATGTGGCATAGATTTGTGCATACAATTATCAACCTTAAAGTGGTAAACATTTACAGATCGCGCGTGTATGTTTGACACTTCTTCACGTCCAAACGGATGGAGCGATTTTAATAAAATTTGATATGGAGGTAGCTGATACCCTGGATTTACACATAGGCTACGTTTTATTGCGGGAAAATATCTTATTACCATGGGAAAAACGATTAACCGTGGGGGACAGCTAGTAGCATATAAATAGTAATTTTAAGCTTTAAATTGTACAAGACCGACTTGCGCTGATGCTATTACGTAAAAACAATAAAGCTCTTTCCCTAAATACATTATTATTGACAATGCCCTGACTGCATATCTCTGAGATGGCTGTCTTTGTCAGATTGAATACGCAATATTTTGTTAAGGCCTCCACAATTCGTTCCAAAGCTTACGCTTGCATCATAGACGCAGCCTTTGCTTATAAAGATACAACACAGCTCTGATGAGCAAAAGCGTTTTTTATGGCTCCATACAATAAAATTCCCAGTGATATTAAAGACCTAAAACAATATAAAAATAAATTGTTTATATTATTAACTAGCTGTTCCCGCGAACATCGTACCGCCTCACAGTTTATTTTATTATGTTTCTCTCCGTAAGAATCACCCTCGTACTTCGAGGGTTAACCTGTAGAATTAGCAAGCTGAAGTGGCTGTGGGCATTTCATATATCCCAAAGCACCGAGAGTCAATAGCGTGCAAGAGTTCTTGAGTGGAGCCGGCTCGCTCGACCGAAGATCTGCGGCATATTTCTGGCAGTGACTGCATGAGGATAGCTGAGGACAGAGAAAAATTGCATGCCTTAGGGGAGGTCTATGTCCAGCAATGGACGATTACAGGTTGATTGATTAAGTTGTCTTTAGATTGTTGAATACTACATTAACGTATTTTTTTCTTGTGTATAGCCTATAAACGACCCACTGCGGCACAAGCCGTCTCTCAGAAAGAGAGAGTATGTGCTTAATTTAAAAAAACCTATTTACAGGCTAAAAATTCCACCCATGTCGGAACTCGAAACCGCGACCTCTGGCTAACCCTGCCAGACGTCGCGGGTTCGAGTCCCGGCATGGGTGGAATTTTTAGCCTCTAAATAGGTTTTTAAAATCTGCTATAACTTAAAGTTGATATGAACCTACTTTAACTCTACTACAAACTTATTATAAGCGATATTTTAATCTGTAATTGCAAAACCACAGACTAAAAAAGTATGCATTTGTCAAATTGTTGGTTGTTTGAAGTGATTTTTCGTGAAATTGTAATAATTGAGATTTGAAATTGGGATTCGAACCCGCGACCTCTGGCTATCTGTGCCAGCGCTCTTTCCAACTGAGCTAATGGGTGACTCACCGGCATCAGTGAATTTCGAGCCTCTTTACACTATTCTCTGTATTACGTACAGGCAGCGACATCTGGCTTAAGTAAATTGCATCACTTAATTGTTTTGCCTCTAAATAGGTTTTTAAAATTGTCCTTAGCACGGGTAAGTGCATTAAAAATGAAAATAGTGTAGCAGGTTTGTAGCACAGTTATAATGGGGATTTTGTTTTATTAATCTCGTTTTTAAAAACCTATTTAGAGGCTAAGAATTCCACTCATGCCGGGACTCGAACCCGCGACCTCTGACTATCCGTGCCAGCGCTCTTCCAATTGAGCTAATGGGCGACTCACCGGCATCAGTGAAATTTCGAACCTCTTTATACTATTCTCTGTATTACGTACAGGCAGCGACATCTGGCTTAAGTAAATTGCATTACTTACAGCCCCGACTACCTGCTTTGCAGTTAGGTTTTTATATCGGAATGATATCACTGTACCCACATGATTATACTATTTTTAGCACGGGTTAGTGCATTAGAAATAAAAATTGTATAATCACGTTTTTGTTTAGACCTACTATAAACATCTCATAAAGCCAATTTAACAGTGCTTTTAGTGAACTGACTTTTTATTAATAAGACTCTAAACCTACAACCACGTACTACAACCATTATTTAAGCCATGTCGAAGTCCTTATGGGCGGCTTGACAACTTCTGACAGTAAGAACCGCCACTGCAATCCTCCACCAACCCGGACTTGCCGGAGTATACCCTAACGTCCCAGCAATGCAGAAAGAGACCCGTGCCCAGCAGTGGGGATATACCAAGGGTTGATATCACGTACACAAAAAACCTTTTAATTAGCCTTTAATTCAGTAGAGTTGGAGAGACAGCAGAGTTTGCCAGAGGATTTCGGATTAAAAAAAATAAACCACAAAAAAAAAAAACATTTATTGAGCCCGTGACCCTGACCCAGCAGTGGGGACATACAAAGGGTTGATATCATCACAAATGATTAAGTTGGCTTAAAAATTATAACTTTAAAGTTATGTATAGTCTGTTAGCTTTTAGAATATACCTCGGGCTCTAGAATAGGCTTCGATTTTCGTAAATTTTCGTCGGTTTTCATATTGATGATCGAGTTCTGATTTCGAAATTAAGTGTCACATTAGTTCTGATTTCGAAATTGAGTGTCATATACCTAGTTCCGATATTTCTATTACACGAATATATCGGATTTCTATCAAATAGTAGCCAAAGTATATTCTAAAAGCTAACAGACCGTACTTCAATTGTATGAGTCTATTATGAAACTTAAAAATCGACTTTTATTAAGTGTGAATATTGTCTCAGATTGATATTTTAAAAACCATTGCGACATTTATAAGACTTCATGGCATTACCTTCGTAGACAAACACCGACGCTATTAAAACAAGACGAAAAGTACAAGGAAAAAGATGTGCCGAAATCATAAAAAAGGGGCAATCGTCTTAAGCCGTCATTGAGCAAAAATGTCCCCGGAAATCATAACGATTATTATTATAGTTTCTAGAGGATAAAATTCAGGGTATTCGTACCCGGCAAACGTTTTTACAACCGCGCAGTCTCGTAAAGTTATTGAGTTTATTTGACAGTTTGAGCTGAGTGCCCACTTAACTAGGGGAACGATAATGCGGTCCGGTGATGAAAAAACCTGCGGTTTCTCGCTTTGCGGGACAAACATCGTGCCTGGTTAGAAATATTTTGATCTCATCTTCTTCTTCTTCTTCAGGCTATAGGTATTATGTAGTCCACTGCTGGACATAGCCCTCCCCTAATGATGGCCATAGCGCCCTGTCTTATACCATCATTGGGGGATCTCATCACATCACAATAATATTAAAAGGCGAAAGTTGGTGAGTGTTTATGCTTGTTACTTCTACACGTCTAAACGGCTGGAGCGAATGGAATATAACATTTGGTATGGAGTTAGCTGACACTCTGGATTAATATATAGGCTACGTTTTACTTTAGGAAATCATCTGATTCTCGTGGGAAAATCGATAAATCGCGGGTAACGCCGCGGGGCATAGCTAGTCTATGAATACAAATACAAATACAAATACAGATACAGATACAGATACAGATACAGATACAGATACAGATACAGATACAGATACAGATACAAATACAAATACAAAAAACTTTATTGTTATAAAAGTGTACAAAAATAGTGCCTGGTCCCCAAACTAGAATACTCTGTATTATGGGTAACCAGGCAATGGGCATAATAATGAATTATGGGCATTGTCCTAAATATTCACAATAGCTGCGAATTATACTGGCCTAGACAAACGACAAACCGAGTGATTAGAATCGATCACTTGAGTTAAGCAACAACAGGCTGCGTTTAGTAATAAGGCCGCCATTTGTACTGTATTTTTTACATAATTTCTGTTTCTGTTATCTAACAGGCGCGGTCAGGTGCAGGATAGGTGACCGTCCCGCGACTACCGCTAGTGGCATTTTTCCGAGCTCTTCCGTACTTCGCAATGCACGTTAAGCCGTTGGTGCCGGCTGTCACGTAATGGCAGTCGTTAAGCCATGTCGGATGCTTTATGGGCGGCTTGATAACTTCTGACACTAAGGCCAGCCACTGTCTTATAATCCTTCATCAACCCGGACTTGGCCCCCATGGTGGAGTATGGCCTAACCTTCCTGCAATGCAGGAAGAGACCCGTGCCCCAGCAGTGGGGACATACAATGGTTTATATAATTCAGATTAATTCACACCAAGACATATTACTGCAACACCCCTAGGCTTCAAACGTGAATGTAGATTCGGTACTTATTTAAAAAAAAAACATGAATATGTGGATGTTTCGGTACTCTTAAAACAAAATATAAGTTTTTTTTTATATGCACCGTACTACCTGTCAGACTGCAGGCCACGGGGCTTCTCCCGGAGAGAGAGAATACGGATTCAATTACCACGCGTGCCCACCCCGGATTTGCAACTTCTAGCGCCGAGATATGTGAACACCTTAGACGCTCAGGTTTCCTCACGAGGTTTTCTTCCACAGTTTAGCGAGAGCTTACTTTAAACGTAAGAAAACAAAGTCATTAGAACATACCGGAACTCATTTTACGACAACATTATTATTAAAATTATACTCGGAAATTATGAATGTCGATGCAGCGAAAGAGACTTTACGATTTCGCACTTCTGGTACAAAATCGTAAAGTCTCTTTCGTGTTACTAATTTGCTTGCTTAGTAACACAAATTCATTGTTATTAAATTTCCCGGTAACACATTTTTTCTTTTTTCATTTTATCTGTTTTGTCAGTAGCAATAGAGACTCTCTGAAACTTTTATGTAAGCTAAACGTAGTCGGGCGCCTGCGAAACCGGATTTCCTAGTGCAGGGCTCAATGCTAATCTTATGTTGTTTTCCGTAATCTGAAATAAATGTTATGTATTTGTATTTGTGTTTTGTATTTGGTAAACCCTGGTCTTTATCTACTCCTCCGGGACACAAGGTTAACTTGGATGATTCGCGATACTCATGCAAAGTTATAAATTAAGCGGGTGTGATCGCGATTATTTATTAGGTAAAACATAATACTATTTACCGAATAAATAATCGCGATTCGACCCGTTTAATATATAACTAAGGTTGAGTTTATGGTAAGTTTGAGTTTCTAAGGAATTTCATCGAAATAATTTTAATTTTTCAGAATTTCATCGAAATAATTTTTTGAAGGAGCACAACTGTTTAACAAGCTACCAAACTGTATAAAAGATTCGGAATCACTGCCAACATTTAAGCTGCAATTAAAAGCTCACATAATAGAAAGATACGTAATTTAGTGTAATGTAAATTCTCAAAACAAGTCAAATTGATGTGGAGTGTTGCATGTTTAATATTTACTTAGATTTATTATAGTCCTGTTTTTCTCATTTTAAGTGAATGAAATGTAATTTGTTCTTATGAGAAATAAATACTTAAACCTAAACCTACTATGCACCCAGAAGATGAATAGATATCCTCTACTGCAGACCATGAATAGAGAAACTACGTAGTTGGAATTTGTTCAGCCGAACTGTCCAGAGAGTCAGTGGGCTAGTTGCAGAACTAATACATGATGCATTGTTCAGGGTCACTCCTCCAACGGGGCCCATTGTGCTGTGTTCTGACCTTATTTCGTGCCGGGAGCGGTTTACATTATACGTAAATTTCTGAAATGGCTCTTAGAGCCACCCGCACAGGCTCGTAAATCTTGATTTAAAACATTTTAAACCGGATACTCAATACAAATAACTACTACAATTAATAATAATAATAAATAAATAAATATTTATGGACATATTACACAGATCTCGTTAGCCCTATACTAAGCACAACTAAATGACTTATATTATAGGTACTAACTCGACGATAGATTTAATACAATAAGTACTAACATAGATAACATCCGAGACCCGAGACCCGAGACAAACTAGAAAAGTCTCTTTCCTAGTTTGAACTAGCTGGGGTTCGAACCCGGGACCTTCGGTTTTACAGTCAGGTGTGCCCAATCGCTGCGCCACCGAGGCCGTCATTGAACCGAACCTAGATTTAACCTCTCATCGTCTAGGCTCTTGATGAGAGTTGTATTATTTTTTTTGTAAATAGACTGTTAGTGGAATACGAGGTAGATAATATCCTCTTATCTAGTAAAATGCACCGTTACAACATTGTAATATATGAGTTTTTTATAATTTATGCAAAATTATGTCGACGTGATTATAAGATAAGATAAGAATATTCTTTATTGTACACCAGAGCACATATTATAAAACATGTAAAGATACAAAGTACAATTGGCGGCCTTATTGCTAAATTTCTTCCATACAAACTTACGACGGAAAGTTGCTGAAGGAGATAAGAGACGGTTAGTCGGTGCAAATATGAATATTTTAATACACTACTTATATAAATAACAATATACCTACATAAACAGTTACACACATAGTTATGATAAACTTACATAAATACGTTATAATAACAATCTACGCGATGAGGAAATAAATACAATATAGTGTACCTATATGGAGACATACGGAAAAGACAAAATGAAATGGACAATGCACGAATACACGAATAAACTTGCAGGGACAGATAAAACTCCTTAACTTTGCTTTTAAAGACAGCTGAGGAAGGGGATTATATACGGCTTTTATGTTTGGTAGTTGCGCTGTTTGATAGGATAGTGCTTAAAACCATAATTCTGATGCATATTCTAACTATTGTTTCAATAGACATTTTTCTATATACTCGTAGGATAACGAATGAAGCTCGCAACATTTTTCTATATACTCGTAGGATAACAAATGAAGCTCGCAATGTTGGTAGGGCCGCACAGCACGAAATTAATAAAAATGTATCAAACATTTCGAATTGTATAAACGTGTTGTTATAAAATACCTTTATAACAGTCAGAACAGTGCGCGATTCCTAAAATATTTCACCTGAATCAAGAATTGCGCTTCCAATAAATGAATCTATGAATCAGGTACCTATATCTTATGATTTTGATCGATATCTTTCGGTGTGTCCTATGACGATTGCATCAACTATCTACGTACACCATGATATACTCCTACTATATACATTCATTCTATATTACCACGTACATTCTTTGTTTAATTTTGTCAGAAAAACTTTGCGAAATAGCCTTCCTTTACCTGCGTTATTTTTTCCACGATATTTTACCTTTGTCGTGACGCATTCAGTAAATGTCTCTATTTACAATCCGAGTCAGAACACCGCAGCGCGAGCAGATACGTACTATGTGTCCCGATAACGAATGTTCCCTTTGAGATGAGACCTCGTGATTATTCCCACTTCCCAACCTCGCCTCCCTGTATCTGTTGTCCTCTTCTTTATTCTTTTAATTTCTTTGTTGCCGATGAATTTTTGGTATTTTTTCCGAGCAGTTCCGTGCTTCGTTAGGCGCGTTTACCCGTTGGCGCCGGCTGTCATGTAATGACAGTAGTTAAGCCATGTCAGGGGGCATATGTGCGGCTTGATAACTTCCGTCAGTAAGACCCGCCACTGTCTTACAATTCCCTACCAACTCGGACTTGGCCCCCGTGGTGGAGTATGAGCTAACCTTCCTGTGAGGAAAAGACACGTGCACCAGTAGTGGGGACATACAAAGGTTAATTTCGACGATATCTTTGTAAAAAAAAACCATATGTTAGTATCTAAGAACCTATGCTTTGATAATATTATTTTCTCAGTTCAATGGCACTTTCATTAAGCGATAATTTTGCATTTTTATTCGATTTTCGTGACAACAATAGCGTAAGCAAAAAAAGGCGAAACGTCCTGAATTTACCTATCATAATAATACTCGTATAAGAAGATCTTATTAATTTATAAGAACTCTAGCGAGACAAAGCTACGATTGTCTGGCAAAAAGCACCTTTAGTGATTAGGTTGCTGTATGTATTCTTAGGTTAAGAAATACTTGCGTAATTCAAGTAAATATGAGTTTAGAATGAAGTACATTTAAGGCTAATTTACATCACAATTGAAAAACATGTAACTCTCAAAATAAATATTTTCCACAAAATCATGTTACTGACAAATAAGATGAAATAGTAGTTATAAGGACGATATCAGTAAAGTCACGATATCAAATACTAACATCCTATTGGTAATACAATAAACACCCTAATGGGTATAAAGATAAGCTTCATCTCAATGCAAACATGCAAACATATGTAGCAGATAGCGAGGAATATGTAACATCTTTGTGGTGAGAACATTACACTGATACTCGGGGTCAGTATTGATAAAACTTAAGTGAGCAATATTTTCGTTGAAGACTAGAATGAGGATGTTTCGAAATGCTATCGCAGCCAGCTCACCCACGCACTGTATATTCACATAAAACCGATTCGTTGCGATTTGTTACTACTATACGAGTTACAACGCAACGATGTGGATGGATGTCTTCTAGAATAGTATTTTCTAAGGTAAGGTTAATTCAGGGAGCGGTGGCAGCTCAGTGGGTAGAACCAGGGACTGGCAAGCGAGAGCCCCAGGTTCGATCCCGAGTGCGGGCATGTACCAATGACTTTGTTTAATTTCAAAGTTACGTACATTTGCGAATTTGTAGTCGCAATACCACACGCTAACCGTGAAGGAAAACATCGTGAGGAAACCCGCAGCGTGGTTGGCTCCGCACGTATTGACTAGTCTTTCCTGTGGGCTAGGCCGACTAAGCTGTCAGGATGGTATAGGTGCTGGGCAAGCCTACACCATCTATAAAACCATGTCCCAGGCACTACAGCGTCGGAGTGGTCCCTTCACCCATCTAGTGTGAGTGAAGATACCACTGGACGCTGTATAAATCATCTCATTAAGTAGATGCAAAAAGGCCAATATTTAGGTTAATTATGTCTTCTAGAAGTTCTGTTCTAAAGAAGAAACGTAAGCAATTTTTTTTTAATTTATTTATTTAAGGCAAACTTTAATGAAATTAAACAAACCAAAAACACCAAAACCTGGGAGGTTTATGCGTGATTTTCGGAGTGCACTCTATACAATACACAACAGTTTATATTATATAATATGGTAATAAACATTAAGTTCATTAACTTAATCCCGGATTCACTTACTTGCTTAAGTGAGTGAATCCGGAATCAAGCTAATAATATGTGGTGCTTAAGAAAGTAAGTTCGAACATTATTTTTAGCTTAAGAGGTACTTTTTCAATATAAATCTACTCTTTCGGGTTTAGATTCCAAATCACATACCACAATATGAATGGTTAGTTAAACTTTGGACAATAATAATGCAGTATTTTGAAAAAATTAATAACGATGCAAATAATGGGGCACCGCCCTTCTCTTGGAGAGTAAAGTTGGAAAAAAGGGACGGGCTGAAAACCAGCGCCGTGACTACGCATGCAGTCACGGCAATAAAGCTGAGCCCATTCCTTTTTACCACAAACATGTGAATGAGACAATAATTATTATTTGTTATTTTTTGTATGGTAAATAAAACTTTTTTTCACTTTCACTTTCACTAAATATGGGCTTAATCACCACACGTGCCCAACGTTCCAACCCGTTCCCACGCAGGTTGGAAATTCGCCATTACTTGACCGTTAGCGTGTGTTAGGTTTTCCTACTGTAAATTCACAAATGTGCGTAACTTAGACTACAAATTCATCGAATGCATTTAAACTGATCTAATGTATTATTATTAATGCTTTTATTGCACTTCAATTTGAACAATAGTCTGAGTATGTTTTGGACTATATACGTTTAGTGTATTATATGTGTAAGTATATAATAATGTGGAAGGTTGTCTTTTTCTTTTTTTTTTTTTTGCACGCCTGCCAAGTTTTCGTTCTACCTCCTGCGGTTGACTGGTAGAAAATGCTTTAGAAAATGGCATTAAGTTCACCGCATTGTATAATTTTATGGTGCATTAAGTATTAATAATAATAATAATAATAATAATAATAAAAGAGGATGTAGTGACTAGAATTGAGAGAGGAATGTTGTGTTGGTTTGGAGGTATGGAGCGGTTGAAGAAAGAAAGATTGACGAAACAAATACTGCAAATGTGAGTGGAAGGGCTGGTAAGGGAGTCCCAGGCGCATATACATCGACCATATAGGGGATGTATCAGCAAAGGGAAAGATAAAACGCATGCACGCACGCCGGTACCCGGAACCGGCGTGCGTGCATGCAACGACTTATGAACGTTGATGAAGCGAAGGTGGTCTGTCAGGATCGTGGCAAGTGGCAGTCTCTGGTCTCTGCCTACCCCTCTGGGACACAGGCGTAAGGTTATGTTTGTATGTAAATTTGAACAATAAAATGCGGCGGAGTTAATGCCATAACCATTTTATTGAAATTCAGTCAACCGCAATTAATTTACACAAAAAATATGTCTCTTGTAAAAGGTTGATTTTAGAAACGTGACAAAAAACAGGCTTGTAGCAAATATAATAAATATAAAAGTAAAACTATCGCGGCTAAGAAGTTTTACAAATTAACGAGAAATAAGTGACCAATATAATTATGAAACGAAAACTTCGTATAGGTTTCTTTGAAAATTACTTTGATGAAGTTAACCCTCCTTCTCCTCCCTACACTGCGCATGGTCCGACACACACTTGTTCGATTTTCAAAAAATATCAAATTAAGTAATGACTTCGTAAAACATCATTCAATATACTTCAGATCCAGTTGAATAAGCCAACGAAAATGATTTTGCAAGGATTTCGTTATTTTTAAATTAGAAAGCGTTTTTTAATTATCCCGAGAGCTAAGGTTGACGTTTTTTGGATTTACGATATACATCCAAACTAATCAAAAACTAGATAGGACTAGATTTCTTGAAAACTTTAATAAGAAACAAAGTAAAAAATTTAAAGTTTATCAACCCGAATTAAACACTACACGAGAAAATGTTAACATTCAATGTGACTCATCAACAAATAATTGATTGATGAGCTTCAAGTCTCAGACCGCACAGTGACCGAGTCAGCTAATTCAGCCAAAGACTGATGGTGCATTAGTAATTGAAACTATAAATCAAAATGGTCCCACGCAGTGAGACAGCCACTTTCTGCAAGTTTGCCAAACTACATGTGCCTTACCGGGGTATGCTGGTTCAAGGTTATCTCTAACGGGACTGACACATCTAAGGCGTTACTTACATCCATCTAACGTAAGATCTTCTTCTTACCGTGTCAATGGCATGTTACCCCCATTATTATTATCTAAATTTAACTTTAGAGTTCCCCGTAAAACAATAACTCCCCTTTGCCCTCTGTTCCGCAGAAACTGTTCTTGGAGTGAACTGTTCTTGTTGATTTGCCACGATCCTGATAGATTTTGTTCACTTCATTCACACTCTTCGTGCTGTGTGGTATCGCACTAGAGAATAGCACCAACCTAATTCTTCCCGCGGGTGTCGTAAAAGGCGACTAAACCGGGAGGTGGGCAGCAGCGCCACCTGCAGTACAATTCCACCGAACTGCGATCCCCAACCCGCATGCCTATTGTGGAGATTATGGGCATTACCCTCTATGGTAGCTCAACGTGGTGCTCTTTAGGGGAGTGCTATGTCCAGCAGTGGACTAGTATAGCCTGAAGCCGACGACGATAAACACTCATTAGTCGTTACATGCACACACGCCGTTTTTTGGTTTCGGAGAGCAGAGAAACTAAGAAGTTTCGATTATTTAATTAGAATGTGGTGTTCAAAATTGAAGCTACTTCTTCTTCTTTCAGTTCCTCTCCACTTTTGCAGGTTTGCCGTCAACTCTGCATATTCCTCTCTTCTTTTCAATCTGGTTCACCATAACGTGGAGAAATCTGTACCGTTTGCTTTAATGCACAAAACTTTTCAATTTCACGTTCAAGTCACTCATATTCTTCTTTTTGATGGTCAATGAGGGTTTTCACTATTTTTTCAAGAATATTAAGAAGAGCCGTTAGCGAGTGTTATTGCTACTACTAGTCCTACGTCTTGCGCACTCTGGACATCAATCAGTGAGTCCCTTACGCTGATTGGCTAATTCTTTCACTACGATAGCATGCCATTTACATGCTAAGAAGTCTATAACTTGACAAAGGTGCATAACTTAGAAAACAAAGTCAAAAATTCCGGTGGTCTACAGCTCCGCTACCACCGCTCTGATCAACATCGTGAGCAAACCAGCGGTGGGAAACCATAGTAATTAAGCCTATACTGTCTCTCTGAGAGAAGGCCTGTGCCGTGCAATGGGACGTCCACAGACTACATAAAAAAATATTATTGCTGCACGAGAAGAGCCCAAGAGCCCAAAGACGAGCTCAGTGGCGTGTCTTGGGAATAGAATAATAGAACAGAATAGAATAATTTATTTGCTAAAGCATGGTAATTACATATAATGTAAGTGGTAACTTAATATTATGGTACAATAGGTTTTTCAATTATGGTACAAGCATGCTCTACCCGTTAGGGTGCACAAATATTACTTTGCTCATAAAAACAAACAGCCTACCCATTTATTAGCCAAATTAGAAGCTAATTAAAAATATGTACACGAATCTCTGTAATACAACAAAAAAAAAATGTTAAGCTTAAAACTAATTTGAGAGAGGCCTATGTCCAGCCTGGACTTACATCGGCTGATTATGATGACTTTGATCATTACTGTTCCACTAGATGTCCACCCTCGAAAGCCTTACTTGCCAAACTAATCAAAATCACCCCTGTTCCCGGAGTAAAAGTCCCGCACCGCGAGCTGAACTGTACCGAGCCGTAATCTTAAGATGATTTATGATATGTTACACCGCTGACATTTACGAGCTGAGGCCTTTTAATCAGCTATGCTAATGCCGGTTAGGCGTTGATCCCTTCGACAAGGCACCGTAAGCCGAATGTCAATATTAAGCTCTAATTGAATCACGGAGTGTGTGCGAACTTTAATTAAGGGCCTTGCTCACGTGCGGCGCCGCGATTTGAGTTAACGTGTACGTAACGATGGAACAGCCACAAGCACAGTCGTGTTCAACTGTTTTTAAAGTCAAAAGTCAAAGTTGACCTCACATCGACTTTACACTGTACTTGAGAAGAAGAAGAAGGAAAAACATTTATTGTAGAAACAGTATAGCGTATCAGTCACTGCGGCCAATGTAACCGGACTTTTAAAAACAAGCTGGGCTTCGCGAGTCACATCCGAGCACGCCGCCGCAGAAGTCCTAC
The DNA here is from genome assembly GCA_934045075.1 of Yponomeuta sedellus. Taxonomy (NCBI): domain Eukaryota; kingdom Metazoa; phylum Arthropoda; class Insecta; order Lepidoptera; family Yponomeutidae; genus Yponomeuta; species Yponomeuta sedellus. Next base: position 24,815,716 of record OW203722.1, on the reverse strand, counting down.
CAATCCTTGAGGTCGCCGTCATCGGACTCGATGAGGAGGACATCATCATAATAGCGTATAACAGTAAAACGCCACAATAACAAAACAGAACATTCACAAAAGAAACGAAGGAAGGCGAAAGGAGCCATTTATAGCAGCAGTGACACGAAGGAAGGCGAAACCTTTCGCCTTCCTTCGTGTCACTGCTGCTATAAATGGAATCTGACTTTGCAATATGCTGATGGACGAGCCTTCAGTGCTAGTGGCCTAGCTGAACCGAGTGATTGGAATCAATCACTTGAGTTAAGCAACAACAGGCGCGGTCAGGTGCAGGATGGGTGACCGTCCCGTGACTACGGTGTCATTTTAGTGGCAGTGGCATTTTTTCCGAGCGCTTCCGTGCTTCACAAGGTACGTTAAGCCGTTGGTGCCGGCTGTCATGTAATGGTTGTAGTTAAGATAACTTCTGACAGTAAGGCCCGCCACTGTCTTACAATCCTCCACCAACCCGGACTTGGCCCCCGTGGAGTATGGCCTAACCTTTCGGCGATGCAGGAAGAGACCCGTGCCCCAGCAGTGGGGACAGACAAAGGTTGATATCGATATCGTTTGAAGCCTTCAGCGCTAATTTTCAATAAATGCTAGTTATGTTACGATTTCAAATTAATTGTGCTGCTTCTTCTAGACCTGCTGTTCCATGGTTGGCAGTCTTTTTAAATACAAAATTATTTATTTCTTTACCCACTACATCTTAGTATTATTTTTGTGAGTGTAGGACCCCCTTCGACCAAGGGGGATGACAATATGCGAAAAACTGCCGGCAGATGCAGGATGCGGCAAGCTGAAGACAGGGCGCTATGGAACTCATTACGGGAGGGCTATGTCCAGCAGTGGACTACATAATATAGCCTGAAGAAGAAGAAAAAGAGTTTTTGTAGGTCTGAGAATAGGTCATAGACTAATTAAAGTCAAAATAATGTTTGCGCGATCAGCTAGTGTAAGTCTAAAAATACGTGTCGAAGTAAACACTTACATATACATTACCTGAGCAGCTACTGATAATTAGCACCGATCTAAAAAGAGATACGGAGTTTTCATTAAGGTTCCTTTCATTTCATAGCGTTTTTAATTCTGCGTCATGAATTTAGGCCACGTCATGGTTTTTTATGACAAAATCCGTTTAGATTTCATAATTACGATCTCCCAACCTACACCACGAACGCAGATTACCGCACGACGCCGACTCTATCTCTAAGGACATAAAGGTCATATTGCAAAGGTCAAGGAAGCGGCAGTCAATAATGCAAAGGGTCAGTTTTAAAATCCGGTCGTAAATTCTGATATGAACGTCGAAACATCTCACGTACGATCTGTATAGGCCACGTTTACTATGAATCCTTTTTGGACGAGGGTGATAAGAAAAATAGGTAGTGACCTTAATTCGGTAATAACCTTTTGGGATATCGCAGCTACAACTGACTAGCGTAGGAGACGGAGAGGGGTAGAGGCGTCATGTAACTGTCATTTTAGTATTGTTTGACAGATTATTTTGGTTTCAATCACCAGTCATGGCAGATGTGTTGAAGTAAACACGTCAAGTGACTGTCATTGTAGTATCTTTGACTGATTATCTCATACTAAAGGTCAGCTGTAGAGAGGGGTAGAGATATCGTATAACTGTAATGATTGAATTTTAAATGAATTAATTTTAGAGTAATGTTAGTTAGGGAACATGGTGGAGTAGAAACCTCATGACGTTACTGACGTCAGTCTCGTACCGATTGACAGACAATCTTGTTATTAGCTCTTACCTCGGGCAGAGGTAAGATAAGGTAAGTCTAGCCATCCAACGAGGTATAATTATTTAAGTTAATAATACACTTAGGTTAGGTTGGTTTTATTAATATATTTAGGGAAATTCTATATTAGGTATGTTCTTCTTTTTTTTTTATTTAATGCACTAACTCGTGCAAAGGATTTTTTTTTAATCTATTTAGAGGCTAAAAATTCCACCCATGCCGGGACTCGAACCCTTAAATTGTATCGTAGTTGGCACTCTAAGTCTTTGCATTAAGTATATTTTCACTGTAACTATTTAAAACACTGTGAGTGTCTGTTGCCAAAATATAAAAAAAAAATGTAATGCACTATAGTTAAAGGACATCATGTTTTTGGGCATTTTCTGAAAGTACCAGCCAACAAAAAAAAGTGTTACCACTTAATAGAACTAGCCATTTGGAACCATTATGGCTCAAACATTGTGGGATTGCTCCGAGCCAAGTTATTCTACTTTGATGATTTGTGGTTTCCATACATTTATTGATTTTTGTAAGTGTTGGGAAACGTAAAATAATTATTTGTATTGTTAGTACTAAGTTTCTAAAGTATTGTTAGTATGGCGCGAAAGCACATTATCGTTACATAACATTGTAGCTATGTTATAAGTTGTTTGCAAAAGACTATTTAAAATCTTTTGTAAATAATTTTTAGCTACTATAATGCGACATTTCAATCAGTATTATGTGTTTTTTTTAAATATTTCTACCTAAATGAAATAGTTTAAACGCTATCCGTCATTATTTTACGTTTCGCAGCACTTTAAAAAATCAACATTGTAGGGAAATAACGAATCATCGAAGTAGAATAACTTGGCTCCGAGCAATCCCACAACGTTAGAGCCATAATAACTATGGTTACAAATGGCTAGTTCTATCAAATGGTACCACTTTTTTTTGTTGGCCGACTTTCAGTAAAGGCCCAAAATTATGTGGATCCAGATTGATCTCCTTTACGTAACAGGTCTTTACATTTCCGTTGCAAAATCGACCATGACGTTAACTTATTAAAGTGCTCAAATGGAAAGTTGTAATACGATCGCGACTGTACGAGAATTTCCGATATAAAAGTCAGAAAACCAGGTGCGCCAAATCGTCGGTAAAACTTCACTCGTACTTTTTGCACTAAAACTTTTAAATTAACCTTTATTATTAATTTCCAAGTGTTATCTTATAATCCAAAAATGACGACCTCTTTGGCGTAGCGGTAGCGCATCTGCCTACCATGCAAGAGGTCCCAGGTTCGAATCCCGGCTGGAAACAAAAAAAACCCCAGGTCTTGGATGTTTACATGTTTGTCATGTCGTTGTTTCTGGCTCCCACGACACAGGGTATCCTAGTGTGGGGCCTGAAGCAATGTATGTGCCTGTATGTAAATGTTATTATGTTAATGTTATTATTATTATTATTAAAAATCAAACTTCTCATCCCATTCACTCATCCCATTCTTCTCATTCACAACAAGAACCCCGGGGTTGGTAAAAAAGCTCAATTTTATTCCCAAGTAGCAGTCACTCCTAAAACTTGCCACGATTTCCGTCAGAGCCCGAACTGGAGCGAGTCTATAACTCCCCTGATCCCTTGGGCTGGGTCAGCGCCCAATGAGGCATACTAATGGACGTCCCTTCGCTACTAATTATGGCCGTCGAGAAAATTTCAAGGCGAATCCTGGCCATCAGGCGTAATGCCGAATGAAATGGGTTCGCGCCGGACCCTGCCGCCTTGTTGGGGTGTGGTGCAAGGTACGGTGGCAATCGGAAAATAATTGGTAATTGAGAAGAATTAAATCTGCAGGTTGGCCTTAGATCATTCAAATGGTAGCGTGCTGGCCGATCCACTACCTCTAAAATAGGCGAAACAATGAAAAATGAAATTGAAATGCATTTATTAACGGGCTTGGGTACCAAGACAGAGGTCGTGGGTTCGATTCCCACTGGGGGCCGCCGTATGTTTGTAACAAGTGGCCTCAGTCTGGGTGCATTTTCATGTTCGTGACGTCCTTGCCTGGTCACCATAGCACAGGGTATCCTAGTTTGGAACCAGCTCAAGTGATTGTGTTGTTTAAAAGGTATTATTATTATCGGTTTAGAGTTACAGAAACACTTTTACCACACTAATTGCATAATAGGCTATTTAAAAGTAAGAAAACGCGTATCGCCTTGGATTAATCACAAAAAAGAGAAAAAAAAACATTACACCTTTAAATGTGAAAAAAGAAGAATCAGAACAAAACAATATTGGCCGTGATTGGTCGAGATTGGTTATGCGTCACGCTCCTGCGTTATGCTTGTGAACGAGTACTGTTTGTGTACCTGGCCGCAGTGAGATGATTGTCGACCATGACAGCAGCGCTAATGTTTTCCTTATTTTTTTTAGAGGACTATGTAATGTTTTACCGTTTTAAGTTATTGATGGCTATCAATTGCAGCATACGTATAGGCACCAACTGATGTATTAGGTTTAATATGATTTGAGAAAAGATACTAATTAAAACTGTTTTAATACGGATTTCACACGTTTATTATATTTTTACAATTTTCCGACGTTTCGGCACTTTTACAGATGCCGTGGTCTCGGATGAGTCATCCGTTAAGTAGTAAAAATATAATAAACGAGTGAAATCCGTATTAAAACGGTTTTAATTATGTCTAGTACTCGTTTTAACCTTAGAAAATACTATATTGAGAAAAGATGCCCTTTTGCCCGCTACACTACGGCCCGAAGCCGCTTACAGTTTATATTGAAGTGAAATGAAAGAAACTTTATTGTAAAACAGGGTTACAGTGATTATCACTGGCTCCCAAACTAGGATTCTCGATGCTATGGATAGCCATATTGTACATGATAGTTATATATTAAACGGGTCAAATCGCAATTTTTATTAGGTAAAACGTAATTACCTTATTTTCCGACTATGTATGAGTACTATTGTACATGATATTAAGCAAATAGAATGTTAATTCAGTACATCGTAATACATTTACTGTAGTCAAATCGCTTACCAAACGACACACTATCTATCTATTTATACTCAGCCCACATCAACCCACTGCTGGGCATAGGCCTCCCTTTTATTGCGCCATTCCTCACGGTCATGTGCTAATCTGATCCATCTCTGACCCGCAACCCTCACGATGTCGTCTGACCATAGTGTCGGTGGTCTGCCTACCAACCTCCTCCCCTCCCTTGGCCACCACTCCGATACTGCCCTGGTCCACCGGCCGTCTTCCCTTCTAGCCAAGTGTCCCACACAAATGCACCCAACTACGTAATTATATTTTCGCCATTTAGCAGGAAAACACTTCTTCAGTGTTTTTTTTTAAATAGAAACTATACGAATAAATGAATAAATCACTAGGGGCCAGTTACTGAATCGAGAATTTCTGAGTAAATAGTAAACTGTAGTGCTGTCTCTTCAAATTTCCTAGAAAAGAGCGTGACAGAACGTTACTTAACTTAGTATTTACTTAGACAAGTTCTCAATTCAGAAATCGGGCCTACATGTTCGTTATCAACCCTTGTATGTCCCCACTGCTGGGGCACGGGTCTCTTCCTGCATCGCAGGAAGGTTAGGCCATACTCTTCCACGGGGGCCAAGTCTGGGTTGGTGGAGGATTGTAAGACAGTGGCGGGCCTTACTGTCAGAAGTTATCAAGCCGCCCATAAGGCCCCTGACGTGGTTTGCAAGGCACGTTAAGCCGTTGGTGCCGGCTGTCATATAATGACAGTCGTTAAGCCATGTCAGGGGCCTCAGTAGGGTAATGCAAAGAGTCGATATCGATTCCCGTGTTTAACTTGAAGAGTAGTATTGTATGATAGGGGTGCTTCCAAAATTTGCTTCGTAAACCTCGTTTCTCTCGTCACTCGCGCCGCCCCGTGGTAGTCAAACAGCGATTTCAAGACGTCATAACTTGCCGCCCGTAGTCCTACGGACACGTCGGCCCGGCTCAAAGCGATATTGTTCCGCGGATTATAGTATCAGCCATAGGCGGCACTAATCGCTTGTCTGAATCATTCGTGTCAACGGACGCCTAGGCAATTTAGAACCTTAAAGCAATTTAGACATACTTGAAAGAGTTTGGTAATCAATGACTACTCTTGTCGTAAATACTCTTGACGTACTATGCTGTGTGGTGTCGGCCTAGAGAATAGCACCAACCCAAATTCTTCCCGCGGGTGCCGTAAAAAACGACTAAGGGACACAGACCGGGGGGTGGGCAGCAGCGCCCCCTGCAGTACAACTCCACCAAACTGCGATCCCAAAACCGCATATCCAGCGTGGGGATTATGGGCATTACCCCCCAATGATGGCACAACCTAGCGGTATGGCGCTCATTAGAGGAGGGCTATGTCCAGCAGTGGACTAATATTGCCTGAAGAAGATACTCTTGACGTTTTTGTGGTCGAAATTGCGCCCTAATTTAGTTAGAGATAAAGAACACTTTATTGTGCATAGACAAGGAAATTACACATATATTTCTTAACCTAAGGGCCAGTTTCTGAATTGAGGATTTCGCTAAGTAAATAATTAACTGTAGTGCTGTCTCTTTGAATTTCCCAGAAAAGAGCGTGACAGAACGCTACTTGAGTATTTACTTAGTGAAATTCTCAATTCAGAAACCGGCACTAAGAGCACAGATGGCAGCCTTATCACTTACTTAATTGTAACAAATAGCATTGAAGTCATTGAAATAGAGCGCATTGGAAAACTAGGAGAAACTTCAGCTGAAACTTTACATGATAATATTTAGTTTGTAAAAAGAGTGGGTTTATGTTTTTTTATCGCCTTTTTTTATGTAATCTTACAAACGCCCCACTTCAGGGCACAGGCCTTCTCTCAGAGAGAGATTATGGGCTTAATCACCACTCGTGCCCACCACGAATTGGCAATTTCAGGTGTTTAGGTATTTGAACACCTCAGATACTATGTTTTCCTCACGATGTTTTCCTTCACATTTAGCGAGTGGTATTTCTACTAATGCTTTACAAATGTACATAACATTAGATTGTATTGAATAAATAGTCGCGATTAGAGACGTTTATTGGGTTGAGTATTACAATGCCTCACTTGGTTGTCATTAATAAATACTGATGTTATTTAACGCCGTAACTTGAGTGAAATGTCTATCGACCATTATTAGTTTTTTAAAGGACATTGTCCACTTTTTATGGGCGATTTGGCCAAACGTGAACAGTTAATTAAATTAAAACTAAGTAGTAGGTTCTGTAGTATGAGTTAGTAAGAACCCTATTACAGTAATTAATTTGCATCACTATACCTGCATTGTGAGTTTTTTGCTGCAAGGTGTCCTATGATTTGCTTGCTTTATTTGCCTACCACAGAGTAAGTCTGGTACAAAATCCGTAGTTGAGCGGGGTCATCAATAAACGAAGAATCGGGATCCATTTTCAACAAGCCAAAGTAGTAATAAAACAAACAATATTCACGAGAAGCAAAGAAACAGCAAAAACAATGAATGAATGAATGAATCGTTATGTTTGTTTTAGCCGGTGACGATGAAAATTCAAACATTTTTTTTTTGTCTTGTGTTGCTATAAATAAATAGTTTACCCTCAAATCCAGATTATTTTTTTAAAATACTTGCTAGATGAGTCGTATTGAATTACTGGTGTGATAAAATTATTAAAAAAAATTATCTGGACACATTGCTATAAACAAATAGTTTACCCTCAAATCCAGATTATTTTTTTTAATAATTTTATCACACCAGTAATTCAATACGACACATCTAGCAAGTATTTTAATGCTGTTGCATTAGTGTGCATTATTTTTTACCCAGATAATACTAAAACGCGTTGCATTAGAGACTCCGAATTGTTTTCTGTGCAATTCGTGATTAAATAAATTCTTTAATTCACCGAAACACCGAAATAAAAATCTAGGCTGGTTGACAGAATGAAGACTGGATTTCAGATAAAATTCTTATTAGTTTGTAACTGTTTAAAATGTCGATTGATACAACGAGATAAGCAAAAATATTCGTTTTGAAATTAATTATAATCAGGGGTTATTTCGATTTTTCTCTTACATTCTGTCCACGTATAGCCCAAAATGGACATTATCCTTTCTTATTTGCTCCTTTTTGTCTGTTTGCAGTGTAAACTTGTGTTTTGTGTATTTGTTACTGTCTTGTTATGTTTTTAGTAATGTGCCGTTGAATAAATTATTTCTCTCTCTCTCTCTCTCTCTCTCTCTCTCTCTCTCTGTAAATGTTTATTAATGGTCATTCGGCTACACTTCTTTAAATCTCTTTCCCTTAGGTCAAATGTCATACAAATAAATAAATCCGACTCCTTTTAACAAAAAATAAATACGGAACGAAATCTAGTTTATTAACAAAAAACTCGTACAAGCAAGCGGAATTCAAAGCAACAAGAAAATTACTTTCGTAAAAGACATCTTAATAATTTCATACGGGACTCTAACGTAATACGGAAAGAATAAAGGAAAAGGAAGGAACACTATAACCTCAAAACATAGTAAACATATCCAAGTAATTTAACCCGCCTCTAAAAATACATAAATCCAATTAGATTCTAACTCGAACGTTTATTTTTATATAGCAGTGTTGCACTCTGGGACGCTTTACCCTAACAGAAAAATTACGACTTAAATCTTAATATTTCGTAAACAGTTTGGTTTTTCTACCCTCATAATACTCGTAGTCTTAAACGGAAAAAATCAACGATACCCCATTGTGTAGGCGAGAAAAAAAACCTATTTCGTTTAGGTAGGTAACGTAAAAAGTTTTTGAAAGATTTTATAAAATCCTACCATTTTAACCGAACAATCGCAGTAGTACCATTGGCTCGGTCCATGATGGAAATACTGCGAATTTATTTTCGCAGAGTTCCATTCTTGCATGCCCAAGTGATGGAACTACTGCGAACTGTGATGTCGCTCTAGTACCATCAAGTTTTTTTCTTACGTAGCCTCTATGTTTGTGTCCCACTGCTGGGCAAAGGCCTTCAGTTAAAGGTAATTATTTAAAATAGCTTATTATAGTTGAAATATTATGTGTAATAGCGAAGCTTTTCCTACATAAAAATATTAGGCTCTCATGAAAGCGCAAGACATAGGTATGAGATGAACTCCATAAACTCCGGTTTTATTGGTGTAAATAATTATGTATTATCTTGCCAAATTTGAGCTTTCTAGTACGAGCCGTCTCTGCGCTAATCTGCGGATATACATACAGACACACCGATAGACTGACAGAGGTGGCAAAACTGTAATCCTTGTGAAACCTAAACATCAGCCAAGTTAGTGTCACATAGGCAGACACGTGCGTCGTAAGCATAGTCATAATATCCCGTTTGGTACTTTTTGGTACGACCTCCAAAAAAATACTATCCTTAAATGAAAAAACTCAAGAATCGCTCTAGCGTTAGACTTACCGTTTGAATGTATTCATATTCAGTAAGCATTTTGAAAATTAATTCTATACCACCTTCCTCCTTTAAAGATTGTGTGGAAAAAATCACTTTTAGCAAAGCCGCCAATTTTCATGCATATTTTTCTGGTGTGTAATAAGAGTTCTACGAGTAATGTAATTTAAAAAACGTATTTAGAGGCTAAAAATTCCACCCATGCCGGGATTCGAACCCTTTAGAATACTCTCTGTATTACGTACAGGCAGCCTCTAAATAGGTTTTTTAAATTTGTCCTTAGCATGGGTTAGTGCATTAAAAAGAATAAAAGGTAATTTAAATTTCAAAATCACTGTCTGAGGTCAACGGTCATTGGCATGAGATTAGTTACTGGGCTACTGTGTACATGGAAGTACACACAACAAACATAAATAGGGTGGACAAAGCGATGGCCCAGTTAGGCACAATTGGGTGTCTCGCAAGATTTATCACCGCGCGAGAAGACAGCGCCCGGCCGGATTTTTGCCTCGCCAACATTTTAGTGTACAGGGTGGGCTAGAACTGGAAATATGGGTTATGATTAAGTTAACAAGATATCAACCCTTGTATGCCCCCACTGCTGGGGCACGGGTCTGTTCCTGCATCCAGCAGGTTAGGCCATACTCCACCAACTGTCAGAAGTTATCAATTCTCCCATAAGGCCTCTGGCATGGCTTCACGAATGCTATTACATGACAGCCGGCATCAACGGCTTAACGTGCCTTGCGGAGCGCGGAATCATTCGGAAAAATGCCACTAGCGGTAGTCACGAGATTTTCACCCATCCAGCAAAGTTTATTGCTACGTGCAAATCAAATAAATATTATTTTTATTTTAAGTCGAATATCATAGAGAAAATGATCTCAAAAATTGAAATACACAATCGAGGTACAATGTATAGTTCAAATATTTTTTCTTGCATACTAGAAGAAAACAATCATAAAATATATATAGTACAATATAAATAAGTGATTAAAATATTTTTCGGGAATTATGAACACGTTTTCATCTCATTGCTCACTCACTCAGTTTTTTCGAACTACGTAACAAGGAACAACGGATAATCGAAGTAGTTTTAAGGATGTAAATAATAAATACAAACTATTTATCTTACTATTTATCATATATATGTTAACAGATTCGCGAATTGTTATTTTTATTGTTATCAATTGCGCAGTGTTATATCCCTGCATAGTGAGAGAAAGCGCTGAAAGCGTTTGAACGTATTCTGTGAAAGAGTTAAAGCAAGTTTTAGATTACCTCATATTCTTCTATAAAAGTATCATCATCTTTAGCCTAACATATTTACATTTGGACTTACGCCTATTTATGTGTAGGTTACATATTACTTACAGTAAACGGTCAATGTTATCGTAAATTCGAAGTTTAGCTTGCTATCGGATTTTGACATTTTAAATCAGTTGACACCCTAATATCAACGAGTTTATTTAACATTCAGAACAAAATCTCCTCCGAAGTTCAATATTAGTAATTTCCGAGATAGTATAATATAAACAACGCAATTCAACGTGATTCATAAATATCGTCAAAATTATCGGTGCCATCCATCGGCTTAGTGACAGTTTAGCGATTGTTTTTTTTTTTTCAGTTTATGGTAGGCCAAAAATGGCACCCTGTAGAGTGCGACCAGAAGACAGGCATGTGTGTGACGAATGGCATTGTCACGTGGGTGATGATTTGGGCCGGCCAGTCCGACGTTATTTATGCTATGGGCCACGAAGATTGTGGGCCCATAGTCCCCTATTGTTATTGTAAATAGAACCGTTTGTGACAGGAAATAGAATAGACTGTTGTGTTCGTGGATTGTCTTTGACTTCAATAGCCGTAACCTTCCTTTCTCTTTCTTTTACTGATTATGATGTTCACACTATCCACTTTTTAATATTGATTCATCGAACAATGAAAAATATACTGTATAATTATGTTATTGATTGGCAAAACGGAGGACGTGTGTCGTGTGACTCAATCTAGATTTTTTTCCTGACCGTGTCAGAGAATATCGTGTTTTATGACAATGATGTCTGGAATCAAAGCCAGTACAATGCATGAGTTCTATGTTTAAAAATAATTTTGTAAAGTCTGTTAATTAAGGACTTTTCGAAATCTAGATCATTTTTTCTCCAAAATGATCTAGATTTCGAAATGAACACCTGTTTGAATTGTAACGTTCATCAAGCCGGCCGCTTCTGCGCTACTTTGAATAAAACCTTTTCATTTCATTTCAAATGTTCTTGTAATGTTATGTTTAATTTTTCTGTGATCCTGGTGAACATAACTGGTTTTAGAAAACCTATTTAGAGGCTAAAAATTCCAACCCATGCCTAACTGCAAAGTAGATACTCGGGGCTGCAAGTGATGCAAATTACTTCAACCAGATCTCGCTGCCTGTACGTAATACAGAGAATATTGTAAAGAGATTCGAAATTTCACTGATGCCGGTGAGTCACCCATTAGCTCAGTTGGAAGGAGCGCTGGCACGGATAGCCAGAGGTCGCGGGTTCGAATCCCGGCATGGGTGGAATTTTTAGCCTCTAAATAGGTTTTTTAAAATTGTCCTTAGCACGGGTTAGTGCATTAAAAATAATATAATAGGTTTTACCTTATCATTCATCAGAAGTCATATTGCTTGTAAAGAGTATCACTTTCTAGTATCAAACTCTTTCTACAGAAGCACATCGCTCATGAGAGAATATCAGAAGACACTTGTCTTACGACACTTCAAATTAAGAAACCCATAAATCTACGCTACTTAAACTGCCTTCAAACGTCAGGGCGTCTTGCACCTTTATCAGCAAACACATGTACGCGTCGCGACGAAAGAAACGTTTTTCGAGGAAAAAACGTGGATTTGAACAAGCAGGGTGGTCCGCCACATGTGACACGCAGACGTTTCGTAAATACGTTATTTCATATGTTTTCGTTCCAAATTGTGGATTCGTATTACATTGGTACTTCAATTACGAAGTTAAATGTCTACTCTCGGATAAACGATTAGTTTATCTTTGATGTCATCCAGATACAATCTTTCTGGGGTCAAAGGTGGAAGGGATCGTGTACTCGGATATTTACCTTTGAAATTATTCAAAGTAAGATTTGTTTAGGTTAGAATCAATATCATGTGGTGAAATAATGCACGTCAAGATTGTTAGAGATAGAAGTGTATTAATGTGACAACATTTAAATACTGTGCCATGGATGGAAGCTATTGAAAAAAATTGTACGATTTTATCATAAAAATTAAATTGCGATCAAAGTATAAATCATAATAATAAAAATGAAAATATTATGTTCAAATTTTTTTTATAATTACTTTACCTCGCTTAGATATTTAATAGTAATATTAAATATAATTTTACTACCAACCTATGTATTGTTTTATCCGAAATAAAGTGCTATAAGATGCAGCTAATAAATTATCTTTTGCACGGCAAATACAGTTATACCCCGAACTTAACCAATAGGTGGAGCTGAGCGATAACCGTGTAAGTTGAATTCGGGTAAGTTAGGTATAATTTCGAGTACAAAAAGATAGACCTTGTTTGAAATTTGTAACCTATGCTATGCGTTGATCCAGCGTGCGTGGGTCACGAGTAGTCCGAACATGCAAAATATTAGTTAAGCCATAGCGCGAGGGCAGCAAATATATAGGTCATCGATTGATCGAGAGGTAGGGAGATAGAGAACACTTTATTGCACATAAAAAAACACACAGATATTTCTTAAACTAAACGTACGGATTGCGGCCTTATTACTTGAGAGTTGTGTGACACTCAAACAAATGATGCATGGAAAAGATTACAAAATCGAGTATCGCCAGGTATTTTTAGCGTAAGTCAAGGTACCGGATATTACTGTACTTTCTCTGCAGAGATATAGATTATGAGGCTATGAGAGCGTATGGACATGATCCACCACTAAGCGTTACCCCCACAGATAAGCATTTTTAAATATTTTGGAATTACCATACCCAAGCCCTCACAAAACCAAGCCGAACCGACCTCTGGCTGGTATCGAGTTTGCGTATGACGTCTTCGAGATTTATCCTCTTGTACACCTTCACCTTAATTGATATAGTCTCTTAAAGCACGATACGCTGCCATGCCTGTAAATGGGATTTTATTAATAACTGGCTAACCCAGCGAACTTCGTACCGCCAGACAGTGGCTTCTTTTTTTTTATTTTTCCCTTCGTAAGAACCATCCTCGTACTTCAAGAAATATCCTAAAAAAAGAATTGGCGTAATCCGTTCGGCAGCTCTCATGATTTGCGCTTACCAACACATTCAGCGATTCATTTTTATGTTATAGATAATACTTAATACTTTATTCATTTATTTACCTCTTAGTATATACAGGGTTACAAATTAAGCCTAAAAAAACTGGATATACAAGGAGGAGATTCCTTGATATTAAAGTTAGTGGCCTACTAAGTTCAATCCGTAATCAGTAGGTGGAACCCTGGTCCCCTGGCTAGGATACCCTGTGGAGGAAACCAGTGAAACGGACTTTATGATTCCGAGTTTTGGGATTCCGAGGACTAGAAGGAAATAAATAATAACAAATAGAAACACAAGATTAAAAGAATAAAACAAAACAAAGTCAAGTAAAGTAAGGTTTAATATTATAGTATTTTTATTTTTTAATGCACTGACCCGTGCTAAGAACAAATTTAAAAACTTATTTAAAGGCTAAAAAATTCACTCATGCCGGGATTCGAACCCGCGACCTCTGGCTATTCGTGCCAGCGCTCTTCCAATTGAGCTAATGGGCGACTCACCGTCATCTGTGAAATTTCGAACCTCTTTACACTATTCTCTGTATTACGTACAGGCAGCGACATCTGGTTTAAGTAAATTGCATCACTTACAGCCCCGACTACCTACTTTGCAGTTAGGTTTTTACATCGGAATGATATCACTGTACCCACATGATTATACTATTTTTATTTTTTAATTTTTATTTTAATTTTTAGCTAAATAGGTTAACATTAACATTTTACATACTGGCACATACATTGCTTCTGGCCCCACACTAGGATAACCTGTGTCGTGGGAACCAGAAACAACGACATCACAAACATGTAAACACCTAAGACCTGGACTTTTTTTTTGTTTCCAGCCGGGATTCGAACCCGCGGACCTCTTGCATGGTAGGTAGACGCGCTACCGCTACGCCACAGAAGTTTTTAAAGGTTTAATATTCCCTGACATAGTTTCTTTCCTCAACGCCCGTTATTTAGTGAATACACACAACGTGTCGAAATAGCTGAAGCGGACAGGAACAATGTGCATTAGTTCTCACGGTAACATAAAACTGTGTTGTTGCTATCAAATTTTCCACCCCGAATCGTAGTCGTTAATGTTTTAGTACTATATTGTTAAAAGGAGCCTCTGTTTCTATGTCCTTGCCCTGCTATTAAAAAAAGAGGTTTGGAACTAGGTAAAAAGTAATGTGATAGTGATGATAAAAATAATAAATTGGCCTTTTTGCATCTACTTAATGAGATGATTTATACAGCGTCTAGTGGTATCTTCACTCACACTAGATGGGGATGATGATAATACTAGTGTAAAAAGTAAAAGAATATTATAAGATTTATAGGTAAGATATTTATTTGCGCTTTGCGACATAAAGCCTAATACATTGATCACTATAACAATATAAAATAATTATAACAATGAATAAAAATGGAATTCCCGGATTACAAAATTACATTCAATTAAATCAGAAAAATAAATCTCAAATGACATTCAATTCGATTACGAAGGTTAAGCAACATAGGGCGTGTTCAGAGCATGGATGGGTGACTGTCTACGACTAAGTGCTATTGAAATTTTTCCGAGTGGTTCTGTGCTTCGCAAGGCACGTTAAGTAGTTGGTGCCGGCTGCCGTGATGGCAGTCTTTAAGCCAAGTTAGAGGCCTTAAAGCGGCTTGAAAACTTCTGACAGTAAGACCAGCCGCTAGTCCTGCAAGCCTCCACCAATCCGGACCTGGCCCCCGTGATGGAGTATGGCCTATACTTTCCTAAGGGAAGAGACCCGTGCGTGCCCCTCGGGACATAATAGGTTGATGATGATTCAATTTGAATCATAATCAACGATAATTCTCATTTCCTTGGTATAAAAAGTCCTTTTGAGCTAAACAAGGATGCACATTGTATGCACATTCCAAGAAATGTAAGCTATCGTTATTTTAACTTATTTATTTATTAGTAAACTTAAAACAAAGTATTAAATCTAAAATAATCAAAGTACTAAAAACAAAAAGTTTTACTAAAACCCACCCAGCCGCTGCTAATTGAAAACAATAACACTACGTGTCAGTCAATAAAACAAAGTTGGCCATTTCAAATAACACTTTTACCAAATCACATGTCTACCACACAAACAATATTAGCCCTTATGACTCGGTGATAAGACTGAGCGAAGTGAAAGAATAACGTGGTACATCTGCGCACAGCCCTATAAACAGGACATGTCATTTTCATTTCGGACACCATTCCCTTTTCAAATTAGCAACAGCCACTTTCCTCTTCTTAATCGTGCTACACTTACAACCTCCAATTTGGAGAATACCCCTTCTTGTCACCTTCGAAATAGCAAACAAAATCCTCTGCCCAACATCGAAATTTCAGCCGGTTCCCTGCGAAAAGAGAAAAACCCTTCCGCCAGTATTAATAGAATTTAAATTTCAATGGTTTTCTATGCACGGGTTGTCGTGAATATCATTTTAGGTTTCCCAAATTTTGGTTGTCCACTGACAGCGTCGGTTTGCTAAGTGATTTTGGCGAGAATGTGACCGGCGGGGCAGCTTTGTGCCCTTCCTCCTAAGTCTGCTTTAGAACCGGCCACTGTTATGGTTTTAGGTATTGTTGGGTGGAAATTGGCGGGTGTTTATTGTCCAAATGGGTGGTCCTTTGTTTCGCTGCTCATTTCAAACATTGTTTTGTATATTCCAATAGAATAAAGCTGGTACTAAATTTGGATAAGATTTGGATTGTATTGTTGGCCTTATTGGAAAATCAGTCTTATTAAACAAAATAGTTGGCAGGAATTCAGTATGTACAGTTTAATGAAATACCTGCACTTATGCTCCTATTTTGAGATATCGTGGGGTAAAGAGACTTCATTTTATAAATCATCTTGGTTTAAACACTTGGTTTGAACTTTATTTCAAGAGTAATAAGAATTTTCTATTATGATTACTATATTATCCAACCTTTAGGTATTTAATATTGAAACAAACAATCAAAGTGTTGTAAATCCAGCTTTCAAGCTTCAGCAGTTCCATCCATACATAACCTCACGCCTGTTTCCCAGAGGGGTAGGCAGTGACCAGGGACTGCCATTTGCCACGATCCTGACAGATCACCTTCGCTTCATCAACGTTCATAAGTTGTTGCATGCACGCACGCCGGTTCCGGGTACTTTTTATCTTTCCCTTTGCTAATACATCCCCTATTTGGTCGATGTAAGTCCGTCTGTGACGTCCCTTACCAGCCTTCCCCTCACATTCGCAATATATATTTGTTTCGTCAATCTTTTTTCCTTCATCCTCTCCACATGTCCAAACCAACAGTTCCTTAGCAGCAGTTCCTTAAATATAATTTT
Source organism: Yponomeuta sedellus (assembly GCA_934045075.1). Taxonomy (NCBI): domain Eukaryota; kingdom Metazoa; phylum Arthropoda; class Insecta; order Lepidoptera; family Yponomeutidae; genus Yponomeuta; species Yponomeuta sedellus. The sequence goes on along the minus strand of OW203722.1, from coordinate 24,798,840 downwards.
GTATTCTACTCTATCTCTAGTGAATACTTTAACTATGACAATAACTTCAAAAAAGTGACTAAAAATATATCACTGTAGTGTATATTATACCTTATCATTGCTGCAGGATATGTCAAGTCACTTACTGCATCCAGTCAAGCATATGAAGGAATTTTAAAACGAAAGCCCTCATCATAGAACTTAATGGCTTGTGTCTTTTTTTTTGGACAAAAGAGTTTGGCTCATTCAGCCGTGACCTCTTTCGAAAAACTCCTTTATTTGTGACACATTTTTATTGTTATCTTTGTTTTCGAAACTTTTTCTTTCGGTCTTAAAACTTTTGCGTAGATACTGTCTTTTTGTCTTATCTAGGAGAGAAGAGGGTGGATTTTTTTTCCGAGATGTATCTTTAGGCTTCTACTCAAGATTAGTGCTCTATCACTAAGTTTTTAATTTGTTTCTTGTCTTATCTTCACTATACTTGTTTACTTTGTGTTTCTCTGACAATTTGAATAAATATTTTCTTTCTATAAAGGCTAACTAAACTATTTCTTAATAGCTTAGCTTATGATGTGGGCTAAATAACAGTCAATAAAATAAGTCAAGGTAAAATAATAAAGTTTCCTATTTTATTTTAGTGACAGTTTCATTTTCAGTTTAACACAGTTGTTGGTGTGCCTTAATAAATAAAATGAAAATAAAAATAAAATATTTTTGATTCGTTTTCTAAGTGCTATTTGACATTTGTTTTAATTTTGTTTGTTGTGTATTTAATTTTCTTTCTTTTGTTCATATTATTTCACTTATCTCTTTATTTTGTTTCTGTCACATGTCTTGTTACTCTTATAATACAAGTATTTTATTTCTTTCTTTTCTTTCATAGGACTACTTTACGAAGTATGCAATATTTTGTTTGACATTGAAGTAGATGCGATTGATGACAAACTATCAGGAGTAGGGACAAACGTCATTTGGGGATAAGTTTTTGCGTGAAAAAGGAGATGGCTATTAAAAAAAGAGTTCTTTGACAAAAACGAACGACCGAGAGTCGCTGTTTTAATAAGCTAGGCCTTTTTTGGTAGCTTCAATGTGACCGCATTTTTTGTAGGGATTAAGCTCCAGACGTGGCGTTGTCGACGTTTTCGTTAGTTTTTCTACTTTCTTTAAATGTGAAATGTGATTGTTTGAAGTCGGTTGGTTTTCACGACATCACTCTGAAACAGTTGCTTTGTTACAATTATCTACAAATCCATCCTAGTCAAGTATTTACAAATTGGACTTGACTAACATTCTTTTATCACAGATATAATTGCAGAAATCTCACACGTAATAAAATATAGATAAATGAAACACATATTTATTTAGTCACTTGGGTAAAGAGAAACATTAATATAATCTACAACATGATTTTAATAATTTCAATAGGGTATTTTCTGCACAAAACACAATTTTCTGTGATTTTCAGGAATAAACATTAAAGCAGTTAAACAATATAGTGAAAATCGTCAATACCCAATTTTGGGTGTTTACTTTATTTTAAATATAACATAGCTACTATTAAAAGAATAGTCAAGCCGGCTGCAATAAACTGCCTGAGACAGACAGCTTGAGACAGTCAACAATTTCTAATTGAAGCAATGGCCTTCCTTTGCACCTTTGCACGGTCACTGGCGAATCAACACAAACTTTAATTAAGTTTCATCTGTCCATCTGTTTGTTACGTTTCATGGATAAATTACTCGTACTAAATCGATTTCCAACTAAATTCAGCAGTAGGTTCCTGCTAAAATAGAGACCTGATATCCCGGTTGCTAAAACTACCTACAGAAAAAAAAATTGATGCTGGACATTGTGAAAGGAAACAAGCTTTGGGTGTGAATTATGTGTTTATTTATTTGTTTTAATTGTGAGTGTGTATCTCAGATCATAGAAAGATCTGAGGTGTGTATTTTTGGCATTAAATGTATTTCTACTAAAAACATAAACCTAACATAACCTCACGCCTGTATCCCAGAGGGGTCGGCAGGGACCAGGGACTGCCACTTTCTACGATCCTGACAAATCACCTTCGCTTCATCAACGTTCATAAGTGGTGGCATGCAGGAACTCCGGTTCCGGGTACATTTTATCTTCCTCTTTGCTAATACATCCCCTATTTAGTCGACCTATGTCCGCCTGGGACGTCCCTTACCGGCCCTTTCACTTACATTCGCAATATATAATTGTTTCGTCAATCCTTTTTCCTTCATCCTCTCCACATGTCCAAACCAACGCGTTATTCCTTTCTCCATTCTAGTCACTGCATCCTCTTTCAGTCATGTATTTTCACTTTCACTCAAATTATCGAGTTTCATCACTATTATCAGCTTGTTCCCGTTTTAATAATAAGTTTATTGAACTACCTACAAATGTTACCACTACAAATGGTACCACAAATGAAGTATCAATCCCTTTGTGGATGAGTTCGACTCATACTTTACTAGGTAAATGTCGCCGCTCTGTCGAACTAAAATGTTATTTCTAGGGATTAAAAGATACGGCGAACTTACTCGGATAGAGACTTGATTTTTCATTTTTCGTGTACCTTTAGCTTCCTCACTGGACCATCAAACTTAAGCAAAGCCACGGGCTTACACTAGAGGGATATTCAGCCGTATAAATTAGCACAACCAATTTGCTAGTTATAAATTCAAAATGCATCCGCCCGTAAAATTGTATTGAGACCGACGTCAACCCTGACGCTTTTGGGACGTAGGATTATACCTACTGGCGCGGATCTATGTCATGTGCCGCTTAAACTGGCCGCGTTACATTTAGCTTAAAACTATCCTCATTCAGAAGGCAAAGTTTAGGGTAGAGATGTTTTACATTAAACGTATACGTACTTAAAACACTCGCGCACACAATTAAGTATTACACTGAACTATCTTCTTCTTTTTCGTCGTCAACGCATGACTGAAGAAGGCTGATGAAAAAAATACATTTGTGTTCAACAACAGTCAAACGCAGAAAGACACATTTAAATACGTAGAAAACAAAATGCAAAATGCAAAAATAAAAAAAAAAACAAAAACAAAATGCAAAATGCATGCAAGTCGCGAAATGACTGCTGCTGCAAAAGGCAGTTAACTCAGCGGTGTGCTAAGGGTTTAAGCCCTCAGCGCTGGTTTTCAGTTAGCGCTCGTTGTCAAACAAGCGATTCAGTGCGCGGCACAGTCTGTATAGCATTTTCTAAGGTTAACACGAGGACTAGACATAATTAAAACTGTTTTTATACTGATTTATGCTCGTTTATTGCATTTTTACAATTTTCCAACGTTTCGGCACTTTTACAGGTGCCGTGGTCTCGGATGACTGAGGTGGTAGGCGTCTTTATGAAAGCATTAACGGTTAGTTTACTACCCTCACAGTCGTACGGCACAGTCTGTTTCAATTGAATATTATTAACATATATGAAAACGACGGAATTAAATGGACTGTATGAATGCTAATGAAAACGTAGTAATCCTCGTAATATTATGATTTAATTAAATAGAAAACATGGGCAGAACCGCTAACTACTTGACAACTAAAAATATTTAAAACACACCACTGACATAATTCATTCTTTTTAAAAACGATTTAAAAACCAAACAGCGAAGAGTTCGCCACAATATAAATAAAAAGTTGTATAGGCATAGTACATCCACACATACATACATTATTAATACAATAATATATAATATTATTAATATAAAATCAGCAATTCTGCTTTAATACATACGTGAATACATACTTACACACATACGATTCAACCCCTGTTTGTCCCCACTGTTGGGGCACGGGTCTCTTCAGGTCTCGTCGGGAAGGTTAGGTCATACACAGCACGGGGGCCAAGTCCGGGTTGGTGGAGGATTGTAAGACATTGGCGGGCCTTCCTGTCAGAAGTTATCAAGCCGCCCGTAAGGCCTCTGACATGGCTTAACGACTGCCATTACATGACAGCCGGCACCAACGGCTTAACATGTCTTTCGAAGGACGGAAGCCCTCGGAAAAATGCCACTAGCGGTAATCGCGGGACCGTCAGCCATCCTGCACCTGACTGTGCCTGTTGTTGCTTAACTCAAGTGATTGATTTCAATCACTCGGTTCGACTAGGCCACGAGCGCTTCATACATACACACATACATTATAATATAATAATATACATCAAAATTTAAGAACATGACTATGGGGCAGCATCCGCTCCGTCACCAGCGCTCTTCATTAGTTCTGATTATGCATCAGATGTCAAGTAGACGATAATGACGATGATGATGCGTCGAATGTATGGCTGCTTGTAGGGTTCCTCACGAAAGGGCTGGTCCACCAGTTCAAAGTCGCTCAGGGAGCTATGGAGAGAGCTATGCTTGGAGTTTCTCTGAAGGATAAGATTCGTAACGAATGCATCCGACAGAGAACTAAAGTTATCGACATAGGTCAGAGAATCAGCAAGCTGAAGTGACAGTGGGCTGGCCATATCTCGCGTAGAACCGACAACCGCTGGAGTAAACGTGTTCTTGAGTGGAGACCGCGACTCGGCAAACGTAGTGTAGGACGCCCTCCGACCAGGTTGGATAACGATCTGCGAAAAACTGCCGGCAGATGCTGAATGCGGCATGCTGAAGACAGGGCGCTATGGCGCTCATTAGAGGAGGGCTATGTCCAGCAGTGGACTACATAATATAGCCTGAAGAAGAAGAAGGGTTCCTCCTGGAGCTTTTAGTGCCTGTTCAACGCATTGGTGCTGTCCTCTGCTTCGTTTTCCGTTCACGCGACCGGTAATAATAAGATATCAAGAACTTCAGAATGCAATGGGTACAGATGGTGGACGCTTTATTATAACAAACCGAAATGAAAATGGAAACGCAATACAAATTGCGCAGCCAGAAAGAAAAGAATTACAATTATGTTTTTTCAAATTTAAGTAGTGTTATCAAATACAGCTTGGAATTAAAACACATATTATGACTCTTCGGAGATCAAACTTAGAGAATAGGAGAGCTATAGAGCGTACTTAGAATGTCATGAATTTCGTCTACTTTCACAAACAGACGGTGAGTTTTTTTAAAAGTTTATTTTGGTCTAGCTAGAGTCGGACCCTCGTCTCTGCGTACCAATATGTTATAAATAGGTACGAATTAATAATTATTTTCATTTGTACAGTGACACAGACTCTCGGTGCACAGGCTCGCCTTGAACCTGGTAAGTATTTGCGTTTCTGACGATGTATTTATTGAGCAAGGACCTTGAGACCTTACATTGATTCGCGGAATAAAAACCAACCGACCGTTCATTAATTAGATTAGTAGAAATAGCATTAGAATATAACACAATGCCAATGAAACTTTGTTTGTTCGTTCGTTCGCATTTAAGTTCATTCGTTGGTTCGTGCGTTCGTTGGTTGTTTTTTTTGTTCGTTAATTTGTTTGTTTTTTTTCTTAATTTCTTTGTTAGAAAGTTTGTTAACAAAAATAAAACTTAAATAACAGGCTTGATTAATACATTGTAGGTTCTAGAAGTTCAAATTCTAGGACCGCACTGTTGTCGTATTTGTTTCGCATAAGCGCTTACCCGCGTGAGTGGCTAGGCGTGTGGGTGGGCCTTAGGTTCAATTCCACTTAAATCTCGTATGACGATACTTGGACGGCTAAATCAGAAGTTTATATCCCTCCGAGATAAAATTAGCTTATCATTTTGGAGTTACGTCAATTCAACCGGATTTTTTTGTATTATGTGATCTTATATATGTAGATATGTAATTAGTAATCAAAACATCTTCCTTCTCGTCCAGTCACTGCCCACCGCTTTGCAAAGGTCTGCGCTTCACATAGAGGCAAGTCTCTAAAATGAATACTTGTTCAACAGAGTCATCAAATCATCATATTAGTCCGGTAATGGCCGTTTCATTCCCGCAATCGGTAGTCTAGTAACCAAGGGCATTGGAATGGTATAACCTTCTCTCTATGATCTGAGGGTATAACCCGTGCTACTTAACTGGGCGCCTCGCTCGTTTCACTCTTCTTCGCGAGAGATACCTATTTAATTTGCGCGGGTTATACCCCTGTAGACTACCAAATTGAGGCAATTAACAACCATTGTCGTGGTTATATTATTCTACTGAAAAACTATGTAAGTACTAGATCCCAGGGTCTGGTCATAGGGCGTCCTACACTACGTATGCCGATTCGCAGTCTCCACTCTGGAACCTCTAGATTTTCTAAACGCTTCTGTACTTCAAAAGAAAAAAAAACGCAAATACTATATTATAGGAACCGTTTAATCGTCTGTGTTTGTCTGACCGTTAATTTTATTAATTAAAATACCCGTTAGCTATAAATAAACATTTTAATTTCAGTGCGATGCAAAAATTAATAAAGCAATAGGCTCCCGAGCGACGCTCAATATTCTCATAAGCAATCTAATAAATATTCAAATCAACTAGCTGCTTAATAAAAGTAAAATTTGACGACTCAATATCGTCAGCCATTAGCTAGGGGCGATAAAAACTAACTGTGCCGTAGCAAAATCTCAATTTCCATCCTCATTGCTCAGTAAACATGCAAATAAAGAAGGCACTTACATGCGTGGATGTCACAGAATAGAAGCACAGAGGTTTCACTGCGCAGTAACTTAATTAGACCCTAGGTTTCGGCTCGGCACTCTCCTAAAGTTCGGTCGTTATACGTAGCAAACGCTGAAGTATATGAACACCTGAGACTATAAAACTTCTAAACTTTTGAAAACGCTTAAAATGGCATTTTAAAAATGTAGTAAAAAGCGACTTGACAACTATTTAATTCTTCTTTAGAATAATGGTATGATATATCTAAATTGTTATAGAAAATATCTATTCTTATTTTTTTATACGTGCACTGTATAGGTGCTGTATCTAAGCATGTATACGCGTACATACATCCACCTGCAGGGCCCATACTTTCTTTCTAAACAAGAGTATTGGCTTAATTATTAATAATTAGCATTAAAAGTTAAAATTACTTTGCTGAATTCCGCCAAAAATATCACAAGCACCATGCGGCTAGCTAATGCACCGCCCTCCCTCCCACTTTTTCAAGCAGAAGCAAGACACGAACACACCACCACCAACACCAATACTTGTGTGAGAAAACACGCAACGCGTTTCGCCTCTAACACGAGGCATCCTCAGGCTCCCAAATGCAAGTGACCGTCTCCGCAAAAACGCGGAGACGGTCACTTGCATTGCCAATTGGTCAATTGCCGCAGGGAGGGCGGTGCATTAGCTAGCCGCATGGTGCTTGTGGGATTTTTGGCGGAATTCAGCAAAGTAATTTTAACTTTTTAATGCTATTATGGATTTCCGCAAAGTAACGCCTGATTCTATACAACATATTAATAATTTATAATTTAATTGTTCTTTATAACATAAGTATCATTATACCCAGATAGGTATAATTTAGTTTAAGAAAAGGTCTTGCCTGAAAATCGGCAACTAGTTGCATATTGGTGTACATTAGTTACAAGCCGAGGCACAGACCTTTTTGTCTTCATTTATGTAATTTATAAACTGTTAAATAAAAATCTTTTTAAACTGTCATCAATGCCTCTACGTAGTGTAAGTGATTGTTGTGTCTTATTTCGCTTGAAGACAAATAAATATATTCTATTCTATTCTAATTAATCGTGCTATTTCAAGCGCTGGGGTATGAAACACCTCAATGTGTTCAAACTCCGGCAAGCATGACTTTGTTTTCTAAGTTAAGTGCACTTTTCAAGTTTTAGTGGTAAAATCAATCGCTAACTGAACAGGAAACATCGTGAGGAAACTTGGGTATCTGATGTGTACATATTTAGATTATCGTAGAATAGATCTAGATTGTTCGAACGAGAGGCCAATAGTCTCCATAGTACATAAACACGACGGAGGCGATGCTTCTGTAGCTCTAATAACTTTTGTGGATGTAGAGAACACCGGAATACACCCCCAGCCCGCGCCGAAATGTTTAATTTTGTCCCCATATCCTCTCCCGCTCATTTTGCTACTAAAGTGTGTACTGGCGTTAGGAAAAGTGATAGTAACCTCTTCATTTCTATTCTGATATTTCTAGTTTTAACTAGATATCATACCAGCTGCCTATCATGAAAATCAACAAATGAAAAGAATGTGTGATAATATTAAAAACCTATTTAGATTCTGAAAATTCCACCCATGCCGGGATTCGAACCCGCGACCTCTGGCTATCCGTGCCAGGGCTCTTCCAACTGAGCTAATAGGCAACTCGCCGGCATCAGTGAAATTTCGAACCTTTTTACAATACTCTCTGTATTATGTACAATCATGTGTGATAGTATGTTTAGTCCATAAAATTAAAACAAATAAATTGATATCACAAATTTTTAGGTAGTATCTTGAAGACAAGTATTTGATACCCGTACTAAAGAAGTTAAAAAAGACCGAACTTGCACTTCAGGACGCAGACCTTTACAAACGATTTCTCTGGGAACGACAATATGTTGGCGACTGGTATGCTACTATGAGTAAAAATTACGAGAAAGATTTTTTATTACTGGAAATATTTTTTCTAGTTTTAAAGCCTTAAGAACGCATGCATTCCATGCACTGCGTTATACGGCCATTGAAATTAGAGACCTTGTTCTTCTTTGCGTTGAGTTATCCGTAATAGTTTTTCACCACACAAGCACACAGTTCATAACATTAATGCCTATGGTAAGAACTAACCGAATTCCACGATATTTTTGAATAATATGCAAAATCGCTCCACAACGACTAAACCCAACTAAACCGCGATCAGAAGAACACAAAAAAAGTTTAAATTGTATGGAACTGGTTTGTTGAAATTGCCATTACTTTGCGAAAGTCCACAATAGCATTAAAGTGTGAAAATTACTTTGCTAAATTCCACCACAAATCCCAGAAGCACCATGCGGTTAGAGGCACCGCTCTCCCCCCCCCCCCCTCCCACTTTTTCAAGCAGAAGCAAGACACGAACACACCACCACCAACACCAATACTTGTGTGAGAAAATACGCAATGTGTTTCGCCTCTAACACGAGGCATCCTCAGGCTCACAAGTGCAAGTGTACTTGAAAAAGTGGGATGGAGGGAGGTGCATTAACTAACCGCATGGTGCTTGTGGGATTTTTGGCGGAATTTAGCAAAGTAATTTTTACATTTAAAAGTTTAAATTGACTATGGCAAACTATGGCACGCAACACATAACTAAAATAATATGTATTTTACCTGCTAATTCATGAGAGATAACAGGCTTCATGCAACTTGACCTGTGTTGAAAGGGTTGAACATATGTTCCGCTTGGCAGTACCTCGGCACTACCCTTCCCCCCTCACTTTCGGGTGTCCCCCGAACCACTTGCGATGTAATGTACGAGTATAGTTCACCTTAATCACTTATTTAATTGCAACATTTATTTTGTTGATTAAAATACTTGTTTGCTAGTAGCGTCCGCAGTGGAGGCTGCTCCTGGATTTTGTGATAGTTTTCCTGATGACGTAGAGCCGACAAATTGATTGCTAAGAAAAAAGGAACACTCTATAGCAGGTTCGATTTTGCATTTTGTTGTGTAGTTGTCCATAACATTACTGAGTAGAGAATTTGTTTAAATTTTATTCACGATCAGTAATAACAGTTACACAAAGAAGGAAATTCTAAAAATCCATTGTGTTCTGTTACTTCTAGTTAACCATTACTTTGGTTAGTAATAAGGTAACAACAAATAATACAAATTACAATAAAAATTGTTTCATATATACATACATAACTTCACGCCTGTATCCCAGAGGAGTAGGCAGAGACCAGGGACTACCACTTGCCACGATCCGGACAGACGTCACCTTCGCTTGACCTTAAAAATTTGTTATGGGACTAAAAAGTTTTAGTCTATAAAAAAACCTTTTTGGAACCCCATACTTTAAAAAGAAAAACTTGTTTAGACTTACGATCCCTTCAACCTTATTACCTAAATGACGAACAAGTTCAATGATTTTTCAATCCTTATCCTATTAACCTAAATTCTCATTGAGGAGCCAAATTGCACTACATAAACTCACGCCTGTATTCTAGAAGGGTAGTCAAAGATCCGGTTTAGCCATATGCCACGGCCCTGAAAAACATCTTTCGCCTCATCAACACATCATAAAAAGATGCCAAAAACCGGCCCATTTCCCTTTTCTAACCCTACATTCATAAGAAGAATGTACTGTTAGCAACGTGGAGCGTCGACAATTTAAACGCTCTCACTCTTCACGGGACGCCAACTTTATCGCCAGTCGTAACTAGGAACCCTCTGTTGTACCAACACCAGCTCAGAAGACCTCCCTGCCCTCCCGAAAGTCCAAGAAATCCCAGCGATCGCGGGGAGAGTACCGTAAATCTTCAGGGGTCAAGCGAGCTTGGTGGTACTTACTAGGAATTCAAGACATTAAGAACCAACTTGGCCAAACGTCGGGATCTCTTGTTAGTATATAAATGGCGGGTTGAAGAAATTTTCGGACGGCTCATTTGCCTGCTTTGTTTGGCGAAGCTACCTGGGTGTTTATTTTTGTACTGAATTGCGTGTTTTGCCCGTCTCTCTCGGTGCCAGGTTAATGAAGTTGCGAATGCTGGTGCTGTTTGCTTAGGTGGCTTTTGTGACGAGAAAAAACAATTTAAGTGCTCAACACTTCACACACAGCTTTTAGTTGATGAGTTTTGTTTAAAAAACACTTGCTCCTTGAAACTTCGTTATCGTTAGCAACCTGTATGTCCACGGGTCTCTTCCTGCATCGCAGGAAGGTTAGGTCATACTCCACAACGGGGGCTAAGTCGTAGATTTTAAGACAGTGGCGGGCCTTACTGTCAGAAGTTATCAAGCCGCCCATAAGGCCTCTGACAAGGCTTAACGACTGCCATTATATGACAGCCGGCACCAGCGGCTTAACGTGCCTTGCGAAGCACGGAAGCGCTCGGAAAAATGCCACTAGTGGTAGTCACGGGGCGCTCACCCATCATGTACCTGACCGCGCCTGTTTTTGCTTAACCAAGTGATTGATTCCAATCACTTGAAACTTGCAACAACTTATTATGTTGTAGACTGTCTTGCCATTTTATTCTACTTCATCAATGGGAATATTGGGAATGAGCCTTTTTACCCATTGATCAAGTTGAATAACCAGCGAAGTATCGACTGAGCGAATGAGATCCAAGGGAACGAAGGTAAGAGCAAACGTCTTCCTTCTTAGGAAAAAATTGTTTGACAAAGCAGAGTGAAACCTCGTAGGACTCTTCCGACAAAAAATCAAGTAAATGAATCAGGAATGAAGTTGATGAAATATGATGTGTTTGTGATGAAACCTTATAATTTAACCACTAAACTCGGCAAGTTTTTTTTAATATGTTGAATTGTCTTATACTCGTAACAAAAATGTTAAACTACTTGCAAAAATTCTGTGTCTAAATATACGTAGTGCAAATATTGCATTTGAAATTTGTGTCAGAGCCACTACATCTATATCTATCTGCTGGGCATAGGCCTCCTTTTTATTGCGCCATTCCCCACGGTTCTGTGCTAATCTGATCCATCTCTGACCAGCAACCCTCACGATGTCGTCTGACCATCGTGTCGGTGGTCTGCCAACTATCTACCAACCTCCCCTTGGCCACCACCCCGATACTGCCATGCCGGCCGTCTTCCCTTCTAGCCAAGTGTCCACTACATAATTTCCATTATTATGAACAGAAAAGTATAATCTATCTATCTACAAAATAGCTTTTCCTTACATAAAATACCTTATAAACCATATCCAACAAGGCCTAATTCTACTCCACTATTCAATGAACTATCAATCTAACTTCAATTAAGATAGAATAAAACTTTAGCTGAACCCTTCGTGGGTTCAGCTAAAGTTTTATTCTATAAAACCTAAAATTAACGCGGCACATAACTCCTAGGCCTAATTGCGTAATTAATAGGTTCCACTACCCTAACTGAAAGCCCCACCCTTTCCCTCGCATGCATTCACGTCCAGAATGAAAGCCTTTAATGAAATTACGGCTCGAATTTTTCGGTCGTCATTAATATTCATATTTACCGTTTAGACAACACATCGTCTGTACAGTTGACGTAAAGAATCCGCGTCCCGAGCGAGCCCTGTGAGCCATAAATCAACGTCGTACGGGACCTTTTCAATTAATTCTCACCCGAATCGGTTGCGGACCCGTTTGACTTGTTTCTATCAATACATAGAGTATCGTTTTATTAAACGGGTCTAATCTTGGAACGTTGGATATCTTTTATAATAATAATAAACTCTGGAACGACTTCAGGTATGGTTTCATTTGTAGATTAGTAGTGGGTATAATAAAACAGAAAAAAGTGGATAAAAACGGATAAGCAGGTAAAATAGTCAGATCTGGTCGAAGGGTATAGTTGTAGTGATGAAAAATGAGGGAAATCGAATAATGTGTGACGTAATTTAAATATCTGAAAATGATAGTGTTCGCGCGAGAATCGATCGCGCGACGTAATCATGAATCTTTGGTCATTCATTCATTATTCTGTCGTTCCGGTGCCGTCGCTCGTGCCGCTCGCTCGCTACTAATTTATCCAGCCATCTTCATACATATTCGCACGCTCAAAGAACAATATTAGACTATAAGTGAACAGTGCAGGAGTGTTCTCCGTACGCTGGACGCATCAGCTCATCCATCACCGCTCATCATCTGCCCAACAGCTAAAGCGAGCCATCATCCACCATCACCAAGTAAGTCCATTCACTTCACCTCCCATTCCGCTCTCTCAAACAGCCCGTCGTGAGGTAGACCTAGCCGACACTGGCTAACTACCAGATAGATAGAAAAAGAAATAAAATGGTGTGAAGAGGTTTGCACCGTTACAATCTATTAGGTAAAACGCTGCCGAAACGTCGGGAAATAAGGTAATCGCGTTGTACTTGCGATTAGACCCGTTCAATTAATTAATTTATTTCTTTCTTTTTTATAGTATTTCTACATAGTATTTATTAGTGATTCGCGATACACATACATAGTTATATCTTCTTCTTCAGGCTATATTAGTCCACTGCTGGACATATCCCTCCCCTAATGAGCGCCATAGCGCAAGGTTGTGCCATCATTATGAGAGTAATGCCCATAATCCCCCATAACTTGTGTAACTATAAGCTAAAAATATATAACTACGTATGAGAATCGCAAATCATTAGAAAGTATATAGAGTATCGGTTATTTATATTGACTGCAATTCAATGTATGCATAAATAACAGACCAATCACATCGGACAAAGATCCAATAGATCCGAGCCGAAAAACTCATTTAATCCTTAACTCAATTCCGGAATCATTCACTTGAGTTGGTCTCGGAAGAGTCCCCTGAACGTGTAGTGCGTATGAAAGATTTAGTACCAATGCTTGTTCAATCGTCAATCAAAGTAGTTTTATGTAAAGTAAAATAGAAGCTGCGCCTTCCGTTTCAAAATCATTTCGATCATTTATACGAAGATCATTTTGAAGAAAATGAGGACATACAACTTCAACCTCGTTTTATAAACAATATGACATCATATACAATTCAAGGAGCGCTCGTGGCCTAGTCGAACCACTGATTGAAATCAAGCACTTGTGTTAAGCAACAAAAGACGCGGTCAGCGCAGGGTGGGTGACCGTCTTGTGACTACCACTAGTGGCATTTTTCTGAGCGCTTCCGTGCTTCGCAAGGCACATTAAGCCGTTGGTGCCGGCTGTCATGTAATGGCAGTCGTTAAGCCATGTCAGAGGCCTTATGGGCGGCTTGATAACTTGCGACAGTAAGGGCCGCTACTGTCCTACAATTCTCCACCTACCCGGACTTGGCCCCCGTGGTGGAGTATGGCCTAACCTTCCTGCGATGCAGGTAGAGACCCGTGCCCCAGCAGACATCTCATATTAATACATCTCATTCGTCGAAATAGGTCAAGATGCTGATGATCAAGTTATACTTACCGCGGTACTAAACTATTATTCTAAGGGTGAAGAACACAATCGTATGTTGACAGATGCAAAGCGAAAACTCAACGTATGAATGTATTACTTTGCCTAATCCCGAGAAGGAAACGGGTTCAAACCCAGTGTCCTGCTCTCGGTAATATTTGCATTGAAATATCTAGCGGCTTAAGAAATAAGGAGGGTCAGTATGGTTGTTACAGTTTTTTTTCAATCAAGCGCTGGTTTCTATAGCACGGGGACTCCTAGTTTGGTACCGAAATGGACAGGACAAAGGATTGGTCCCAAACTAGGATAGTGATTGTCCTTTTGTATATGTTATTATTATTAGGCATTAAATGTACTTTTAATTTTTAATGGTATTTTTTAATAAATTGACACGTAAATTATTATTATCTTCTTCATAACATTTTATAACGCTTTATAAAACAAAACATGACGCACATAAATATCTGTATTATATCTTTACCAGCTCAAATATTTAGTAATTTTTTTTTTAAATGTACCTACTTTTAATTCATCATTGTTTTTTGCACTAAAATGAAAATTCCCTCAAAATTTTGCTAACGATTTCACAATCACCCTATACATTAATTATATTCTTCATACATTATGTTCTTGTAACTCTGGTTGCTAAGTGGACTGAGCTTAAAAGGTTTTTTAAGCCATTTCCAACAAGGCCCCAATCCTCGATATTTGTATATATTTAAATTGCAGTGTGGGTAACATATGATTGTTTTCGAACGCGACTCAATGCCAAATCAATGCATCACACGGATTTTTTTAATAAGCCACTAAGTTTCATAGAATTTCACTCCTGAATTTAATATCTAAACAATAACTGCAAAGCAGGTACTCGGGGCTGCAAGTGATGCAAATTACTTCAGCCAGATGTCGCTGCCTGTACGTAATACAGAGAATATTGTAAAGAGGTTCGAAATTTCACTGATGCCGGTGAGTCGCCCATTAGCTCAGTTGGTAGAGCGCTGGCACGAATAGCCAAAGGTCGCAGGTTCGAATTCCGGCATGGGTGGAATTTTAGCCTCTAAATAGGATTTTAAAATTGTCCTCAGCACGGGTTAGTGCATTAAAAGTATATAATTTATTATGTGTAAATACCTACTTACCCTCGGAGTGAGAGTCCTACTTGCACTTGGCCGTTATTTGTTTTTAGTTAGCCGAGTTTGTTTACTATTGCTGGCCTTAGGCCTTTCCCACGATCGTCCAACAACCTTAAACGGACAAAAAACCACTGACCACAGTAGATTAACAGCTTTTTAGTGTAAGAGAAACGAAAGGCTAACTCAACATATACTACGGGATATAAACGTCTCAGTTCACAGGTGACACGTTTAGGAAGCAACGCACAGTGAAACGTTACAGCAACAAGATTTCCATTGGAGTTAAATATTAATATAAGCGCGGGCGCCGCTTCGGGACTGTGCGCGGGACCGCTCCGTAAACTTAAGGCTGAGGACACACCAGGAACTTTGAGGCGTATGCGTTACGATTTTTCAACGCGAGATTTTTCTTTCTACATAAATCTGTCAGATATGCAAAATGTACGAAGGTTCACGCACATGAGAAAAAACATCGCTCGAAAATAATTCCCAGAACGAGATTTAAAATCCGTCATAAAAAAATCGCTCCAATTTTATTCGCAATGCGTGCTAAGCCTAAATGAACCCACTAACCAAAGCGGTCGCGGTCGCGGTGGCGATCACGGTAATTTACGCCTCAGGATACATCAGGAACTTTGAGGCTTTGCACGCGTTGCGATTTTGCATCGCACGATTTTTCCGCAAAAATCTGTGAGGTATGCAAAATGTATTTAAATATAAAGTAGTTCCCAGAACGCGATTTAAAATACGTCAGAAAAAAAAATCGTAAGCTAAGCCTTACGATCCGTTGTCAGACAATGTTAACAAATTATACTCCTTGTACATATTAAGAGGAAAAAGATGACAAAAAAGATGAAAAGATAAAGCAAAAAACGGCAGCAATCAGGTTTGTTGCATGAAAGCCCCACTTAAATATTCATTATAATTTCTTTTTAATATTTCTTGTTATAACGTTAACAGAAATACATCATCTGTAATAATTTCAACTGTCTAGCTATCATGGTAATAGTTGACAATTTATTTCTTAAAGAACGCTAACAGCAATACACTAATACAATACACTAGTAACAAGTCTATGTCTAAATTACTGATATGCATTTCAGTTAGAGCCATCCACAAATCAAATCAAATTCATCAAATTTGTATTAACTTTATTTTATTTCAGAGCAAGATGTATTCCAAGATGTATATTCCGCCATCTTTTACCTTATTTTACCTTATCAATGGAAATTTTGCTTTCAATGTGCCCACACCCTATACGGGGAAGAAACGTCTGAATTACCGTCGTTGTTTGTTGTTTCTGCTCATTTTGAAACTCGAGTTTCGCTTTTTGTGTGAGTTTCGGCAAAATTCGCCGGCTGTTATTGAATACCACGCTCTGCGGTCCCTCATTATGAATGAAAACTATTGTTACATTACACTATTTGCTCGAAATAGCAGCAGTTAGTTGCAATTTGAAAGCTTTTCTAATAGATGAGGATGGGACTAAACAGAGGATGTATTAACATAACATGACATTCGTTTTAAAAACCTATTTAGAGGGTAAAAAAATCCCTTCATGCCGGGATTCGAACCCGCGATCTCTGGCTATCCGTGCCAGCGCTCTTCCAACTGAGCCAATGGGCGACTCACCGGCATCAGTGAAATTTCTAACCTCTTTACAATATTCTCTGTATTACGTATTTTAGCCTCTAAATAGATTTTAAAAATTGTCCTTAGCACGGGTTAGCGCATTAAAAAAAAATTTAATGACATTTGTTACATACGGCATTGCTTCTGGCCCCACACTAGGATACCCTGTGTTGTGGGAATCAGAAACAGCGACATCACAAACATGTAAACATCCAAGACCTGGGGTTTTTTGTCCCCAGCCGGGGTTCGAATCCTTATTAGCAAAGGGGAAGATAAAAAGAGCCGGCGTGCGTGCATACAACGACTGATGCACGTTGATGAAACGAAGGTGATCTGTCAGGATCGTGGCAAGTGGCAGTTCCTGGTCTCTGCCTACTTCTCTAAGTACAATCGTGAGGTTATGTTATGTTTTATGAAGGATGCTACGAGAAAACGTCGTGAGGAAACCTGAGTGTCCGAGATGTTTACATATCTCAACGGTTAAAACTGCCATGCCGCGGTGGCACGCGTGGCAATAAGGCCCATACTCTCCCCCTGAGTAAAGGCGAGAAGGTCTTTGCCCTGCAGTGGGGCGTATGTACATAAAATACTAATAGATAAACTCAATTCTTTCTCTAGTTCCCCGTAGGATTAGATTATAATTTTATTAAATTTTAGTAATAGCGTAATTGGACTAGCTCCAAAAAATTTATAACAAAATTCGGAATTATATTAAAAACCTTGATGTTATGTAATACTTTTAAATTAAAGCTTAAATCCATTGTCATAGACAAATGTTATTATTCTGTTATTGAATATTTAAATGTCAAAGAATTCTGCAAATATCTTTACCGAGCCACTGAGCCACCTTACTACCTATGTATGACAGACTTCGATTGTGACATTTGATTTTGTTTTGGACTTAAATTTGACTGTAGACATTAGATTTTACTTCTTGCATTTTGTGTGCATAAATGTATTTACCAACTTATATATCCACCTACATTCCACAAATAAATGATTTTGTATTTGTATTTATTTTTACGAATAATTCTGCTATTGGACAAAAGCCTTTCTTAAAACCTTCTATAAAAACGTTTCATTTCATTTCAAAACACGATACTTGTATCAGTCCTCTGCCATCTTCATCTAGCCGCTCTCAGCAAGCAGCAAAATAAATTCAATTAATACTGTTTTTATTTTAATGCACTAACCCGTGCTAAGGAACAAATTTAAAAACTTATTTAGAGGCTAAAAATTTCACCCATGCTGGGATTCGAACCCGCAACCTCTGGCTATCCGTGCCAGCGCTCAATTGGTAGAGCGCTGGCACGGATAGCCAGAGGTTGCGGGTTCGAATCCCAGCATGGGTGAAATTTTTAGCCTCTAAATAAGTTTTTAAATAAATTCAATTAATGTATCATGTTAAAATACCGCTAAAACATTCGCTAAGCGCTGATTAAAATAGTCTATGGTGGACATTTTGCAAGGAAAATACGTAACCACAGATTAAATAAACTGCATCTAAAGGAGTCCTATTGATGAATCGTGTCTTTGTAAATTAGGTCGTTAGTCTTCGCAAAGTCCTTAGATTAATAGAATATTCTTTACAGTATGTAGATAGATAGAATATAACATAGTACAGTACAATCGGCAGCCTTATTACTAAAAGAAGTTTCTTCCAGGCAAACATCCTTTATAAACAGAGTTCAGATAATTACTCTAAAACCACTTATACGCTAGAACTCATGCATTGAACTGGCTATAAGTGACTTTTACCGGCTCTTATTTCATTTCATTTCATTTCATAATACTTAATTCCACCAGGATCTAAAATGATCTCATTGTGTGTTTGACATATTATCAATGTCATTTCCTCAACTCAATCGTCAACGGTAGGCTATTTACTATTACAGCCACAATTATTTGCGATTAGTTAAAACAACAGTCATCCATTAGTCTATTTCCAAGAATACTGTGAGTCAAATCATACGGTAGGTATAAACACAAGACAGATAATTATTCATAATGAGCGTATCGATATGGCAAGCATAGGCGTATTGTACGAGTATGTACCTACACCCAGCTAGAGTTGCGGTACGTCGCTATTGAACTTTCTCTGGGGAAGACTCTCTGGGTATTTCTTTCGGCGAACTGTGCTACCGGTAAATAATGGCATTGCCTAACAGTTTTTGCGCTGTACTACTCAGCGGTGAATGATTATTTCTATATACCATTGTATCGAACAAGAGTAAATCGCCTACTTAGAGGCTAAAATTCCACCCATGCCGGGACTCGAACCCGCAACTCCTGGCCAACCACGCCAGCGCTCTTCCAACTGAGCTAATGGGCGACTTACCGGCATCAGTGAAATTTCGAACCTCTTTACAATACTCTCTGTATTACATACGTGTATGGTTGTCTGGAAGAAATTACTTTTAGTAATAAGGCCGCCACTTGTACTGTACTGTTATTTTATAAGTCTCTTATGTAATCCCTGGTGGGGCTAATGGGCGAATCACCGGCATCAGTGAAATTTTACGTACATTTGTGGACGTAGTTACGTACATTTGTGGACGTAGATACGTACATTTGTACTTGTAGAAAGCGAAATCTTTAGTACATGCTGGTATTCGAACCCACGACCTAAATGGGAAGATGGCGTTCTACTGCTCCGCAATCACTGACGTATACCACGCAGAATTCGTATTGAAGCATACTAAGTCTACTGCGGAACACAGGCCTTTTCTCAGAAATAGCGAGCATGGGCTTAATTGCCACGCGTGCCCACCTCGGATTTGTCCTTAGCACGGATTAGTACATTAAAAATAAAAATAGTATAATCATGTGGGTACAGCGATATCATTCCGCTGTAAAAACCTAACTGCAAAGTAGGTAGTCGGGGCTGTAAGTGATGCAACTTACTCCAACCAGATGTCGCTGCCTGTACGTAATACAGAGAATAGTGTAAAGAGGTTCAAAATTTCACTGATGCCGGTGAGTCGCCCATTAGCTCAGTTGGAAAGAGCGCTGGCACGGATAGCCAGAGGTCGCGGGTTCGAATCCCGGCATGGGTGGAATTTTTAACCTCTAAATACGTTTTTTAAAACTGCCCTTAGCACGGGCTAGTGCATTAAAAATAAAAATAGTATGTTCGTAGAATCGTATACAATATTTAACGTCCAGTACCCGACCCACATCTATATCGATAGGAAACGACAAAAAATGTACCGATTTTATTGACTAAGACCGCAGTCGGGCAAGTCAAGAAGGCGCTGCGAGAAAAAACGTCCGATTCGTCAAAGAACACATCTGACGCGCAATTTCCGGTGACCGAAGGGAGGGTGTCAACAGTCGCCGTGACCCTATAAAAATACAAGGTCGAAGGACCTCTGATATGACGAGGCGGGGAAGTGATAATATTATTTCTGAGGCCTGTTATATTTTCGTAAATAGAGGCTGCAGCCGCGCCCACACTTCGAGTGTGTTTTCACAAACATACCGAATGCTTATTATTCTATATTTAAAAAAAATATTGCACTAAGTCACTGCGCCACTGTCTTACAATCCTCCACCAACCCGGACTTGGTTTCCGCGGTGGAGTGTGGCCTAACCTTCCTGCGATGCAGGAAGAGACCCGTGCCCCAGCAGTGGGGACATACAAGGGTTGATATCGATTCCACTAAGTAATTGTTAGTATATTTCTTAATGATTCGCGATACTCATACGTAGCTACGTATTAGGGAAATAACGTCGGGAAATAAGGTAATTACGTTAACCTGATAAATAATCGCGATTTGACCCGTTTAATATATAAATAAGTAAATATGTACAACAAGCGGGCTTAATACTAATTAGTATTTTATTCTAGTCAACCAATGGGTGATGGGAAAAGGTGAGGGGTAGTGCCGAATCCAGAAATTAAAGAAATGTAACACGTTTCGTACACATTATACATCACAAATTTTTATTATTACTCGTAAATTTACATTTAGCAACAGAAAGTATTTTTTTTTGGTTGATATAATTTTTTGTTTTTAGAAGTTCCGTTAAGGAATAAAGCGAATAACTAAAACGAGTGGTCGAATTCATCTTGACTGAATTAATCTACTACAAGGACATACTATAATATAATAAAATTGGCGGTTAGCTACGAATATATAAAGAAATCACTTTGCACCGATTGCACAAATATTTCTTAATCTAAGAGTAAAGACACCTTTTATATGCAAATGAAAAAACAAAATCTTCGGCGTTACATTCATACATAGTAGTTTGACTCGCGATCATTCATTATCTTGATAGAAAATGTACTTTATTCATTAATTAATAAGAGGCATTACACAATCTGAAAATTCGCACAAAGCTTCGTCATAAAATTTAGCACAATAAAAAATAAAAAAACTAAACTAAATTTATCAAAAATACCGCCCCGGGACACACCCGATCCAAAAGATCCCATGACGCTAGCAGCATTACCTCAGATCCTTTGCATCAGGTATGCCCCTTGGTTATTATTATCTTGATTATTAATTTTCTTGTTCTTCTAATGGTGCCTCTCCGACCAGCTCTTGCGATTCCAATCCACTCCCGTAGGTTTCTCATCCAGGATTTCCTTCTTCGTCTTACGCGTCTCTTGCCAGCGAGTTTTAAGCTGCAGGAAACTGTATATTGGGTGTTTAAGTATATTCCCCAACTCTCCAAGTAAGTAGCGTAGTACTTATTTTTATGTAGCCTGTAATCGTCCAACTGCAGGGCTTAGGGCTTCTCTCAAAGGGAGAGTTTGGGCTTAATTACCACGCGTGCCCACCGCGGATTGGCAATTGAAGCCCTGAAGTATTTGAACGGACACTCAGGTGTCCTCACGATGTTTTCCTTCACAGTTAGCGAGTGGTATTGCTATTATAAAGTCACAAATATACGTACCAGTCAAAGTCATTGGTACATGCCCGCACAGGCATCAAACCTGGGTCTCTCGCTTGCTAGTCCATTGTTCTACCCACTGAGATACCGTGTAGGAGTAATTTGAATAAACTATATAATATCGCGTGGCCTCCCTGATGCGCAGAATTCCCAGGTCCCAACGGCATCCTGGGGCTGTTAAATGATAGGGCGGATATCCCGTTTATGAAGCACCACTCCAAGGTGCATTTAAACTAATTTATTATTTAAAAAATAAAAAACGTTATCTTACTATATAACATAGACTAAGCTCGTATTAACAACTCTATGGATTTGTTTATCTAAATTAAATGTATAATAATAATAATAAAAGTAGAAATGAGATGACACGACACTCTGTCACTGGATAAGACTGTATTGTATAGTAACGACTTTGTATTACAAAAATTATGGTAAAGGATCTGCACAGACATGGACTGGTAACCGGTAAATATGGGCAATAACTCCACTAGGAGGGCACAAAGCGTTGTAAATTGCCCTATCACGCTTGGCCCTCAGAGGGCTAAATAGCAGGCAGTTACACTTTTGCTTCGAGCCTCCGGGTGAAATTTACTGGTACGCCGCGGACTAGCGGCCCGAGATAAGAAATTGTGATGGAGAAGGCTTTAAAAAGTAAAAGATTTACACGAGCAGATTTTATAAACCTATTTAGAGGCTAAAAATTCCACCCATGCCGGGATTCGAGCCCGCGACCTCTGGCTATCCGTGCCAGCGCTCTGTCCAACTGAGCTAATGGGCGACTCACCGGCATCAGTGAAATTTCGACTCTCTTTACAATACTCTCTGTACGTACAGGCAGCGACAAAACAGAGAGTATTGTAGTTTTTTTTAAATATTTTTAAAATGGTCCTTAGCACGGGTCCTTAGCATTAAAAAGAATGTAATCATGTAGGTACAGCGATATAATTCCGATGTAAAACATAACGGATGTCCAGAGGTCACGGCTTCGAATCTCGGCATGGGTGGAATTTTTAGCCTCTAAATAGATTTTTTTAATTGTTCCTAGCACGGGTTAGTGCATTAAAAAAAATTAAACGAGCAGATTTTATACCAAAAATAACATGAAAAACATAACACACACACACACAGTTACATACACACACAATGTTGCAAACAATTTGTTAATGTTTTATCTGGTAAGCTTTTTATTGAACTTGTAGTTATTTTTTAATAAAGTCCATTATATTACAGAGTGTGTTTTTGGGCACGTTTTTAAACATTTAAACTTTATATAATTTAAAAAATCTAAAAACCTATTTAGAGGCTAAAAATTTCACCCTTGCCGGGATTCGAACCCGCAACCTCTGGTTATCCGTGCCAGCGCTCTACCCGGCGAATCCCGGCATGGGTGAAATTTTTAGCCTCTAAATAGGTTTTTAAATTTGTCCTTAGCACGGGTTAGTGCATTAAAAATAAAAATAGTGTCAACCCTTGTATGCCCCCACTGCTGGGGCACAGGTCTCTTCCTGCATCGCAGGAAGGCTAGGCCATACTCCACCACGGGGTCCAAGTCCGGGTTGGTGGAGGATTGTAAGACAGTGGCGGGCCTTACTGTCAGAAGTTATCAAGCCGCCCGTAAGGCTTCTGACATGGCTTAACGAGTGCCATTACATGACAACCGGCACCAACGGCTTAACGTGCCTTGCGAAGCACGGAAGCGCTCGGAAAAAATGCCACTAGCGGTAGTCGCGGGACGGTCACCCATCCCGCACCTGACCGCGCTTGTTGTTGCTTAACCATGTGATTGATTCCAATCACTCGGTTCGACTAGGTCACGAGCGCTTCTAGTAAAAATAAAAATAGTATAATAATTTAAATCGTTCATAAATCAGCAAATTAGGTGAAAACTAGCGCTGGTCACTAGTATTTTGCTGATTCGCACGTCACTAGTATTGTATTTTCAATATTTTTGTGTTTTGTTTTTTTGGTTCTTTGAATTTTTGTTTTATTTTGTTCTTATGTCTATTTGTGTTACAAAAGAAATAAATAAATGCTTTTCACTTTTACGTAACACCTTTTACTACAACAACAATAACGGGACAGGTTAAAAATGAAAATTTACTCGCTTAATAAGTTTATTTAGTTATAATATATGAAAAGTGTCTAAGCGCGATTATTTAGTAGGTAAAACATAGTTGCTTTAATTCTTTTACAGTCTAAAATAAATGTTTCGCGACGATAATATGATGTTTTAGAAAAGTACCGCATCCACAAACTTTCGTACATTATTACCACGGCAGGTCAGAACCAGACCAAATCCCCGTGAGGAATCGTCCGATAATGGGCCCCGATGCACTCGGAAATTTTAAACAAAACTTGCAACAATTGTACTGTGCTTCATACGTTCATGCTTTACACAGTCAACATTCGGAGTTCACTATAACACTAATAATATTATAACATAACATTATTATATTTATTAGTATAGCAATACGTGCCGTGCTTCGCAAGGCATGTAAGGCCGTTGGTGCCGGCTGTCATATAATGGCAGTCGTTAAGCCATGTCAGAGGCCTTATGGGCGGCTTGATAACTTCTGACAGTAAGGTCCGCCACTGTCTTACAATCCTCCACCAACCCGGACTCGGCCCCCGTGGTGGAGTATGGCCTAACCTTCCTGCGATGCAGGAAGAGATTCGTGCCCCAGCAGTAGGGACAACAAGGGTTGATAACGAGTATAGCAATAATCATATTTTAATGTGTTGAGAACACTGTTTCTTCCGTTTTTGGTCTGCGCTTGTCAAGTTGTCACTCTTCTCTGTTTCCGTCAGCCATTGTGTGTGTGTCATGTCTTGTGATCATCGCTGTGAGTTCACAATAAAAGAGTAAAGCTAACCCTGCTGCATTTCACTGATCTGCAAAACCTAGTAGCGAGATCAAACAATATTCTTTTTAATGCACTAACCCGTACTAAGGACAATTTTAAAACTTATTTAGAGGCAAAAAATTCCACCCATGCCGGGATTCGAACCCGTGACCTCTGGCTATCCGTGCCAGCGCTCTTTCCAACTGAGCTAATGGGCGACTCACCATCCCTCGAATCCCGGCATGGGAGAAATTTTTAGCCTCTAAATAAGTTTTTATAACATAACATTTACATACAGGCACTTGCTTCTGGCCCCACACTAGGATACCCTGTGTCGTGAGAACCAGAAAAAACGACATCACAAACATGTAAACATCCAAGACCTGGGTTTTTTTTTACTCCAGCCGGGATTCGAACCCGGGACCTCTTGCATGGTAGTCTTATATAGTGTTGTATAAATTTTGTTATCTACTACAGCAATAATAACTCTAAACATTCTCTTATATTGACAAATTTTAAATTGACATTAACTCTATTTAATTTTAACTTCTGTAATATTCCCAAATTGGAGCAAATCTACTTATTTATATATATTGCAAACGTGAGTGAAAGGGCTGGTAAGGCACGTCTCAGGCGGACACACATCCACCAAATAGGGGATGTATTAGCAAAGGGGAAGATAAAAAGTACCCGGATCCGGCGTGCGTGCATGCAACGACTTATGAACGTTGATGAAGCTCAAATGAACTGTCAGGATCGTGGCAAGTGGCAGATTCTGAGCTCTGTCCAGCCCTCTGGCACACAGGCGTGGTATTGCCTGCTGCCTCCACCAACCCGGACTTGGCCCCCGTGGTGGAGTATGGCCTAACCTTCCTGCGATGCAGGAAGAGACCCGTGCCCCAGCAGTGGGGACATACAAGGGTTGATAACGATATATATATGATATATTGCCTGTTGGATGTTCTTATTTAATTATATACAAATAACATCAAATTTATTACGTAAACTAATATTACTTAACTTTGAGTTTTAATGCAAGCTCCCACTAGTAAATTGAACACTCCTATATTATATTGATTACTGGCACTACCCTGTCCACTGTCCACATCATCGTGGGTTAGCTGGAAGAAAATACTATCTAATAATAAGCGCCCGCCTTTGTACAAATTTCTTTTTAGTGCAATGAAGAATTTTCATTCATTTATTACATAAAAAAAGAAATTACACAGATAGTAAATAGTACTTGTAATAATTGATGGGATGATTTGGAATGCACCGAACGTTTGAAATTGAATTTCAACCGTTCAAAGCTCGTCGGAATGTTTTACGGAATCACTGATTGAGTGAGTTAGTGAATGTTTATTAAGCGCATTTAACATATCTGTGGGCGCTTAAAATTACTAAAATTTGCAAATATCCTTTGGAGCGGTAGTAGTGGAGAGGTGGATCACCGGCTTCTCAACTGGGTAGTCGTAGGTTCGAATCCCAGTAGTACTTTTTATCTTCGACTTTCATTTGTAAGTTATGTACACGCATTTGTGACGCAACAAAAGAGACCAAGAGGCAGACCCAGAAAACGTTAGTACGACTCTATTGAAGAAGACCTCAGAAAGATGGCCAAATACACGAACTGGAAGAGAGAGTCAAAGGCACGAGACACGAAGAAGATTGTGGAGGAGGCCAAGACCCACAAAGGGTTGTAGCGCCATCGGAAAAAAAAGAAGTACATTTGTGAATTTATAGTTGAAAACGCGGCGTGGCGAAACGTGTAAACACGCATGAAGTCAAAGTTTGTGCCTACGCCAAGCTAGTGGATACAGTCCCAAAAAAAAAACTCCCAGATCATTACTGGCTATCCTAACTCGATACAGCTGCTATACACACTGGCTGGTATTCCACCCCCAGATATCCCCAGAGCCATTCCAAGTTTCTCGGAACTGGCTAAAATTTATAGCGCGTCAGGCACGACATTCCATCATCATCATCACCATAATCGGCCGGTGTAAGTCCACTGAAGCGGTGGTAGCTCAGTGGGTACAGCCATGGACTGGCAAGCGAGAGCCCCAGGTTCGATCCCGAGTGCGGGCACGTACCAATGACTTAGTTTAATTACAAAGTTAACATTTGCGAATTTGTAGTCGCAATACCACACACTAACCGAGAAGGAAAACATCGTGAGGAAACCCGCGGCTTGGTTGGCTCCGCACGTATTGACTTGTCTATCCTGTGGGCTAGGCCGATTAAGCTGTCAGGATGGTATAGGTCCTGGGCAAGCCTACACCATCTATAAAATGATGTCCCAGACACTACAGCCTAGGAGTGGTCCCTTCACCTATCTAGTGTGAGTGAAGATACCACTGGACGCTGTATTAATCATCTCATTAAGTCCACTGATTGACATAGGCATCTCCCAAGACACGCTACTAAGCCCGATCTTCGGCTCTCTTCTTCCAGTCACTGCCCACCGCTTTGTGAATGTCGTCGCTCCAACTGGTCACAGGGTGTCCTACGCTGCGTTCGCGCTCTTTACTCAAGAACCAGTCAACTCCAACGGTTATCAGTCCTGCGGCAGATATAATCCACCCACTGCCCATATACCGCCAATTCCTAGTGCGATAAGACTGCCAAGCCAAAGCAGCTGCAAAATGTCAACCTGTTGACCAGAGTGTCAGTGAAAGCCAGGTACAGCCTGTGGCGCGAATAAGTGTACCTATCTGTCAATACCATTTGAGTGGTTTTTTGAGAATCTCTCCTTCCTTCCTTCCTTCCTCACCTGGAATTGGACAGTTAACTAGCGAGAATAAACTAAAACTTTAAAAACCCATTTAAAGGCTAAAAATTCCATCCATGCCAGGACTCGACCCGTAACCTCTGGCTAATCGTGCCGGCGCTCTCTCAACTAAGCCAATGGGTGACTAACCGGCATCAGTGAAATTTCGAACCTCTTTACAATACTCTCTGTATTACGCAGCAACATCTGGCTGAAGTAAT
This sequence comes from Yponomeuta sedellus, assembly GCA_934045075.1. Classification (NCBI taxonomy): domain Eukaryota; kingdom Metazoa; phylum Arthropoda; class Insecta; order Lepidoptera; family Yponomeutidae; genus Yponomeuta; species Yponomeuta sedellus. The sequence continues at coordinate 24,771,361 of OW203722.1, read as the reverse complement.
TTGCATCACTTGCAGCCCCGATTGCCTACTTTGCAGTTAGGTTTTACATCGAAATGATATCGCTATACCCACATGAGTATTAGTTCAAAAATAATTATATTCTGTAATAAACTAAACTGTTTGCAATATATCTTTTGAAATATAATAAACCGCACATCGTGCCTAGCGAGAACCTTGTATTAAAATTCTATAAAATATTGACCAAACTACTTAGTCCAGCCTCCATCTTTGTCGATCGATACACTAAGAAGAAAACAGCCCTAATGATGCTCGTAATAAGTGCCCCTAGGCAGCATGTGTCTTTCTCGACATGTATTCAGTAGCAATTTAATAATAATCTTGCCGATTTCAATGGAACTTCCCCGAAGCTAGGCAACTTTATTCTTTCTGTAGTTTTCGCTTTTGATGAGTTGGGTTCGGGGACTGTAATGGAAAACATTTATTAATTCTTGCTAGTTTTGAGTTTGACACAAAACATCATCATCAGACCAGCTCTGCCCACTTTTGGGTTTACGCCATTACGCCATATTTCACGGTCTGTCGCCATTTGCATCCACGGGCCCTTTGACGACTTTGTCTTTGACTTAGAATAGAATATAATGCATTTATTGACATATTAAGACAAAGGGTCGAGGCTCAGCATATTGCAACCAAGTTCACGCAGTGACCTTGGCAGCGCTGATTTTCAGCAACGACCCGTAAAAACTAAAACTAAACTTAAATGTAGGAGAAGGGTAACAAATTTACAATACAAATTGTACCAGGAATATAATTTTACAATATACACTCGTCTAAATTTCATATTATTGTAACCATGCTGTTTTGGAGATTAGTCTGGATCTTACATGTTAATTAATTTTATCTTGATGATGTACTGGCTAATATCTGTTTTGTGTGCCTAATAAATAAAATAAAAAAATAAAAATATTTAATAATAAATATATTATTATACATTACAAATCATGAATAATATAATATAAATATCATGGACATAATTATTACACAAATCTCGTTAGCTCTACATTAAGTACAACTTAATGACTTGTGTTATAGGTCAAATAAAATTTACTCAATTCCTGACGTTTTGGCAACGTTACGGTTCCCGTAGAGACTTTTAATTTATAACTATATATGAGCATCGAGAGTCCTTAACAAACCCCTTTCGCTTCAACGACCATTTTATCGTACGGTACGATATCATCCCTTATATATCCCCACAGCTGGGGCACGGGTCTCTTCCTGCGTCACAGGAAGGTTAGGCCATACTCCACCACGGGGGCCAAGTCCAGGTTGGTGGAAGATTGTAAGACAGGGCGGGCCTTACTGTCAGAAGTTATCAAGCCGGCCGTAGAGCCTCTGACATGGCTTAACGACTGCCATTATGTGACAGCCAGCACCAACGGCTTAGCGTGCCTTACGAAGCACGGAAGCGCCCGGAGATATGCCACTAGCGGTAGTCTGGAACGGTCACCCATCCTGCACCTGATCGCGCCTATTGTTGCTTAACTCAAGTGATTGATTCCAATCACGCGGTTCGACCGTACCGTAACTGGCCAATGTGCAATTAATGCAAAAGTTTAACCCGCAACCTCTGGCACGGATAGCCAGAGGTTGCGGGTTCGAATCCCGGCATGGGTGAAATTTTTAGCCTCTAAATAGGTTTTTAAAGTTTAATGTATCATATCACGCGTGAGTTTCTGTGTATGAATTAATAGTCTAGTACAGTCTGTTAGCTTTTAGAATATAGTTCGGGCTCTAGAGTTGGCTTCGGTATTCGCCAAAAGCACACGTGTGTAATAATACTTCCTGCTCTGTATACGTGTATAACTTCCGATTTCGAAATTAAGTGTCATATTAGTTCCGATATTTCTATTACACGAATATATCCGATTCTCTCCGATAATAGCCGAGGTATATTCTAGAAGCTTATGGACTATAAGTGAATGTACAACCTAGGTTCTGTCACAAACGCGTGTGGTCCGATGCGCTAAGGGAGATAGTCACGAATGTTCATAACTCATTTGTTTAACAGTGACTGGAACAGAGTAATACAGAGGGACTACTTTAGTAAAGTAGTTGTTGTACCATTTCATTTTTTTTTTCAAAACACTATAAATGATCAGCTCAGTTAATAAATAAAATATTGGCCTTTTTGCATCTACTTAATGAGATGATTTATACAGCATCCAGTGGTATCTTCACTCACACACTAGATGGGTGAAGGGACCACTCCGACGCTGTAGTGCCAGGGACATGGTTTTATAGATGGTTTTTAGGCTTGCCCAGCACCTATACCATCCTGACAGCTTAGTCGGCCTAGCCCACAGGAAAGACTAGTCAATACGTGCGGAGCCAACCAAGCCGCGGGTTTCCTCACGATGTTTTCCTTCACCGTTAGCGTGTGGTATTGCGACTACAAATTCGCAAATGTACGTAACTTTGAAATTAAACAAAGTCATTGGTACATGCCCGCACTCGGGATCGAACCTGGGGCTTTCGCTTGCCAGTCCATGGTTATACCCACTGAGCTACCACCGCTTCAGCTCAGTTAATACTCGTATATATTAAACGGTTATAATTGAAATTGTATATTAGGTAAAACAGCAAAATGCAGCGTAACGAAAACGAAATTATTAACGTAGTACAATAATGTAACTTAATTTTACTTAATAACGTTAATTTCAAAAAGTACCCGGAACCGGCGTGGGTGTATGCAACGACTTATGAACGTTGATGAAGCGAAGGTGATCTGTCAGGATCGTGGCAAGTGGCAGTCCCTGGTCTCTGCCTACCCCTCTGGGATACACGCGTAAGGTTATGTATGTATGTATGTATGTATGTATGTATGTATGTATGTATGTATGTATGTATGTATGTATGTATGTATGTATGTATGTATGTATGTATGTATGTATGTATGTATGTATGTATGTATGTATGTATGTATGTATGTATGTATGTATGTATGTATGTATGTATGTATGTATGTATGTATGTATGTATGTATGTATGTATGTATGTATGTATGTATGTATGTATGTATGTATGTATGTATGTATGTATGTATGAACGTTAATGATTTGTATCTATCACTTTAATTATTTTTTTACTTTGTGTATGTTTATAATAAATTGCTATATGTATTATATGTTATGGTTTGCGTAAGTATATTATTTTTAAGTATAATTATGTTTATCAATATTCATATTTGCACTAACTACCCGGTTCACTTTCCCTTCCCTTAGCACGAGTTAGTGCATTAAAAATAATATAAGATTATGACTTATGTTCAGAACTTGTGTTATGTATGACATTACTCTGAACTGTCCAAAGAACTTCTGTTTTATCAATTTTATACCAAGCTACTGTTCTCTGCATCGGCCGGGATTGTCCCGACATTGTTTAGTTCACTACTGCTGCTTGTAAACAAATGGTTGTTCGCAACGCTGTAACAAATCAACTCGCTCTAATGTGATTTTATTTGTTTAAAGGTAATAACTGGAAAATATGGAGGAGTCGATTCGCATAATCTCAACTTTTAAAGGTTTGTATCAGAGTCTTGCTATGAATATGTGAAGGATATTTTAAAGTTTCGCGACTTGATGACTGATTGAGGGTAGTCTGAAACCTTGTCAGCCGAAGATGCGAACGGGTGCCAGCCATCAGTCTTCTCGTGACCACGATGACTGTAACGTCGAGGTAAAATAGCAAGAAATTACTATGCAATCAAGCCCCGAGAATATTATAAATATTCACTCGGACGCTGCAGTGTCCGGGACGTGCCGGGATTCAACCCCCGCACCCTCACGAATGTAAGCTGAGGCTGGCGCTCTCTCGCTGTGCTACCACTGGACTAGTTACTGCGTTATGGTTAGACTGAGACAGTGAGTGCTGTCAAATAACATAAGTACTGATGTCACGGCCCATAACCTTCTATAATATAAAAATGAATCGCTGAATGTGTTACTAAGCGCCAATCTCGAGATCAGCTGAACCGATTTCGCTAAATTTTTTTTAGAATATTCCTTGTAGTACGAGGATGGTTCCTCGGAAAAAAAATAAAAAGAAAATTAAAGAATCGATTGCTAGGTGGTATGACGAAGTTCACTGGGTCAGATAGTTTTAATATAAAAGTCTTTCAAATCCTATAAAGCTGTTGACTATGACGATGACCACATAAACTTATAAGTACCACAACCACATTGACACCCAGGGCAGAGTGTCATAAACCACAATTCGTAATTTGTTATGACAATTCGACGTACATGGCATACCCGAGTCTTCCTATTGGTAATCTGTGGGTTGGTCGGCTTCGCAATGAACGTAGAATTGACTTAATAAACCATGAATTGTAGCTTTATCAAACAGGACTCAGGAAGTCAGATGCAGTGGTGTAAATTATTCAGATAAAACAATACTCTAAGTAAGCAACACGGTCAACTGACCACTGAACAGTCAATCCAGAAGTTTACAACCGTCACAATGAAAGCCAAAATTGAATGAAAGGACCCCCCAAATATCAAAAAATAATAACGCGCTAATCTGGCAACTCTGGGCGACGAGTCGAACAGCTGTTTTCGCATAATTTCAGGCATTTCAAGACTCGGGCATACCCGAGTCTTCCTATTGGTAATCTGTGGGTTGATCGACTTCGCAATGAACGTAGAATTGACTTAATAAACCATGAATTGTAGCTTTATCAAACAGGACTCAGGAAGTCAGATGCAGTGGTGTAAATTATTCAGATAAAACAATACTGTAAGTAAGCAACACGGTCAACCGACCACTGAACAGTCAATCCAGAAGTTTACAACCGTCACAATGAAAGCCAAAATTGAATGAAAAGACCCCCCAACTATCAAACAATAATAACGCGCTAATCTGGCAACACTGGGCGACGAGTCGAACAGCTGTTTTCGCATAATTTAACGTTGCAGCTCTATAGACAGGGCTGGATTGAGGGACTTACTAGAACCGTTGCAGTCGGGTGGGGTGCATGGAAGAGCCTATACAGATGATGCAACAGTTGAGCCCTGGCTGGCCACGTCAGGTTTACTCTGGGTAATAATTCCGAAACTTATTATGACATTGTGGCAGTTGAATTATCTGCTGATAGCGCATTACTGACTACAACTCCGTGAAAATAGCATTTGTTAATGATTTTCATACATACTTGTACTCGTATATTAAACGGATCTAATTCAACGACCTAAATATAAATAAATAATGCACAAAGAAGGCATGTAAAAAAACCAAACACACACGAATTACTTTTGGTAGAGAAACGAAATTAAAACGTTTTATTATAAAACGGTTACAAACAAAAGGTCTCCCTAAATAAGATAAAATTACTAGGGATGCCTTAAATATTAAGGACTGTTAGGCGTTTGAATTTGAATTTATTAAGGACTGTTAGGCGATTGTACCAAGTTGAAATCTCTAAAACAATAGTGATAAAATCTGTGTTTTTAATTTTGAAGCAGTCATTTAGTCTTTCTAATTTTCTTCAGCAACTTTCCATCGTAAGGTTGTCTGGAAGAAATTGCTTTTAGCAATAAGGCCGCCAATTGTACTATGTATACTTGCAATTGTTTTGTATTTGCTGTTTTTCCAGTGTACAATAAAGAATATTCTTATTTTATCTTAGCCCCCTCATTTCACCCCACACTGCATACAGCCCTGGCACCGGCCAGTAATTGAAAATAAACAGCGGACGGCGAGTGATGATTTATTAACACGTGTGTGTCGCGATAGCATGGTGCCTATGTGACACTGTCAGGGCTGAAATGATTGGTCACCTCACTGGTGAGCCAACAGTGAGGAGTTAAAGACCACCAAAAAATCAATAGGCGCTATAACTTCGTCTGACGGGGTGCGAGTTATAGGAGTGAACGTCTATGGTGTTGCGAACCTTGGTTGTAAAATATAGATAGGTTATGCATTGTAATTGTTAATTTATTAATGACGGTTGACGACAGCACGTCAATGAAGGGGCTAATTCTCCTACACTACATATAGGGTGTAACAAAGTAATGCCATATATGTATCCGGAAGTGTGGGATCTATTCAACAATACGAATAACTTTTATTGCAGGAAAAATCTTCAATTCATGAAAAACGTTCCTCTACACAGAATAATGATTTACTTAATGTAACTTAATTTAATAAAATTTTATTCACCCGATGTATCGAAAAGTCTAAAAATCTGAGATCTATCCTGCAATAAGGCCGCCAATTGTACTTTGTATCTTCACATGTTTTATAATATGTGCTCTGGTGTACAATAAAGAATATTCTTATCTTGTATAAGATAAAATAATGTTATATCTCAGATTGCTATACATACACATATTTTAAAAACCTATTTAGAGGCTTAAAATTCCACCCAGGATTCGAACCCGCGACCTCTGGCTATCCGTGCCAGCGCTCTATCTAACTGAGCTAATGGGCGACTCACCGGCATCAGTGAAATTTCGAACCTCTTTACACTATTCTCTGTATTACATAAATAGGTTTTTAAAATTGTCCTTAGCACGGGTAAGTGCATTAAAAATAAAAATAGTATACTTACACATATTTATTATGTAGCCTATAAATGTTCCACTGCAGGGCACAGAACGTCTGTCCGAGAGAGGGTATGGGCTTAATTGCCACAGGTGCCCACTGCGGATGTCAATTTCAAGCGCTCAGACACTCCTATTATCTAATCTGTGACTCAAGTTCCCTCTAGATAGTATCCTTCACTGTAAGCGAGTGGTATTGCCAGTATAAATTCTCAAAATAACCTATCTGAGAACAAATCAAATGAACAAAATTTGTTGTCAAACGCATTGCAATTGAAGAGTTTGAAGTGCATTTTAAAAGTAACCCTGTATATAAAAAAATTCTGCATAGTTTTTGCATATAATAAACGAATACGCCGCGGTGTAGTGGCGAAGCCAAGTAGTCTGAAAAGTTTTCAACAGCGTCTGCGTAGCGCGTAATTATAGACCATTCACGAGTAGCTCCGGAGTGTTTCTTTCCTCATGCTTTCTTCTTTGTTAAGTGCAGTGCTGATTCCAGCTTCGCCTAGTGATAATAATATTGTTAATGCCAAAGTTTTTTGTTGGATGAAAATGAGGCGGTGGTAATTAGTTGTAAGCTTGCAACCGTCTTTTGATTCAAAGTCGCTCAGCGTGTTATGGAACAGGCTACGCTCGAAGTCTCCTTGATGGATCTCATCAGAAATGAAACAATCCACCTAAGAACAATATTAACGAGCGCGAGCAGAGCACGATCAGAGATCAGATCAGATCAGATCAGATCAGAGCCAATGTTGATGACGGAATTCAGGCGACAAGGCTCGTTTGTTATCAAACAATCTTGTTGAAGCGACTATGTCTGAGACGCAGGAGGATTCGAGGGTGCAGGCACTGAAAGCAATACTTTCGTGCGGGGTATTCTTATATTCACAGTAGGATGCGGCGTGACGTCCTACCTAGGTGAATGCGCGGCGGTAACTCGTCATTGCTTCCGCTTGATAATCCGGCTCGAAGGACCAATGTTGATGACGGAATTCAGCATTGGTCCTTCGAGCCGGATTACATACTAGGGTGACCAATATAGCCTCTAGGATTAACAAGCCGAAGTGGTAGTGGTCTGGTCACATATCCCAAAGAACTGATAGGCGATGGGGTGAAAAAGTTCTCGAGTGGAGACCACAAACTGGCAAACGTAGCGTAGGACGCCCACGGGCTCGCTGGACCGACGATCTGTGGCTGATTGCTGGCTTTGGAAGGATGAAGATGGCCGAGGACAGAGGAATGCCTTGGGGGAGGCCCATGTCCAACAGTGGATGAGTACAGGCTAATTGATTGAACTGTCTTTAGAATGTTGAATTAAGCGTTCGTGGCCTAGGTAAACCGAGTGGAATCAATCAATTGAGTTAAGCAACAACAGGCGCGGTCAGGTACAGGATGTGTGACCATTTTGTGACTACCGCTAGTGGTATTTTTCCGAGTGCTTCCGTGCTTCGCAAGGCACGTTAAGCCGTTGGTCATCGTCATCGTCAGGCTATACTAGTCCACTGCTGGACAAAGCCCTCCCCTAATGAGCGCCATAGCGCCCTGTCTTCAGCTTGCCGCATCCAGCATCTGCCTGCAGTTTTTCGCAGATCGTCATCCCACCTAGTCGGAGGGCGTCCAGGTCGCCAGGCTTTGTAAGCCGTTGGTGCCGGCTGTCATACCTATAATGACAGTTGTTAAGCCATATCAGAGGCTCTACGGCCGGCTTGATAACTTCAGACTGTAAGGCCCGCCAGTCTTACAATCCTCCTTGAACTCGGACTTGTCCCCCGTGGTGGAATATGGCCTAACCTTCCGAAAAGGAAGAGACCCGTGCCCCAGCAGTGGGGACATACAAGGATTGATAAACAACGAGTCAAGGCCCGTTAAAATTTTGAGCAAACGCTTGATCTCGCATGAACCTATTTCGTGTTTCATAAGAATAAGAATAGTTTTTATTAATAAAATAGGTACACAGTTATGCATTTTAACAGTGGTTTCTACACTAAGCGCATAGCCTGTATAGTGGCGGCCGTATCATTGGAGTGGAATCTAAAAATTTCGGAATCTATATTCTATTCAATCAGCCCATAAACAGATCCTTTCCTCTTTTACCCTAACTTATCCGGTCCTTTGCTATTCTCGTCCAATATTTCCCAGCCGCTTTCACAATATCGTCGGCCAACCGGGCTGGTGGACTGTCCACCCACCGTGGACGCGCTCTTAGCCACCATTCAGTGGCTACCTTAGTCGACCTGCCTCCCGGAATCTCGGAAAAGATTCATTTAATTTTTGAAATTAGCAGTGAACAGAACCCACTGAAAAAAGAGCCGCAATCTTGTACCCTTGCCAGATCGTGATCGATAACTCAGATTGAAAAGCGAATGGCCACTTTTTATCCTTCATTAAAGCGTACCAATGGCCTCCCACTACCAATTACTGTAACCCGCTGTATTTTAAAAAGAGTCGTGCGTTGCTCTACGTCTTTTTCTCCTGTCCGTAGGCGTTGTATTATACAGTACTCCGCACATGCAGTACTGGCTGGTTAACTGTCGAACTAATAATAAGAAAGTTGAGGTCGCCAGGCTTTGTAAGGCTACCATAGGAGCAAGTAACTACTGAATTAACATTAACCCATCGGGGGCACTATTATTGCGTCGCTGCCTGCAATAGAACCTTTAAAATATACGCTTAAAGACGGCTCCCGGGCATTCATGCACTTACGTCAACAGCCCTACCCTGGAATGTCATAAGAGAGAGTTGGAACTAAACAAAGTTAATGTCTGAGTGTCTGAGGTGTTCAACTACCTCAGCGCTTAAAATAACCAGTCCGCGGTGGGCACGCGTGGCAATTAAGCCCATGCTAGCTCTTTCTGAGAAAAGGCCTGTGTTCTGCAGTAGACCGTATATGCTTCAATACGAATTCTGCGTGGTATACGTCCGTATATACGTCCGTAGCGTGTTTAGAAGCACCGAGCGGTGATTGCGGAGCAGTAGAACGCTTACCATTCAGGAGGTCGTGGGCTCGAATACCAGCATGTACCAATGATTTTACTTTCTACAAATACACATGTATGTACAAATGTAAGTAACTACGTTCACAAATGTACGTAACTACGTACACAAATGTACGTAACTACGTCCACAAATATACGTGACTACGTCCACAAATATACGTAAATATGTCCACAAATATACGTAAATACGACCACAAACACACGTAAATACGTCTACAAATGTACGTAACTACGTCCACAAATATACGTCACTACGTACATTTGTGAAGTTGTGGTTGCAAATCCACGGTAAACGGTAACGGTAAAGGAAGTCGCCACGCGTGCTCACCACGTGCGCGTGCATGCAACGACTTATGTATGACCATTGACGAAGCGAAGGCGATCTTTCAGGATCGTGACAAGTGGCAGTCCCTGGTCTCTGCCTACCCCTTTGGGATACTGGCGTAAGGTTATGTATGTACGAGTATGTATGTGGTAAAATTTGATATTGATTCATTGTGAGCTAAGTACGCTGTCTTCAGCTAATTATCGACGCTAATCTTGAGTAGACCCCAAGGCATTAAGTAGTCCCCACAGCACTTTCTCGACTTAAGTTATTATTTATAGTGCATCGGTATCGAAAGAAGTTAAATCGAATCGGGAGGCCGATCTTGATTTGTGCTCCACTAAGTTTCATCCTAATTTATTGCGATCACTTGGAAATTTTCTAATCGGCTCCCGGGCTGATTCTCTCTTTAAGTTTCTCGGGAGGCGATGTAGTAGCTTGTAATCTCTTAATTATAGAACTTACTTGCCTCGTGAAAGCGGCCTGAGATTTATAAAACACTCAGAATGTAACAAGCCAAAAGAAGCAAAATTTTAAGAGTTTTCTGGATAATTTGCCATTTAATACTTCATCACGTCTAAATGGAGCGATTTTAATAAAATTTGGTATGGAGTTTTTTTTTTTGTATTGTAATAAAATGTTTTTCTAATTGTATTATAAATTCTTATCAAGACCCGGAGACCCAGGTTTGATACCCAGTGCGGACATGTACCTATGTTTATTTTTTTTTACTTTGTTTATTTTAAATTTTTTGTACATCTGCGAATTTGTAGTATTATTTATTAATAAAAAAAAACCGCTAACGCGTAGGAAAACATCGTGAGGAAACCTGCTTTTTAGTTGGGTCCACCCGTATTAGCAGTCTTTCCTGAGGTCTAGGGCGACGATAGGTTCAGGAAGGTATAGGTGCTGAGCAAGCCTACACTATCTGAAAAACAACGTTACAGGCACTGCAGCGCCCGTGTGGTTCCTTTACCCACCTACCGTGAGTGAATGAACTACTGGTCGCTGTATCGTTATCGTTATCAACCCTTGTATGTCCCTACTGCTGGGGCACGGGTCTCTTCCTGCATTGCAGGAAGGTTAGGCCATACTCCACCACGGGGGCCAAGTCCGGGTTGGTGGAGGATTGTGAGACAGTGGCGGGCCTCACTGTCAGAAGTTATCAAGCCGCCCATAAGGCCTCTGACATGGCTTAACGACTGCCATTATATGACAGCCGGCACCAACGGCTCAGCGTGCCTTGCGAAGCACGGAAGCGCTTGGAAAAATGCCACTGCGGTAGTCACGGGACGCTCACCCATCCCGTACCTGACCGCGCCTGTTGTTGCTTAACCAAGTGATTGATTCCAATCACTCGGTTCGCCGAGGCCACGAGCGCTTCATAAATCGCTGTATAAATCATCTCAATGTATATGCAAAGGAAAAGTTTTAATTTTTTTTTTGTTTGTTACACTTTATTATACAAAAAGACCGTAACAGCAACTCAAATAACATACAAAGTGATAAAAAATACGAACAAAGGTGGATTTATTTCAATGGAAATTTCTCCCAGACAGCCTAGACAATTAAGTTAAGTTTTGCGTGTTTTCTCACACAAGTATTGGTGTTGGTGGTGGTGTGTTCGCGTCTTGCTTCTGCTTGAAAAAGTGGAAGGGAGGGCGGTGCATTAGCTAACCGTATGGTGCTTGTGGGATTTTTGGTCGTATTTTCTCACCCGAGTATTGGTGTCGGTGGCGGTGTGTTCGTGTCTTGCTTCTGCTTGAAAAAGTGGGAGGGAGGGCGGTGCATTAGCTAACCGTATGGTGCTTGTGGGATTTTTGGTCGTATTTTCTCACCCGAGTATTGGTGTCGGTGGCGGTGTGTTCGCGTCTTGCTTCTGCTTGAAAAAGTGGAAGGGAGGGCGGTGCATTAGCTAACCGCATGGCGCTTGTGGGATTTTTGGCGGAATTCAGCAAAGTAATTTTAACTTTTTAATGAAGTTAATAATATGTTATTCAATATGATTTTAAAAACATAAAATTATACTATTTTTATTTTTAACGCACTAACCCGAGCTGAGGACAATTTTTTATCCTCTAAATAGGTTTTTATAAAACATGAAAGTTTTTATTTAAACATGATTACCATTACATAAAAGCATGATTACCTTAGAAAATGGTCGATATTAACAATCAAAGGTTCACTGTTGGTCCCCACACTAGACGGTTATCAGTATAGTGAGGACCTGGTTGTGAAGGATTGACACAGTTAAAAACTGCTCATGTGGTTGCAAGTGGAGTCTATGAACTGATAAACGCAGCGTAGGAATCTGATTCTGTCCTCATAGCTATTCTGATAATGTCAGTGCCGCGCACTATCTCTGCGGCAGAGAATTTATGTAAAATCATATCAGTAAAGCACAGTGGAACAAGCCTCGCGAGCAATACGATACAGCGTCATGCATTTCAAATTCAATCACAATATTGTTTCTGTTAAAGTTCTCCGGAGAGCCGTGGACCTCGGGGTGAATGTACATCAAGCCACACTAGACGGCATAGATAACGTGCCCCTGTGTATATCAGAGAGGGCTACCACACGATATCGGAATATTCAAACTCATTCATTCACTTTAGGTAACAACGTCGTCAAAAAGAATTGAAATATATAAGACCTACGCACAAGCTTAGCAAATTACTTTTTAATTATTACGTCTTATAGAATTACCGATAATAATTTATTACAAAAAATCCAGTCCATAATAATCCATTGACAATTAAAATAATACCTCAGAGAAAAAATCATGTTAGCAATAATATTATTGGCCCTTTTGCATCTACTCAATAAGATGATTTATACAGCGTCCAGTGGTATCTTCACTCACACTAGATCGGTGAAGGGACCACTCCGACGCTGTAGCACAGATTAGATAACAGTGCTGTAGTGCCTGGGACATGGTTTTATAGATGGTGTAGGCTTGCCCAGCACCTATACTATCCTGATAGCTTAGTCGGCCTAGCCCACAGGAAAGACTAGTCAATACGTGCGGAACCAATCAAGCAACGGGTTTCCTCACGATGTTTTCCTTCACGGTTAGCGTGTGGTATTGCGACTACAAATTCGCAAATGTACGTAACTTTGAAATTAAACAAATTCATTGGTACATGCCCGCACTGGGGATCGAACCTGGGGCTCTCGCTTGCGAGTCTATGGTTCTACCCACTGAGCTACCACCGCTTCATTTGTTTCTCAAATCAACATTTGTTTATTAAAGAACATATAATTACTGAATTGCGCATATGATCTTGTGAGAAAAAAATAAAAAATAGATTACAGTACATTCAAACACACACACCCACATTTGCGGTCGACAGCTGATGCAAAAAAGCTTTCCATTTTCGTTGCAAGATCGCCCATATTGTTACTGGACACAGTTCACGCAAATCAGTCTACTTATGTTAAAGTCGACGTATGTTCTACCGACAGTACACAGCTACATACATAAAGTCGACGCACTACCGTCAGTTCGCAGTTGCATAAATAAAGTTGACGTACTATCAACAGGACGCAAGTAAATTAATAAAGTTAACATACTATCGACAGTAAGTAGCTGTTTAAATAAAGTCAGCACATAGCTACATAAATAAATTCGACGTACTATCGGCAGCACTCAGCTACATGAATAAAGTCGACGTAGGTACTATCAATACTACACGGCTGCGTAACTAAAGTCGATGTACTATCAACAGCACGCAGCTGTATAACTAAAGTCGACGTGCTGTCGACAGCACACACCTTCGTAAGTAAAGTCGACTTACTATCGGCAGTATGCAGCTAAATGTATAAAGTCGATGTAGGTACTATCGACAATACGCGGCTAAATAAATTCATGGTGCTTAACATACCTAGTTGGGTTCATTTCAAACACTGCCTTCGGAAACTAGTGGTTTACCCTCGAGCGGCAAAGTATCGCGCGTGGGACGAACACAAGCTCCAACGCTCTTATCTGCAGCATAATCACTTTGAACAGCCGAGTGGTCTACAGATTACGATCTTAAATCCCCAGTACATGTTACTACGGCGGGCCCTCATCGAAAAAGTGTATAGGAATAATTTTATCAGCGCACCCCTTGTTGATTGCGAAATTTCAATCAAGCCCCGTAAATGGTATACGCGGGCCTGTGACACTTTTTTGGGGGTCACAAAAGAGAGTCCCGTTGGTCGCGACAGCGATTTAGGACTCTATTCGATCGGTGGTAGAATACAATTTGGATTGGGCGGCTGAGAATAGAACAGTTTGCGCGCAATCCATAGAGCGCAAATGACATAGATTTATTTGGTCGATTTAAATGTTCGCTGGGATATGTTTATTGGTTGAAGTCGTTTCTACTAATTATAAGGCTTAAGGGGCTCTTGGTTACGACAAAAGCCATCTGGACGCCAAACTAGTTTTGTGCTGAGTGGAGTGAGTCAGCGGTCGCATTTGGAACGTTGAAGTCAATTCATATAGATAGGTCTTGTAAAAGATCTGTTTAATGCATCTTTTCACTCTGAATTGACATTAACAAAGTAATAATTAATTATCTTTTGCATACGGCACAATCACTCGCCCTGGTCCTACACTAGGATATCCTTTGCTACAGTAGGTCCCAATCTAAGATACTCTGTGCTATACCAATCAGGTAAGAAAATAACAAACATGGAAATACACAAAGACTGAGGCCATTTGTACAAATGAAGTGTGGCGGCCGCCAGTGGGATTGAACCCACCACCCTGTGTTTAAGTAGATAAGGGTGTTAAGTGCTAGACCAACGATACTGTCAAAATATTTATTCATTTAAAGTGTTTGTTAAATTGTATTGTGAACAACATATTTCAATTGAAGTGATATAGAATAGCGTATTTAAAAATTAAACCTATACTCAAGATACCACAAATCCTTGTCATTTTGAAACGTACCAAACTTAACGCCTGCGTCTGAAATAAAAATACTTGGCAGAGTAGGTATACTTGATAGATAAAGAGTAAACATTAAGAATTTTATTTTAAAACGTTCTAGACACTTTTAAAAACTTGTTTCGTTAAAACTTCTGAGCTTTCAACTTAAGGACCTTAACAAAGTACATCTAAATTAAAAACTACTAAAGATAAGTATGCAATATAGCTGGAGACGAGCAATGAAACGAAACTTTAATCACGAGCGGTGGCAATAATATCATCTGCACCCTCGCCAAATCTTGCATATTAAAATAATACTGAAGAGGGGTTAAAGAATACATTTGCTACAATTTCAACATTCATCTCTCGACGTGTTACTTAACAACTAATACTTTCGTTCGGCCAAAACTGTAGCCAATCAAAACTCCACTCTCAACCTTTACTTCAGCATTGAAATTCCCAAAAAAACTTCTTCCAAACCTCTTCACCAACTTCGCTTCCCCTTTCAATCAAATCTCCACCGTCTACACCAAGATTTACGTCACAATTTCCTCCGTGACCCGCAAATCCTTTACGCCCTCTCGGTCCTGTAGAGTCTGTGCGTTGCGTAAGCACGTGCCGAGGTGCCCCGCTGGTCGACGGCTCTTGTTATCCTGAGAACTACGCCGGCCTGTAATTACACACAAATTAGACAAGATTTATCGAGGGGAGGCAACACCTTAGCAACTGCAGCAGCCACTAATAACGACGCCGGGCGATATTGCGTTTTGCGAGCTATACGTTTTTAATGGGGGCTGAAAAATGCTTTAATGTCTTGAACAGTAGCTTCCAAACAAGCTTGGGTTTGTATAGTATTTTCTAAGGTTAACACGAGCAGTAGACATAATTAAAACTGTTAAAGTTCTAGCCCGAGAAGACCGTTTCTTCCCTAGAATGATACGTGAGGCAATAGAGATCCGCCGGCATCCAAATTTTAATAGAGATCGTGGTTGGAACATACCGGTAGCATGGGAACCAGTGCTTAAGTGCATGAGACCCCCTTGCAAGAAGTGTGACTGCAGATTTCAATTAATAATCGGTATCTTTAAGTTCATATAAAGTAATTAGTTAATAAATTTAATTTTAACTTCAATTACTAATAATTTAATATTGTTGACTTTATATAAAAAATAATTGGTTTGTCTATTTTGGATTGTAACTTCATAATTAACTTTTGTAATTTTTGCCGAGGGTAGTAAACTAACCGTTAATGATTTCTAAAAGACACCTGTCACCTCAGTCATCCGGGACCACGGCACCTGAAAAAGTGCCGAAACGTTGGAAAATTGTAAAAATGTAATAAACGAGCATAAATCCGTATAAAAACAGTTTTAATTAAGCTTGGGTTTGTTCTTCTTCAGGCTATATTATGTAGTCCACTGCTGGACAGAGCCCTCCCCTAATGAGCGCAATAGCGCTAAGCCCATAGCCCAATGCTAGTCAATCTTGAATAGTTGAGGATTATTGAGTCATTCAGTTGATTGTTTTCTCACACGTAGAAGATTTCTGTTCTTTCTGAGACGAAGGAGAACGGAGAAACTTGGCAGGAGCTACCATCCCTAGCCTTGAATAGAGATAAATGGAAAGCCCTTGTATCAGCCCCAGACTCCACGGAGGAGTAAAGGGACCAAAGAAGAAGAAGAAGTTGATTGTGTGTCTTATTGGGTCACGTAAAGTGTGGATAGATGGGTAGTAAAGGATGTCTTTGGCGGACATACTTAGACCTAATAGGGGATGCAATAGCGAAGTTTAAGATATAAAAAAAAACCTAAAGCCGGCATGCACAACGACTAATGAATGTTGACAAAGCTAGAGACGTTTCAGAATCGTGGCCAGTGGCAATGCAATACAGGCATAATTATAAATTGTGATTGTTTGGGTGTGTGTATCATTTACTTAGAAAAAAAAACTGGGATTGATGTAAATAATAAACTTCCAAACAGCCATTTCCTCAAGCTGGTCATTTCGTCTTCCTAGAAAGTGCCTTGAATGTGAAGAATGCCACAACTATAAGTTCCATTGAACTAAAAGCAAACACTCATAAAAGATGCATGATATTTTCAATGGAATGGTCGAATCGCGAGATGTATCAGACCATATTTTATGTTATTGGGTACGTTTAGACCTCTCCTACTATCCAAAAAAGTCTCACATTTGTTTTGAAGAAATTTTGACTAAATACCCAGCTGAATGGGTATGACTTAATAAATAAAAAAAGGAAGGTTTAAAAAATAGTTCATCATCGTCACCCCACCGAAGCGGTGGGGTGACGATGATGAACTATTTTTGATGATGAAAGACTAAAAGGACAGAACGAAATTACCAAAAAGTAAAACTAAGATAAGATAAGCAAACAAAAATATCTGCTATTGAAATAATGGTAACGGGGACAATTATTATGTCAAGTGTAGTGTAACTTTCAGTCGGAAACTCTGTTAATTAAGTTAAAACCTGTTTTGAAAAGAATTAATGAAAAGTGTCTTTGTAAGCTTCTTCTACACATCATTGATTAATTGTGAAACTAGCAGTCTTGATGTAAATAAGTAAGAAAACATTTACTTTTTAAAGTGATTGAAATTTTGAGTTTGTGTTTTAATATTCTTTTTTGTACACCACGAAAACAGAAACATAAAAAATACACACATAAAGCACGATAAGCTTATTGCTCATGAACCGTCTCAATTCATTAATCACACTATCACGTCACATCACACTAATATTAAGGCGAAACTGTGTGAGTGCGTATGTTTGTTACTTCTCCACGTTTAACCGGCTAAAGCGCTTCTAGCGCCCGACGCGCTCGGACAAAAGAAAGTTCAAAGGCACCGCATAGTGCAGGGTCATTTCGCACCGCCATTTTTTTGCAAATTTTTTGTGGACACAGTTCCGCATTTCTCAAATTAGAGAAAGTACTACGTAATTATTCAATAAGTGTTATATATCACTACAATCTGCATAAAATTCCCTATCCGATTATTATACTTGTAATTCTAATAAAATTATCAATAAACTTACATGATTTTCAAATGACGAGATGAATTTCACTATCCACGCCATTTTGACACTACTTTGAACTTTGTCTCACTATTTTCACTAATTACTCATTCACTAGCACTGAACTAACACTTATAATATGATCTGCATATTATCTATAACTGTTTACACAGTTTTCATACTCTAATTAACCAAAATAAAGCTATAAATGAATAATTAACAGGAAGAGGTAAAATGACACTGACCGCCCATACAAGCGGCACAATCCGGGCTAAAAGTTCGAGGCTTTTTTCACTTTATTTTCCATCAAATACAACGAAACTATTATTTGAAACATAATGTTTCATAATGTTTGTGATGTCGTTCTTTCTGGTTCCCACGACACAGGGTATCATAGTGTGCGGCCAGAAGCAATGTATGTGCCTGTATGTAAATGTTATGTTATGTTATCTACACACTTTTCCCAGTAATTTGATATACAACAACAGATATTGTCCATAGAGAATGCACAGAGCATAGATAAAAAGAGTCCAATCTGAGCGTTGCATAGTGTACATACGTCTGTACACTAAGCACTTGGGGGATTGCGCGCGGCCGGGCTGTTTAGTGTACAGACGTATGTACACTAAACGCGAGAAGGGTTAGTAAAATTTCGTATGGATTTAGCTGACACCCTGGATTAATACATAGGCTACGTTTTACTGCAGGTAAATATCTTATTCCCGTGGGAACGCCGCTGAGCATGGCTAGTATTAACATATGTCGCTCGGCCGGTCTAAACGCGACATCATACAAGTGCAATAAAACAGTAATTTACGACGTCTTGAACGCGGAACCCACAAGAGAGTGGCATCATGAAGAAGCTGTAACAGGAACAGAGTGAGGTAATTAGCATGTCTTAAGTCTTACATAAACCAGGGCGTACGATTTCATTACTCTTTTTGCTAACATGCTTTGAAGACTTACACTTACGTATGGTAGCGAGACTTGGGTATGGCAAGAGAAACAAGAAAGTAAAATTAATGCAGTAAAAATAAGGTCCTTGAGAAGTATGTGTAGTGTACTTTGCATGACAGGATACGTAATAGTCTGATTAGAGAACGTTGTGGACTGAAAGAGGATGTAGTGACTAGAAAAGGAATGTTGCGATAGTTTGGACATGTGGAGAGGATGAAGGAAGAAAGATTGGAGACTCAAATATATATCGGGAATGTGAGTGGAAGGGCTGGTAAGTGGCGTGCCAGGAGGGGATGTATTAGCAAAGGGAAAGATAAAAAGTACCCGTAACCGGCGTGCGTGCATGCAACGACTTATGAACGATGATGAAGCGAAGGTGATCTGTCAGGATCGTGGCAAGTGGCAGTCCCTGGTCTCTGCCTACCCCTCTGGGATACAGGCGTGAGGTTATGTATGTATGTATGTATGTATGTATGTATGTATGTATGTATGTATGTATGTATGTATGTATGTATGTATGTATGTATGTATGTATGTATGTATGTATGTATGTATGTATGTATGTATGTATGTATGTATGTATGTATGTATGTATGTATGTATGTATGTATGTATGTATGTATGTATGTATGTATGTATGTATGTATGTATGTATGTATGTATTGTGACGTAGCTGACCACGTCACCAGCCACACCACAAGCACCACGCAGGCACGGCGTGCCAAGGCGCCAGCGGAGCGCGGCCCGCGGCGCGGGGCGCCGCATGCAGTGACGCCAGCAAGGACTGGCGGGAGGCGCGGCACGGCGGCGACGCGAATATAAAAGGCGCAGCACTAGCTCAGTCGAGCGGCTCCCACTACCAGTAAAGACATTCACCGTAGGTCCGGTCCCGGTGTCAATTTAAGGGGTTTCTGGTTCGTTGTGGGAGTCCCGGTAGGGCTTCAGGACAGTCGGAGGGGATCCCGATCTGTAGAGGGTTGAGGAGCAAGTGAGGGCACATCGGCTGATCGCCGGAAGCGGTACAGTGGTCCGCCTCTGTGGGCCCATCCGAGGTTAGCCGATGCCACTCACGAGATGTCCTAGGGCATGGCATGTTGGTTCGCCGATATTAGCCGGCCTAGGACATCTCGTGTGCCCACCTTAGCCTCTGGGTGCTGGCACGTTGGGGTTCCCGATGGTGGCCACCCCAGATAATAGGGAATCCTGAGAGCGGTATGTTGGGGATCCCGATATCGGCCACTCCAGGATCATTGAGAGTCGTAGGTACCTCTCACCGGGAATAAGTACAGTAGTTAATAATAGTGAGCAAGTCGCCCCTAGTGTCCATCAGTGGTTAAGTTGTGTGAGTGTCGGTGTGTAACAAAGACAGTGATAATACAGGGACAATGGTTAAAACCAGTGGTAGGTTAAGTGAGAGACAATTTGAGTGTGTAGGATTAGTTATGTAAATATTAGGTCTGTGTATATTAAATGGTGTCGGTTTTTGGAATCCAAGCGTAGTCATTTGTGAGTAGTCCCCATAGGCATCCTTGAAAGCGCCAACCCGGGTATTATTTCACCGGGTCGCGCAGAAACCTAGCCCCTCAGGCAGAGCACCTCAAGAGGTTAGTGTTACAATGGCGCCCAACGTTTAAAACCCATATATCCTAGGGACCATACTCACACAAGTGACGAAACGACGATTATACTAAAGTCAGAAGCGTGTGAAGTAGATAATTAAAATACAGTGTTACGATAGACAAACATAATTACCTATTTATAAACCTATAAAAGTCAGAGTAGCAAGAGAAAAAGGCATAACGACATACGGGCAAACAGTAGACACCATCAGAAAAGCAGTAGTGGAAGAGATAAGGCGGGAAGAACAAGTACAACCGAACGAAACTGTCATAGAAGAAGATACAGAAGAATTTGCTGAAGCCATGACAAACATGGAGAAAACCTCGATCACCATGCTCACCAACATGGATCTGGTGTTCGACATCGGGGAAGATCCAGTTGAATTCCTGGAAAGGTTGGAAGAACTAATGAAAATAAATGATACGAATCCTGATGCAGCACTAGCCGTATTGCCAAAAGTTCTCAAAGGGAAAGCGCTCCTATGGCATAGAAACAACAACTCACAGTGGAAATCCTTTGCAGAATTTACAGAAGAATTCAAAGAATATTACTTCCCAAGAAATTTCGAAACAGAGCTACTTGAAAGAATTATTTCACGAAAACAGGGGTACACAGAGCGTTTCATTAACTATCTGATAGACCTGCAAACACTAATCCGAAGACACGGAAAAATGAACGAGGTAGAGAAGTTAGAACGAATATACCAAAACATGCATCCAGACTACAAGTGCTATGCTAAGAGACAAGACGTCAAGAACATTCGGGACCTGATCAACCTAGCGAATGAGTACGAGAAAATACAGCAGGAACGCAACAACTATCATACGGCTATAACAGGACGTCAATACTCACCAATAGCAAACTCAAGGTGGCTAGACCAGACACGAAACATGCCAGAAACAGGTCGCAAGATAACCCCGACATACGAGACGATACGATGCTGCTGGAACTGTGGAAAATACGGCCATCAATCGAAGGAATGTAGGGGAAGAAGAGCTATTTTCTGCAGGCAATGTGGAGTAATAGGCAAGTTGTCGCGAAATTGTTGTGAATCAGGGAGGAACCTAGAAGGAATCAGGAGAAATGAATACGCCAACACCTCAGGAGAGGATGAAAGGAAAGACAATAGACACTACGTCGACATGAAGGTAAGAAACAAGACTTTCAAAGCACTAATAGATACGGGATCAACAAATTCGTATATTAACCAAGAAACGTATCTGTTTTGCCTAACAGGAGGAGCAGCCAAAGAACTAATGTGTAAACGCAGTATCACACTAGCTGATGGTAGTACATTAAGTATCACAAAAGCATTTGCTCTAGAATTAGAAATCAATGGGATAAGCTTTGTGCACCAAGTAAGCTATCTGCCCGGTTCCGCAATAAATATAATAGGGATGGATATAATAAACAGAATCGGCCTCAAATTATCATGGAAAAAACCACAGGTAAAACAAGAAACAAAATCAAGAGAAACAGAAGTCATAACCGATACCCTAACAGAAGACCAGGAACAGAGACTGAAGAAAATATTACAGCAGGAATTTGAGGCATGCGAAAGAACGGCAAAAGGAAACACTTGGCTGAAACATAAAATAAAAATGAAACATACAGTACCGGTGAAACAAAAGTATTATCCAAGAAACCCCAAACTACAACAGATAATAGATGAAAAGATTACAAAAATGTTGGAAGACAGGGTGATAGAAAAGTCAAGCAGTCCATACAGCTCACCAATTGTACTAGCGAAGAAAGAGAATGGGGACTACAGATTCTGTATTGATTTCAGGAGGATAAACGAGATATCAGAGAAAGACGCATACCCGATACCCCAAATAGATGATACCTTAGAAAAACTAAGAAACGCTAACTACTTCTCGAAACTGGATCTCAAGAATGGATACTGGAACGTGGCTTTGGAAGACGAAAGCAAACCTTATACAGCATTCACAGTCCCGGGACGAGGACTATACCAATTCAGAGTAATGCCTTTTGGTCTGCACTCTAGTGGGGCAACGTTTCAACGGCTACTGGACATGGTCATCGGACCAGAGTTAGAACCAAACGCCTACGTTTATCTGGACGACATAATAGTATGCAGCAACACCTTCACAGAACACGTAGACCACCTAAGAGAGATCTTCAAAAGAATAAGAGAGGCCCGACTAAACATCAACAGAGAGAAATGCGAGTTCTGTAAAGCCGAAGTAGAGTACTTGGGACACGTCGTAACAAGGGAAGGGATAAAAATGAACGAGAACAAGGTTAAAGCAATAATACAACTGAAAGCGCCAACAACGGTAAAGGAACTAAGAAGATTCATCGGAATGACGTCTTGGTACAGGAAGTTCATACCAGGATACGCTGAAATAATGGAACCACTGGTCCGACTACTGAAGAAAGAACAAAAATTCGCATGGGGAAAAGAACAGGAAAAGGCAATCAACACAATGAAACAACTACTAACTCGAAGCCCGGTACTAACGAGAGCAGACTTCACGAAACCGTTCACAATTCAGACCGACGCCAGTGACGTCGGACTAGGAGCCGTACTAACACAGGAACATGAAGGACAGGAAAAAGTAATCATGTACGCGAGTAGATCGTTGCTACCACGGGAAACACGATATTCGACGTCGGAAAAGGAGTGTCTGGCGGTGGTATGGGCGATCGAGAAAATGAGAGCATTCGTGGAGGGATACCATTTCACAGTACTGACCGATCACCAAGCACTGAAATGGCTGAATAATCTTAAAAACCCTTCGGGAAGACTTGCTAGATGGGCACTGCAACTACAACAGTACGATTTCCAAATACAGTATAGAAGCGGTAAAGAAAACCAAGTAGCAGACGAGTTATCGCGAAACCCGGTATGTACTACAGATATGAACACCACGACGGATAACTGGTATGAAGGGAAAAAGAAACAAACCGAAGAAACACCAAATATAGATCCGAGTTACTGCATCAGAGACAAAAAACTCTACAAGAAGATCGGAAGTATGTCATACGGGGTAAAGATACAACCGCAATCAGAATGGAAACTTTGCATACCGAAAAGTTCAAAGACAGAGATACTCCAGGAGAACCACGATTCACCTAACGCGGGCCATCTGGGAACAGCCAAAACTTTAAATAAGATAGCTCAACGGTACTACTGGCCAGGAATGTACCGAGATGTTGCAAAATACGTGAGAAACTGCGAAACTTGTCAACGAAATAAACCACAGCAAACAAAAACAGCAGGCTTAATGCACGTAAACAATGATACAGAACCATGGCAAACAATAACAACGGATCTAATAGGACCACTCCCAAGGTCATCGAAAGGGTACAACTATATAATAGTATTCCACGACAAGTTTACAAAGTGGACCGAAGTAAGAGCACTAAGAACAGCAACCGCAACGACCATAATAAGAGCCCTGAAAGAATGCATTCTTATGCGCTACGGATGTCCTAGAACAATTTTGTCCGATAATGGCCGGCAATTCGTCAGTAAACAGTTTCAGGACGAACTCAAGAAATACGGCATCGAACAAAGACTAACACCTCCCTATTCAGCACAATGTAACCCCACAGAGAGAGTTAACAAGACGTTAGAATCAATTATAACAGCTTACATATCTGAAAACCACAAAAAATGGGACGAGTTCTTGCCAGAGTTTAACTTCGCACTTAACACATCACGACAAGAATCAACTAAATATACGCCGGCCTTCATGCTGTTCGGAAGAGAACTTAAAATGCCAGGAGATAGAAACGATTTCCCTACACCAGCCCTAAAAGAAAGACAAAGAATCGAGGAGGTATATGAACTAGCACGAATACATCAGAACACGGCATCGAACAGACAAAAAATACATTACGACAAGCACCGGAGACAGTGGGAACCACGCCTAGGGGATTTAGTACTGAAAAGAGAATTCCCACTCTCAAACGCGGGTCGAGACTTCTGTGCGAAACTAGCACCAAAGTTTTCAGGACCCTATAGAATAGTCGAGATAATGTCACCCGTAATGTTTAAGTTAAGTGACCAGGCACGAAGAAGGCGATTGATAACAAGCCACGTAAAGGATTAAAAGGCAAGTTCGTGTTATTAGACAGTCGGGGAAAACGCGTAAAGGAATAAAGTGTTAGGGCAACCATTCCGGGCGTTTCTGTAATGCTGATTTTTTCCCCACAGGAAAAAATCCTCACACGAAGGGGGGGAATGTGACGTAGCTGACCACGTCACCAGCCACACCACAAGCACCACGCAGGCACGGCGTGACAAGGCGCCAGCGGAGCGCGGCCCGCGGCGCGGGGCGCCGCATGCAGTGACGCCAGCAAGGACTGGCGGGAGGCGCGGCACGGCGGCGACGCGAATATAAAAGGCGCAGCACTAGCTCAGTCGAGCGGCTCCCACTACCAGTAAAGACATTCACCGTAGGTCCGGTCCCGGTGTCAATTTAAGGGGTTTCTGGTTCGTTGTGGGAGTCCCGGTAGGGCTTCAGGACAGTCGGAGGGGATCCCGATCTGTAGAGGGTTGAGGAGCAAGTGAGGGCACATCGGCTGATCGCCGGAAGCGGTACAGTGGTCCGCCTCTGTGGGCCCATCCGAGGTTAGCCGATGCCACTCACGAGATGTCCTAGGGCATGGCATGTTGGTTCGCCGATATTAGCCGGCCTAGGACATCTCGTGTGCCCACCTTAGCCTCTGGGTGCTGGCACGTTGGGGTTCCCGATGGTGGCCACCCCAGATAATAGGGAATCCTGAGAGCGGTATGTTGGGGATCCCGATATCGGCCACTCCAGGATCATTGAGAGTCGTAGGTACCTCTCACCGGGAATAAGTACAGTAGTTAATAATAGTGAGCAAGTCGCCCCTAGTGTCCATCAGTGGTTAAGTTGTGTGAGTGTCGGTGTGTAACAAAGACAGTGATAATACAGGGACAATGGTTAAATCCAGTGGTAGGTTAAGTGAGAGACAATTTGAGTGTGTAGGATTAGTTATGTAAATATTAGGTCTGTGTATATTAAATGGTGTCGGTTTTTGGAATCCAAGCGTAGTCATTTGTGAGTAGTCCCCATAGGCATCCTTGAAAGCGCCAACCCGGGTATTATTTCACCGGGTCGCGCAGAAACCTAGCCCCTCAGGCAGAGCACCTCAAGAGGTTAGTGTTACAGTATGTATGTATGTATGTATGTATGTATGTATGTATGTATGTATGTATGTATGTATGTATGTATGTATGTATGTATGTATGTATGTATGTATGTATGTATGTATGTATGTATGTATGTACACTATGTTACATTAATATTCCTTCAATAAGATAAGAAAATGTTCAGTATTAACTTCAACATTGACTAGATATTTATCTGATTAAGCAGTATTACATACTTAATATAGCATCAAACAGTAATGGTTGTCTCATCAAAAATGTAACGCGTCTGAACCTGTTTGAAGATATGAATTATCGTGTAATTGAGTGTGAATAATTGATAGGCTGTGTTATGTTATTGCTATAAGTTGACAAAATTAGTTAAGTGGAGGTATATAATAAACAAATAACTAACTTACGCACAACATAATCACTTGTTCTGGTCTAGGAGTGGGTCGTTGTCCGATTATTCGACGACGAAACGCAACCGTTTTTTCTGGAACGAAAACAGGTCCTCGAAACGGTCCTCGTTCGCAACTGGTTTCATTGTATGCGAACGAGCAAGGCGCAGAGGACGGTCAAACGAGTGCGAACGAGACGAAATCACGAAACATCGGAAAAAATAAGTTGTTTTACACGATATTAGACTGTATACTCATAGTCATAAAGATTACTTTATTGTATCACAGACCAAAACGAACGGAACGAGCCAGGAGCCGACGACGACGTCGCAATGATCTCATTACGTTCTAGGCTCTATTAATATAGCACTAAAGGACATATCCGCGTCAAACAATCTAAGGAATGGTCTCGCGACGAACAAACGCTGGCACTGCTTTAGAGTCGCTGGCACTGCTTTAGAATGAAACGTAAAACGGTCCTATTGTCGCGGAACACAAAACGGTCTTATAAAACGGTTCGTCTTTGCAACGATCACGCCTATACTGGTCCCAAACTAGGATGCCCTGTACTGTAGTAACCAGGTAAGGACGCACAGTGTTTTATAAATCCCGATTTTGTCTCATCCACGTTTTATTGTTCAAATCGTTAGTACATATCATTTTTAGCACAACAGTGAAACTCCGAAAGTTGTGTGCCTCCTAGTTTATTTATAAAAAAATCGTTAATTTTCACTTTATAGATTTTTATACGAACATCAAATCTTTATAGATGCCAAAATATTAATATTTTTTTTATTTTCTATCTCCCGAATAATACCATATTAGAATGAGATTTTTATACGAAATCAAATCTTAATAGATGCCAAACTATTTATATTATTCTCTCTTTTCCTTTTTTATCTCCCGAATAATATCATAATTAGGATGAGATATTTATACAGTACCTATATTTGTCACACGTTATTGTATCAATACTATGATTGATAGAATTACGTGTGACGAATATATGGCATCTTTTAATGTATACTCCTCAATATGTATACTCCATGTAAGCTATTGAAATTTAATTACATTGCATGGAATTTTTTTTATAATGTTTTTGTGGTTACCGGAACCCTGATAAAGTAAAACTTAACGTTTTTTTTTTCAAATAAACTATAGGGCACACAAATTTCTGAATTTCACTGTTGTGCTAAGAATGATATGTACTAACGATTGGAACAATAAAAAGTGGATGACACAAAATCGGGGTTTATAATTATAAATTATAAAACACTGTAGGACGTCACAAAAATGAAAATACACCCAGACTGAGGCCACTTGTACAAATGTATGGCGGCCCCCAACAGAAATCGAATCCACGACCCCTGTCTTGCTACCCAAGCGTCTTAACGGCTAGACCAAGGAGGCAGTCAATATATTAAAATATACTGTTAATTTCTAACGCAATACAGTACCATTTCCAAGTCCCTTACAAATGTTGATTTTAACGGCCCCATAAAAGCAGTAACGTACTGCAAGCACCATAACCTCTGCACTTTCAGCTTAATGCGTCTCGGTCTCAGGTCTTAAAAGTGTCTTCATTAAGCCGTCATGTCCGCTTATATGGTAGATTTAACAAAAGGCGGACGTTTAGCGGAATTACAATGGTCTCCTTTAGCGCTGTCCGTCATATTTACGAGCCGTTTATTGGCCATTGGTATTGGGGACGTATTCAGGTCATTTTTGGGCCCTAGTCCAAGAAACAGAACCTTTTTTTTTTTTTCATAAAAACTTTGAATCACTCGCTGTGCCTCCCAGGCGCACGAGACACACTAAACTGCTTTCAGTTCCTTTAAATCGTACCAATTTTGCCTCGAATAGTGTTTACAGTAGGGTACCTAAGACATACAATGATAGATTTTCTGAAATTGACCTGTTTACAATATCAAAACCCTGTCTCAAACAACAGCTTGTAAAGCAACTTTTATCAGACAGCCCCTCCAATACGTCTTAAATAGATAGATGAATAGATAAAGAAACAGTCGCGCACGTTACTAATTTACTCCCATGTAAGCCTAGCAGATAATTGATTTAGTTTTGGCTGCTTCAGTGTAAAGATCTCAGTTTTGTTGCTTTTGCGTAAAAATAATCGTATCTCATGCACACTCTACACACACACACGCACACACACACACGCACACACACACACACCCTATATGTTGAAGCCAAGTTAATATAGCAATCGTGATTACTTGATTTCCTTTGCTTTGCTGTGTTTGTCAGTTACCTACCTATACATATTTCAATATACCTACCTTAATAAAAAAAAAAGTTTATGTCTCAATCAATTCGCCCGTGATTATCCACTGTTGGGCATCGACACCATGATATTGATGTACTTAGATTAATTAAAATAAGAGTTTTTGAATTAGACTACAATATAATTTTGTGAATTACATAGTAAAATCCATCATTGGCTGCATGTTCAAATTATAAGTAACTATTGTTTATTTTAATTGTATTGCTGTGGATTTTTGTTGAGTAAATAAAATAAAATAAAAATAAAATAAAATCAAAATTCAATATTTTTTTGTGTATTTAGGCTACACAGGGCGTAGGGCGCAGAGCCTGCAGTGGAACGTATTTAGGGTACATTGTTTGATGCTAAGTTATCTACGGGTAGGTATACTGGTTATCTGGTTAATCAGATGAATCTTCAGTTAATGTTGAGGTTCCTAAACATTTTCGTACCTTGTTAAAGGAATAGTCGTCCAACCTAATCTAAATATTTTCATGTAGCATATAAATTTCCCTTTTACAGAGGCCTTCTATCAGAAAGAGAGAGGTTGGGCTTATTTATTACGCGTGCCTATTGCGGTTTGGCAATTTCAAGCGCTGAGGTAGTTGAACACTTCAGATACTCAGGTTTCCTCAAGGTGTTTTCCTTCACAGATAGCGAGTGGTATTGCTGCTATAACTTCACGAATGTACGTAATTTAGAAAACAAAGACATTGGTACCTTGGGTTCAAATTCACAACAAAACATACAAATACTTTTACCTCACGCCTGTATTAAAGAGGGGTAGGGGTAATTGTTTTTAAACAATTCTTTGATAAGAGTATATTTCTATGTTTTGTTGTGGATTTGAACCCCCGCATAAACAATTTGTTTTATAAGTTACGTAAGTTTGTGAAGTTCCAGTAGCAATACCACTCGCTAACGGTGAATGAAAACATTGTGAAGAAAAGTGAGTGACTTCTTCTTCTTCAGGCTATATTAGTCCACTGCTGGACATAGCCCTCCCCTAATGAGCGCCATAGCGCAAGGTTGTGCCACCATTGGGGGGTAATGCCCATAATCCCTATGCTGGGCAAGCGGGTTGGGGATCACAGTTTGATGGAATTGTACTGCAGGGGGTGCTGCTGCCCACCCCCCG
This sequence comes from Yponomeuta sedellus, assembly GCA_934045075.1. Taxonomy (NCBI): domain Eukaryota; kingdom Metazoa; phylum Arthropoda; class Insecta; order Lepidoptera; family Yponomeutidae; genus Yponomeuta; species Yponomeuta sedellus. Next base: position 24,741,983 of record OW203722.1, on the reverse strand, counting down.
GTTTGTGTCCCTTAGTCGCCTTTTACGACACCCGCAGGAAGAATTTGGGTTGGTGCTATTCTCTAGGCCGACACCACATAGCGAGTGTCTAAGGTGTCCAAATACCTCAACGCTTAAAATGGCCAATACACGCGGACACGTGTGGTAACGCCCATAGTCTCTCTCTCTCTCTCTGACAGATAACCTATGCCCTGCAGTGGGACGTTTATAGTACATAGTAAGCATAAAACAATAGTAGTTAGTATGCAGTTGCTCACCTAAGCGGAAAATCTACCACTACGGAAGTTTGTGTAATTCAAATGTTACCCAAGAAGGCACAACAAGGTTCGGACAAAACTTCCGGAAGTCCAAATTCCCTGAATACACACCTGTTCGTCAGGGTCCCCGGCGCTAGATTTTGGGACCGTAAAAATGATTCATCATCGCAGGTAGGTGCTATCTGGCATTCCCGCCTCAGCTTAATGAAGGAGAAGAATGGGCCATTCGCGCTTTCTTTCTCCTGGTCTAAGTCGAGATGACAAAGGTCTAAGTCGAGACTGTGTGTTTGTTTGTCGCATCCGTCATTGTTAAATGTTTCAGTTTTGTGGCAGTCCCATTAATTATGTTTTGGATCGTTTCGTGTTTATCTTTTGGGGATTTTGCGTGACACGCTTTCTTTAGATTTAAGTATTAAATGTGAGGCAAAATTGAAACAAAGTATTTTAGTTGCCGTGCAGATGCAAGTTGCACGGCACCTGCAGCGCTGGTCTCTTATTAAGGTAATTACGTTTTGCTTACTAAATAATCACGACTAAACCTATCTAATACATAACTATGGGAATCATTAAGAAATACTAAATATACAAAACATACATACAGTCTATTTATTATTACTAATGTCCAATTTACTAAACAAGATTCTACCCGTAAACTGTAACTTTTTAGTCCAAAACTGCCGTATTTTCATAAATGAAGTAACTTGGAACACTCTTTTAGATAACACGCAGCCAATTTTATAAACATAGTTCATGATAGTTCATGAATTTGCGAGAAAATGTCTAGTTTAGGCATCTAATCTCAATTTTAAGGTTAGAATTTTGTTTACTAAATTTGACTAGTAAGAATAAATAGACTGTAGCGGCCCTAATTATAAAACTACAATTGCTTAAAACACTACCAAAACGCTGACTGCAATAGTCTGTCATAGATATTTCACGAGAAAAGTAGTAGTCACTTGACAAACAATAAAAATACTCTAAGAAGTGCTTCAAAGGAGTCACGTTCTTAGAAAGAAAGCCATAGGTGTTTAAAACTCAACGAATGTCACAGGCTGAGGACAAAGAAATGACTGAATTTAATTTTTAGTGTTTTAAAATTAGGTTTAAAGATAAATTGTAGAATTAGTTTAGCTTTATATGACAATTTACTGAATGCGGGAACTAAAGGTGACTTAAAAAAATATTTTACTTTATTTCAATATTAATATTTGATATTTTAAATCAATAATAAACATAGAAATATTTACTTTTAATGATTCTTTATTACGTTTAAACAGTCGAAGGGATAGTTTTTAAAGAAAAGAATTAAAAACAATTCAAAATATACTTTCTGTGAAAGTATTTTATATAATTTTTGAACTATTCTTAACCATTAAAGAAGCAATGTCAATATTATTCACGTGCCGTCTTATCACAAACGCGCTCAGCCCCAAAAGGGTCCAGTTTTTATGGATAAGTAACAAAAATATAGGCTCACAAAATTGTTTGCCCGAAGATCATCATAACGCAAGAAAAACTTCTATCTATTTGACTTACACTTTTTGTCATCGCCGCTAATGCCAGGTTAAACATTACACGACCGTGTGCAGAAGAGATTCCTGGTTCCCGTGAAAGTCCGAGAGGCCTACCTCCTGATTTGGTCAGGGTTATACCACCAGTGTTGTCGGCTGCTTTACCTAGTTAATCTAACCACCCTGGAGGAAATAAAAACTTATCAACGAACTTTGTTCCCAGTTATCTTTGCGGTAGAATTAAGAGGTAAAGAAGGACGCACGCTTATTTACTTTGGGTACCAGAAACACATAGCTGGTAGACAACTTAGCTTACCCATACCTAAACGTTAACTTAAACCTTAAGTTAAGTTTTTAAGTTATCGTTAAGGTAAGGTAACGTTAAACCTTTAAAATTAACCTTAACCTTAATTTAAAGGTTTATGTTGACAAGTTTTAGTTTCAAAATTGCAAATTGTTTAAATATTAAATAATCTGCCACTGAAGTCGATCTTGACAGTCGTTTTTCACACCATCAGCATTCATAAATCCGTTTCGGATACTGAAAAGAAAAAAAAAATGTGATTTTAATCTCTAAGCCTTTTCTAAACATAATATATTACCTTTATATTAATAATAATATTTAAATATCTCAGATAACATACATTTATTTCATTAGTAGGCACGATTTAATAACCTCAATTCGGTTAGACGGTTAAAAATTAACTCATTAAATAAATTACTTTTTATTAACAAACATATTATAAGTCTCTATCTATCCAGCCCATGAATGAAGCCCACTGCTGGGTATAGGCCTCTTCCATTTCACGCCAACTCTCCCAGTCCCTAGCCAATCTCGACCACTTACCCCCGGCCGCTTTTTATAAGTGATCATACCACTATTGTATAACTAACAATTTTGTCCTTGATTAAGCAAACATGTTGTCCTTTTAATGAAAACTATTTCAAATTTAAAAGTGTGCTGGAGCTGAGCTTCTGTGCGTTTCTAGTTTTCGCCAGTTATCTCCGGTCCAAGTAAACACTTTTTATTTTACGGCCACCGCGCCCTCGGGTTTACTACTCCTGAGAGTTTGCGCTCCTCCTGAACCGTCGTCGACTAGTGGAAAACTATCTAGGAGGAAAACAATCCTCGCTGATTTGAATTTAAGCTAGGTCCTCACGCAGGGGAAATAGTTTCTCTCTGATAAAAGAAATATATCGTTTTCTTTTCCGAGTCGAGGCTAGAGTGTTAGTGTAATGCAGATGGACTGACGATCAAAAGACATTTACAATTTGACAGACTTATTTTGAAAAAGATGACACTTAAGGAGTTAAGTCCGGTTTATGAGTAATAAAAAGCAATGCCTAAATAAAAATAGTATAAGCAATACATAGTTTAAAGAAATGAATGCTCGTAATATATAAAAGTAATATTCATATAGACGCTTAATCGGTACCCCGATATATATATATATATATATATATATATATATATATATATATATATATATATATATATATTTACAGCTCAGTTACTGAGCTAATGGGCGTCTACCAGCATTAGTGAAATTTCGAACCTCTTTACAATAATCTCTGTATTACGTACAGGCAGCAACATCTGGCTGAAGTAATTTGCATCACTTGCAGCCCCGAGTACCTACTTTGCAGTTTGGTTTTACATCGGAATGATAACGCTGTACCCACATGATTATATTCTTTTTAATGCACTAACCCGTGCTAAGGACAATTTTAAAAACCGGTTTACAGGCTGAGGCACGGGTTAGTGCATTAAAAAGAATATAATCACTAAGCTCCTGTACTATCTTTAAGTGTTAGCAAACAGAATAAATCCGCCCTTAACTTAAGCTCGCGTAATCTCTTCATCGCACACAACGATATCAAAGTCACCATTACACAATAGAACTTTTACCTGCACTATCCTTAATAGCTTACTCTGAACGACATAAAACCGGCGAAAACCGCCTCGCGTTATCCCTTTTTTATATCTCTAATAGCATCTTATCATATTTATACTCCTGCGCTCCCATTTTCGTCCAGCGGAACACGGCAAACGCATCGTCTTTCCCCGTGACAAAAGGATAAATCTCCCGCCCCTCAACCTTCAAGTGATAAGACAGGGAATTTATCACAGCTTAACGTCAACCTACGGGAATGGATGAAAACAAGGCGTGCCAAATCAATTCATTACTGTACCACTGGCTTAGCACGTTCAGTATCAGACGGAGAATCGATATGGAAAGTAGTCTGGGTGTTCATTTGAGTCAAGATTGGACTGGAGATTAAACAGTGGATAGGTCTGCCACCCTTCGCGTTTGGCGTAAGGGGCCTGTTTTGGCGGATATTATGTTGACACTATTTTGGTGGATTTATTACAAAGTCAATACTATGTTACTTTTCAAGATCTAGTGGGGATAACATGATCAGCAGCACGTGAAGACGAATCGTAGCTCTACTTGTACAGTCTGTTAACTTTTAGAATATACCTCGGGCTCTACAGTAGGCTTCGGTTTTCGCTGAAAGCGCACGAAAGATCTATCTGTCTGTTGAATTAAAATATATTTCTTTGTAATTACTTCATATTCTTCCCGCGGGTGTCGTAAAAGGCGACTAAGGGACACAGGGTGGGCAGCAGCGCCCCCTGCAGTACAATTCCACCAAACTGCGATACCCAACCCGCATGCCCAGCGTGGGGATTATGGGCATTACCCCCTAATGATAGCACAACCTTGCGCTATGGCGCTCATTAGGGGAGTATTACCTCTAAGACATGGGTTTGAATCAAACCTCAAACTCACACTGGTCCGTTGGAGGAAGGCAAAGCTCAGACCAACTCCTTGACTATATTAGTGCAGTATGTTGTGCCCATTCCAACAATGCCTCAGATCTCCCCAAACACACCAAATGGGGCGCATCAATTTCACAAAACTTGGACCGCGCCTCCAGTGGGGAAAACGCAACCATAATGACCCAGACGTCTCCAAACATAAACATTGTCTCTAAAGTCGTGCCAGTATTTCTTCCTTGTACCACACTCGCATCGAGGGGCATTATGCCTCCTTATCGGTCCTCGTTAGTCGCCCCTAATAAAACCTCCCCTCTCTTATATGAAGGGTTGTTGCAGGGCTCTCAAATTTAATAAGAGCCAGTTTAAAAAAGAGAAACAATATGAACGACTCAGACTAGTTTGATTCGTTTACACGACTCAGATAGCATCGATGTGTGGGACTTAATTGGATGTTACGACTGTAGTTGCTTTGATTTAGTATTTTTCTTCTCCGTAGAATCAGCTATCAATAATTGTACGTTCGTGGAGAAAGTTATTGAATATTGAAATTAACTTCTTAAAGTAAATTTTAACAATGTAGAAGGGATACTTGAGGCGGAGTTTCATGCAAATTAAATTGATTTCAATATAAAGTTTTAAATTGAAATATTGTTATACAGAATTGTAAAAGACTTTCTCGAGTTAAAGGTCTATGGCCTTCAGTAATAAGCTATAACTCAGTTGTAAAGATGAAAAATCAATAGTGAGGTTCGAACTACGCAGCAAATGTTAAAATTTGCGAAAGCGCCCCCCTCCGCTACAATATTTGCATTTCTGCTGACTCATTGCAGTAAGTTACAAATGGGCTGCCACGAAATTCACTCGTAGAAACTTTGCTTTTATACAGAAATACACAGTGTGCAATATATTTTTCCTCCGAACATGTTCTGGTCGAGGACAGAGGAAAGTGGCGTGCTTTGGCGAGGCCTAAGTCCAGCAGAGGATGAGTACACGCCGATTGATTGATTGATTGATTGATTTTCAGCTCGATACGGCACATTTTGCGAAACAGACTCTGTGCTAAGTGAACATTTTGTGAAAGGGACAATTAGTGAAAGAGACAAACTGAGAAGTGGTAATTTTGAGAATGATAGATTTTTTGGAAATTACATTTTGCGACTGAAAATGTCGCTTCCGCAAATGAAAAAGTCTGTAGTGGATGGTAAGGTGGTATTAGAAGCTCCTTATCTCCTAAATAATTAACTATTTCAATGAAGACATCTTTGAAATCACGAAAACGTATCAGCTGATAATAATTGAATTCTCAGGGATATTTGTCTGAAGTGAATGCTTATATCTTCCAACAAAGTTTGCTGATGGCTGGTTGTTGTTATACATGTGTAGAATTCAATTATCTATCTATAAATTTTTTCAACAACTATGCGATAAAGAGACTAAATCCTGAGCGATTCCAATCGTCAGTCAACATCCATACTGATTGCTATTGCAAATTTTAGGATTTGGTCCACATAATTTATTTGGATCCTGGTTTAAAACTCGCTACGCTAGTGCGATCGCTTGTTCCATAGCCAGAGAGTACAGCACTAACAAATGGGATGGTGTTAATGGACCCCTGAATCATATCAAAATGATAGTTCCGAACCATTGTTTGGTGGGCTTAATGAACTTGGATTTGTATTTGAAAGTCATCGCACATTATTCGAAGTTCAATCTTTGACGTTGACAATACCCGGTGTGAGAACAGAAAAGTGTTTTCGATATGGCGACTCGTATGAACTGTAGCTATGGAAGGAAATTAAATTTGACTAACTTTGTAAAGTAAAATGTGCTCTATATTAATAATAAATGTGGGATTTATTTCATTCTGTATATAGTTAAACGTGTAGTGCTAGCGAAAGTGAAATTAAATTAAATAATAGAAGTTTTTACGGTGTAAATAAATATATTTATATTAATGGCATTATTACTACAAACTTGTCACGACATGATTAAGAAAAAAACATCACAGATTCTTCAATCTGATAGATCTTAGGGATACATCTTCATGTATCCCTAAGGGATATTCAGTAACCAAAATTTATCACATGCCAGGATCCTGGTGTCTACATTAAGTTTTGATTTAAGGTTTTCGAGAGATGGGACTCTCTTTTACTTTTTTAAAAACCTTTTTACTGTTTTTTACTCTCTTTGGACTCTCTTTTACTTAAAAACCTATTTACAGGCTAAAAATTTCACCCATGCCGGGATTCGAACCCGCAACCTCTGGCTATCCGTGCCAGCGCTCTCCCAATTGAGTCAATGGGCGACTCACCGGCATCAGTGAAATTTCGAACCTCTTGACACTATTCTATGTATTACGTTCTCTCTTTTTGTTTGTTTAATTATAATTTTTATTTAATTTGACATTAATTAATTACTCTATAGGCCATCTACCGGCATTCGTATGCCAGAGTCTGGCGCGGACATGCATGAACCAGTAACTAGTCTTAAGAACTTATAGAATAAGTACCATGTTTGTCTACAAATAAATTTTATTTTACTTTCATCTCCGTATCCACAAAACGGGTATTAAATTTGATTAAACACAATATCAATAACATAAAAATGTATTTGTTAACTAACAGCATTGTACCAATTAGGTAACACTGTCTATTATAACCAAACTCTAATTAGGTATTTCCCATAACCACGATTGCCGATTATATTCAATAATGTATCGGTTACATCGAAACATTCGTTGCTGTCATGTGTTCCACGTATGTCCTAAATGAATTCAAATTACCTACGCTATCGTGCAATCGGTCGCAAACTCGCACCGCTCAATAGGCTATACAGTATTCAAATACTCTCTCTAATTCATTGTTTTAGATGGTTAGGTTACACAGTACCTTATGATCGGCATGTTTTTTGATGATTTGCGTTGCAGACGCATCGGTTTTAACTTTTGGCCTTTTTGGCTATTTATCCCTTAGAATAATATCAATATCGATATCAACCCTTGTATGTCCCAACTGCTGGGGCACGGGTCTCTACCTGCATCGCAGGAAGGAATAATATGAAAAATAAAAATAGAATTTAATATCCTTATCATCATCATCATCAACCCATTATGTCTCCAATGAGGGGCACGGGTCTTTTCCCTAAGGAACGTATAGGCCATACTCCACCACGGGGGCCAAGTCCGGATTGGTGATGGCTTTCAAGACTGGTGGCTGGTCTTAACCAGCCGTTTCAAGTCGCCCTAATATCCGTATATTTAAATTTATTTCTACTTTTCAACACTTTTCAATATTTGCATTCAATGAAATAAGATTTTTTCTATCTTTTACATACAGTCCTACCACATTTTTATTGCTCTTTGATTTAATATCACATTTTTTTTTGCATCGTTAGTGTTTTTAAATGACTCGCCTTACTCATAAATGGTAAATACGGTTTTAATCGCGAGTTTTCTGTTGTCATTATCATATTACCTCTATTCTGTCAAGTATTTACATTGTATATACGAGATTTTACTCCGTAATAAAAATAACAAAAAAAAAATATTTTCTCTTCCCTTCTAATTTGATTTGAGGTTTCCATATTCACTCTCGCTAGTACTTGCTACAACACGTCTTATTAACTAACACTTCGCGCGCACTTTGCTATCTTGTCAGGATCGCAATATAATGTGAAAGCAATGAATAAAATAGGCGTGTTCTCCATGAAAGAACTTTAATTACTCATTACAGATGTTGTACCTATGTTACTTTATGCTTATCTACCTACCTACAAAAAAGCAGCGGGAAAAAAGCGCCACTCTGACCATCTTTTCTCAAGTCATCTGATATGACTGGGTGTTGTATAGTGCACACTATAGGTACAACACCCAGTATTATATATTATATTTTTGCTATATGCTTAAGATGACTTGAGAAAAGATGGTCAGAGTGGCGCTTTTTTCCCGCTGCTTTTTTCTCCACTTCAATACGGCCCGAAGGCAGCGGCTTACATTTTATATTGTACATCGACATTCAGCAAACAAAATGTAAATCTTTACGTTGAAATACTCATTTCATTTCATTATACAGCGCTTTTTGAATATTGACGTAGATACCTATATCATAAAAAGTTGAAACAATGGCCCTCACACCGCCAACATTGTGTTGTTATCCTATGTTTACTCGCTCGTTTTGTTCAAAGCATACATCACTATCGATATCACTAATAGCAGCACGTTCAAATTCTACTACAAGATTAATACCATCCACAGTCTCAGTGACATCTACATTAGATTATCACTCGACTATCAGAATACCAAAAAGTAGTATTGGACCTATCTACACTGTGCCAGCCAGTGTGCCAGTTCGTACGGAGAACAAAAGAGACATGTGCTAGCAAAATGGCCCATTGTTTCTAAAATCGTGACGTAAAATTCAGCTGTGTACAAAATGCCATTAAGATCAGCGTGCATTGGCACTGGGCTGATAACATTTGAACCTCGGTCCAGATAAAACGTTTCATAGTAACCGCGATGTAAGCGGCAATAGAATTGGTGTTCTCGGAAATTTCGTATCTAGCGCTTGAATGATGACGACTTTGTAGACACTATCGGCTTTTTTTTATTGAGCCTGTGAACGTCCCACTTCAGGGCACATGCCTTCTCTCTGAGTGGGAGTATGGGCTTAATTGCCACGTGCCCACCACGGATTGGCCATTTCAAGCACTGTATGAACAACTCAGATACTCAGGTTTCATCACGACGTTAAGTAATTCAAATAATACAGGTTCACCTCTAAAATATCACAAAATTAGTTTCTTAAATTCAATCAGAGTTGGAGTTTTACCACAACTTTTGTTTCATGAGCTTTTTCTTTAATGCATATTATTCGTAATATCAGGGTTTTCATAATTTTATGAAGTTTGCTCTCAATGCGCTCTACCGCTTACCTATCAATAGCAACATTTGTATGTCCCTACTGCTGGGGCACGGGTCTTTTCCTGTATCGCAGAAAGGTTAGGCCAATCCCATCACGGGAGCCAAGTCCGGGTTGATTGTTACATATAACAATATAATAACAATAATTTCACTCAGAACACAATAACTTGTCGTAGCACAAAATATTAAACGACACAAAATAAAAAATCAAAATACAAAACATTCCAAATCGTAAAAGAAAAGTTGTTACAAAATGAGAAACTCTCTCATTTTGTAGAAAATTTAAGAATAACTCAAAGGTAATCTTGTATACTTAACAGTTTGTCGTTGGGGATAACCTGTAGGTGGTATCTTTTTGCACCCAAAAGTTTAACTAGTTAACTTTAACCCACACTTCAATTACCTCAATTATATATTAAACGGGTCTAATTGCAATTATTTATTAGGTAAAACGTAATTACCTTATTTTCCGGTGTTTCGGCAGCGTTACAGATGCCGTGGTCTCGGGTAGACTGAAGTGGCGAGTAACGCTCATCGGGAAATAAAGTAATTACGTTTTACCTAATAAATAATCGCGATTTGACCCGTTTAATATATAACTATGTATGAGTATCGCGAATCATTAAGACTTACCACACCTCAATAAGTTTTAACACTGTACATAACGTGAAGTACTTCCACAATACAAAACGCCGTCTTGCTTGTCTCTAAGGAATTTTTTAAGCGCTAACCGAACGTTAAGATTAATCTATTACCAAAGCTTATCACCGCTAGTGAAGCGAATATCTAACTGTTAAACGTACTACGCCGGACCAAAGGTCGGGCGAGTATGATAGGCTTTATCTTAACATTTCATCGACGATTATTCGACGTAAATTGCCAGGTGTCTCGCAATCTCGCCGGTCAGGTGGTCAAAATGGTCCGTAATTACGAATACACAAAACGGAAACGGTTTGTCTGTTCGTTAGTATTTTACAAAGAAACAACAAAGGGAGTCGAGATAGTGATTATGGAGACTAGACAAAGAGCGAGTAAGAGTCGATATCGATATCAACCCTCGTATGTCGCCACTGCTGGGGCACGGGTCTCTTCCTGTATCGCAGGAAAGCTAGGCCATACTCCAACACGGGGGCCAAGGCCAGTTTGGTGGAGGATTGTAAGACAGTGGCGGGCCTTACTGTCAGAAGTTATCAAGCCCCCCATAAGGCCTCTGACATGGCTTAACAATTGTCTTAAATAACAGCGGGCACCAACGGCTTAACGTGTCTTGCGAAGCACGAAAGCGCTCAGAAAATTGCCACTAGCGGTGTCACGGAACATTCATCTATCCTGCACCTGACTGCAACTGTAGTTACTTAACTCAAAATATTGATTCCAATCACTCGGTTGGACTGGGCCACGAGCGCTTAAGCACGAGCAAGAGTGTGGTGATGAAATTTCGGTATCATCAATCACAAATGAATCACTTTTTCCACAAAATCAACACTCGTTTGTTTTGGTTAGGTTAGGTTTGTTTTAGGGAGATTATCGAAAGTTTTAATTTGAATCGCTAACCTTGAAGGAAAACATCGACAGATAACCTGAGTGTCTGAGTTGTTCAAATACTCAGCGGTTGAAATTAACACTCCGCGGTGGGCACACGTGATAATTAAGACCACACTCTCTCTCTGAGAGGATGCCTCTGGGACGCGGCATAAGCTACATGTACTATAAAAAATATTCTTGACTCGAACTTTGCACCAAAATATCGGTATCAGACCTATCACATTTAAAGTTTCGTTCAACTTTTTTTCCGTTCCGGACGTGTCTTATCTGTAGATCGTGAGCCCCGAGGATGTAACGACGATAATTATTATTTAATATGAGAGTCACATGATGCCTTTATCTACATCTACAATTGTAAACGAATATTATTATGTGGAAAAGTTTGTAACTTTGTCTGTAGCGGGTAACCTCCGAAAGTATTTCTGTGATTTCAAAAACTTTATCACTAGTACTTGGAATCTGAATACATTCTGGACACAGGCTATAGCTTATTCATTAATCACCACACGAACAAAGTTATGAGCGCCGCTACCAGTAAATAAGTAAAATAATGATGATGATGATATTATATCAACTCTTTTTTTATGTCCCCAATGCGGGGGCACGGGTCTCATCCTGTATCGCAGGAAAGTGAGGCTATACTCCACTACCAACCATCAAAGATTGTAAGACAGTGGCGGACCTTGCGGTCAGAAATTATTAAGCTGCCCACAAGGCCTCTGACATGCGACAGGCTTAACGACTGCTATTACATGACAACCGGCACCAACGGCTTAAAGTGCCTTGCGAAGCACAAAAGCGCTCTGAAAAATGCCATTAGCGATAGTCACTAGATTGTCACCCATCCACCACCTAAACGCGAATATTGTTGCTTATCCTAAGCGATTGATTACAATCACTCGGTTCCACTAAGCCACGAGCGCTTCACTAATATTATACTTAGATAATAAGAACTTTTGGGAATACTGGATGTAGTTTGATTAAAGTTTTACTATTTGTTTGTTTCAGGTACGGATTCTAATAACACCTTCTGCGTAAATTTTGGATAGTCCTTATGCCGGTGGGTCTGGAGTGAGTAACAATGTTTTTTTTTAAATAAAATTATTCAACTTATTTCCTCCAAAAGCGTGGATCGCATCTTAAATTAATAGCAGACACATTAAAATTATTTAACGATAGATAAAAATTCCTGCTTTTATTAAATTTTGACAAATTTATTCACTGCCGGTGACTGGTAGAACGTGGACTCAGGAAGCCCAAGACAAGGAAAAATGGAAGGAGAAAGAGGAGGCCTACACGCAGCAATGGGTGACCCCAAACTAAATACATTAAAACAATTTATGAATTAAAAATTTAGAATTTGTAAATAATGAATTGAAATGAAATTATTTGAATTTAATAATTAAATAAATAACCTAAAATTTAACGGTGTTACGCAGAAACATTCCAACCCACAATACGTAACTTGCGAGAAAAATACTTTTTTATGTCGAACATTGTTTTTTGTCATGTTTTTGTTCAGAAGTTTAATGTGATGTGATAAATGTTATAGTGATTACAAAAGCCATAACCTATAAACACAAACATGGATCAAAACAATCTAATAGGTACATAAAAAAAGCGTTTTTCTAGCAAGTTACCTATTGTAGACTTTTAGTCCGGATCTACTTACTCTGGTCGGACTTTTCCGATATGACAACACCCGTAAGTAGATCCGGACTAAAAGTCTGCAATGTGTTGTGCTTGCGAAAGTTTTAGTTTAAAAAAGTTACCTACTGTGGGTTGGAATGTTTTTGCATAACACGGTACAATTATGCTACATGTAAGTATTGTATCAAGGCTATTTTTATTTATTTTTTCTCCTATTGTCGAAGCCACTGAAGATTAAAAAATTATGTATGATATAGTATTTCTTCATGATTCGCGATACTTATACAATAGTTATATACTCATACAGTCTACCTGAGACCACGGCAACTGTAACGCTGACGAAACGTCGGGAAATAAGGTAATTACGTTTTCCCTAATAAATAATCAAGATGAAACCCGTTTAGTAAATAACTATTATTTCTGTTATACCCTGAATGTAAAGCAGCAATGCTTGGTGCCCTAAAATAGACCTCAGGCATCACTTTAAGGCTTCAGGCGTTCGTCCGACACGAGTTAGTCTCTAATCATCCTTCATCCGCGTGGGTTGCGACCGCTCAATAATTCCAAGAAATTTCATTATCAGGTTAACCTTTGTTCTTTTTTAAAAAGGCTTCTGTAGAGACCTCTCTAACAGCATAGTCCAAAGTATAACATAAAATTTAATCTCATCAATAAAACGCGTCATCAAAGTTACAGTCCTTTCCAGTACTTTAAAAAATATTCAAATTCAAAATTATTTATTTATAACAGTCGTAACAATGATAGGGTCGAATCCTCCTTTTACGTTTACACCTGTATTAGGAAGAATTCGCTCTTCCAGCCGATAGGTTATTATAAACAAATTTTTACATAGTTGACAGTTACACTTAAGAACTATTTTCTATTTTCTTTTGTGTACCACGATTTTAAATAAAGATTTAAAAAAATATATTTTCTGTTTCTTTATTTTAATTAGCGAGTACACAAAAAGTATACCAATAAATGTAGTTTTAGATTGCATATTCAAATAATTGATAAAAAAATATTTAAAATAATTTCATAACATGTGATTAATCGGAGCGCTCGTGGCCTAGGCGAACCGAGTGATTAGAATCAATCACTTGGTTAAGCAACAACAGGCGCGGCCAGGTACGGGATGGGTGAGCGTCCCGTGACTACCGCTAGTGGCATTTTTCCGAGCGTTTCCGTGCTTCGCAAGGCACCTTAAGTCGTTGGTGCCGGCTGTCATATAATGGCAGTCGTTAAGTCTTGTCAGAGGCCTTATGGGTGGCTTGATAACTTCTGACTGTAAGGCCCGCCACTATCTTACAATCCTCCACCAACCCGGACTTGGCCCCCATGGTGGAGTATGCCCTAACCTTCCTGCAATGCAGGAAGAGACCCGTGCCCCAGCAGTGGGGACATACAAGGGTTGATAACGATGTGATTAATTTATGTTGCGTAGTGATTAAAGCCCATACTCTCTCTCTTCTCTCTAAAAGAATGCCTGCGAGTGGGAGGTATAATAGGTAACGATTGTTTATCTAAAGCTTCGTTTCTAATTTTCATGCAAGCAGACAAAGTTTTAGGGCCAATTTTTGAATTGATAATAACGCTAAGTAAATAGTTAACTATAGTGCCAGTGGTGTCACTACGAATTTCCCAGAAAAGAGCATAACAGGTCTTCTTTTAGTATTTACTTGTAACATTCTTAATTTAGAAACCGGCCTTTAGTCTACAAAACACAAAATATGGTAGAAGAATCCAATAAATCAAGTACATCACATATCAACATGACAATTTCTTAAATCACGCAAGGCGCTACCGAAACTTTAAAAAAAAACAAGAAAGTCTTAAAAACAAACATCGGTCGGTCACTCGAAACTCTTCAAAAATCTAAATAGAGATGAACAAAAGAACCGATATCAATCCTCTGTACGTCGCCACTGCTAGGGCACGGATTTCTTCCTGCATCGCAAAAAGGTTAGACCATGCCCCAAGGTTGGTGGAGGATTGTAAGACAGTGGCAAGACTTACTGTCAGAAGTCATCAAGCCGCCCATAAGGCCTCTCACATGGCTTAAAGACTGCCATTACATGACTGCGGACACTTACTGCTTATCGTGCCTTGCGAAGCAAGGAAGTGCTCGGAAAATGCCACTAGCGGTAGTCACGGGACGGTCACCGGCACCTGACCGCGCCTGCTGTCTCTTAACCCAAGTGATTTATTCCATTCACTCGGTTCCGCTAGTCCCGAGCGCTTCAAGTTTAGCCGAGTATAAAACACATACATAACCCACGCATGTATCCCGGATGCACCAAAGTCTGCTACAATCCCGACAGACCTGTAAAATACTTTCGAGAAAATTCGACCAGACCGTTCCTGCCTTACTATTCTGTGGTCCGGAATAGTTGACAGAGATATTAAAGTAAGGAATTCACTAACGAGAGCTATAAGTTAAATCGGGCGTACGATTTGAATTGTTAATGCCACCATCAATCGTCGTTCGATGGCCGATCTTGAAGAACTTGACGCTGCACTCAAATTGAGTCGCTCATCGTAATATAGTAACGTGATACTAGCTGTGTTTTACAGTGTAGTTTTAATGAATATTTCTTCTACAGGGTCTTAAGGGATTTATGTGTATATAAATCATTATACTATTTTTATTTTTAATGCACTAACCCGTGCTAAGGAACAAATTTAAAAACCTATTTAGAGGCTAAAAATTTCACCCATGCCGGGATTCAAACCCGCAACCTCTGGCTCTCCGTGCCAGCGCTCTACCAATTGAGCCAATGGGCGACTCACGGCATCAGTGAAATTTCGAACCTCTTTACACTATTCTCTGTATAACGTAAAGGCAGCGACATCTGACTTAAGCAAATTGCATTACTTACAGCCCCGACTACCTACTTTGCAGTTAGGTTTTAAATCCCGGCATGGGTGAAATTTTTAGCCTCTTAATAGGTTTTTATATAAATCATGTATAAATGAAAACGGGGAATCTACAGGGTAATACAAAAGTAAAAACGGACAATTGCGACTGGTACTCGTGTACCGAAGGTTTCGTACTCTCGCTTGGTCGTTTTTTATTTTTTATTTCATCGTTTGGTAGAACAATTAACTGGCTACCTTTTACACCAAAGAACCCTTCGAAAGTCGGATGGACGGACAGACGTATGTTCTGTAAAGCCAAAATCAGATCTATTTTAATACAGCTGTTAATAATTTTGGTATGGAGTAGCTGACATTTTTTTGCAATTTCGAAGTCCTTTATATTCATTTTAAGGGTATTTTATTAGAACTTTTATAGTAACCAAACTTGCCATTGCCGTTAAGTTCCCACTCTCTCCATCTGTCGTACTCTATCTTTCTATCTATTTCCTCTCTCTCTCCAAAAAGGGATAGGTGTGCATCGTCGTTATTATTATTATTGTGTGTGATTATTATTATATAATTTGGCGGCCGCTGAAAATCAGCGTCATGGTCTCCAACGATCAATTCAATTATTTATTTGTAATTCAATTATTACAATTTAAATTATAAAATTTGTGTTAGTAAAAGTTTTATAACTAAGTTAATACAATACAATACAAATTAACGAAGATTATTATTAATATTGTTTTTAATCAATTACACTCCTATCTTATGGTAGTTAGTAGTAAGTAGAACTTTAGTAACCTACACACTAAACAATTATTGTTTTTATTTTGATTCTGTTGGTACCAAATAAAATGGCCACGCGTGGTATTTAATCCCATACTTTTTCTCTGAAAGAAGGCCTGTGCCCTGTAGATCGGAAATTTATAGGCTACTACATAAAAAAACTCAGCCTCAAAACCTAAAATAAAATGCACTTCCCGTTTACTTCCAACTTCAGAATTGACCTACATTCGTGTCGCCTTTGTAATTGGTACGAGTAGGTATAATTATCTCAAAACATACGTAAGTCGATCCTTGAATACGGCAGCGTAGGCACTTGAGTCTCCAGCGCAGCTAATAAACATACCCTCTCGGTCCTACAGTCCTTCAATACAAAACTCCAGCGACATAACAAACACGACAATCCGTTCGATCTATTGCTCGGCCCACGTAAATGCCTGTCCCATTTTATCTGAGCACACTCTGTGCTCGATCTCACTACTCGAAGCAAGGAATTCGAAGAACAGAAGGCTTTGATCACTTTTAGTGATTATTCTGTACCCTATTAATGGCAATCATCGTTAATCGTTAACAACCCTTATATGTCCCCACTGCTGGGGCACGGGTCTCTTCCTACATCGCAGGAAGGTTAGGCCATACTCCACCACGGGGGCCAAGTTCGGGTTGGTGGAGGATTGTAAGACAGTGGCGGGCCTTACTGTCAGAAGTTATCAAGCCGCCCATAAGGCCTCTGACATGGCTTAACGACTGCCATTATATGACAGCCGGACCAATGGCTTAACGTGCCTTGCGAAGCACGGAAGCGCTTGGAAAAATGCTACTAGCGGTAGACACGGGACGCTCATCTATCCCGTACCTTACCGCGCCTGTTGTTGCTTAACCACGTGATTGATTCTAATCACTCGGTTCGCCTAGGCCACGAGCGCTTCAATGAATGGCAATCGGCCCACCTCTATCAATTGTTTTTGATTGTTATGTGTCAGAAGTCAACGCGTTAAGAACTAATTGCGTAATTTCCATTTTTTACATACATACATAACCTCACGCCTGTATCCCAGAGGGGTAGGCAGAGACCAGGGACTGCCACTTGCTACGATCCTGACAGATCATCATTTTTGTGTACAATAAAATGATCTTTACTTTCTAGCTCACATGGATCTCGTTGGTGGATTGATTGAATTGACTACCTCAATGATCTAACAGATCTATGACATCCGATGACGATCCGATTCCCACTGGAAGCCGCCATAAATTTATACAAATGACCTGAGTCTGGGTGTATTTCTATGTTTGTGATGTGATGTTACCAACTGTTCCTGTTGTGTTACTGGTTCGGAACCAGGACAAATGATTGTTTAAATCAAATTGAATTAATTTGAATCGCGTGTAGAATCAAAATCGTATTGATTCTTTATTCTCCTCGTATTTATACAGTCCTTTATTCTCCTTCATTTTCCTTTCTATTCCATTTCCGTCATTTTCTCCCTTGTCATTTTGGTCTAGGCTAACAAAGACCAGTCAACACAACCAACCCGCGGGTTTCCTCTCGATGTTTTCCTTCACCGTCAGATTGTGGTAATAATATGACTTTGCATATTAAAACGGAAAGCAATTGAGGTTGTCTTCTGTTCTCTCGCAACTATTTTGTTGTTCGCAGACCATAGGGTTGTAACAAAGAGGTGGTACGCGGCTGTGCTTATGTTGGCCTTATTACTATTTAGATTTTGTTGTCTGATGACGCTGTTTCTTCAATGTTCTAGAATAAGCTCTGCTATTTCACTTATCTCAGCATCCTAATTAAAATAATATCACTTAAAACGAATGTAGTATATAGTTATGTACTAAACGGGTCTAATTGCGATTCAGAAGTCTGAAATCCTAAATGTATTTTTGTATAAAGAATTTACATTCTGTTTGTTGAATGTCAATGCACAATGTTATTGTTATCAAACCAGAAGTACCTAGTAAATCTATAATAATATTAGAAAGGAATTTACATTATGTTGAATGTAAATTGTGGTGGAGAAAAAGATGGTGAAAAAACAACTCCGCTCTGCTTATCTTTTCACAAATCATATTAAATCTAATACATAATTCGGTACGAGTAAAAGATGATTACGAGCTACAAGTGGTACGAGATTATTTGTCCGTTAAGAAACACTAATATAACTAATCATAACTTGCAATTTAGAATTTTCACACCTATAATACGACATCTGGTACGCCCAAAATATTGGACAAGACCATTGATGATATGTAAAATGCCTAGAATTCGGTATTTCTTCACAAAACAATGTGCGGCAAGTCCCTTTGAGAATAAAACATGCAATTTCTGCTCAATCGCTAGACCAATGTGGCAATGTACAATGTAGATGGTCTTTGTATATAATACCTTATACTTTATTGCACACATTAAAATCATTCAGAAAACACAAAACTTTCAAAATAAAAAGGGTACAAGGCGAGCTTATTTCATTAGAAATCTATTCCATCAACTCTTGCGGTGATATGAATGTTATAAACGAGGGGTAGAAGTCGTCGTCAGGCTATGCTAGTCCACTGCTGGACATAGCCCTCCCCTAAAGAGCGCCACGTTATGCTATCATTGGGGGTAATGCCCATAATCCCCACGCTGGGCACGCGGGTTGAAAGTGAACAAAAATAATTATATATAATGTTGATGGTCTGTGAATAGGTACTTCAATACTCATGGCTTCAGTATTTCCATATATGTCCTATCCATGCCTGGTTACCATATCACAGGCTATCCTAATTTGGGATCAGTACAAATGACTATTATTGTACTGTAGATTCTAGATAGATGCAAAACTTACAGCCACATCTACCGTTTTTCAACAATAGTCTCAATAAAGAAAATCTATCCCGACCATACAAAATAGAAACTCATTGCCCCTCATTAACTATTAAAAGAGCACCCTCTCCCACCATTAAACCATCAAGTCTGAAACAAAGGAGCAAAAAACGGCAAGAACTATCTAGAGGGCATTTATTATTTAGCAAACAGAACCGAGGTTCAAACTGCAGAGTCTATTGGTATCCTTAAAAGCCTTTCAGAGAGAAATTTCCACTTTTATTCACTGCTTGATATCGCGTTGCTAACGAAGTGTAGACCGCACCCTTAATGAAGTCAGAGGCGCAACATAGATAGGCATCGAAGATCCTTTTTAAATGACTCCGTAGGAGCCCAAAAGGAGGGTAATGTATTTGGCTTGTATTGTATGTGGGTATTTATGTAAGTATGTCCGATTCTAGTTTCCTCAAAACTCCTTAACCAATATTAAAAAAAAACATACAAAAAACAATGAAATACTGAAAAAAAACAACTATGGACATCCGGACCGCAGATCATTAATTATTTAACAAGCGGAACCCAAATTTAACAATGTAACTCCTTACGAAGTATCTGGGATGGTCCCGTCTGCTTATTAGTTAATCAGCAGACGAGTTGTTGGTTATTATTCATTTCAATTTGTTACTGCATCTATAGTATTAACGATAAGACCGGTAAGGGACGTCCCAGGCGGATATTATAATAATTATGTCGCCCAAACAGTGGAAATATTGCGAACCCTGTATGTCCCCACTGCCGGGGCACGGGTCTCTTCCTGCATTGCAGGAAGGTTAGGCCATACTCTACCACGGGGGCCAAGTCCGGGTTGGTGGAGGTTTGTAAGACAGTGGCGGGCCTTAGTGTCAGAAGTTATCAAACCGCCCATAAGGCCTCTGACATGGCTTAACGACTGCCATTACATGACAGCCGGGGCATCCTCAGGCTCATTGTGAGGCGAAACACGTCGCGCATTTTTTCATACAAGTATTGGGCTCGG
Organism: Yponomeuta sedellus; assembly: GCA_934045075.1. Taxonomy (NCBI): domain Eukaryota; kingdom Metazoa; phylum Arthropoda; class Insecta; order Lepidoptera; family Yponomeutidae; genus Yponomeuta; species Yponomeuta sedellus. Next base: position 24,721,824 of record OW203722.1, on the reverse strand, counting down.
TTTTGGCGTGTTCGTGTCTTGCTTCTGCTTAAAAAAGTGGGAGGGAGGGCGGTGCATTAACTAACCCTATGGTGCTTGTGAGATTTTTGGCGGAATTTAGCAAAGTAATTTTCACATTTTCATGAAAGTTGATAAAATGAAAGAGACCTGTCAGGATCGTAGCAAGCGGCACACCGTGGTCTTTGCCTCCCCCTTAGAGATATACGCATGAGTTTATGTTATATTGTGTTCATAGAATGTCTTTACGAGAGTCAACCCAAGTGTACTTTCTATCTGCTCCTGTATTAAGTCGGAGGGTTGGAGAGGCGAAAAGGAAGGGGGTCGTCTGGCTATGAGATTATCCTAGACGGTTTAGAGATATTTATTTCGAGACAAATGCTGATCTAGCCGTAATACTTGGAGATTATTCGGTAGAAATAATTCTTGAAAATCAAGGAGGCTCTTACCATTCAACAACGTTTTATGTTTCAAGGTCAAATTTTAATACAGAACTCCGTTCAAGTCTTCTTCATCTCTCAAAGGGGTAATGCAATTTCTTAAGAGTTGTTTTTTTCTGTTTAGTAGCTACAGTAGTTCTACAGTATATAGTGTTTAACTTTGTACTATTTGTGACAGTAAGGAAGATATAAGGAAGAATAGATGTTTTCTAATTTTTTTTTCATGAAGTCTATCCACCACCACTTTACTGTACCACTCCAGGGCACAGGATTTCTGTCGGAGAAAAAGAGAGAGAGAGGAAGAGAGAGTATGGGCTTAATTATCACGGGAGCCCACCGCGATGAGCGATTTCAAGCCCTGAGGTAGTCGAAAACTTCAGACATTGTTAATTATAAGAAATAATATATCAGATCCCAGCTCAGAGATCAAATATATAATTACATGTTGTGTCTCGTGAATTTTACGATATCCATGTAAATGCTTACTTTAATACTGATCGCAGTGATGTACAAGTTGATATTATTAAAACAAATAATGATTGAAGTCTCTTTGACTCTAACTTTAGCAATGTACACCCTTTTGGTACAATAATGATGAAGGTAGATAATGTCACGTTGGCGTTTGTTCTAGAACTTGCAATGGATGCAAGGACATTATAGTCCTCAAAAGAGTTCTCATAAATATGGACAGTATAATTTTGTGTTGATCAAAAGCCAAACAAGATGATGAATAAGATATCAACTGCCAGCAGCAGACTCAATTTACATTGAATAGTACGAAATAATGCTAATTTTGAATGCAAGCGAGTCGTGCACAATAAACAGTTGGTGTTCAGATGATCAAGTTTATTTTGGAGTTACAAACAACGATCTGGGGATAAACTGTTGACAGTTGTCAATGATATTGTATTATAATAAAGAACCAACTGATCATTTTCAACAGGTTTTTCATTTAAACTTTGACTTTGTGATTAATCTAATGTCAAAACTCGTATGTCTCGTACCTTTGCTCTGGAAAGTTTTTGTCTTTTATCGTATGCAGCTGCCAATTGTACTATATTTTCATATAATTTCTGTGTACAGTAAAGAATATTCTATCTATCAGTCTATCTTATGTACTTGTGTCAACAGAGTAGTAATTATACTATTTTTATTTTTAATGCACTAACCCGTACTAAGGACAATCTTAAAAACCTATTTAGAGGCTAAAAATTCCACCCATGCCGGGACTCGAACCCGCGACCTCTGGCTATCCGTGCCAGCGCTCTATCCAACTGAGCTAATAGGCGACTCACCGGCATCAGTGAAATTTCGAACCTCTACACTATTCTCTGTAGTACAGTCAGAAAATTAAAAAAATAAATTTAAAAGAAAAGGCAGGAATTTTTAGCCCCTAAATAGGTTTTTGAGATTGTCCTTAGCACGGGTTAGTGCATTAAAAATAAAAATAGTATAATCATGTGGGTACAGTGATATCATTCCGACGTAAAAACCTAACTGCAAAGTAGGTAGTCGGCGCTGTAAGTGATGCAATTTACTTAAGCCAGATGTCGTATAGTGTCTTATTCTTAGAGAATAGTGTAAAGAGGTTCGAAATTTTACTGATGCCGGTGAGTCGCCCATTAGCTCAGTTGGATAGAGCGCTGGCACGGATAGCCAGAGGTCGCGGGTTCGTGTCCCGGCATAGGTGGAATTTTTAGCCTCTAAATAGGTTTTTAAGAATAGTAATTGTTCAGCAGAACCTTCTGTATTGGTCATTAGGGTATTGAGAGCTCTGAAATGAAATCTTTGTTCCGTGGGTGAGCTAAGTTCCGAGAATTTGTTATTGGTTGGAAATACTAAGATATCATTTAAGTAAAACTGATCAACGAAAATTGTTAACAAAAATAGCCAGAGGTTGCGGGTTCGAATCCCGGCATAAGTGAAATTTTTAGCCTCTAAATAGGTTTTTAAATAGGTTTTTAAAAAATAGTTGTGTTGTCAGACTCTCGTCTTACGTTGAAAAAATATTATTTAAAAAAAATGCAGTCTATTTGTTGATGTCCATTTTGCTGTGATAAAGTGTGCAACAATAATTACTGTCAAATTACTCCTATATACCACTATAATAAAACCTAGCATATATCTTTCGGTTCTCACTCTGTGAATATTTTGTGTCACATATCCTAATTAACTAAAGCTAATTACTATGTAGTGTTACTGGTGCGCGATTAATAATCGCGATTAGTCCCGTTTAATATATAACTATTCGCATTAAAGTGTAATCTATCCAAAGCAAAACTAGTCCGTGTAATTGATTCATTTAACTTTAATGTCTTAAAATCGAACAAAGGTTGTATATATCGGCAAACGGATTTCAACGCTGAAGTGGAAGTGGTCGGGACACTTGACCAGGCGGGATGATGGTAGACGGACGAAGGCAGTGACAGAGTGGCGGCCGTGGGAGAGGAACGGTCGGTGGGCAGACCAGCAGCTAGATGGTCAGATGACCTATGTAAAGTAGCCGGCAAACAGTGGATGAGACTAGCGCGAGACCGGGCTGGTTGGCGTGGAAATGAAGAGGCCTATACCCAGCAATGGGGTTTACCGGGCTGATGATGAAGATGTCTAAAAATTTGGAATGGCCCTACCTATTGTCATAAATGTGAAAGATGGTGAAGATGTTTGTTACTCAATTACGCAATAAAGGCTGAACGGGTTTCATAACTTGGCGCGCGGAAAGACAAAGATCTGAATTGCGACATAGGATAATAAAATGTGGGATCAGCAATATAATTTTATCTTCAATATCAGTAGAAAACTTCACCAGATCGATGGGTACATACTCTGCACTTGGCTATAATCTGTTAGCTTTTAGAATATACCTAGGCTACTATCGGATAGAATCGGATATATTCGTGTAATAGAAATATCGAAACTAATATGGCACTTAACTGTACATAACTTTTCAAAATAGCGAAGAAAAGTTTTATACAAAACAGGAAGTACTATTATACTCGTGTGCTTTCTGCGAAAACCGGAGCTCTAGAGCCCGAGGTATATTATAAAAGCTAACGAACTACACTGTCATTATAGACTACAAGTAATCGTATCTACCTATATCTCTACATCATAACCTTAGGGTGCTTTCTTAAGATACCCCCCGCTGCCCATATTAATTGGTTTGACTAGGGTCGCAGGGAGGGTTGAAATTTGTGCCATATCTTAGCTGATTCATTCATGTGTGTGAATGGGGGTAAAGACGCGAACACACTGCGATTTTGCTTCGTTAGCTGATATTTCTCGGTCTGTGTAATGTTTGCATCTGATTGTGGATAATTTTCACACGTCTAGACTTTATTAAGTGAAGTGTTGGCTGAGTTGAGAGAAGTTAGATTTAGTTTATCGAAATTTCGTCTGTAATATAATATGATTAAATTAAATCAACGCTCCAATAGAGTTACCTACTTATTCAAAGTATCCTAGTGTGTCCTTGTCCTAAATAATAGGTTCAACCATGCACGGTACCTTCACCATTTTCACCGGAAACTTCCTTCAATCGAAAAACTACTCTATTTTGTGGTAGTAAGGTTGTGTTAAGGATCAAGTTATGTTGGTCATCACGTCACGCAGCGCTTCAATGACCATATAGATTAATTTCAAAGTTGAAAACTATCGTGGCTTAGACAACTTTCTTGGGTGAAATTAGGTTATAAATTTATTGAATGACGTCTCTTTGAATTGAGTTTGCTAGAGTGCCTGAGGCGGCCGATAGTTCTTGCGTTATTGTTATTTACTGTTCGATGGAGAGGATTCAATTTAGTTTTCGGGTGCCCGTACTTTGGCGCTTTCGCCATTGTTATTCATTAACTGCGACAGAGCAATTACTGTGACAATAGTAGCATATTTTTAATAAAATAGTAATTTAATGCTTTCACGGGCAATTTGGCATAAAAAAATATGATTAAATTCAGTAAAATTTTGTAAAACTATAACCCAATCCGAGGGGTAAAGTTCAATCTGCGATGGGCACGCGTGGAAAATAAGCCAATACTGGATCTCTAAGGAAGGCGTGTGCCCTGCAGTTTAATATTTATATACATACATAACACTACACCTGTACCCCAGAGGGGTAGGCAGACACCAGGGACTGCAACTTGCCACGATCCTGACAGATCACCTTCGCTTCATTAATGTGCATAATGTTTACATGCTACTTAAAAAAGGAGAGCTTAATAAAAAGGCCCCTCACAAAGCGGTCGAAAGTAAATAAAAACCAAACTGCGTTTTGCCTGATTGCTCCTTGAGGGGCCGCTTTAAGAGATATAAAACCGGCCAAGTGCGAGTCAGACTCGCGCACCGAGGGTTCCGTACAAACCTGTATTATAGACCTGAGTATTTGGTATGAATTTCAATTTAATACCTCTACGCGATTATGAGGAAATGGGTAGTAATTTTAAAATTATTAAAAAAATATATATTATGTGATGTAACTAAAAATTTATGGTTTTCGTAATTTTTCCTTTATCTATGCTATAAGACGTTGCTTCGTACCAAATTTCAAGATTCTGAGTTCACGGGAAGCACCCTGTAGGTTTTGATTCCCTTGCAAGTGTCGAAAATTTGCGGCATAAACGGCTGTATCTTTTGATTGCGTTGGCTTAGAAGTTTGATTTTTTCACAGCTTCAAGGGACAGTAGACCTGAGTAATTGATATAAATTTCAGCTTCATACCTCCACGCGTTCCTGAGAAAAAGGGTCTTGACAGACGGACGGACGGACGGACAGACGGACAACAAAGTGATCCTATAAGGGTTCCGTTTTTTCCTTTTGAGGTACGGAACCCTAAAAAATAATAACTCCATAATATGCACAACACTGTCATCACATCACTGTACCTGGTCCCAAACTAGGATACCCTGTATTATGATAACCAGGCAATGTCGTCACATATATGAAAATACACCCAGACTGAGGCCACTCTTTCTTGATACCCAAGCCTCTTGATGCCTAGACCTACAAGGCAGTCCAAGATCAATATATTTAGTATATTCCAAATAAAAATTTTACATTTTTACAAATTTTCGACGTTTCGGCACTTTTTCAGGTACCGTCGTCTCGGAAGACCGAGTGATTGAATTTCAATTACTATAATCAATACCTATTGTTGACGTCGGAAAATTTTAAAAATGTAAAATATACGAATGAAATCCGTATAAAACCAGTTTTTATTATGTCTAGTGCTCGTGTTAACCTTATAAAATACTATAAGTCCGTAGATAGATTTGGAGCGGTGGTAGCTCAGTGGGTAGAACCATAGACTGGCAAGCGAGAGCCCCAGTTCGATCCCGAGTGCGGGCATGTACCAATGACTTTGTTTAATTTCAAAGTTACGTACATTCGCGAATTTGCAGTCGCAACCACACGCTAACAGTGAAGGAAAACATCGTGAGGAAACCCGCGACTTGGTTGGCTCCGCACGTATTGACTAGTCTTTCCTGTGGGCTAGGCCGACTAAGCTGTCAGGATGGTATAGGGGCTGGGCAAGCCTACACCATCTATAAAACCATGTCCCAGGCACTACAGCGTCGGAGTGGTCCCTTCACCCACCTAGTGTGAGTGAAGATACCATTGAACGCTGTATAAATCATCTCATTGAGTAGATGCAAAAAGGCCAATATTATTATTTATAGATAGATTTACTCCTTTCATTAGCTATACATTTCTTTTATTTATGTTAACAATTTAGTCAGTCAAAGCATTAAGGTACCTTACGAGAAACATTACCAACACCATGACCGCTCATTCCTCACGGCACAGGGCCTCGAAATTCCGCTTACTGCTCATAAATTTAATATTTCCGACGAGTCGATTTAATCGATTTACAAGAACAATGGTCTCGGCCGGCTCTCTCGAATCGACGCGGTTAGTATTCGAGCCGCGTCTCGATGACGGCCCGATGATCGCTCGTGATTCGAGTACAATTTCATCGGTTTATACATTTCGGACTGGGCACCGGCTTCGGTTAAGGGCGTAGAGTCGAATTTGGAACGACAGCGTGAAGGTAGTTTCGTTGTTGAGTGTAGCTGCGCAGTGACTAACGGGCTATTGTGAGTTGTAACTTGTCCTACAGTGTTCTACATACTTTGTTTCGTGTTTGTTTTGTTCATTCAATACTAGATTTGCCTGCGATTTGGTTCTATTTAGTCTAGTCTAGTGAAGCCTGGGTAGTACGATGTTTTGTGTCACGCGTTTTGTGCCGCCATAATGTCAGAATTTGACAATTAATGTACTGAAGTGTCGCGCTTTTTGACATGCAAAACGTGAAGCCAGCGTTATCCAACTTTCCGTGGAGGTAGCACGACAACAAAAGTTAAGCGTTTTAACGTCAAAAATCAAGACTTTAAGCTTCGTCAGGTTGTCTCTATCGTCTTAACTGTAAGGACTATTTTAGATTGGAAACGTGTCTCATGCATGTCGTCATCGCATTGTTATGTGGATATTACTAAAATCTGACAATTACTTTGTTAAACTCCGCCTAAAATCCGACACGTGATACCCGTGCGCCAGTAGTGAGGTCATACAAAATATTGATATCAGCATCCATATCTCTCTCCAAACTATTTAAAAAACTCCTGAACAGAATTCATTGTTTTTCTGCAAGAGCATGAAATTCTGTTGCGTAAGTCTGTACCCAACATGGTAATTTCGGTAAATGGTAAATTTTGTGTAACATAAGCCACACAAAATTTCATTTCAGATCAGAAACTAACCCTTTACTACCAACATGCCTTTTTAGGTAAATAAATATTTTCGGCGAGTTTAATGTTAGGAATAATACGCTTTCACCAACAAGGCATTTGTTTGCTAAACTAACAAACAAAACCCACATTCGTGTTTATTCGTTTAAGTAATTTTATTTATCCTACATTTAAATGGGTTCTTGATAATTAGACTAACGCTATATGAAGATTATGTCGCTGTTTTAGTAAAGTCTAGACATAATATCAAATCAAGGTATCTCCTTTTCGTATTTCCAGTTTTTTTAGGCTTAATTTGTAACCCTGCATGTACTTAAAGGCAAATAAATGATTAAATGAATGAAGGACTTCACACTTCACAAAACAACTCAATCAAAGTGTGTAACTTAATAATTCGCAAATTCGAGTCGAAATATACAACAGCTTTTAAACAAAAACCGGTTATTCTGTAACCTGTTTATTCTGAACCTGTGAACTGGATGAGTGAACTATTTATTTGAAGGATGTGAATTTAAACAAAAAGTGCTTTAGTGCCTTTTAAAAACCCTGTTTTATGAATAAAACATTTCTTAATTTACGCACGTTTATGTATTATTTATTATTATTTCATACATACATACATACATACATACATACATACATACATACATACATACATACATACATACATACATACATACATACATACATACATACATACATACATACATACATACATACATACATACATACATACATACATACATACATACATACATACATACATACATACATACATACATACATACATACATACATACATACATACATACATACATACATACATACATACATACATACATACATACACACATACATACATAACGTCACGTCTGTATCCCGGAGGGATAGGCAGAGATCAGGGACTGCCACTTGCCACGATCCTGACAGATCACCTTCGCTTCATCAACGTTCATAAGTCGTTGCATGCACGCACGCCGGTTTCGGGTACTTTTTATGTCTCCCTTTGCTAATACTCGTACCTCCCCTATTTGGTCGATGTATGACCGTCTAGGACGTCCCTTACCAGCCCTTCCACTCACATTCGCAATACATATTTGTTTCGTCAATCTTTCTTCCTTCATCCTCTCCACATGTCCAAACCAACGCAACATTCCTTTCTCAATTCTAGTCACTACATCCTCTTTCAGTCCACAACGTTCTCCAATCAGACTATTGCGTATCCTGTCATTTCAAGATACTTACTGTAAAATTATAAAAATTAAATAATTATATAATTTAATTAAATAAAGTTATTAAATAAAGTCAAGTAAAGTTATTTATTTAACTCTTTTGTATCCTGAAACAGTAACAGCTGGTAATCAATAATGAAAACACATCGAACAGTTTTTGCGTTAGTTCAATAAAACGTTGTAGATGAGTACGATTGACAGCAGGTAAACCTTTCCACTTCTATAGCAAAGTCATCCGTAACGTAACTGAGTAGAGTGCACACGTGTAAAGCTTGAGATGCAATCGATTGTACGTGTGAACTATTTTGGGCGAATAAGGGAACTTTAGCGCCATGTTTGGAATTGTTTAACCGAATGAATGGAATGTTTGTTTAAGACTATTTGTGATGCTGATTGTGATTGGTAACAATGAAAAGCGTCAGTTGGAGATTCAAAAGTTTAATGCTGTTCAACTAGTTGCATTACTGGACATAAATATTGCACCATTGTTTGTTTGTTTGTCTACCTACAATTTTCACGTTACATAAATAATTCAAAATTACCTTAAGGTAAATAGACTCAAAATAAAATTTTGAATTTATATACCTACATTATCGTTATTTTGACGACCTCTGTGGCGTAGCGGTAGCGCGTCTGCCTGCCATGCAAGAGGTCCCGGGTTCGAATCCCGGCTAGGAACAAAAAAAAACCCCAGGTCTTGGATGTTTACATGTTTGTGATGTCATTGTTACTGGTTCCCACAACACAGGGTATCCTAGTGTGGGGCCAGAAGCAATGTATGTGCCTGTATGTAAATGTTATGTTTATGTTATGTTATTGAGATATCGAACCTCTCATTCACTCTTGAGGACTTGACCTATATCTTTTACGCTCTAAACAAGCAAGAAATTTTAAACCAGAGTATGGAACTGCTTTGTGTCCCAAACTCGTTGCATCGAAACTTTTTACTCCCTTCTTGGAAATAAAAATGTTAAGAATTTGAATTTAGAAGGCCAATTTTTCATTGAATAACGTTTGCAAAAATTGCATTGGCGCATTTACAAGATTAGGTAATTTCTTATTGCATTCCTCACAGATATAGAGAAAAGCAGAGAGTTCGTCACGGGCGCAAAATGTTTTCGGTCTCGGTAGTGTTGAATCCCTCGCTCCTTCGAGACTCTTAGTTGAATCCTTAGAAGACTCCCACAGTTCCCTCAGGCTTCAATTTCACAACCTCGACTCCAAAACTGTATTTACACCCTTGGCGAACAATCTACTATTAACACCCAAACATTATTCCTAACACCACAAATAAGGAGCAAAACGAACGATAAACCACTCCTATCCAAGACGCGATCGCAAAATAAAACACATTTTACCTAACCTCTTTAATTAAACCCTGATGTACGATTTTAATTCCACACGACACCTAAGAGTCAACCCTGGAGCGGGCGAGAGGGTCCCACAGACCACAAAGCCGTTAAGATACTAAAACAAAAGAGGAACTTTACACTCCGTCCATTGTTCACTCTTTCGTTAATTGTTTTTCCATGTTTATAATCAAGAGGGGCCTCTAGTGAGGGTTTTAATCGAATTTTCATAAGGGGGTTATTTTTGGCCTCTAATAGACTTTGGGAGGGTTAGCAAATGGTGTCTGGAAGAGGTCTGCTTTTGATAGTGATGTATGGTCTGCGGTGAATGTAATTATTTGGAGTGATGATAAGGATCTGGTAATCACAATAGATTACAGTTTGTTCTTGGGTTAATAGAGGAGCTTAGAAAAACTGCAATGTAAAAAAAAAAGAAAAGACGTTTTAAATTAGTTGTTAGTGGCTTTTTCATTTACGTAATGATATGATTATTAATACAGCGTCCAGTGGCATCTTCATAAGCATCGGCATTTGTAGTGCCTGGGACAAAGTTTTAGATGGTAGGGCTTGCCCAGCACCTATACCATGCGTGCCAGCTTAGTCGGCCTAGCCCACAGGAAAGACTATATCAATACTTGCAGAGCCAACCATTCCGCGCGGGTTCCTTCACGATGTTTTCCTTCACCGTTTGCGTGTGTTATTGCGACTATAAATTCGCGTAAAATGTACGTAAATTTGAAATTAAACAAAGTCATTGGCACATGCCCGCACTCGGGATCGAACCTGGGTCTCTCGCTTGCGAGCCCATTGTTTTACACCCGCTTAGTAATTAGATCTGAGTAGTTAAGTACTATTACAATATAGTATTGTGTTATAATTTAAGATAGTTTAAAATATTATTTTAAAAACCTATTTCGTTATCAACCCTTGTATGTCCGCACTGCTGGGGCACGGGTAAAAACGTATTTAATAATAATTATATTCTTTTTTTTAATGCACTAACCCGTGCTAAGGACAATTTTAAAAACCTATTTAATAATAATTTATATTCTTTTTTTATTGCACTAAGCCGTGCTAAGGACAATTTTAAAAACATATTTATAGGCAAAAAATTCCACCCGTCCTGGGATTCGAACCCACAACCTCTGGCTATCCGTACCAGCGCTCTACCAATTGAGCCAATGGGCGACTCACGGCATCAGTGAAATTTCAAACCTCTTTACAATATTCTCTGTATTACGTACAGGCAGTGACATTTTTAGCCTCTAAATAGGTTTTTAAATTTGTTCCTTAGCACGGGTTAGTGCATTAAAAGTAAAAATAGTGTAAATTGCATCACTTACAGCCCCGACTACCTACTCTGCAGTTAGGTTTTCACATCGGAATGATATCACTGTACCCACATGATTACACTATTTTTATTTTTAATGCACTAACCCGTGCTAAGGACAATTTATAAAAAAAACCTATTTAGAGGCTAAAAATTCCACCCATGCCGGGGTTCGAGTCCGAAATCGAAATTTCACTGATGCCGGTGAGTCGCCCATTGGCTCAGTTGGAAAGAGCACTGGCACGGATTGCCAGAGGTCGCGGGTTCGAATCCCAGCATGGGTGGAATTTTTGGCCTCTAAATAGGTTTTTAAAAACAAATCCTTAGCACGGGTTAGTGCATTAAAAATAAAAATAGTTTAATATTCTTACTATTAGTTTTAAATAGACAATACGGATACTATACATAACATTTTTTAAGCAGTATGCTGTGACTGGAAGAAAAGAGCCGAAGATAGGGCTCAGTAGCGTGTCTTGGGAGAGGCTTATGTCCAGTGCAGTGGACTGAAACCGGCTGATTATGATGACGATAATGGAATAGACAATATTTTTATTCAATTTAGAGTAACCTATTTAGAGGCTAAACATTCCACCCATGCCGGGACTCAAACCCGTGACCTCTGGCTCACCGTGCCAGCGCTCTCCCAACGGAGCCAATGGGCAACTGTGAAATTTCGAACCTCTTTACAATAGGTACTTACAGAGAATTTACAGCGAAGACAACTTTTAGTTTTCAGTATATTTTTCTTCTAATAAAATTAATTAAGTACCCACTCACTTAAAGCCATACCTTGTAGTTATCACGTCAATGATTTTAATTATGTATTTGAAGCATATCAGAAATGAAAATAAAGCAATAAATAAATCTAAGAAAACCTAGACTATAAATCTAACAATATCTACTTCTTAGAAATCGTCTGCAATAATTTTAATTTGAAACTAAATTGTAAACTAATTAAGATCTGAGATTAATTTCGTTACTGTTGAATTAGTTTGGAATTAAACGCTGAGATGTAAGTAACACAAAACTAGAGGTCTTTCAGGTTACCATACGACACCTCGCGTAGACACGCAATTAAAGTTGTATATGTTACAGTCAAAACTCTTAAACGGTCAATACTAGTTTTGACTGCTAAAATCAGCCAAAAGTACTTTTGTCCAATGCTTGAAACACCAATTGGTAATAACACCTGCAATGATGCATCATAGCATAGTAGAGCCTTTGCTCTACTATGCTATGCTCCTTTGAGCGTGTTAGATTGAATCAAAAAATTTTTCAAAAAAAAATCACTTCGGGGTCACCAGTGAGGCAGGCGGATGTGTGTAATGGATGAAGAATTACAGAATCCGCTAGCCAGGAAGATTGAAGGGGTCAGATGAACGAAAACAGATTTTCACGGTAAAATGCGTAGAGAAGAGAATATTTTATTACAAGCGTATCAATAGAACTGACATGGAAAAAAAATCTGAAAGTCTCAAAATGTTTTATGTCAGACGTGACATAAAACTTTTCATAAAGAGTTTCATCCTACTTGGACTTCCACAAACATGTAAGACCGAAAACCAACTCGACATTGTTGGATACATATTAGAATTTTACTTTATTTTTCTGCCGTCAAAACTAGTTTGGACTACATTTAACAGTCAAAACGAGTTTTGACCGTTTAAGACTTCTGACTGTAACATAAATATTAGTTGTTATCTAGATTACACTATCGATTTGGGTGTATCCGTTAGGATGTATGTTTGTGTATTTTCATGTTTGCGTGTATTTCCTTGTCATAGCACGGTGCAAATACAAGATTTGTATGAGTGATTTTTTTGAGTAGAAATTATTCAGTTATCTATGAAACCTTACCTGCACCGTTTACGAAAGTAACAATGAATTGTAACTACCTCATAGTGTGAGCAAAATGAAATCTGTTTGTATCGCTTGCATTGCATTAGTAAAACACTTACCTCATAATTAAAACTGTTTGAATACGGATTTCACTCGTTTATTATATTTTTACAATTTTCCGACTGTCACCTCAGTCATCCGAAATCACGGCACCTGTAAAAGTGCCGAAACGTCGGTAGATTGTTAAAATATAATAAACGAGTGAAAACCGTAATAAAACAGATTTAATTATGTCTAGTACTCGTGTTAACCTTAGAAAATACTACACTTACCTCATATTCGAGATACAGAAAGTTCCATTCTAATATCTATTAATGTTTTTGTTTTCGTAGGTTATATAAATGTGTACATTTGTAGTAGCTTACTATGAAGAAAAACATTGCGATGAAACCTGGGCTCTTATGCTGACGTTTATTTCTAACCATAATAGGCAGTCAGTTGAAACTTACAAAAAGTAAAACAGATACCTTGTGAAAGACGGCGGGGTACGATGGATTTCCCCAACAAATACTACAAATAAGAAACGTAATATTAAGAACGACATTATTTTTTTTCTCTACCGTAAGAAAACCGGTTATATATAATGTACCTATAAGAGTAAACACAAAATAAACCTTAAACATAAGTGTCAAACTTGGGACGACTGGAATGAATTCCCCGAATATTATATTACCGTAATCTAAATTACATTTTTGTTCCAACTCAATGAAAGAAAACACATCATGACTCTCAATAGATAAATCCTCCAAACGATTTCTATCGCAGTACCCAGACAGAACTAAACAAACAAACCAAAAACCCGCAAGTAACTAACCAAAATAACTATAGTGACATTTTCCGTGACAATCACGACGCGGAGCGCCGCTACATTTTTAAAACGCTATCTACACCGCGAGGTGTGCTCCTCAAATAATTTATTTCCCTTCCACGACATAGACAACATAAGCTGGTAGAAAAATAAGCAAACTACCCACTTAAGAAGACTCGTGGCCACCCTACCCAGCGACTTGAAACCTTACAGTGAGCGTTCGAAATTTAAAAATCAACCGTCTCCTCGCCGCACTGGGGCCGTTTAGACCCGAGCGTGTAAACATACTTTTCTACAAAGGGGTATAAATTTGCAGTCGCCGAGGAGGGCGGGCGTCTCCTCGACCTTATTTAATTTCATAATAAATTGCAATAATTGCATTAGTCGGATCGCTGTTGTAAATCAAGGGCTAGACCGTGCTGAGACTAAGTTTTGGTCTGTCGCCGGGATCATAACTCGGGCTTTATTATTTCCACGCGGCAATATTTTGTGTTGATACACATAGCGTCAAAGAAGGTTGGGGGTTATTGCAGCTCTTATTTTGCTTAAAACAGGTGCAAATAGTGAAGAAAGTCTAGTTGTTACTACATATGTACAGATTAACGTGGGCACCATCATAGTGTTTTTAGAGAACTTTGTCAAAGCACAGCTAATTATTTTTAGGACTCCTTGGATTCATTTTATAATTTGTATATTTTTCGTTTTATTGACTTTTCTTTCTCGTGTATGAGTGACTCGTGTATTCTTGTTGTCACCTTCTCATTGCCCGTTTGTTCTAATATACTTCGTTTTACCCGTTTTCTTGTTTATACACCCCATTCCGTAACACTGCATCTATGGTTACTATCAACTCTCTCTCTCTCTGTTTCTCCCTCTCACTTTTTCTTTTTCTCTTCTCTCTCTTCCCAACTTCAGTCCCACATGGTGATCAGTTCAACTCTCCTTATTTTCTCTCTCCACTTTGTCCTATTCATGACCTTGTTTATCGGGGCTGCGCATTCTGTAAGATTCTTTCTTCACTACATCCATCTACCTAGATTTTGATATCCCTCTAGATCTCCGCCCATGAATTAATAGACGTATCACTTGATTTTCTATGTTGTCTGAAGGCTTTTGTTTTAAATGCCCAAACCATCACAGCCCAAGTCTCTTGCACTTTATCGGCGACTCCACGTCTCCCTCGCTTGGTCATTTACTATCGCCAACGACCTTGATATTAAATCGGTCTGATCATTAAAAAATCAAGCTTTATACATGCCACTCTGGGGCATAGGCTACCTCTTGGAGCGTAAACTTAATCTGCAGAAACAGAAAGAAGGTATAACCATGAAGTCCACGCGACTGGCCAATTTCAATTGCAGTTTCCTCAAGACGTCATCCTTTACAGTTGGTGTAGCTTCGCCAAATTCAAGTTACCTATATTTAATATAGGTAAATTAGCAAATTCATTAGTCCATTCCAAAGTGAATGAACGCAAAAGTGAAGTAAAGGTGACCCAAAACTTTCACACCATGCGACAGGTTCCGGGTTCTAACCCCGGCTGGAGACAAAAAAAATCCCGATATTGGATGTTTACATGTTTGTGATGTCGTTGTTTCTGGTTCCCACGACACAAGGTATCCTAGTGTGGGGCCAGAAGCAATGTATGTGCCTGCATGTAAATGTTATTTTATGTTATGTATGCACTATCTCGCCTATAACCCGCAGGGGTAGGCAGCCGTAAGGGGTTTCTACTAACTACTTTACTGACCAACCTCTATCAATTCACGAACAACAAAATAAAAACACACAGTAATAATAATTGTCCCAAAACACGAGTAAACGGCTCTCCATTAACCGTGCACCGAGCATCCCGGCATGAAATGCCACATCATTTAATTTGGCCCACAATTACTTGCCGCTCACCGCTGTCCATACCGCCCATAACTACGTTAATACCTCATGTGCAACGCTGACAGGGATCTAGGAAAGTAGTTTTAAAACTGTTGCTATAAAATCGGGGAAATGCGAACAACTTTACCTTGGTAAGGACGTATTACGAGTGCAACTGACGAGGGAGGTGGAATTTTAGCCTTAGAATTCTTTGGACTTCAGTGAAATTAACAAATAAAAAAAATTATGTAAAGGGTATCCTTGTTTGTGACCAGAACTGATTGTATTGTGAAAGTATGTAAGTTTATTGCAAAACGAAAAAAAAATAGATGTCAAAAGCCATAAAACAATATTATATGAAAAAGCTAATGCTATAATTTGAAGATTTTGCGATATTTTAAAAATATATTGTTAAAATATTCGTAAAACTTGTTCATTTGTGGAAAATTGCTTTTATTAAAACAGCCCATGATTTCGATTTCAATAAATATTCCTAAGTAACTTTTAAAAAAACTGCAAAATTCTATCGAAGGCAGAAAAGTTACAATATATTTGCATATTAGTCAAAACTTCATATAATTACTTTCACCTTATTCGTAGTCTCAGTAGGTTTATATAGGATATTAACATTGCTTGAACTTGACATAATATAATCGAG
The DNA here is from genome assembly GCA_934045075.1 of Yponomeuta sedellus. Taxonomy (NCBI): domain Eukaryota; kingdom Metazoa; phylum Arthropoda; class Insecta; order Lepidoptera; family Yponomeutidae; genus Yponomeuta; species Yponomeuta sedellus. The sequence goes on along the minus strand of OW203722.1, from coordinate 24,705,499 downwards.
TTTAAGATCTTTTTTGAACTTTCTTTCGTACGTACGACCACATTGTGAACTTAATACCGGATTCACTTACTTGACTTTTGTCGAAAGAGTCCGGCCAGGATTCGCAGACTTGGACGCAAAAACAAGTAAATGGTTGTCTTCAACAAGTAATGATGGTCTGGAAGAAATTACTTTTAGTAATAAGGCCGCCTAACTTTTTAAGTCTCTTATGTAATTTCTGGTGTTGCATGTACACCAGAAATTACATAAGAGACTTAAAAAATTACATAGTACAGTACAAGTGGCGGCCTTATTACTAAAAGCAATTTCTAACAGATAATCATGAATGAATGTTCAATAGAAAAACAAGAACGTTCTATCTAACTAACTATCTAAATTAATCCGGTACATGAGAAAAGATGGTCAGAGTGGAGTTTTCTTTTCGCTGCCTTTTTCTCCACTACAGTACGACCCGAAGGCAGCGGCTTACACTTTACATCGTTCATTGACATTCAGCAAACAGAATGTCAATTCTTTACGTTGAAATAAATTGATTTGATTAAGTTGATAACGTTAACACCTCTTATGTCAAAAACCTATTTAGAGGCTAAAAATTCCATCCATGCCGGGATTCGAACCCGCGACCTCTGGCTATCTGTGCCAGCGCTCTTTCAATGAGCTTATGGGCGACCCACCGGCATCAGTGAAATTTCGAACCTCTTTACAATCTTCTCTTCTTTACTTCTTATTTTAGCCTCTAAATAGGTTTTTAAATTTGTCCTTAGCACGGGTTAGTGCATTAAAAATAATATAATCTTTTATGTCAGTCACTTCAATAACTCTAACACGACACTAATTATGGTTATGTGTTGCACGAGCAATAAACCATATTACCTTCCTCATAAACAACATATTCTGCGCCATAATCAATCCATCATCATCGGGCCAGCGTCAATATAGCTGCGCCGAATTTACATACATCTTGTACCTACACGATCAACTTAACTGAGTTAATTATGACGGGGATTGAAATGTCCACTGCGTGTTAATGCGCTATATTGAACGTGTAGAGCTCCCGGTTGCCACGGCAACGCTGACTGTTTGCTAATCAGTGTGAATTGAGTTCCCTCGAGACATGCAAAATGGATGTTTCAACTCTAGTCAGTAAGTAAGGGAAAAGCGGAAAAGACATGCATTCGGCGGACGAGTGTGACGTTTCTGAAGTTGGTCAGTTGAAACTTGACATCATAATAATTATTATATATACTTCTTGCCGTATTCCGCTATGGCGACTGCTATCTGGTTTCGCTTGTGCAATCTTCGCTTTAAGGGCGCGTCCACATAGAATGCACGTCCTATAATTCTCCACCTACCCGGACTTGGCCCCCATAGTAGGCCGAGCATGATGATATCAACCCTTTGTATGTCCCCACGGCTGGGCCACGGGTCTCTTCTTGCATCGCAGAAAGGTTAGGCCAGACTCCAACACAGATTTAAGACAGTGGCGGGCCTCTTAACGACTGCTATTACATGAAAGCCGGCACCACCGGCTTAGCATGCCTTGCAAAGCACGGAAGCACTAAAAAAAATGCCACTAGAGCCAGCCGCTGGACGGTCACCCATCCTGCACCTCACCACGCCTGCTGTTGCTTAACTCAAGTCCCGTTTCGTTTCTCAGTTCTAATCGCTTCATAACGTTGTGAACTGAACGAAGAGTTTATAACCGCAACGTTCTCTAATCAAACTTTTTATTATAAATTAATTGAAACTGTCCTAGAGAAGTATGAGATAAATAATTATAAATGTAAATTTATAAATATAATTAACTAAAATTGCATGATAATTAATCAAATTAAATTTAAGTTAATGGAATGCATACTTTTATATAGCACTTTAAAATGTTGCGTGCCCTACAGGGTCCACAAAGATCTTATCAAATAACTGTTAATACGTACGTAATACAGAGAATAGTGTAAAGAGGTTCGAAATTTCTCTGATGCCGTGAGTCGCCCATTGGCTCAATTGGTAGAGCGCTGGCACGGATAGCCAGAGGTTGCGGGTTCGAATCCCGGCATGGGTGAAATTTTTAGCATCTAAATAGGTTTTTAAATAACTGTTAAGTTATAATGTAAAAACCTTAAAAATTGTGGAATGCAATAAAGTATTGAGTATTGAGCATAGAGCCGAATATGTTTTATTGTACAGCAGAATTTAGTTTATCATTATTATTATTAGAATTTATCATTATTAAAGCACAAAATGGCAACTATTCAACCATCACTGTCACAAAACCTGAATGTCACAAATCATCCGAAAGCAAATTACTTTCAAATTAAGAAATAGATAACAACAAAAAAAATCACTGTCACACAATTACTAGCATTCATTAAAAGACTTTTTTAGCGTGACTCGTAATTTCGTTTGCGTTTGAAAAAGTTTAACTACTAATGGCTTACATTACAAGCGTTGTTCAATTGTCACTCTAGTCACCGAGTGAAAAATAAGATACAGAATACCCACATTCCGGTATTCTGTATCTTATAGACCTGTATAGACCTTTGAGGTATTTTGACTAAAACTTTTGCAAGCACAAACTCATTATGAATTTGAATCCGGAATAGCTTACTTGATAACTTGAACACAATCACTAAAACCACTACTAAAATAACTATAAAAACTACCACTAAAAAAACAGAAATACTTTATTGAGAAATACTCACGGACTAGGATAAAGTGTGCGTCAGGAGAAAGTGTCTTCCCTTAACTAATTGTTACAATTAAGTGCAAATTAGTGCTAAACAATGTTAAAAACCTATTTAGAGGCTAAAAATTCCACCCATGCCGGGATTCGAACCTACGACCTCTGGCTATCCATGCCAGCGCTCTTTCTAACTGAGCTAATGGGCGACTCACCGGCATCAGTGAAATTTCGAACCTCTTTACAATATTCTCTGTATTACGTACAAACAATGTACCGTATAAAAAATTAAAAACAGAGTAAGTCTTAAAGAAAGATAATATATGAGCTAGGGAATCCTTATAAATAATTAAGGCTGTTAATCTGTGGCAGTGTTCTTACAACTAAAGTCAATGGTTTGACGAAGCAGCGAACGAATTAAATGTGTATTTTAAAAACATTTTTTATGTAGCTTATAAACGTCTCACTGTAGGGCACAAGCCTTCTTTCAGAGGGAGAGAGAAAAAGAGGGCTAACGAGATTTTGATAAAAAATATTATAAATATATAAAAAAAAATTTGCTTCTAAAACGCAAATTGGCAGCTTCCTATTTATGGTATAATGTATTTACAAAACCATAGAGCTGACCTTCGGTAGGAATTTAGATTTCGTGATATCTATTTGATCTACCGATAGAAACGTGACTAGCATTTTAGGGTTAATAGGGTGGCAACGTTTGAGCAGTAATTAGAATTATTGTGTTTTGGTGAGTTTTGAATGGCATCACTTAAATGTATTTTCATCCTTTCCTGTATGATTATAAATTTACAGTCAATTATAATTGCATTATAATTTTTTCCTTAAGCAATTACTAACAAAACGAACTTTGCGAATTCCGTAACTTTTAAGCACTGAAATAAATACCCACAGGAAGTAATAGATAAAGGGATACGATGTTTTGTGTTTATATTTATTGACGTACTCGTATGTACATTACCTGTAATTATGTATCTTCGGGACCACATCATATCAATAATGATATCAACCCCTTATATGTCCCCACTGCTGGGGTACGGGTCTCCTCCTGCATCGCAGGAAGTTCAGGCCATACTCCACAACGGGGGCCAAGTCTGGGTTGGTGGAAGATTGTAAGAAAGTAAGGCCTCTGACATGGCTTAACGACGGCCATTACATGACAGCCGGCACCAACGGCTTAACGTGCCTTGCGAAGCACGGAAAAATGCCACTAGCGGTAGTCACGGGATGGTCAGCCATCCAGCACCTGACCGCGCCTGTTGTTGCTTCTAGTGAAACCGAGTGATTAGAATCAATCATGCAACTCAGTGATTGATTCTAATCACTCGGTTCCACTAGACCACGAGCGCTTACACATATTTACAACAACATAAACTACTTAAATATACAGTATTACAAATATTTTTAAGAGCTCATCACAAAAATATATGCGATCTCACAACAGTCTTAGCTGCCGATTGATTTCTAAAACTTCAAGGTGATCTTAAATTTATTAGACAAGTAAAACGTATTTACCTTATTTTTCGACTTGTCGGCAGCGTTACAGTTGCCGTGGTCACGAGTAGACTGTACTAGTACGGTCAATTATCAATCGCGATAAAACTCGTTTAATACATCAGGAGCAATCACGAGTCACTAAGAAATCTTCTCCTTTTTCTACAGGCTCTATTAGTCTATTGCTGGACATAGCCCTCCCCTAATGAGCGCCATAGCGCAAGTTTGTGCCATCATTGGGGGGTGCGCTGGGCATGCGAGTTGGGGTTCGCAGTTAGGTGGAATTGTACTGCAGGGGACGCTGCTGCCCACCCCCCGGTTTGTGTCCCTTAGTCGCCTTTTACGACACCCGCGGGAAGAATTTAGGTTGGTGCTATTCTTTAGGCCAACACCACACAGCAAATAACTAAGAATTACTAATCTTAAATTTTATTGATATTTTTTTTATTCTCTGTTTCCTTGTTTGGCAATTAGCAATTAAGCTTGAAAAATGTTGTTTTTGTAAAGCACCGAATGACACCTGACAGCTAACCGATGGGCTCTGCGCGTGTTGGATTTAGGGGCTAATAGGCCCCCAATTACGGGACAATTTAAGCTGCGCCCCGCGTCCGGGACAGTTTTACGTAATTTGATTTGATTGTCACCCTATTTGACGCGCGTTTGAATTTCTTACACGTTAGGTTTGGTTACGTTCGTTCATTAGCAAATCAATAGGTATTAATAGTGGTAATAATTATAAGATAAGATAAGAATATTATTTCTTGTACACTGGAAAAAACAACAATACAAGATAAAAATTAAATAACAAATAAAAATTATATATGTTGATTGGTTATATTTTTTTTTCTATTATTTACCACTAGTAACTTAAATTTTAATTTAATTTATACTTTATTGCACACGAATCGCCAAAAAGGACATTACATAACAAATAACATGTACAAAGGCGAGCTTATGTCTGTAAGAGATTTCTTCCAGCAAACCTTGGAAACTTTCAGCAAACTTTCTTCATATTTCATAAAAATGCGAAACTCTCAAAAAACTCAGAGTTGATGCCAACTCTTACTTTTCATTTAGTGTTTATTTATTTTGATTGAAATATCAGGAGCTTACACAATTTGATTAAATTAGCTCTTGACTCGGTCTAGGAATATCGCAGCCTCGAAGTTAATCAAAGTTATATAGTAAATACTATAAAATAACATCTATTCTCTTTAAAAAGCGCTACTAAAAACAAAAAAAAACGTAAAACAACTTTTTTATAAGTACATTATTTTTATTGCACTAACCCGTGCTAAGAACAATTTTAAAAACCTATTTAGAGGTTCAGTTGGGAGAGCGCTGGCACGTATAGCCAAAGGTCGCGGGTTCGAGAACTGTTTTTTTGTAAATACTAATTCTAATGTTTATCTTCATGGAGCATTTTAGGTAATCCTGTACTTGGATTACTTTCACGTTATGCGGATATAAGCTAGCTATCAAGTATTAATGGTCAGTAAATTTTACAGTCGGTTGGTCAGTAAGTAAAGGCCATTTTAAAAACCTATTTAGAGGCTAAAAACTCCACTCATGCCGGGATTCGAACCCGCGACCTCTGGCTATCCGTGCCAGCACTCTTCCAACTGAGCTAATGGGCGACTCACCGGCATCAGTGAAATTTCGGACCTCTGTACAACATTCTCTGTATTACGTACAGGCAGTGACATCTGGCTGAAGTAATTTGCATCACTTGCAGGTAACAAATATCCATCCATACTTACAAACTTTCGCCTTTATTATATTTGTAGGATGTATGTATGTATGTATGTATGTATGTATGTATGTATGTATGTATGTATGTATGTATGTATGTATGTATGTATGTATGTATGTATGTATGTATGTATGTATGTATGTATGTAGGCATGGTCAGCAAGCAACATACAGCAGAACAAACTAGTCAGTCGTAATAAGTATTAATAAACGGTCGAACTGATGGTGATTAACGCAATATTTAACTTTAAACTGCAGCAAAAGTGTTTATTTACTATTAACATGCTGATAATGATAACGTGACAAAGAACCGCAAATGTGAATCTTATTATCTGGATGATTAATATTGAATTCCTTTGTTAGCTGACTTAATGTGTGAAATTTTCCTTTAAAATTTAAGTTATAAGAAGTCGTAAAGCAGAGAATTTATTGGGAAGCCTTCGTTTGATTCGATTGATTTTGAGTTAAAGAACACAGTAGGTCATCGTCGTCTTCAACCCACCACTGCCCACTGTTGGGTATATAGGCCTTTTAAACCAGTCCTTTTAAGGCCATCGGAATGGACCTACTGATTAAAACAAACAACTAGTATTATGAGACTAACTCTGGAAACGAAAACAAAATATTAGCTGTTTCATAAATTTACTAGAGTATTGAAACTTATCTGCACGAGGCACTTGATGTTTTCTTGGCGGTGTCGTTGTTAATACATTGAAAATTTATTATTATGTTTTTTTATCAATACAATACACAGCAAAATATTACAAGAGCATAAAAACATATATCCACAAACGTTTCGTCCAAAGTAATAAAATAGTATATATATATATATATATATATATATATATATATATATATATATATACCGAAGCAACATGTCCAGATCAGAAAATATTATATGAAAATATATATATACGAGTATATTGTATACCTGTACCTCGAACTGAAATAAAAATAAAAGATAAATAAACTAATTTAAATTAAAATAAAAAAATAATATAAAACCCCCTAAATAAAAATTCTAAAAATTAAACTATATATACATATATTACCCGCGTGGACATACATATAAATCGCGAGAACAGACACTACAATTAACTGTCTAGCAAAGCGCCTCGAGACTTCCCATAACGCTTGCAGCGTCACCCCGCTGCACAGCGAGGGACATCCCCTGTATAAAAAATGCCCCTGAGAGGCCGGTCATCACTGTTGGTGATGGTGTAGTAGCAAGATATATTTGTTTTGATTGAAATGTGTTATCAGCTTTGAAATGTGCACAGCAGGAGGGTTAGGCCATACTCCAAGCTCGAGTTGGTGGAAATAACTCTATGTGTTTCATCGGACTTTTCTGCAACACGTTGTCATATTGTCACTTGACAGCCCATAAATATCGGCAACGTATGTCCTGCCCGTTATCTGCCGAGCGTACTCGTATACGATTCGATCATTTATTATTCGCAAATAATTTATTCCGCTAATTTAGCCATATGTTTACAGTTGATGTGCAAAAATTCATTTCCTGACTTGTTAGTTCAGCACCGAGCCAAGTGAAAATATAATAGGTAATAGAGTTAAAAAAATGGAAATTGAATGCTTTTTTACCCGACTGCGGCGAAGCCCAATTACCCTACTGCGGCGAAGCCCAAAAGGAGGGTAATGTGTTTAGTTCGTATGTACGTATGTAAGTATGTCCGATTCTATGTTCCCTCATAAATCCTTAACCAATGGTCAGATTTTGTTAAATAAGGTGTCATTCGTTTCGTCATCCTTGCGCGGATGTCATAGGCTATATCAAATCAGAATTATGCGATCAGAACCGTGACAAAAAATAAAATTCGTTAATAAGCTTCGTCAAAGTACAGCTGGGAGCCACTAGATGGCGCTGTTATATTTAGTTGCATTTATAACTTTATATAAAATGTTGCAGTCGGGACCCATTACTGTTTGTTTAAAATCCTCTAATGGGTCCCGACTGCTACATTTTATATAAAGTTATAAATGTAACAGTTTGAGCAAATAATGCTCCTTTGGTCCCTCAAGTTAAGCAACTCATCTCTTCTGATTTGACGTTAGCATTTTAAAATCTTGGTTTTCCCTTTCAGTTTATTTATCAATGCAGTCGGGTTCTTTTATTTTTTTAATATTTTTTTTTATTTATTACTGGTTCAGAATAACAGGAAGGCTTTTATCACACTGGTTGTACTAATCAGTGTGATAAAATAATGCAGGTACATGAAAGCAAATCTGCTCACAGACTGTGCAACTATAGCGTACATAGTAGAAATAAGTTTTATGTTTTTATACTAACATAGGTTAGATTATACTAACAAATTTATAGGTGTTTTACGCCTGAAATAAGGAAATAAATATAGTTTTGAACTAAAACTTTCGCACAACACATTGTAGACTTTTCCGATGTAACAACACCCGTAAGTAGATCCGGACTAAAAGTCTACAAATAAATAATATTATGGTTTATGTAACCCGTGACGTGGCGCCTCGGCATAAAGTTTAACGGTGCAAATCTCTTTACACCATTTTTTTTGTTTCTTTAATTCAGTCTATAATTTTCAAAAATTTAAAATTATGCCGCCCATTTTTGAGATTTCCCTCATTTTTATCATTACTAATTCACATTTTAAGTAGACCTGACTATTTTTACCTGTTTAAAAACCTATTTAGAGGCTAAAAAATTCACCCATGCCGGGATTCGAACCCGCAACCTCTGGCTATCCGTACCAGCGCTCTGCCAATTGAGCCAATGGGCGACTCACGGCATCAGTGAAATTTCGAACCTCTTTACAATATTTTCTGTATTACGTATATATTTTTACCTGCTTCTTCCGTTTTATCCAGTCGTGGAACGACTTCAACTTTTTGCTTTATTTATTTTTTATTATAAAAGTTTTACAACTCTACAAATAGATGGTGCCCATCTGAAACCATTCAGCCAAGTTTTGCAACCAGTTCTTCTACGGCTAGGACTTCGGCGGCCGTATTTAGTATTTAGCATTATATAACATTACAAGCGCTCGTGGCCTAATGGAACCGAGTGATTGGAACCAATCACCTGAGTTAAGCAGGCGCGGTTAGGCGCTGGGTGGGACCAAGTGACTACCGCTAGTGGCATTTTTCCGAGCACTTCCGTGTTTCGCAAGGCACGTAAAGCCGTTGGTACCGGCTGTCACGTAATGGCAGTCGTTAAGCCATATCGGATACCTTATAGGCTGCTTGATTTCTTCTGACAGTAAGGCCCGCTACTCTTTTACAACCCTCCACCAATCCGGACTTGGCCCCCGTGGTGGAGAATGACTTAACCTTAAGAGATCGAAAGAACCCCAGCAGTGGAGACATACAAAGGGTTCATATGATTATGTGACCCTAATGAAAATAAACATATAGCGAGTTTAAATTAAGAACATGTAATAATACGCTTCATCGTATAATGCGTCATAGGAAAAGACCCATTAACACACAATGGTCAGGAGTGCAGATTGAAACGTAAAAATTATATCACGCATCGCACATAAAATTGATTTCGGAATGAAATTGAATAATAAATTTCAACGAGACCACTCGTCGGATGCAAATTTGTTTGCTGGATTCTTTTCGACTCTTTTTTTTTGTGGAAAATATTTTCGTTTTATAAGTGTGATTGGGCCGAATGGAATAATTGCTTTCGATTCCTTTTTTGCAATTTAAAGTTGCGTCCCTTATTACGAAAATACAGCGATTCGTCATGACACGAAACTGTGGAACTGTGCATAAATTTTAGCAGCACTACAATGAACGGACTCAAAATTCAGATATAGTCTACTAGCTTTTAGTATATACCTCAACCATTATCGGATAGAATCGGTTATATCCTTCTTCTTCTTCAAGCTATATTATGTAGTCCACTGCTGGACATAGCCCTCCCCTAATGAGCGCCATAGCGCCCTGTCTTCAGCTTGCCGCATCCAGCATCTGCCGGCAGGTTTTCGCAGATCGTCATCCCACCTGGTCGGAGGGCGCCCTACACTACGTTTGCCGAGTCGCGGTCTTCACTCAAGAACACGCTTACTCTAACGATTGTCGGTTCTTCGCGTTTATTCGTGTAATAGAAATATCGGAACTAAAATTACACTTAACTTTACATAACTTTTCAAAATAGCGAAGAAAAGTTTTATACAGAGCAGGAAGCAGTATAACACTCGTGTGCTTTCGGCGAAAACCGAAGCCTACTCTCGATCCCGAGGTATATTCTAAAAGCTAACAGACTTTATATCTCCAATAACAAGTCTATTAGTAGCGGCATAGTGGAACAGCGGCTTCTCAATCGGGAGGGCGTGGGTTCAAATCCCGGCATGTACCGACTTTATTTTGTAAGTTACGTACATTTAAGAAGTTATAGTAGCAATACCACTCACTAACATAGAAGGAAAAACATCATGAGGAAACCTGAGTAGAACCCAAATTCAACATTGTGTACAAGGTTAGGTATTTACCTACCGCCTGATGTTATTTCGGTATTTTGGTAGTTGTTTCAATAATTGCAGTATAGATACTGAAGGTTTACCTGTTTTGTGTAAAAACTATAACACTTAATAGGTACTTAAGCTAACTTCAATATAATAATTACTTACATATTGGTACCAATTGCACCAATATAATAAATAATAGCACCAACCCAAATTCTTCACATGGACGTCGTTAAAGGCGACTAAGGGTCACAAACCGGGGGGTGGGCAGCAGCAGCAGTTTCACTTAGTATATTTCAGCAAGGCTGAAATATACTAAGTGAAACTGTATAGTTGTAAACTGACTACCATGCAAGAGGTCCCGGGTTCGATCCCTGGCTGGGGACAGAAAAAAACCCAGGTCTTGGATGTAGTACTGGTCTTTAAAAAAGATGATGAAATGACTGAGTGCAAGATAACGATTAGAGGCTAAAGAGTGGAACAAGTAAAAGAATTTGTTTATTTGGGGAGCCTGTTTACGAGGGTTGGAAAGTGTGAAGGTAATATAGAAAGAAGAGTAAAAGCGGGAAATTGTGTAAACGGTGCCTTGCACTCCATTGTGTGCAGCCGAAACATCTCCAAAAGAGCTAGATTGGATATTCATAATGGCGTGCTGGTCCCAACACTTACGTATGGTAGCGAGACTTGGGTGTGGCAAAAGAAGCAAGAAAGTAGAATTAATGCAGTTGAAATGAGGTCCTTGAGAAGTATGTTGTAGTGTTACTTTGAATGACAGGATACGCAATAGTCTGATTAGAGAACGTTGTGGACTGAAAGAGGATGTAGTCACTAGAATTTATTGCGAAAGGAATGTTGCGTTGGTGTGGACATGTGGAGAAGATAAAGGAAGAAAGATTGACGAAACAAATATATATTGCGAGTGTGAGTGGAAGGGCTGGTAAGGGATGTCCCAGACGGACTTACATCGACCAAATAGGGGATGTATTAGCAAAGGGAAAGATGAAAAGTATCCGGAACCGGCGTGCGTGCATGCAACGAGTTATGAACGTTGATGAAGCGAAGGTGATCTGTCAGGATCGTGGCAAGTGGCAGTCGCTGGTCTCTGCTTACCCCTCTGGGATACAGGCATGAGGTTATGTATGTATGTCTTGGATGTTTACATGTTTTTGTTGTTGTTTCTGGTTTCCACGACACAGGGTATCCTAGTGTGGGGCCAGAAGCAATGTATGTGCCTGTATGTAAATGTTAAAATGGAAAAAAAAAATTCTTTAGAATATCTATACAGTTTCACTCCGTATGACAAGTATAACCTTCGCATGAATAGTCGCCTTACTAATGGCTCTTGCCTTATCTAATTCTAAAAACCGAAGTTAGATAATCGGACGTCCAAGGCGCCTCAGTGACGTCTAATGGCGGCTAATTGTTTAGCGTCCTATCGGCCCGACGATCGGCTACGGACCTCGGATGTCGGATCTTGGATCTCGGATCTCAATGCTCGGCTGATGGAGAGATAAAGGCCCGCAGTGAGCGAGGAGTCGACCGAGCGAGCGAGCTTCGAACTAAAAGATGTATAGAGATTTTCGGCGGTCGAATAGTATGTGAAAAATGATCACGAATAGAAAAAAAATGTCTAAATTGATACTGATATTATATACTAGCTTTTGCCTGCGACTCCGTCCGCTTGGACTTAAGTAGCTACAAAATTTTGCAACCCCGTTTACTCCCTTAAAGGTTAAATTTAAAAAACGGCGAAAAACGTATTCAATCAATTGTGTTAAAGAGTATATATTTTAAGTTTCAAGAAAATTAGACACCATTCTTTATACCTCCATACAAATTTTGGCAACAACTTTGGCCCACTTAAGAATTGAATTTCAAAAATCCAGTCTTATTCCTTACCTACATTATATATCCTCTGTGCAAAATTTCAGCTTCATAGGTCCAACTGCTTGAGCTGGGCGTTGATGAGTGAGTCAGTCAGTCAGGACTTTGAATTTTATTTATATAGAAGATGACATGTGGACATGAAGAGAGGATGAAGGGAGGAAGATTGACGAAACAAATATTTATTGCGAATGTGAATGGAAGGGCTGGTAAGGGACGTCCCAGGCGGACTTACATCAACCACATAGGGAATGTATTAGCAAAGGGAAAGATAAAAAGTACCCGGAACCGGCGTGCGTGCATGTCGTGCGTGCCTCTCTGCGCCCATGCGGCTTAGGTGACCCGCCCAATTCCGCAGTTTTTTTTGTTTATGAGTTTTCTTTGACTTTAGCTCCATAATAATTAATATTAGTATTGGCAATCGATACTCTTAAACAGATACAGTTCTATAAACAAAGTATTCTTTCTATTTTTTTAACTAAAGCATAAAGCTAAGTGTACGTCTCTTGCACGAGACTTTTTCTGCCATATTTACCAGGCTCCAAAGTTTCATAAACACATAGTTTGTCAATAGAATGATATAAAAACGATATTTGTTGTTATTTATCTCAATTAGGTAGTCTTCAAAGCAATATCAGCAGAATAACCTTTTTTTTTTTTTTCTTCACCCAGGAGAAACCCCAATTACGAGTACCACCGGCTCGGGGGAGCACAGTGGTTATGTCGGACTCCCCGCCCTGAAAAGGGCGGTATACCGACTAAAACTCCTGGGGTGTTCCTCCGCACCGCAAAGGACGGGGCCACGGGGACGCTTGCGCACACTTCCGTGACCTCGTCTGCGGGCGCCCTTTCGGGCACTCCTTCGGCGGCGTCCCTGCCCCGCCCGCAGGAACAGGGCGAGGGAACGCCGCATCTCTTAGTTGGAGTGCATAGTGGCCGAGTGCAAAAGACCTCGGCCACCACACGCCCCAACGCGCCACCCCCTCCACCCCATCGCGACCGGGTCGATCAGATGAGGAGGGCGGCGCACCTCCTCGTTGAGGCGCATGGGGGCCAAGGCATCCAGGCCCCCACACGCCCCACACGCGAGGCCCGTCACGTCGCCCACCAGCGCTTCTCTGAAAGCAGAGAAGGCGGTGAGCGACCGCGCGGGCCCCCTCCGTGCCAGAAGGCACCCTCGGAACACGCAAGGGCGCCTTCCGGCCCGCCGTGATGGAGGCGGAGGGTCCCCCGACCCTCCGCGACCCGGCGGCCACTCTGGTCCGACTGGTACGAGGCGCGCGCGCTTCCGCGCAGCGGCGCCCCTCCCAGTCGGTCCTTCAATCGGTTGGTCGCCTGGGTCCCGCTCCACAAAGTGAAACAGGGCCCACGCGACCCCTCCCGCCAGATTATTCGCCATTAGCCAGTAAGATCCGACAAGAAAAAGTTACTGACTAACGCTCAGGGTGCACCGACCCCATCACTTGCCCCTCCATCTGGTTCATGGAATCAGATGGAACGGAAAGCGGAGGGGTACACGTGAAGGTTATCTGGCATCGCACCCCTCAGCAGAATAACCTTTTTTTTTTTTTTTTTCACCCAGGAGAAACCCCAATTACGGGTACCACTGGCTCGGGGGAGCACAGAGGTTATGTCGGACTCCCCGCCCTGAAAAGGGCGGTATACCGACTAAAACTCCTGGGGTGTTCCTCCGCACCGCAAAGGACGGGGGGGCCACGGGAACGCTTGCGCACACTTCCGCGACCCCGTCTGCGGGCGCCCTTTCGGACACTCCTTCGGCGGCGCTTCTGCCCCGTCGGTGCTCGACGACGGGGCTAGAAAACGCCGCATCTCTTCGTTGGAGCGCATAGGGGCCAAGTGCGTATGATCTTGGCCCCCATACGCCCCAACGCGCCGCCCCCTCCATCCCATCGCAACCCGGTCGATGAGACGGGGAGGGCGGCGCACCTCCTCGTTGAGGCGCGTGGGGGCCCAAGCGTCCCGGTCCCCACACGCCCCACACGTGAGGCCCGTCACGTCGCCCACCAGCACTTCTCTGAAAGCAGAGAAGGCGGTGAGCGACCGCGCGGGCCCCCTCCGTGCCAGAAGGCACCCTCGGAACACGCAAGGGCGCCTTCCGGCCCGCCATGATGGACGCGGAGAGTCCCCCGACCCTCCGCGTCCCGGCGGCCACTCTGGTCCGACTGGTACGAGGCGCGCGCGCTTCCGCGCAGCGGCGCCCCCCCCAGTCGGTCCTTCAATCGGTTAGTCGCCTGGGTCCCGCTCCACAAAGTGAAACAGGGCCCACGCGACCCCTCCCGCCAGATTTTTCGCCGCTGGCCAGCAAGATCCCATAAAGAGAAGTTACTGACCAGCGCCCAGGGTGCACCGGCCCTTGCCACTTACCCTTCCTACTGGTTCAAGATGAATCAGTAGGAACGGAAGCGGAAGGGCACACGGGAAGGTAATCTGGAATTCACCCAGGAGAAACCCCAATTACGGGTACCACCGGCTCGGGGGAGCACAGTGGTTATGTCGGACTCCCCGCCCTGAAAAGGGCGGTATACCGACTAAAACTCCTGGGGTGTTCCTCCGCACCGCAAAGGACGGGGCCACGGGAACGCTTGCGCACACTTCCGCGACCCCGTCTGCGGGCGCCCTTTCGGGCACTCCTTCGGCGGCGCTTCTGCCCCGTCGGTGCTCGACGACGGGGCTAGAAAACGCCGCATCTCTTCGTTGTAGCGCATAGGGGCCAAGTGCGTATGATCTTGGCCCCCATACGCCCCAACGCGCCGCCCCCTCCATCCCATCGCAACCCGGTCGATGAGACGGGGAGGGCGGCGCACCTCCTCGTTGAGGCGCGTGGGGGCCCAAGCGTCCCGGTCCCCACACGCCCCACACGTGAGGCCCGTCACGTCGCCCACCAGCACTTTTCTGAAAGCAGAGAAGGCGGTGAGCGACCGCGCGGGCCCCCTCCGTGCCAGAAGGCACCCTCGGAACACGCAAGGGCGCCTTCCGGCCCGCCGTGATGGACGCGGAGAGTCCCCCGACCCTCCGCGTCCCGGCGGCCACTCTGGTCCGACTGGTACGAGGCGCGCGCGCTTCCGCGCAGCGGCGCCCCCCCCAGTCGGTCCTTCATTCGGTTGGTCGCCTGGGTCCCGCTCCACAAAGTGAAACAGGGCCCACGCGACCCCTCCCGCCAGATTTTTCGCCGCAGATTTTCCCATAAAGAGAAGTTACTGACCAGCGCCCAGGGTGCACCGGCCCTTGCCACTTACCCTTCCTACTGGTTCAAGATGAATCAGTAGGAACGGAAGCGGAAGGGCACACGGGAAGGTAATCTGGCATCGCACCCCTCAGCAGAATAACCTAACCTAACTTAACCTAACCTATACTCAGTGGCTGAGAGCCGAATCCAAGACTCCGGTCGTAGGGCATACTTACATACATACATTTTTACTTTTATTTATATAATTATGGTTTTTGCAAAGAGCGGTGGTAGCGGAGCGGTGTAGAACGCCGGCTTCTCAATCGGGAGGTCGTGGGTTCGAACCCCGGCATGTACCAATGACTTTGTTTTCTAAGTTATGTACATTTGTGAAATTATAGTAGCAATACTACTCGCTGACGGTGAAGGAAAAAATCGTAAGGAAACCCTAGTGTCTGAGGTGTTAGCGTACCTCAGCGCTTGCTACGTACAATGGCCCAACTATGAGGCTAAGTGCGGAAATCTCAGGTCTAACTAACTATGGTTTTTGCAACTTAAAAGGAGCGTCTCGCGCTCTCCGATCTTCGTCGCAAAAGATACATTTTTAATTTGAGTCAGTTATAGGTACGAATAACCGACTCCACCAATCAAGGGCCTATACCTTCCTCTGGGAAGAGACCCGTGCCCCTCGGTGGGGACGTAGTGGGTTGACGATGATGATAATACGAATAACATTGCATAACATATTTTTATAAAGCAGCTAAGATTATTTTTTTATTTTCTGTCCACAAATTGAATTAAGTATTTTTAAAACCTAATTAGAGGCACGGTTAGCTAGAGGTCGCGGGTTCGAGTCCCGGCATGGGTGGAATTTTTAGCCTCTAAGTAGGTTTTATAAGATACGAATACTAAAATGACTGCCTTAAGTTGTGTAAAAACTTACCCTTTACAAACCAGTATTGCCCTTACGCTAGGCTAGTAAATATGCGGTTAAATTTTATTAGCATCAACGTACGAGCTGATTTGTGGTTGCCCATTAGCATTTTGAATGCGATAGCATTAGGTATTGACTATCTATTCCTTTTTAATTGATAATTCAGATGAATTTATTTGTTAAATGCTACTGAGAACGGTAGGTTTTAAGTGAAGGACTTCATTAATTCCGAAGATTTTTATAAACCTATTTAGAGGCTATAAATTCCACTCATGCCGGGATTCGAACCCACGACCTCTGGCTATCCGTGCCAGCGCTCTTTCAATGAGCTAATGGGCGACCCACCGGCATCAGTGAAATTTCGAACCTCTTTACACTACTTTTTAAAATTATCCTTAGCACGGGTTAGTGCATTAAAAATAAAAATAATATAATCATTCAGAACATATTCATTAATTTATTACATTCGATATCAACCCATGTATGTAGCATGTAGCGGTAACGCATCTGCCTACCATGCAATAGGTCCCGGGTTCAAATCCCGGCTGGAAACAAAAAAAACCCCAGGTCTTGGAGGTTTACATGTTAGTGATGTCGTTGATTCTGGTTCTCACGACACAGGGTATCCTAGTGTGGGGCCAGAAGCAATGTATGTGCCTGTATGTAAATGTAATGTTATGTTATGTCCCCACTGCTGGGGCTCGGGTCTCTTCCTGAATCGCAGTAAAGTTAGGCCATACTCCAACACGATGGCCAAGTTCGATTGGTGAAGGATTGTAAGACAGTGGCGGGCCTTACTGTCTGAAGTTATCAAGCCGCCCATAAGGCCTCTGTCGTGGCTTAACGACTGCCATTATATGATAGCTGGCACCAACGGCTTGATGTAACTTGCGAAGCACGGAAGCGCTCCGAAAAACGCCACTAGCGGTAGACACAGGGCGGTTACCCATCCTGCACCTGACCGTGCCTGTTGTTGCTTAACTCAAGTGATTGCTTCCAAACACTCAGTTCGACTTGGCCGCGAGCGCTTGTCCTATTTATTACATAAGTTATAATTCACTCTTTTCTCTTCTATGAAACCTTTGTCGTACACTTAGTAGATATTGGCTTACAAAAGTTTGACCACTGAGCTCATCACTAGTCACTACTAAAACCAAATATGATACCAAACATTCTAAACATATTTTTCACTTCCTATGCTCACTTTTTTAATGGAGACTACCAAAATAATTTGACAGGATTTTTTCCCAATAGAACGTTTTCTACATATTATGTAATCATGGTGGTAATTTCTTTTCTGGTTGTCCAATAAAGTGTTCTCTATTTATTTAAATAATAGCAAAAATATGTCTGAAATGCCCGATATTAAGTGACCTAGGAAAGGCTTTCAAGGAACACATTCATTTTTGTCATAAGATTTTACACAATTATAAAAATTATATATATACCTACATGTGAGATGCTTGCTAGACGTACCTAAAAGCAGTCTTTTACACCTGATTGGTGAGCATTGATGCATCGTATGACGCATGAAATATTTGATGTTTTTAAAGGAGGTCGCGAAAATCCTAGCATGTTTGACTATTGATTTTAACAAGGTGTGTTACCAGCTTAGAAAACGGCTGCTATTTCAAAGAAGCTATGACAAATACATGTCCCTATACTCATTTAAAAAAAAAACAGCCAAGTGCGAGTCGGACTCGCGCACGAAGTGTTCCGTACCATTTACTTTATACTTTTCTTTATACTTCATTATACTATTTATTTTTATTTTTAATGCACTAACCCGTGCTAAGGAACAAATTTAAAAACCTATTTAGAGGCTAAAAATTTCACCCATGCCGGGATTTTCGCGCTCTACCAATTGAGCTCAATTGGTAGAGCGCTGGCACGGATAGCCAGAGGTTGCGGGTTCGAATCCCGGCATGGCTGAAATTTTTAGCCTCTAAATAGGTTTTTAAATTTATACTTCATTACAAAATAAAAAGTTTACATAGCGAACTTATTTTATTACCATTATTATTTTATAAATTTATGTTTGAAGTAAATTTGTCTTTAAAAGTAGTATTCACCGGCATTGGGCAATGTATAATTTACATTGTCCAATGAAAATTATACATTGGACAATTATGTTTTAAGGATAAACTAGATTAAATTAATAACTAAACTAAAATGTAATTAATATAAAGTAATAAAAATAAATAACTATAATTTTATATTAACAAATATATAACCTGTTGATAATCCACTGATTTGAATTCTAATTAAACGCACTAAGTCACTGTTAGATTTTAAATACTAACCATATGAGTAGACTAGGTTCTATATTCATTGCTACTAACAAAATACTGGACCTCCTCGTCTGTAAATAAAAGAAAAAAATAATATGTATAAATAAATAGCCTGGTGACAGACGGACAGTGAAGTCTTAGCAATGGGGTCCCGTTTTTACCCTTTAAGTACGGAACCCTAAAAATGGACAAACATAACCTCCTTTTAGCACCAATTACTGCACGCCACGTAAAAGCGGCCAACGTTCACCAATTTGTTGTAATACGTTAATAGGCCTACTCGCAAATTAGACTTTGTGTTAGCGCCCCATGTAATACCCGCAGGCTAACTGCCAAATGATATATGGATGTAAATTGCGGAAATTGCCCCTAATAATGAACAGTTAGGTATGTGTCTCTTTCCTGAATTTATCTCTTTCCTGCTTGAGTTACCTCTTAAATATGACAAGAAGTAAAAATGTCGAAACTTTGTTCATAAACAGAAGTTTCGTTATGTTGCTTGAAAGCTATATTATATACTATCTGTAAAAATATTTTCGGGCCTCAATCGCGCAGTAATTTATTGCTATTTTACCTCTAGTCTGCAACCTCATCAGCCGAAGATGCGAACGGGTGCCAGCCATCAGTCTTCTCGTGACCACGATGACTGTAACGTCATCGAAACGTCGAGGTAATAGCAATAAATGACTACGCGAAACCCTTAATCGGCCATAGGACAATTATTTCCCACCACAAATGTGACCACTAACCAATTTTTTATTATTTTTCTATTGGTGGCAAACTTAAATAAATTGAACGCATCTTTAGATCGATACTTTTCTTATGTATTTTATGGCAACACTTATTCCTTAACGTCATCGCTGCATGTCAATCGGTATTCAAAAACAACCGTTAATTTTTCACGTACATATGCTTCCCGAATTTGAGTCTATTTTTGGTACTACATCAAGAAAAAATCCTGTAAGTATTTAATGGTTTTTGGTTGTTTTTGCTAGATATGTGTTGGTTTGTATGGTAATGAAAACAATGTGTGTAAGTTGTTGCATTACTATTTTTTTCTTATTCAAAAAAAGTGGGAAACTATTTCCCTGTGGCCGTTTATGAAAGTATTTAAGTGGGAATATATTTCCCTATAACTGTTTAGGACAACTAATAAATATTAATATATAAAAAAAGTTTGTCTGTTTTTTCTATATTACAGTCAATGGTGCCACCTAAAAAGAAGAAAAAAGTTGAGGATAAGTAGTTAAAAACAATTGTTGACAATTTGTCGGACCTGTCACAGTTAATACTCCAGAAAACACCAATCAATATCTCTTAAAAATAAAAAAGGTGAAAATTTCGGCGTACCAAACGAGATACGCCTCAGGAATGTACGTCTGCATATGCCTATTAAAGAGAGCACATACAAAAGGTGTTGCATTTGTAGTTCGAAACAAACACGGACAAACATCAAATGCGCTGGCACGGATAACCAGAGGTCGCGGGTTCAAATCCCGGCATGGGTGGAATTTTTAGCCTCTAAATAGGGTACTTAAGATTTACCTCCGGACTTTTAATTTTATTCTCCCATCGTGAAAAAAAACCACTTCCCAACATTCAATAATTTTGATTTTGTGTTTTTATTTAATTTTAAGAAAACAATATTCTAACATAAAACAATTTACTTGATTGGAGCCATGGCCGATTAAGCCCCGAAAACCTTCTAACAATATTATTTTGCCACATTAAATCAAATACGACGCATTCTCGGACCAAACATACACAAACGAATTCGACAATTTTGGAGGAGATCCATAGCAAACCCTGTGACACGAGATTTTTATACATTAGAAGAGGATTATCATTTCGAGTCCTCAAAGAAAACAGAAAAAGTGTCACAATTGAAAAGCACGTCTCGCTTAAACGGCCGTCGTGAGCTACATTAAGAGTCTCTAAACGTTTTTATCTGATCTCAGCAACAATGGACTTGGTAACGAGTTGCCTATTTGTTTGTCTTCCCGTAATGGGTCGGCTAAGTTGCGTAAATCTAAGGGGGAGCGCAGACTTGGCAGCTGAGGTAACTTGTAACTAATCACTTGCGATCAGTTGCACAGGCTGGACGGAATACTCTTACAAGCGCACAGCTCCGTTTTGTCATAAAGACACTACAGACACTATAAGTACTAAATGAAGAGTTCTTTTTTTTATTTTGTCCATTAAAAGTGTTTTTTTATGTACAGATACTCGTATGATATGCATTGAATGTTGTTTTGCGCTAAGCGATTAGTGTCACTATTCTTACATCTCTTAATTAATGGAATAAAAGCTTAACTTGTTTTATAATACATTTTTAATAAACATCAAATATATTGATCTTAATTATACTATTTTTATTTTTAATGCACAAACCCGTGCATAGGACAATTTTAAAAACCTATTTATTATCTTTACGTAATACAGAGAATAGTGTAAAGAGGTTCGAAATTTCACTGATGCCGGTGAGTCGCCCATTAGCTCAGTTGGATAGAGCGCTGGCACGGATAGCCAGAGGTCGCGGGTTCGAATCCCAGCATGGGTGGAATTTTTAGCCTCTAAATAGGTTTTTAATATTGATCTTAGTTAGATATTTAGTAGAAATCGATTTAAGTCCCATCCTATGTTCTAGACTGTAGTTTCTCTAAAATTATTATCACTGATACCTATTTCCTTTTTTTTTATATGTTTACACCCCAAAGCGCCTTCATCTAACATCTAAAGAGACACTACGAATGTATAAAAGTTAATATGTTTTCAACGTTTTTGAGATCTATGTTCACATTATATAAAAGAAGTTAAATGCAATAAACCTTAGCAAAGTTAGCTTCAGAAACTATACTAGAGTCTACGTTCACCATTAAAGAAGTGATGTTAAGTTATCATGTTTGTACGAGGCCTATTTTGGTCGGCAAGCTGCTCTAATGTGACAGTTATTACGATTTCATAAAGTGTTATCTTAAGCTTGGTCGCACTATACACAAAATATAAATTAACTGCGGTAGAACATTCGACTACCATAACGTTCGTCGAAAGTTGCAAGCATACAAGCAAACAAACAAACAAACACACACACACACACCCTCACATATTTGGCGAGCACATGTCAGCTCTGCGCGCGCACTACAAACTCCAACATTCCTGCATCGCGCAATCAAAGTGTTTCAATGATATACTTGTACCATAAATATAACGTCCGACTAACAATAGTTGGACCGTCCTAAGGCATACGATCTGCCTGGCGGGAAATTTCCCTTTATAGTGGAAGAGCACGATCACCCGCTCTTCACTATACACACACACACACACACACTCCTTCACTCAGTGGCTAACCGCGATTCCAAGACCTAGTCGTAGGGCTGAGTATAAATATGAGTACCCACTATTGTATTTTTTGTTCATTTTGTTTATTTCTCCGTCGGTCGTAATTTGAGCTGACTTAGTGTCTAGAGTATGTTTCATACTTTGCTGTACTAGTTTTTGGGAGGCCTAGCATCCTAAGATCCAGATCATTGATCTAGTTTGGGACCCAGTCTGTCCACAAATCGCTTTTATTCCACCATATTGCACCAGTGATATTTAACATAACATAACATTTACTTACGAGTATAAGCACATACATTACTTCTGGCCCCACACTAGCATACCCTGTGTCATGGGAATCAGAAACAACGACATAACAAACATGTAAACATCAAAGACCTTGCTTTTTTCCCAGCCGGGATTCGAACCCGGGACCTCTTGCGTGGTAGGCAGACGCGCTACCGCTACGCCACAGAGGTCGTCGTTTCATACTAATTTGTTGATGGAGAAATAAACATTATTTGTATTAATAACTGCATACTATGGGTTCGTGCATGGGTACATGAAAGGAGCCTCCCCTACCGATGCCCTTACTGAGCCCGTACGTTAAGCGCACCCTTGGCAACTATCAGCAAGTTTTTAATGCTGATTGGCAAATCCTTTCACTACGATGGCTTGTCATCGATACACCAAAAGCAGACCATAGGTACGTTCTTCTTCTTTCGTGTCGAAAGCGTCGACTCCTCCTCAGACATACGATACGATGTCAACCCTTGCATATACCCACTGCCGGGGCACGGGTCTCTTCCTGCGTCGCAGGAAGGTTAGGCTATACTCTACCACGAGGGCCAAGTCCGGATTGGTGGATGCTTGCAAGACTAGCAGCTGGTCTTACCTGTCAGAAGTTTTCAAGCCGCCCTAAGGCCTCTGACTTGGCCTAACAACTGCCATCAATCAACGGCAGCCGGCACCAACTGCTTAATGTGCCTTGCATACCACGGAACTGCTCGGAAAAATGTCACTAGCGTATAGACGGTCATCCATCCATGCACTGAACGCGGCCTATGTTGGTTTACCTTTGTGATCGTTTAAAGTCAGGGGGCTACAAGCGAATCGCGTTTTTATCGTCGTCAAATTAATAGACTTACTCCACTCTTAAATAGCTAAGTTACAACATAACTAAAATAACTTTCTGCGGAGATGGTCCGCAGGAAACTAAAAGTCATTAAAATTATCGCGAAACTTTAAAGTTATGTATGTACATAGACGATTGTTCCTGGGCGGGGCTTGTTCTGCTATGATCAAAATTATAAGACGTCCCTGTTTTTTATATTCCGACTTCAAAACCTCTCCGAGAAATTCAGCAAAATTTAGCTCCAGAATGTCAGCTTTTTGAGGTTTCTTTCCTCCTAACCTAACCGAAAGGATTTGATGGCTTAGTTCTTATCAATAAAAATTAAATAAAAATGTTTGTTGAACGTCATAGCATGTAAGCAGCCTTCTAATCCATTTCGTAATGGAGAAAAATCAACAGATATTTATTTTGTAAACAGAGTAATTATAATCTAAATTCACTTCAGGTTAGTCACTTAATTTAATCATTTCTTTCTTAAGTCTAATTTTCTAATTGCTAAGCTTGTGCTGTAAATTATTTTCCAAAGGCGAGTGAGGAGAAGACTGCGATCCTGAATACAACTCGCCGCCTCTCTTGCTCAGCAAGTTCTCTGGAGATACAGTTTGACCCACTTCGAGTGCCTCCCTTTGCGTCTGCTTTGTACGACTAGCATGCGATAGGATACAGTCTCCCTTAGAATGGTTAGAGTGGTACAATTTGAGGCGGTGATTTCGTTGTTTTGATAAAGTAGGAGCCAATACTAAAACCTAGTGCAACGAAAATAAGTCGCCTCGGTGAGAGCTATAACTCTGGGGCTAAGTGACGTGTGCAATTTATGTATATATGGTTGAGTAGAACAAAGTAACCATTACTCAGATGCCTTTAATTTACGCCACTAGATGGTGCCAGTGCTGCGTAACACATAGCGTAGTTTCAGCAAAAAATTAACGCTTACTTACAGACGTCTTTACGTTAAGCAAACGGACGTGTTCCTGACACAGCCCCGCGCGCTTCTGTATACGATAACTCTGTAATTACGAGTATTTTACATCTCTTAAACTAATATATTCTATTTTTCTAAGTCATACCTTTGTGCATACAGCTAACGTCTAACGTATTCCTAGAAAGTTATTTAAAATAATAAAATCTAAGGATCATAGATAGATAGAGAACACATTATTGCACAACCGAAAAAAAAAACAAACCTGATTGTACGCACCAAATCCTAAACGATTCCAACGTCAACTATCGCAAACGTCAGGATTCCTACAGTATTTTCTGCGCATGATTAGGCCTCAGAGCAAGATGCCACGCGTGTATCGTACCACTGGAACTAGCGCATGCTAGCCATACCGCAGAGCTTGTTCTTTTCACCTCACATTTTCTTCCATTTACCTACACTGCATGGACATACCACAGAGATTCTTGAGATTCCTTAGTGCCGAATGAACTGCAATTTTCTTCAATATGGATGTAACTCATATAGGATCGCTGGCTACCTATAGCACAGGGAATCCTAGTTTGAGAGCCAGTAACCATAATTGTGACCCTGTTTTACAATAAAGATTTTTCATTTCATTTCATCGCATTTTTAGGGTAGCCATTGTTGCCGTAGTCGACAAGGAACCCTTATACTTTCGTGACCGTCCGCTCGTCTGTCTGTCTGTCTGTCCGCAGCCTAGATCAGACACGGTTAATGCGAAATAGCTGACATTTGCCCTAAATATACATATTAACCACTCCGACAAAACAGAACAAGTTAAAGCTACCTGTACGTAATACAGAGAATATTCTGCTTTTTTGGCTATCCGTGCCAGCGCTCTACCAATTGAGCCAATGGGCGACTCACCGGCATCAGTGAAATTTCGAACCTCTTTACACTATTCTCTGTATTATGTACAGGCAGCGATATCTGGCTTAAGCAAATTTCATCACTTACAGCCACGACTACCTACTTTGCAGTTAGGTTTTACATCGGAACGATATCACTGTACCCACATGATTATACTATACACTAACCCGTGCTAAGGACAAATTTAAAAACCTATTTAAAGGCTAAAAATTTCACCCATGCCAGAATTCGAACCCGCAACCTCTGGCTATCCGTGCCAGCGCTCTACCAATTGAGCTGCCTGTACGTAATACAGAGAATAGTGTAAAGAGGTTCGAAATTTCACTGATGCCGGTGAGTCGCCCATTGGCTCAATTGGTAGACCGCTGGCATTGATAGCCAGAGGTTGCGGGTTCGAATCCCGGCATGGGTGAAATTTTAAGCCCTAAATAGGTTTTTAAATACGTTTTTATAGTTAAAAAAGAAAAATTTCGAAATAAAATTGTTGATGATGAAATTTTAGTTCTGTGAAGGTGTGAAACTGCAAATTGCGCGAGGCCCAACACTCACTTTGCTTTTGTTTTACATATCAAGCAATTTATGCGTGGGTGAATTAGATAAAATTCGGTAGATCGATCGACCGGGCTCTAGATTTGGTGATCGTCATTGGCCTTTGGTCGTCGTCATCGAAGGCGGACTTATTATAATTTATTCTCTTTTAATCATCATCATCGTCATAATCGTAAAGAATTTACATTCTGTTAGCTGAATGTCAAAGTACAATGTAACATGAAAGTGAAAGCCGCCGCCTTCGGGCCGTAATGTAGTGGAGAAAAAGGCGGCGGGACAAAAAAACTCCACTCTGACCATCTTTTCTCAAGTCCTCTTAAATCTAATACATTAGATACCACCTTCTCTTTCAGTCACTGCCCACCGCTTTGCAAGTTTCGCCTCTCCACCGTGGTTTTTTTTCATAATGAATGGGCTTACTCTTGTTCTCTATCTCGTCCGTGAGCTGAGAGAATCTGTGTGATACTTTGATTCCACACATATTCTGCTCTGTGGGCGTTCATGTTTCGTTAACGTACCCTATCCAGAAACTAAAGCAGTGAGTGAAAATCAATTTCTGTGGCGGACTCTCAGAGTACAGCGCACGACTGGTAAAATGCACATAATGTTAGTGCTCCAAATACGTATTTGGAGCACGTTTTCAGTTGGGTTGCAAGTTTGAGTTACTTCGAAGTAGAAACTGTGTGTAGTGTACTTTATTATGTTGAAGAGAGCATATTGTAAATAGATAGATAGAGAACACTTTATTGTACATAAAAAAGAAAATAACACAGATATTTCTTCATATTAGCTAAAAGTGATCTCTTCCAAACAACCTTTGAAATGAAATGAAATCATGGTGACGCGAGCTCCGTCTCTGCTCACCATGATTAAGCTCTGCGAATCGGAGCGAAACCTGGTCGGACTTTTCCGATATAACAACACCCGTAAGTAAATCCGGACTAAAAGTCTACAATGTGTTGTTCTTACGAAAGATTTAGTTCAAAAATTTACATAATTATCTTAAGGCATAGAACTCATGCATTGTACAGGCCTTAATTCCAGACATTATTGTCATCTAAATAATCCTTTATGCTATAGTAGCCCTTTTGGCACAAAGTGTACTTTACACATTTTAGCGTACTTTGGACGGACTCGAGCAATACATTGGAGAAAGAAGCAGATGTACAAACAAATCAAATTACTTCAGATAGATACTTGTTACAGACGTACAGATACTTAAGAATCTAAGTAGACTTAAGGCCGGTTTCTGAATTGGGAATTCCACTAAGTAAATACTTAAGTAACCTCACTAATTTAACTAAGTTAACTATTTACTTAGCGAATTTTTCAACTCCGAAATTAACCCTTATAAAACAAAAATGCACTTAAGCGTCTTCAATTAGACCTATTAATATCATAATAGAAATTCTTTGCCTCTAACACGAGGCATCCTCAGGCTCCCAAGTGCAAGACTTAATAATAACTTCTACAAAACACTATCACATGTCTCAAACTAGGATACCCTTTGCTATGGTAACTGTGCAAGGATACAACAAACATGGATATTGGACATACATCCAGACTGAGGCCATTTGTACCTAATTATGAAGTACGGCGGCTTCCAGTGGTAATCTAACCTTCGGCATCCATTTGGTGATGGTAACCGATGATGTAACATCAATGCATCGTTATCAACCCTTGTATGTCCCCACTGCTGGGGCACGGGTCTCTTCCTGCATCGCAGGAAGGTTAAACCATACTCCACCACGGGGGCCAAGTCCGGGTTGGTGGAGGATTGTGAGACAGAGGCGGACCTTACTGTCAGACGTTATCAAGCCGCCCATAAGACCTCTGACATGGCCTAAAGACTGCCATTATATGAGAGCCGGCACCAACGGCTTAACGTGCCTTGAGAAGCACGGAAGCGCTCGGAAAAATGCCACTAGCGGTAGTCACGGGACGCTCACCCATCCTGTACCTGACCGCGCCTGTAGGTGCTTAAGCATGTAATTGATTCCAATCACTCGGTTCGCCTCAATCACACCAATGCATACTAACTCCTAAGTACAATGTATTAAGCATATGCCGTCGTTAGAAACACAATTCTACGATATACAGCTGATGTTACGTTGAGCCTTTGTGGTTTGCTGATGGTGACCCACAGTCCTGCGTATAGCAGCCACGTCCAGGAAATTTTATACTGAAATTTGCTTGTTACATTAACATTTGCGTACTTTAATTCAGATTTTGACAGAAGTTTTACAGAACTTTTACATGAAGTACGTAATGCTACGTAGCTGCCGAAGACAACAATTTTTAGAAGCTTTTGATTTGATTGGCGGACTATTGACATCTCGTGACGCTGTCGATGTGTGGTCGCCTGTAGTCGAGCTTCGTCAGGGTCCTGTTGACGCACTGGTTTAGATGTGTAGACACAAGTAATGATTCAGAAAACGATGAAAATTGAGTTTGAATAACAATAAGAATAAAATTTATTAAAAAAAAAAGTTATATACTGACATAATATAGATGTTCGCGCGAGAATCGATCGCGCGACGTTATCATGAATCTGTGGTCACTCATTGTTCCTTATTCTGGTCGCCCCGGTGCCGTCGCTCGTGCCGCTCGCTCGCTGTTGATTATCCGGCCATCTGCATACACATTCGCAGTGTGACATACGCGCGTGATGGGTGCTCAAATTCTCGTGAAGTGATGGACATTTTGGTGACCGGGAAGCTTTGTCAGCTCAAAGAACAATATATTGACAATATTAGACGATAAATGAACAGTGCAGGAGTGTTCTCCGTGCGCTGGACGCATCGGCTCATCCATCACCGCTCATCATCTGCCCAACAGCTGAAGCGAGCCGTCATCCACCATCGCCAAGTGGGTCCATTCACTTCGCCTCCCATTCCGCTCTCTCAACCAGCCCATCGTGAGGTGGACCTGGCCGACACTGGCTAACTACCATTTTTGGTCTTCGAGCCGTTAATTGAACCGGCTACCCATCATACAGTCCACTAGTTATACTAGATTATAGTTACAAAAGTGGAAAATTACTGCTTATTTTATAACTGGTTACAAAACAGCGAAAATAAATTCTTCTTTGGTAACTGGTTACAAAACCATGGTTACCAAAGTGGAAGAAGCCGATTTCAGTTTACAAATATAACGAATTGGCCACCGTTGCCGAACTAGGTTAGAACCTGTATTTCAGCAAGCAGCGCCTTCCCCACTGATTACAATCATAACATTAAAAATGCAGTTATATAAATTACTTTAATTTCATTATAATTTAGTTGATATTTTTTATTTAGTTTATATATTTTTTTAATTTAGTTTATAATTTACTTTAATATAATTTAGTTAGTAACTTTGAAATTCTATGGTATCTAAAGAGAAGAGAAATTCGAGCAAGCCTTATATTATGCCCCCACTCTTGGGGCACGGGTATCTTCCTGCATCGCAGGAAGGTTAGGCCATACTCTACCACGGGGGCCAGGTCCGGGTTGATGGAAGATTGTAAGACAGTGGCGGGCCTTACTGTCAGACCTCCGACATAGCTTAACGACTGCCAAAAGAATTTTATAAAATAAAAATAATTGTTAGTGTTGTTGTTGTTAGTGAAAATATTCCCCCGCGCTAATTCGTGGTCATCTTTTTCTTTATGTGCCATCTCCTATTGGTCGTTGGCAACCTGTTCAGATTTTTTATCTTTTCTGCTATTGATCGATGAAGCGAGGATGATCTGTCAGGATCGTGGCCGGCGGCAGTCCCTGGTCTCTGCCTACCCCTCTGGGTAGGCGCGAGTTTATGTTATTTTATGTGATAAAAACTGTTTTTAAAGGGATTTTACTCGTTTATTTTACATTTTTACAATTTTCCAACGTTTCGGCACTTATTCAGGTGCCGTGGTCTCGGATGACTGAGGTGACAGGCGTCTTTTGAAAGCATTAACAGTTAGTTTACTACCCTCGGCAAAAATGACAAAAATGAGGTTACGTTCCAAAATAGGCAAACCAATTATTTTATATTAAAGTTAACAATAATGATTATTGGTAATTGAAGTTAAAATTAAATTTATAAACCAATTGTTTTACATGAACTCAAAAATATTAATTAACTAGCTTTTGCCTGCGACTCTGTCCGCGTGATTTTTTTTGCAACCCCGTACACTCCCTTAAGGGTTAAATTTAGAAAAACGGTGAAACACGTATTCAATTAATTGTGCTGAAGAGTATTTATTTTAAGTTTCCAGAAAATTAGACAACATTCTTTGTACGTCCCATACAAATTATGGCAACCCTTTTCGCCCCCTTAGAGCTTTAATTAAAAAAAATCCAGTCTTATTCCTTGCCTGCATTCTATATGGACCGTCTGTGCAAAATTTCAGCTTCCTAGGTCCAACGGCTTGGGCTGAGCGTTGATGAGCGAGTCAGTCAGTCAGACAGGACTTTGAATTTTATATAACATAACATTTTTCATACTGGCACATACATTGCTTCTGGCCCCACACTAGGAAACCCTGAGTCGTGGAAACCCGAAACAACGACATCACAAACATGTAAACATCCAAGATCTGGACTTTTTTTTTTGTTTCCAGCCGGGATTCGAACCCGGGACCTCTTGCATGGCAGGTAGACGCGCTACCGCTACGCCACAGAGGTCGTCATATATCTATATATATAGATAGATTACTTTATATGTCTAAGGTGGACCTTCTCTAGTGCACATTCCGCGACAGTAACATCCTAACTCAAACTTTGCGCTCAAAACTGTTTTTGACAAGGAAACAAAAACTTCCCGCAGCAAATCTCGCTGCGGATGTTTGAAATATTCCGCGTTTTATTGTCTTTTCTTGAGTTGCACAGTTTGTTTACAACTAGTTCGTGAGTTGTGCCTTTTTCGGTGTCTTGCGCAGTGTGACACCGAGTTTTAAGCGTTTCACTCGAGACTCGCACTTATTTCTCAGGCAGTAAAAGCTTTTTGTCACTGGCATGCCGCTAAAGGTTCAGTAAAGTGGTGCAGTTGGTAAGTAAACGCCATTAGCAGGTGTGAAGTCTACTTTCTTTTGACGCTCTGTGATATCTCTTTTTGTTGGACTGTTCCGCTTGGCTGGGTCATTTTTGATATCATTATTTATTATTGTATGCGGTGGTAGCGGAACAGTGGAACGTCGCTTTACTCATTTTGGAGGTCGTGGGTTCATACCTCGGCATGTACCGATGACTTTCTTATCTAAGTTAAGATGTTTTCCTTCACAGTTAGCGAGGCAGAGAACCGGTATTGCTTCTATAACTTGACAAATATAACGTAGAATATTAAGTTTTTTTCTTAAATTAGTACATTAATTAATGCACTCGGCATTCGAACCTTCTTCATCTTCTTCATGCTATATTATGTAGTCCACTGCTGGACATAGACAAAGACATTTGAACCTACGACCTCCCAATTGAAAACCCGGCGTTCTACCGCTGTGAACTTGTAGTACAAATAGTATCTGTAGTTCACTTTCCGTCGTAAGGTTGTCTGCCAATAAGTTTGTAAAACGTGATTGTTACGTATATAATTAATTATGTATTTATATATGTTCATACATGTATATGTATATTTAAATGCATAATTTAAATGCCCTCTCCTGCCCCTACCGTTAGTATATTGCATTGCCCACCCAGCCATTATACACCAACCATACGTTGACTAGAAGAAAATGCTACTTGGTATTAAGTACGCCTTTGTATATATATATATATATTGTGCAATAATTTTATTAATAACAATAATATCTCCTTCTGAGAGAAAGCCTGTGCCGCGCTGTGGAACGTAAATTCGACTTAAGCTTATCTTAAGAGCCAAGCATGATACAAGCACTTACGCGGCCAATAACAGTATAAGCATAAACCGATCAGTTAAGGCGCAGTTACATGGTTCAATATAATCACATTTAGAACGGGGCCTGAGGGCATTCGCGCTTTGAACTCGTCGGCGCGTTTGATGTCTCACAAGTGCCGGTTCTTTCCCAACCAAGGCACTTTAGATGGACACCGACGGATCGTAACAAGTGGCAGAGCCTGGAATCTAGTCCTGTCTAGGATAACGGTGTGAGTTGAGAAATGTATGTGTAGGGACTTTTTGTGGGAATAAAATGGGAAATATACAGGATTGCACATAAAACAATGTGCAGTTATGTACTGAGCATTGAGAAACCGACATTTCCGAACTAAAACTCGTCTAAACACGACACATGATTACTTCATATACGGATTCACTAGTGATTCAAAATTATTATAAGTGGATAATTCCACCAACCCGGACTTGGCATCCACACAATTCTTATTGTGTAGAATTGATAAGTGAATGCTTCTTAATATGTGAAAGATGTAAAGATGACTGGATGTTGGTTACTCAATCACAAAATAACGGCTGAAGGGATTAACGTAAAACTTAGCGTAAAGATAGACAAAAATCTAAATTGATCTGAGACCATGCAAGAGGTCTCGGGTTCGAATCTCGCCTGAGGACAAAAAAACCTCAGGTCTTGGATGTTTACATGTTCGTGATGTCGTTGTTTCTGGTTCCCACGACACATGGTATCCTAGTGTGGGGTCAGAAGCAATGTATGTGCCTGTATGTAAATGTTATGTTATGTTAATTGAGACATAGGATACTTAATATCTCGGTAATGCGTTTATGTGGGATAATTTCTGACGTAGGCGCAGCCACGTCAAAACGTGGTTTTCGTACTTTTCCGAATTTGACTGAATATATCAACCCTCACAATACGGTCTAGATATAGAACCAGCTCAACAGGAGTCACAGATGAACACCCCTCGCAGGCCGCGGTCAGGGCCAAGGAAGCCCTCTCAGCTGTGCCGACTATTTTTAAACTGACAGTTCGGATGGCATCCGACGAAGATAAGCGCACAGAAGAACTGAAACTGACATACCTACCGATGATGTCCGGAATTTTGTTATACTGCATTTAATAATTCCGCCATAAGTAATTTCGCAAAATAATAATATTTATTTCCAGAACAAGTCCAATCCAACTTAAACACAAATACAAACAATAATCAAGTAACTTAAAGTGAATTCCATTTAAATGAAGAGCTTCGAAATCAACCTTTGTATGTCCCCACTGCTGAGGCGCGGGTCTCTTCCTGCATCGCAGGAAGGTTAGGCCATACTCCAACACAGGCCAAGTCCGGGTTGGTGGAGGATTGTAAGAAAGTGGCGAGCCTTACTGTCAGAAGTTATCAAGCCACCCATAAGGCCTCTGACATGGCTTAACGACAGCCATTACATTACTTGCGAAGCACGGAAGCACTCGGAAATATCATTTAAATTTCATAAATAAAAAAAAAACTGCTACTAACCAGGACTGAGATCTTATCTCTCTCTCTACCTCTCTCTGAAAGAAGAATTGTGTCCTGCAGTAATTGTGTACAGGCTTAAGATATTTCACTTGTGCAGAGAAAACCAAGAACGTTTTACCAGAGAAGACTCGTGAAATTCATGCATAGTGAATCTTCTGGTAGCCCTCTATGCATTAAAACCTCAACTCAAGGTGCATAGGTCCCGCCGAGAGTTCGGCGAGATGTCTGTTATAAATACCACCTTTATTTTTATTTGTGCTTCAAGTTAATTGAACTGGCTAAGTTTCGCCCGTAGCCGGATAGATTTATTTGGACGCTTACACGATGTGATGCTTTTTGCTCTCGCACTTTTTTATGGAGCCTATACATGGTATCCAGCTAACTGGATTCTGGAAGCGCTCGTGGCCTAGGCGGACCGAGTGATGAAGCGCTCGTGGCCTAGGCGGACCGAGTGATTGAAATCAATCACTTGGTTAAGCAACAACAGGCGCGGTCAGGTACGGGATGGGTGAGCGTCCCGTGACTACCGCTAGTGGCATTTTTCCGAGCGCTTCCGTGCTTCGCAAGGCACGTTAAGCCGTTGGTGCCGGCTGTCATATGGTGGCAGTCGTTAAGCCATGTCAGAGGCCTTATGGGCGGCTTGATAACTTCTGACAGTAAGGCCCGCCACTGTCTTACAATCCTCCACCAACCCGGACTTGGCCCCCGTGGTGGAGTATGGCCTAACCTTTCTGCGATGCAGGAAGAGACCCGTGCCCCAGCAGTGGGGACATACAAGGGTTGATAACGTATAACGTATACATGGTATACTCGACATACGAGTATAATAGTTCCTTCTCTCAGAAAAAAAGAGTATAGGCTTAATTAATAGGCCGTTGGAATAAACGTGTTCTAGAGTGGAGACCGCGACTCGGCAAACGTAGTGTAGGACGCGTTCGACCAGGTGGAATTACGATATGTGAAAAACTGCCGGCAGGTGCTGGATGCGGCTAGCTGAAGACAGGGCGCTATGTCCCGCAGTGGACTACATAATAATAGCCAGAAGAAGAAGAAGAAGGCTTAATTACCTTACGTGCCCACTGAGGCACG
Source organism: Yponomeuta sedellus (assembly GCA_934045075.1). Taxonomy (NCBI): domain Eukaryota; kingdom Metazoa; phylum Arthropoda; class Insecta; order Lepidoptera; family Yponomeutidae; genus Yponomeuta; species Yponomeuta sedellus. Next base: position 24,671,525 of record OW203722.1, on the reverse strand, counting down.
TAAGGTAATTAAGCCTCTAGTCCCCTTGATGTGATAACATAACATAACTTTTACTTACAAGTACATACATTGAGGGATCACCTCAGACCTTTAAGATTCCTCACAAAATTTTCTTCAACAGTTAGTTATATTGCTGCTGTCGATATTGATCCTTATATGTCCCCACTGCTGGGCACGGGTCTCTTTCTGCATCGCAGGAAGGTTAGGCCATACTCCGGGGCCACGGGAACACGGGGGCCAAGTCAATGTTGGTGGAGGATTGTAAGACAGTGGCGGGTCTTACAGTCAGAAGTTATCAAGCCGCCCATAAGGCCTTTGATATGGCTTAACTACTGTCATCTGCTATAACCTCTGCAAATGTATAGTTTGTTAGCTTTTAGAAAATACCTCGGTCTCTAGAGTAGGCTTCGGTTTTTCGCCAATTTTCGCCGGAGTTCTGATTTCGAAATTAAGTGTCATATTAGTTCCGATATTTCTATTACACGAATATATTCGATTCTATCCTATAGGAGCCGAGGTATATTCTAAAAGCTAACAGACTGTACTCATGTTATTTTGTTTTCAAACTAAGGCCCAGTTCATTGTCCAATAGGACGTTTCAATGATTCACCTTGTAGGAAAAAGGATGTCTTAGTCAGACTAGTAAGGGATTGCATACGTGATTAAAAATACGCCTTTGTTTTAAGTTAACAAAAAACACATGACCACAGACGCTTCTTAGTAATCTGAACCTGTCAAAAATACTTCACATCAAACTTTTTTTTCTGAATTCAAAATTAACGTGCACCTTAAGTGGTGTTACGCCCCCTTGACAACGTCTCTGGCACTTTGACCCGCAGGTCCGATTGAATTTAGCTCCTATTGCCTTCTCATTAGGAGCTACTTCCGCGGTCTCGGAATTCTGGGTAATGTAAAGCTTTACGCAGAGACGTTATGCCACAATTAATGCTCATAACTAACCAGACCATCGTAATTACGTTTAATAATATTACTTTACGCATTTCAAAGCATTAGCCACGGTTTAGCTAACAACTTATTTGGGACTTTGAATTTGATTTTCGGAGTTTTTTTGTTAAACGATGTTTGATCATAATTTTGATCTTATCTAGTTCGGTTTTTTGTCTAACATTGCTTGATTTATCTGAGATTAATCGTCTTAAAACCTTCACCGTTTGGCGAACGGTATTGCTACTACAGCTGTACATAGTTATACCTATATTAAACGTTTGTATATTTCTTTACTTCTTTCTTTTTGAGAAACTTGCAGCTTACATAGAGGAGATATCATAGTTTATAACAATAAGCTAAAAATAAATGTAAAACAATGCGAAATTAATACGACGACAATATTATATGTAAGAACTTAATAATGCATGGTACCGTAGTATTATTGACAAATGTTTAGTATGCAAATAAAGATAAGATAAGAATATTCTTTATTGTACACCAGGAAAAGACAGACAAAAAATAATTACAAAGATACAGTACAATTGGCGGCCGCTTGGAGCAGTTTGTTCCAGACAACCCACAGTCATAAATGTATCGTCTCTGCTCACCATGATTAAGCTCTGCGAATCGGAGCGAAACCTGGTCGGACTCTTCCGATATAACAAGGCCCGTAAGTAGCTCCGGACTAAAAGTCTACAATATCTTTATCTTTATATGAATAGATGACAAACTTTACCACAATCCAATAGAGACGCGAGAGTAACGACCTATTACAAGTACTGCCGCAAAACAAAAAATACAAATGTTTCTTTTCTTTTAATAAAAGATCCCTCATAATAGAAAACCCATCGGGTCGATGCTCTCGAACAATTAATCGAAATGAGAGATGGAGCGGTGGGTGCATTCATTAATTCTGTTATCGAAGGCCGTGGGTTGCGTATGAGCGTCTTAAACGCGTGTAATGAACGCTGTTATTGTTCCTAGTTCGGTTCTTAAATGGTCTTTGTCGATGCGACGACATGTGCTTTAACTTCGAGAAACGAAAAACTTTACTTCGGCCCACTTGCGTCGGTCCGAGGTAGCTCATTTAACTCGAGTTAACTCGAGTTATATGAGCTAACCCGGGCTGACGCAAGTGGGCCTTTGCCTTTGCGTCTACGAAATGCGATGATGAAGAGCGTTAGTAGCCCAGTGGGGAGAACAATTTACTAGAAAGTGTGAGACCCAGGTTCGATTCCTAGTGTGGGCATGTTCCAATGACTTCGTTTCCTAAGTTACGTACATTTGTGAAGTTATAGAAGCGAAGGAAAATATCGGGAGGAATCCCTACTGTCCGAAGTGTCTGTACCTCAGCGCTTGCGTACTAGGGGTCAACTCTGAGGCTAAGTGCGGAAATCTTACGTCTCACTATTTTTTTTATTTAGCTTATAAACGACCCACTGCAGGGCACAAGCCTTCTCTCAGAGAGAGAGTATGGGCACGTTAAGCCGTTGGTGCCGGCTGTCATTTAATGGCAGTCGTTAAGCCATGTCAGAGGCCTTGTAGGCGGCTTGATAACTTATGACAGTAAGACCGGCCACTGTCTTACAATCCTCCAGCAAACCGGGCTTGGACCCCGTAGTGGAGTATTGCCTTTACCTGCCTCAGGGAAGAGACCCGTGCCCCTCGGCGGGGACATAATGGCTTATAAAAAAGCGCTGAGGTAGTGTTACACCTCAAACACTCAGGTTTCCTCGCTAACACTAAATAACTATTGTCCAAGAAACACGCAGTGACCGGCACTACTAACATACATACACACATAACCTCACGCCTGTATCCCAGAGTGGTAGGAAGACCAGGGACTGCCACTAGCCACGACCCTGACAGATCACCTTCGCTTCATAAGTCGTTGCATGCACGCACGCCGGTTCCGGGATCTTTTTATCTTACCCTTTGCTAAAAAAAATATCATGACACATATTTTAAGTCTTTTGCCTTAATGTATGTGTAAAAAAGAAAGAAAAAATAGTAGATTATGCATTAAGGGAATAAAAACATGTATTACGTCATGGGCGGTATATTGAACCCTGAGCGGAGCGAAGGACTCCGAGTTAACTCCCGAGCGCAGCGAGGGAGTTAAATTTTAACTCCTGAGCGAAGCGAGGGAGTTATGTAGAGTCCTGAGTGAAGCCAGGGGTTCATACCGCCCGAGACTAAGACATGTTTTATTCCAGAGGTGAATACTCTACTTTTCACACCATCTGGGAGACAATAAAAAGACAGGGCTGCATAAGTTGAAAAATATTTATTAAGCTGAGAAATATTGCGTAAATTAACTACAAATTTATATTGACATTAGATACGTTAGTCCAGTTATGTAGTGATATACTGATATTTCTATTTGGTATATTTATGGTGGAGGTGGAGGTACATTGAGTATTTTAGCAACTTAAATTGAATATAACTTTTAAATTCGTATTTGCAATTCGCGCCTTTTTTTCTTTTTTTTATTGGTGTTTCGCGCGGTCACACGACACAGTAGTTCAGAAAAAAAAGAAAAAAGGGGTGAGTTTCGAACAACAATTCGAATTTCGAATTGCAATGCGGGGCTTCTTCATAGTTTTCATGCGAATTTTGACATTCTAAATTCAAATCACTTTATTCCCTAGGGAAATTCTTCATTATTATTGCCCTCGAGAGACAAGGGTATGCTTTACGATGATATTTGACGGTACGTAATAAGGCATTGTCGAGCAGGAGGTGTGAAAAATGTATTTATTTGACGACACAATACTCAAAACAAAACAAAAAAAAAATTACAAGGAAAGCAAAAAAAAAAGACACAGTTAAAAAATAAATCAACTACCGCATGCATGCATGTGTACGCTACCGCATGTGTACCACTTTGTGCCATGTGTGACCTCTAATTTATAAGGAACACTATTCCCTAAGATACACGTTTTGCCTATAGTTAGAATATTTTCGGGGCTTTAGTATCGGAATTGCGTAGTAATTTATTGCTATTTTACCTCGACTTTTCGGCGACGTTACTGTCATATAATGCACTAAAACGACGCGTCGAAACGTCGAGGTAAAATAACAATAAATTACTACGCGATTAAGCCCCGAAAATATTCTAACTATGTGTACAAGTCGCGAAAGTTTAAAATAGGTTTTACCTAGTTTAGGGGATAGAAGACTGACACTGTTTTGAACTCATGTTGTACAGCCTCTGCCTATTTTAAGTGTGTGCGTACCTTTACTTTAGTCACTGTCTCATTTGATTGTATTTGTGTTTTTGCTATATGTACAAAATAAATAAGTAATTATTATTAAAAAATAAATTATTATTATTATTATTTTTATCGTCCCCTTTGCGAAGTACCTACTAACTAATCCCACAAAAAAGATAATAGGTACACATCATAGAAGTCCCTTCGGGAATCTACGTTCGCGCAGACTAGGAAGAAGTGTACGGACCCGATACGGTTAAGGTGCAGAATTGATTGCCGCAGTAGCGCTACCTATTTCGCTCACGCTAATATTGCCAAACTAATAGTCACCTGCATAGATGACGTTGAATCAACCAATAGCAACAAAGGCGCGCGGCCTGCCATAAAATGAAACTGATTGGTCGATCAACTTCCAAAATTTTGTCATCTGCGCAGGTACGTCCGCGAGACTTATTTCTTGTGTAGCACTTCATAGCACAGCACCAAGCTCGATTAAAACACCGACAAGTCATACTCGTATTGTTCCTACACCGTTACTGCTGTCAGTGGCCGGCCTAAGTTACACGATCGATTTGTCATGGTACCACTATTTTGGACGTGTTGTGTGGAGTTTTTTCGAACGGATCTCGAACGCTTGTTATTTTTAGTAACAGCTTTACTATTCTGATGTATGAATGTCGGAGTGTGTTTTGTTTTTAGTACATTTTCTAGACGGCACTGTACGAGTAGAACAGGCTTTTACTCTGTTTAGGTAAAAAGACTCCATTTTTAACGGGCTTAATGTGTGCCCATCGAGAATGGGCAATTTTAAGCGCATTATAACCTACAAATGCTATGCACATTTGTGTAGTTATAGTAGCAAGGAAAACATCGTGAGGAAACCCGCGGCTTGGTTGGCTCCGCACGTATTGACTAGTCTTTCCTGTGGGCTAGGCCGACCAAGCTGTCAGGATGGTATAGGTGCTGGGCAAGCCTACACCATCTATTAAACCATATCCCAGGCACTACAGCGTCGGAGTGGTACCTTCACCCGTCTAGTGTGAGTGAAGATACCACTGGACGCTGTATAAATCATCTCATTAAGTAGATGCAAAGAGGCCAATATATATATAGTAGCAATACCACTCGCTAACTGAAGGAAAATATCGTGAGGAAGCCTGACTGCCTGAGGTGCAGTTCACAAACCTCGGCGCTTGAAATTGACAATCCCCGGCGGGCACGCGTGATCGTTAAGCCCATCCTCGCTCTCTGAGAAACCTTTGCCCTACACTGGGACAGTAATCCCGACGTAGATTAAAAAAAAATGGATAGACAGGCACAAGAGAGTCATTGAGAGTCCGAAAACGATTATTATTTTCGGGGCTTAATCGCGTAGTAATTTATTGCTATTTTACCTTGACTCTCGTCGTCTTCTCGTGACCACGATGACTGTAACGTCGTCGAAACTTCGAGGTAAAATTGCAATGAATTACTACGCGATTAAGCCAGGAAAATATTCTATGTGTTCAAGTCGCGTAAGTTTAAAATATGTTATAACAATAACAAACTAACATTAAGGAAAAATAGTGGTTATGCACTCTGTTCTTAAATATTGGCAGGGACGGTGAAAATCTTACGTCCCGGGGGAACATCGTTCCACATGCGGACAGCTGTCATAGTAAAGGAATTGCTAAGCCGTGAACATACAGACGGACAGACAGAGAGACAAACAGACGAATAAGGCGATATAAAGGTTCCTCCGTCGATCACGGTACCCTTTAAAAAAGAGCTAATTACTGCAAAAATTTAAGGCTGTATTATATGTTGACTGTACTAGGCACTCGTGTAAATAATGAGCTTTATTGCATTGCTAATATCCACAATGATGAATGAATCACCCGCTACAATATTCCTCTCTCTAGTTAAGTTAATTAATAACTATTCTTGAGTAATTTTTCCTTGTCCCAATATAGTGGATTCTTTTTCCTGTTTATATCTTTGGATAAATCGCACAGCTTACATACTAATAAATATAAACCAGCTATGTACGTGACTTTTGTTGTGTAAGTGTTTTAATTGTTCTATTGCACTTAATATATGACAATAGAGCTTTTCCCAAACTTAAAAGTCAATTTTTTTAAGATTTTACTACACATCTATAGTTTTCAGATTTTTCCGTATTTGAAGTATAATAAGATATTAATTATAATAGTACCAATTTTTTCCTTCAGATAAAAAAAACTAATTTATTTATGATTGTATAAAACGTAAGACATAAACATCGGTAATGAAGTATAAACTTAGATAAAATAAATAATTAAAAAAAAAGAAACAACGATAATTGGCTCCATCCATAATATGTATGGTGCCAATTATCGTTGTTTCTATTTTTTCAATCAAGTTTCAATCGTAGTCAACATATTATGTTGGTATAATAAATTCATGGTCGAATACTGTCTTCTGAAAACGTCCACAGCTAGTTTAAGAGATAGTCAATTCGTGTATTAACCCCCAATCATTGTAAATTCGGCATGTACTTATTGTTATATAACTTTCATATGGTGAGAAATAAAATTTAATTTTTATTCCATTTCATAGTACGTTTCTATGTTTTGTTTCTCTTCTACGCATAAATTGCCCAATTGTACCAGATCTACCTTCTACAGAAAGACTCTTACCCGATCGCATAATAAAAGTCAGGACGTATCAATTCGGGAAGAAATATCACGTAAACAGCCCAATAAACGTAGCCATTTTTCTTTTAAAGTATCAGAAAGTCTAGGAGCCTTTGAAACTGGTTTCTAGTTCCTGAAGAAACTGCCTGACGAAGGAGGTCACCAAAGTGTGACAGGTGGAGAACCCGCGTAGCCATTGTCGTTTCTAGGATTACTTACACGTGAAACTAGGTTTCGGTCGTGATATTGCGGGTATAAGGTGCGTCAACATTTGCAGACTTTTTAAAGACGCTATGCAAGGCACATTAATATCAAGAAAAGAGTCTATAAAAAGGAAAAATACGGTTAATCGGGTGTTTAGAAACAACGTCGAATAATGTTATTGTATAACACGTGACAAGAGATTTAAAAACAATCAAAACACAATAAAATACGAACACATAGTCTATAAAAACTCGGAATCCCGAAGTCCGTTTCACTGGTGTTCTCCACATAGGGTATCCTAGCGAGAGGACCAGGGTTGCACCCAAGAACGTTTGGATAAACATTCTTGGTTGCACGTACTGATATGACAGGTGGAACTTAGTTGGATACTTACTCGAGTTTCAAGGAATCTCTTTCTTTTTTAAAAACCTATTTAGAGGCTAAAAATTCCACCCATGCCGGGATTCGAACCCGCGACCTCTGGCTATCCGTGCCAGCGCTCTATCCAACTGAGCCAATGGGCGACTCACCGGCATCAGTGAAATTTCGAACCTCTTTACACTATTCTCTGTATTACGTACATGCAGCGACATCTGGCTGAAGTAGATTGCATCACTTACAGCCCCGACTACCTACTTTGCAGTTAGGTTTTAACATCGGAATGATATCGCTGTACCCACAATTGTTTTACGATTTGGAAATGCAGTTACAGTTGTTATAATTATTTAGTTATCTTTGAACTAAATGCGAATATATTACTAAATATTTATCTTTTATTGTTTACAGGTACGTGACACGGAGCTATTTGGTGCATTAACACATAAGTGAGTAAATTAATACTACTACCAGCGCAACACCAGTACTTAAGACACACCAATACGATAATTGCCATCAAAACATCTTATACTGTTAGATTTTGAACATAACATTGGTATTTTTTTATGATTCGCGATACTCATATAATAGTTATATATTAAACGGGTCAAATCGCGATTACTTCTTAGGTAAAACTGTAACGCTGCCGAAACTAGGAAAATGAAGTAATTGTAAAAACTCGCGACGCTCATACACAGTTACAGACTTGTATTAGACGGGTCTAATCGCAATTAACGTCGAGAATTAAAGTGAATACGATTTACCAAATAAATAATCGCGATTAGTGTCTATGTGTCCATGTCTAACATGTAACTTCAAACGTCGATAATTCCAGGTCGATATTTTGAAAAAATATTGGTAAATAGATATGTAGAATTAACACTCGTTAAACTGAAAGAAAAACAAATAAGTCAATTCTCACTTCATTAGAAAATAAGTCGTATACGACTTGGAATCTTTTTGAATTGATTTCAAGTCTCCTGACTTGGAATTCGATGAAAGTCGAGCGACAGCCAAAATCTGTATTCTGGAGCTCTATTTTTGAATCACTCGTCTCGCGTCGAGCGCTCGATTTCTACAGATTTTCGTTCTACATACGAAATTCCGTATTTTTGAATCACTCGACTGCAACGAATGGTCCTTACCACACGTCTCGTATGTCGATCGATAGATTAATTGTCAAAATTTGTGTTAATTTCAAATCGAGGAGTTTTTGCTTTTGTGCCGAATTGATTTTTTGTTTCGACATTTTCGAACAAAAACAAACCAAAGTGTTATTATTTACGAAATATGACTAGTGTTTTGTTTGTTTTGCAACTAAAGGCAAAAATTTTTCATCTAAACAGCAAATAAAGTTAAGCCATGTCAGAGGCCTTATGGGCGGCTTGATAACTTCTGACAGTAAGGCCCGCCACTGTCTATCCTCCGCCAACCCGGACTTGGCACTCGAGGTGGAGTATGGCCTAACCTTCCTGCGATGCAGGAAGTGACCCGTGTCCCAACAGTGGGGACATACAAGCGTTGATAACGAGAAAATAAATGTGTAATGACTCTTTCGATTTATCTTATCTTATTTTTATGCGACAATAATGTGTAAGCCTTCGAATATTTTGCGTCTACAATTTCAATTCGCATTTGCAAGAATCAGCTTGCTGGTCATCAGGTGCTTACATACCTGAGTACTTCAAATAGGCAATCCTTGTTGAGCTCGCGTAGTGAATAAGTCAATACTCTCTCTCTTTCTTTCTCTCTCTCTCTCTGAAAGAAAACATGAGATGAATATATCATCATCAACAACCCATTATATCCCCACCGAGGGGCACGGGTCCACGGGGGCAAGTCCGGATTGCTGGAGGCTTGTAAGCCTAGTGCTGGTCTTACAGTCAGAAGTTTTCAAGCCACCCTAAGGCCTCTGACATGGCCTATCGACTGCCATTACATGACAGCCGACACCAACGGCTTAACGTGCCTTGCGAACCACGGAAGCACAAGGAAAAATGCCACCAGCGGTAGTCACGGGACGGTCACCCATCCTGCACCTGACCACGCCTGTTGTTGCGTAACTCAAGTGATTGATTGCAATCACTCGGTTCGACTAGGCCACGAGCGCTTCGTAGAGTCGTACACACCGACATCCAAAGTCTCGGTCCACATAGTCAATGGGTTCATGTTTTGTTTGTTTCCTCTTCACCGTTATTGATTGCAAACAATAGCGTGTTCCTGCCAGTACCCGTTAAGAATGGTGAACTTTTTTAACCTACAAAGACCGTGACCTACAGTTGTCATTGAATTTCCTGACGCTTTACATGCGAGTTCCAATTCCATCTGCTCATTGTGTTCAATCGATATCGAGGCTTATTGTTTTAGATGTGAAGGTATTATTTTGCTTAAATGTTGAATTAGATTCGTCTCTAAATGTATGTAAACGTAATCTTATCTAGTTCATTAGGTATGTCTAATAATAATTCTATTAACAACACGATCACTTGTCGAACAGGGTAACGAAAGCAGGATTTTGCTTGTAAACAAAACGTATTTTTTTTTATTAAGACTGCCTCGTTGGTCTAGCCGTTAATGCGCTTAGGTACTAAGACTGAGGGGTCGTGGATTCGATTCCCACTGAGGGCCGCCGTATATTTGTACAAGTGGCCTTTGTCTGGGTTTAGTTTCTCGTTTGTGAGGTCCTTGCCTGGTTACTTAAGTACAAGGTACCCTAGTTTCGGACCAGGTCAAGTGATTGTTGTGTGGAAGTTATTATTTTTATTAGTTACTAGCTGACCCAGTGAAGTTAGTACCGCCTAACAGTCATAACATAACATAACATTTAGATACAGGCACATACATTGCTTCTGGCCACACACTAGGATACCCTGTATCGTGGAAACCAGAAACAACGACATCACAAACATGTAAACATCCAAGACCTGGACTTTTTTTTTGTTTCCAGCCGGGATGCGAATACGGTCGATTAGTCGATACTTAATTTTTTTTTTCGTGAAGGAAAACATCGTGAGGAAACCCTCGGCTTGGTGGGCTCCGCACGTATTGACAAGTCTTTCCTGTGGGCTAGGCCGACTAAGCTGTCAGAATGGTATAGGTGCTGGGCAAGCCTACACCATTACACCATTTTTATTTTTAATGCACTAACCCGTGCTAAGGAACAAATTTAAAAACCTATTTAGAGGCTAAAAATTTTCACCCATGCCGGGATTCGAACCCGCAACCTCTGGCTATCCGTACCAGCGCTCTACCAATTGAGCCAATGGGCGACTCACGACATCAGTGAAATTTCGAACCTCTTTACAATATTATCTGTATTACGTACAGGCAGCGACATCTGACTTAAGCAAATTGCATTACTTACAGCCCCGACTACCTACTTTGCAGTTAGGTTTAACATCGGAACGATATCACTGTACCCACATGATTACACCATTTTTATTTTTAATGCACTAACCCGTGCTAAGGAACAAATTTAAAAACCTATTTAGAGGCTAAAAATTTCACCCATGCCGGGATTCGAACCCGCAACCTCTGGCTATCCGTACCAGCGCTCTACCAATTGAGCCAATGGGCGACTCACGACATCAGTGAAATTTCGAACCTCTTTACAATATTCTCTGTATTACGTACAGGCAGCGACATCTGACTTAAGCAAATTGCATTACTTACAGCCCCCAATTTGCTTAAGTCAGATGTCGCTGCCTGTACGTAATACAGAGAATATTGTAAAGAGGTTCGAAATTTCACTGATGTCGTGAGTCGCCCATTGGCTCAATTGGTAGAGCGCTGGTACGGATAGCCAGAGGTTGCGGGTTCGAATCCCGGCATGGGTGAAATTTTTAGCCTCTAAATAGGTTTTTAAATTTGTTCCTTAGCACGGGTTAGTGCATTAAAAATAAAAATGGTGTAATCATGTGGGTACAGTGATATCGTTCCGATGTTAAACCTAACTGCAAAGTAGGTAGTCGGGGCTGTAAGTAATGCAATTTGCTTAAGTCAGATGTCGCTGCCTGTACGTAATACAGAGAATATTGTAAAGAGGTTCGAAATTTCACTGATGTCGTGAGTCGCCCATTGGCTCAATTGGTAGAGCGCTGGTACGGATAGCCAGAGGTTGCGGGTTCGAATCCCGGCATGGGTGAAATTTTTAGCCTCTAAATAGGTTTTTTTTTTTAAATTTGTTCCTTAGCACGGGTTAGTGCATTAAAAATAAAAATGGTGTAATCATGTGGGTACAGTGATATCGTTCCGATGTTAAACCTAACTGCAAAGTAGGTAGTCGGGGCTGTAAGTAATGCAATTTGCTTAAGTCAGATGTCGCTGCCTGTACGTAATACAGAGAATATTGTAAAGAGGTTCGAAATTTCACTGATGTCGTGAGTCGCCCATTGGCTCAATTGGTAGAGCGCTGGTACGGATAGCCAGAGGTTGCGGGTTCGAATCCCGGCATGGGTGAAATTTTTAGCCTCTAAATAGGTTTTTAAAGCCTACACCATCTATAAAACCATGTCCCAGGCACTACAGCGTCAGAGTGGTCCCTTCACCCATCTAGTGTGAGTGAAGATGCCACTGGACGCTGTTTAAATCATCTTATCAAGTAGATGCAAAAGGCCAATATTATTATTATTAGTGCATAGGGTACTCTCTCGCCCTCCTTCCTTCCACGCTAGCCGACTCCCCAAACAAAATTGTCACCTAATTTCCCACCGTATCTTGCACATTTACAAGTCCCAGCGCACCATACAATACAATCAAGCGCACGTCAGTGGCACGTACCAAACGTATAATAAAAATAGCGGGCGGGATATAAAATTTGATGTCGCATTTTCTTATTTTCCCTCTGAAGCGATGAAAGTTTGCATGCGACGACGGCGGCGTTCGGTGGCGCTTCGGGTGGAAGTGTTGCTTTTGAGTTGAGAGGCGATGGTTCGATTCTCGGTGCTTATTTGTGCCTTTGAGTATTTGCACAGTCGAGAACAATTCCGCCTTTATGTCATCATTAGATCCCACGAACACAATTGATAATTGCAATGTAGAATTAAGATTGATATAGGCAGAACTCTTTATGGTACATAAAATTCGAAATTACACAAATACTTTTTAACTCAACTGTTTACGTACTAAGTACTCCTATTATCTATTAAGTACTCTTTTGTATTAAATATTACATGTTTTGTGTAATAAAGAATTTTAATAATAACTATAAACGTATTACTGCAATGTTTCTTACAAATCTGACAAGTGCGTGGCGGGTATACCTCGCCTTGATAGGTTTTCTTTTAGATTCATTATTTACGGTACTAACCCTGATTTTTTTCTCTTTTCTACAACCAATCGTTTAGCCGGGAGAGGCGTGGACGCCATACTCGGACATAATTTGCACTTTACCCCTCAGAGTGCATTTTTTTCGCTAACGCAACCCTAAAACGAAAAATGGACTTTTTACAATGTTTTTAACGACCAATCCCACGACATCCCATACTATAGTATAGGCAAGAAAAACAATTCTCCTTAATTCAGGCCAGGGGTACCCTAAAAAAATTTCAAGGTTTGATTCCACCGCTTGCAAGTCATCTATAATATAAAAATGAATCCCCGAATGTGTTGGTAAGCGCAAATATCGAGAGTAGCTGAACGGATTTCGCTAATTCTTTTTTTAGAATATTCCTCGAAGTACGAGGATGGTTCTTATGGAGTAAAAAATATAAAAAAATTAAGAATCAACTGTTAGGCGGTATGAAGTTCGCGGGGACAGCTAGTATTAAATAATAATTACTTCCACACATCACAATCACTTGACCTGGTCCAAAACTAGGATATCCTGTGCTGCGGTAACCAGGCAAGGTCGTCTCAAACGTGAAAATACACCCAGACTGAGGCCACTTGTACAAATGTACGGTCACCCTTGGAAAAGGACCCACGACCTCTGTCTTGGTAACAAGCGCCTTAACGGCTAGAAACACGAGGCAGTTCAATTAATTTGCATGTGTATGCATGTGTACCAGGTGGGATGACGATCTGCGAAAAACTGCCGGCTATGTCCAGCAGTGGACTACAAAATATAGCCTGAAGAAGAAGTGTATGCAAAACTTCATTAAAATTTCACTTGAGCTAGGCCGTGGACAGACAGTCGCAGGGACATGCGGAAACTACATGGTTACCTTGAAAACAAATCGGAGTATTTTCAATCGAACACTCTTACATTAGTCAAGAACACTAGCATACATTACCCAAGAAACCGCCGTTGCCAACCCTCGCGATCAGAAGTGGGATGCGCGGAGGAATCGCCCCGTTCATTGCTTAGAATTAAGTTATTGTTAAGTAAAGTTTAGTGAACTAATGTTGGTGGGTAAGTGTCTGTAACTGAAAAATATGAAAATTATCAATTGTTTTTTTTTATGGAAAAATGTGACATGCAAACAAAAGAATAACATAATCCACAACAGTATCGTCATATCGTGTAAAACAATATTAGTAAATAAGCAAAATAGTCATTAAAACAACAAAAAAAAATTACACAAACAAAATAAAAAAAATATATACAATTTTATTCTACTATTTATATGTATTATTATCCAAAATTCTAACTTCCTAGTACAATTTCTGTTTGAGACAGGCCGAGGAGAGATAGACAGATAGACAGACAGACGCACGGACATGCTGAAACTATGAAGGTTCCCTGTTGACTAAGGTACCTTAAAAAGAAAGAAAAAAAAGGAGTATTTCAAAACCTATTTTAGGCTAAAAACTCCATCTATACCGGGATTTGAACCCGCGACCTCTGGCTATCCGTGCCAGCGCTATTTCCAACTGAGCTAATGGGCGACTCACCGGCATCAGTGAAATTTCGAACCTCTTTGCAGTATTGTCTGTATTACGTACAGGCAGCGACCTCTGCCTGAAGTAATTTGCATCACTTGCAGCCCTGAGTACCTACTTTGCAGTTAGGGTTTACATCAGAATGATATCGCTGTACCCATGATTATATTATTTTTAATGCACTAACCCGTACTAAGTATTTCGATCAAAAACTCTTACATTAGTCAAGAAACAGTCGTTGCCAACCCTCGCGATCAGAAGTGGGATACGCGAGGGAATCGCCCCGTTCATTGCTTAGAATTAAGTTATTGTTAAGTTTAGTGCACTAATGTTGGGGGGTGAGTGTGTGCCGATGATGCATGACACGCACACAGACGCGAAAGCACACGACACTCACATACACCTACATAGTTCGATTTACTCGACGCAGTCAACCGAATCAATACAGCTAAATTAGAGTATCTTTGAGCCACCCCTAAGTAGGTACGAATAGAAAGTTGGATAGAGCGTTGTCTGCAAAACGATACATTGGTGTTGGTAGTTTTGCAAGCAATATTATATTTTAAAAACCTATTTAGAGGCTAAAAATTCCACCCATGCCGGGATTCGAACCTACGACCTCTGGCTATCCGTGCCAGCGCTCTTTCCAATTCCTCTAAATAGGTTTTTAAAATGTACTTAGTACGGGATAGTGCATTAAAAAGAGTATCATATTATATTGCTTGCGAGAGTATTATTCTGATTCAGAAGAGTACCACCCAAAATAACTGAAACCAATTAATCAATGAATGAATGAATGAATTCCTTCCTAAAATTAAGGAAGGATCTATATAAGTATATGATTATATCATTTTTATTGCACTAACCCGTGCTCAGGACAATTTTAAAAACCTATTTCGAGGCTAAAATTTCCACCCATGCCGGGATTCGAACCCGCGAACTCTGGTTTACCGTACCAGCGCTCTCCCAACTGAGCTGATGGGCAAGTGCCGGCATCGGCAAAATTTTGAACCTCTTTACAATATTCTCTGTAGTATTTACATGCAGCGACACAAATTTGTCACACAAATTTGCATCACTTGCAGCCCCGTGTACCTACTTTGCAGTTAGGTTTTACATCGGAATGATATCGCTGTACCCACATGATTATATTCTTTTTGTTGCACTTAACCCGTTGCCTCTGAGGTCCGTCTCTACATGAGAAACTGGTCTGCGGCACAGCCAGCCTAATTGAGCCGTATCCTTCAGATGACTGTCCTAACAGGCAGTGTGTGTAAACTCACTATGATACAATGGAAATGATACAACCCGTTGCCTCTAAATAGGTTTTTTAAAATTGTCCTTAGCACGGGTTAGTGCAAAATAATACAACAAATGTTTTTACTTTTACTTTTTAAGCCAAACAGAGCACCTCTTGTTTTTTAAAGTCGGTTTAATGGCAAATTGTGAATTGTATCACAATTCGCCATCGTCAGCTCAGCTGCTCTCCTAATTACGGCCGAAACTCCACGAAGCGTGTCATGCAGGTCGTCGAAATCGTCACAATGTCACCCCTATTCCGCGAGCGCTTTCAACAACTACCGTCATCATTTACCGTCCTTAGCACTATGAACAGGGCTAAGCTCGCTTTAGAGCGCACCATTTGCTTGAAATCATAGACAGCCAGCAATGAAGCTTATTGAATATATTACGTTTCATTATGCTTAGTTCGCGAGCGGTATTGTCACTGGGCATTATAGGCATTACCCCCTATGATAGCACAACGTGGCGCTCTTTAGGGGAGGGCTATGTCCAGCAGTGAAGTAGTATAGCCTGAGGACGATTGTCACTGGAACATATACACACACACACACACACACACACGCACATACATACATACACACACAAACAGCGTTCAAAGGCTTCGGTGCAACTCAGCGCTACAGTCTGATCGTGGTGTTGTCAAAGAACATTATCACAAACACATCGACGCCGATACATCATCCATGTCAAAGGTGCTCAATTCGATATATTTATCACAATTTGTAGCCTAATCTACCGTAACAAGAACGATATTTCACTAAGGGATGCCAGCCGTGGCCCATTTGTAGTTCTTCTTACTGAATTGGGTCGTTAGAAACTGGGAATGGGTTTTGTTGAAACTTAAAATATAGTAGCGCCCCTGGCCTAGTCGAACCGAGTGATTGGAATCAGTCACTTGGGTTAAGCTACAACAAGCGCTGTCACGTAATGACAACCGCTAGTAACGTTTTTCCGAGCGCTTCCGAGCTTCGCAAGTTACGCCGTATCGGCTGTCATGTAACAGCAGTTTGTAAGCCATGTCTTATGGCAGCTTGATAACTACTGACAGTAAGGCCCGCTACTGCCTTACAATGCTCCACCAACCCGGACTTGGCCCCCGTGGTGGAGTTTGACCTTCCTGCGAGGACTAGAGTACTACCACTCGCTAACTGTGAACGAAAAAATCGTGAGTAAACACGAGTATTTGAGGTGTTCACATACCTCAGCGCTTGCTTCATCGCGGTGGGCACGCGTGGTTATTAAGCCCACACTCTCTCTCTGAGAGAAAACCTGTGCCCTGCAGTGGGAAGTATAGAGGCTACGGAAACAAATGCCCGATTTTTAGCGCCATATTAAATAAAAAATGCGTTGTAGCAATTGGTAGGATAACCCACGAGTTAAGGCGCGTTTTAGCCGGAGTGGAGTGCTGGTCTGTAACTTAAAACTTATGTTACAGGCACGCCGGAACAGCAAAGTGGAAGCTGAGTGGTTACTCCCGTTGAACGGTTGGAATTCTCTCTGCATTCTAGAAGTAATAATAAATCTTCTAAATTACTATTCCTTACTCAGATGGACAAATCTAGACAATACGAGTAAACCACTTCAATTTCAATTAATCACAACCACAAAATGTAAGGCATATTGTGGTTATTATTATTTTAACATACACACACATATCCACACACTCTCATACACACGTACATATATATACACACATGTACACACATTATTGCACATATAAAAGAAAATAGATTCGCTTAGAATTAAAAGAGTTCAAAAATTATTTGGTTCAAAATCAATTAATTAATTGTACACCAACATAAATTTATAAAGCTACAGAAATTATATAAAAAAAACACAATAGATAAATCATTTCCGGCATAAGCAAGAATTGGCCATGGTAAATATAATCCTACCTTAAATATCTAATAATTAGAATTTGCCAATCCGCGAAGGGCACGCGTGGTAATAAAGCCCATACTCTCTATCTGAGAGAAGACCTGTGCCCTGCAGTGGCACTTATTAAGGTTACATTAAAAAAATGCTCATTGAAGTTTATGTAGGTAAGTAGATAGGTATTTTAAGTAGCGTTAACCGGCCTTTAACAGGTAATCACGTAACATCGTAGACCCCGTCTTCGCTTACAATCAGGCGTGACTGGGGTTGACCCCAGTAACCTATCCTACTTAAAAAAAAAAAATATCCGTGGACATATTACACAGATCTCGTTAGCCCTATTCTAAGTACAACTAAATGTCATGTGTTATAGGTGCTAACTCGACGATAGATTTAATACAATAAATACATAGATAACATCCAAGACCCGAGATGAACTAACAAAGTTCGTTTCCTAGTTTGACCCGGCCGGGGATCGAACCCGAGACCTTCCGTTTTACAGACAGCGTGCCGCTGCGCCACCGAGGCCGTCATAATAATAACTTCCACGCAACACGCACACATGCTGGTTCCAAACTAGGATACTGGGTGCAATGGCAACCAGCCAATTTACAACATTATTTTGACGAGGTCAAGCCACACGACCAGAATAAGCGTGCACCCGCAATCCACAAAGAACAAGTTATTTTAGGTCACACACTTACTTTCAGCGCACTTTGCCAACCCAATCCTGGTGGGAAATCATCGGGATATGCTTTGTGGTTTGCTGCAAACTTGCCGCTCAACTGAACTGAACTGATTTTTTTAATGGCATCTGAGACGTTATTCAGAGGATCATTTAGGGCACGTGCGCTGGGTAGCTCTTAAGCGGCGCCAAATATAGAATTAAACGATTTTTTGGTTACACTATTTTTATTTTTAATGCACTAACCCGTGATAAGATAACAAATTTAAAAACTTAGCACGGGTTAGTGCATTAAAAATAAAAATAGTGTAATCATGTGGGTACAGTGATATCGTTCCGATGTTAAACCTAACTGCAAAGTAGGTAGTCGGGGCTGTAAGTAATGCAATTTGCTTAAGTCAGATGTTGCTGCCTGTACGTAATACAGAGAATATTGTAAAGAGGTTCGAAATTTCACTGATGTCGTTAGTCGCCCATTGGCTCAATTGGTAGAGCGCTGGTACGGGTAGCCAGAGGTTGCGGGTTCGAATCCCGGCATGGGTGAAATTTTTAGCCTCTTAATAGGTTTTTAGATTTTTTGGTTTTTTATGTAGCTTTTTAAATACTCTCTGTCTCTCTCTGAGAGAAGGCCTTGGCCAGTGGGACGTTTATAGGCTACGTAAAAAAAAACAATTAGAATAGGCATTGTCACATCCTATTTTTTATTCTATAAATCTAGCGCTCGTGACCTAGGCGAACCGAGTGATTGCAATCAATCACTTGGTTAAGCAACAACAGGCGCGGTCAGGTACGGGATGGGTGAGCGTCCCGTGACTACCGCTAGTGGCATTTTTCCGAGCGCTTCCGTGCTTCGCAAGGCACGTTAAGCCGTTGGTGCCGGCTGTGATATAATGGCAGTCGTTAAGCCATGTCAGAGGCCTTATGGGCGGCTTGATAACTTCTGACAGTAAGGCCCGCCACTGTCTTACAATCCTCCACCAACCCGGACTTGGCCCCCGTGGTGGAGTATGGCCTAACCGTCCTGCGATGCAGGAAGAGACCCGTGCCCCAGCAGTGGGGACATACAAGGGTTGATAACAAATCTAAAATATAGACTAATATAAGAAACTAATTTGAATATTTTCTTAATTTTTGATGTAATATTTTTTTTATTAATTACTTATTTAAAGTTTTGTAAGTATGTCACCACTGGCAGTATGAACTACGTTCATTGAATTTATTCAGGAAAAACAAAGTTGACGTTTGACAAATGTTGTTGTTCACGATTTTTTTTAAATATTTGTAGGCAATGGAACTACCGCTTTAGAGCCAATGATGACGTCATTGAAAGAAAAATGAATTGAACATTATTTTGCAATAAATATTAATAATCCGTTTTTATTTTACCTATTTAAACCATTAATACTCGTAGTAATCAGTATCCCTATTCCTCGAAATGGTTTTCACTTTACGACAATCGATGCCTCCCTGATCAATGCCCATTTAATTTTAAATTGTCGTTTACCCCGATTTACTTATTATATCACGGGAACACATTACCGGGATATCAAGTATCATATTTAGATTTATTCAGAGTATCAATTCAGATCTGTGTGTGGAAGTTATTTTATTATTATTTCAAAAGAGCTGTTTCTAACAGAAATAGCATTTACGGATGTCGCTCACAGTACAACAGTGGACAGCACATCGACTCTTACATCCGTGAATTCTACTCAGTTACCTCATGGGCGACTTTGCAACTAGAATGTACCTAAAGTTTGATGTGCTCTTCAGTGCATACCTAGGCATTGCCGTATGTACATCAAAACGACGACGTAATAATAATATTGGCCCTTTTGCATCTACTTAATGAGATGATTTATACAGCGTCCAGTGGTATCTTCACTCACACTAGATGGGTGAACGGACCACTCCGACGCTGTAGTGCCTGGGACATGGTTTTATAGATGGTGTAGGCTTGCCCGGCACCTATACCATCCTGACAGCCCACAGGAAAGACTAGTCAATACGTGCGGAGCCAACCAAGCCGCGGGTTTCCTCACGATGTTTTACTTCACCGTTAGCGTGTGGTATTGCGACTATAAATTCGCAAATGTACGTAACATTGAAATTAAACAAAGTCATTGGGAGGTACATACCCGCACTCGGAATCGAACCTGGGGCTCTCGCTTGCCAGAAACGACGACGTAGAGCAAAGGAAATCTCGTCAAAACGCCGAACTTCCCAACAATGAACTTTAGTATCTAAACTTGGAACGAAGTAAAAACTAAAAAGCAGTAAAACTAAAAACTCGTCGCTGAGTGACGTTTAGATAAGGCGACCACCAGAATAGCTTTTTTTAAGGAACGCATTAGCTTTTGTCTCTAATCTGTAAACAAGCATTTCACTTATCTCCCAATGCGATAGTTAACATACTTTGCCGATGAACATTTCGTAGTTAAAATGCAGTTAAAGTCGTACTTTTTACACGCTCCGAAATCACAGCAACGGAAACGAGCAGCGCAACGTAAACAAACGCATTGAGAACACAATCCAACGTCAAATACACTTATTTAGCCTCTTAACTCGATACTCGAACAATGTACGCCGGCACCAATAAAAATGCACTTTGAGTTATCCGCGCGTTTATTATTAGCGGTGGTGCATGCATAAACGAGGTAACAGCAAGCGCCTCCGGGCTCTACGGAACATCGCATCGATGCGTCAACGGGCCTGTGTTTTTAAAAAGCAAGTATCCTGGGGGAAAGGGACGGGAGGCGAGCACGTGGGAAGTGGATTCCGAACGCACGCACCCTTCCCCCGCGCGCGCCCTTCCCCCGCCGCTCCAGAGCCGCGCGCACTAGTCAGTCGCGCGCCGACATTCGTCCCGGCCACATGTCCTGGCCACCCCGCGCCGGGCTCAGTTCAGTCCCACCACCCCCTGACGTTGTGCAGTGAGTGAGAAAACAGCTACTGTGATTTGTTTTGAGTGCGACAACCTACAGTGGAGTATTGTGAACGTATTACAGTTGTGTTTATGTGCACTATGCGGTTGTCCGCACCGTAATGAATGGTCTGGATCGCTGCTTCTTCGATCAACGTAAGTGTTTGTGTTTTTTCGTTGACTACGGGAGTGGAAAAGAAAATTGCGCGGAAATGGAAAATTGCCACCTCGGTCGCGTTGCGGTTCGTGGGAGTGCGGTGTTTTGATGTTTTCAGCGGTTGCGTTTGCCGCCTGCGTTAATTGTGCTTCACTTAGTCAGCCTTCTTGCTCGGATGTCGAAACGAACTTAGCGGGCTGTTGATAATCAATTCATGACCAAGTCTGATTTGAAGAATTTCAGGAAAATTCCGATTGAAATATAAAATTGATTTTGATTTCATATATAACAAAAATACTTGCCGCCTGCGTTAATTGTGCTTCATTTAGTCGGCCTTCTTGCTCGGATGTCGAAACAAACTTAGCGGGCTGATGATAATCAATTCATGACCAAGTCTGATTTGAAGAATTTTGAGAAAATTCCGATAGAAATATAAAATTGATTTTGATTCCATATAAAACGAAAATAAT
Organism: Yponomeuta sedellus; assembly: GCA_934045075.1. NCBI lineage: Eukaryota > Metazoa > Arthropoda > Insecta > Lepidoptera > Yponomeutidae > Yponomeuta > Yponomeuta sedellus. Next base: position 24,649,895 of record OW203722.1, on the reverse strand, counting down.
TTACAAATACTTTGTCAGTATGACTGAGCTTTTGCGTTTTTCTGTCAATTGAAATAGACTTTTTTATCCTTTGAAAAAAAGGTCTATTTCAATCGACAAAAGGGGTTAGGTGACGATTTATTAAATATGATTTGTTCACTAATTGCAAAACAAATCGTGACAGTTATGTCTCCTCATTTGATAGAAGTCTCCAATTAGAAATCACAACTACGGAGTCGGAAACTAAACAACGCAATAAATTCACAAACAAGGAAAACAATAAATCCACGCTCATCGAAACAATTCCTTTACAAAATCCTTCGTAGGAAATAATATTTACTTAACTCAGTGAATCGGATGACGCTACAATACATAATCCATTTTACAATTCAATTGAGCATTGGAAAAGAAAATTTATAAAGAAGAGTTTAACGGTCTTGTTTCAACTGCATCCGTAAGCATTATCACTTTCCTAATGAGGGTTTGAGTGATGAATACTTTAAGAATGTTTACAAATTTTGAGATAACCAAACGATCGTTAGTGGGAAAAAGTTGAGCTTCCGGGCATGAAATTTAAATTGTGATTTACAAGCCTGCACAAGAATTTCGGAAGAAATGTGAGGCAACAAGAAGAATATACAACAAACTATGTGAACAAGTTCCAAATTGAAACTTTTGAACTATTTGATTTAAACTAGATGAAGAGAAACAGAGGAGAGTTGAAATAAATTGATGATGATTTGTCCAATTAAGACCTTAAAGGGCCAACAGACGAACGGTCTGTGAATGGGACAGTGACTCGATTTGATGTCGTCAAGCCATTGAGCGAGGGAATTAAGAAAAATGACTTTCCAAATGTGTGAGAACAATTCAACTGCTGATTTTGTTTGATTTGTTGAGATTGCTCAATAAGTAACATAGATAGGGTTGTACTAATTTATTAGTGAAATTGAAATACCCTGTACTAATAATAGTATTGTTGTATGTGAACAAACTGCAAAGGTCGTGATGACTGTACAAAACTTTATTAAACTAAACAACAATAATAAATTAATGTAACTTGGAAATTGTAGGATTGTGAAATGTTACAGAATCTCTATAACACAAAAATCCTTTCGACGTCACGCAAATAACCCATATTTCAACCAAAGCAGAGAACTAAGTGGACAGCCCAGCTTATTAAAAAAAACGAGCTGTTGACCATTGACATTGAGAGCCAATAAACCCTAAACAAATCTCACCTAGTTGTCCCAACACCTTCGCGTTAAGCACACATAAATCTCGAAAACGGGCAAACATACGAAAAAAATGTGATTATTTAAATAGTTCACCGCAGGAGTGTCCCGGACCACCCGCGAGATCCGGCCCAACGTCGCTATGAGCACGCACGTCCATATTATACTATCAAAAGATACTCAAACCCACCCGTTTTTATTCAGTTTTTGTGTAATTTACATCAGGACAATCGGGTACGTGTTGTTTTGTTTAGTCTAGCACCAGGTCCTCGGTTTTGTTCAACTCGAAACTAATCATGACAAAAGGAAATTGCTTTGTCATTATTACGTCTGTTGTGGTCTTCCCTTTCGTATTTTTTCGTCTTTCGGTATCTGGAAAGTTATCCATTGTAACATCAGCTACTGGTCGATTTCAACAAATCGATTTTTACTTTGAGGCCTTGGTAAAATATTTTAGTATCGAGAATTCGGATGACTATTCTCAGTAAGGCGATTACCGTTATTAATTCAGAGTTATTTCTATCGAAAGCATTCTTCCGAAGAGTCGTTTCGTAAATAACGGGTGGCATGTTTCACTCTCTGAGTGACGGCAACAGACCTGCATGGAATCTTAACTATTTCCCCTCAGTTACGGTTAATTTAACCCTAAGTTCACATATGTTTCCAAATGGCTAGAAAGACAACGGTGGAACTCCCACGTGCGAGAATAACAAACATTCGACTTCCCAGAAACACAATGACTCTTGTGACAAAACAAAAACACTGCACCTAATTGCTTGAACCACCCAACATATGGGCTTCACGTCTCTACCCAATCATAATTATCTATTGTGACCTGACATTAGGTAATTTCCAAGAGGATTGAAGAACCCCACTGTAATTAAGTCCCGGTCCACCATTCGATGCGCTAGGAAAAAACTTCAAGATAAAATTTTATGGGCGACCAATAAAAGAGTTATGGTTAGGTAAACGATCAAACTTAATAGGCATAAAAACACAATACTTTCGCTTATTGCTTGATGCTTTTACCGTGATCGTAAAGTTCAGACAAATTGGTTTTAAAGGACCGGGCCATAGCTTACTGCTTTTTTGTACAGTTTATTGCGAAACTCCTTTTTTACGCGGGGATTGTTGGGTATAAATTTTCCCAACTGTGGCCTGAAGTGGACGAGCATTTCGAACCATTTTTGGACGAACATTCATACATAACGCGATATTGCCAACAGGATTTTGCAATCACGCAAGTGAAATACATGCAGTCGGGTCGCGCCGACGCGTCGATTTTAATTTTATGGAATAAAAAAATGCTCATTGCGTTGGAACAAAAACCACTTTCACAACAACGAATCCTTGTATGGCTCTTGTGTGATGTGATGATAAATCCCTTAATTTGGCCGATGTTCAAATTAGAAATGTTATTTGAGTAGTGTCTTCTATCTGTGGTTAACCCTAATTATTTGCTAATTGTAACCTATTTCGAGCACCACAGTTCCAATACTAAGATACAACGATATCTTCACTGTGCAAGGGGATAGCAGCTGCGAGCTTTTAGTCATAATTAGGTTAAACATCAATCATATGGCTGATAAAGAAATTATATAGAATCATGCGTGTGGCAGAGGATACTGCCGATGCGAGTGAAGATTTAAGTACCACTTTATCTGCAGAAGTGATATAACCGCAGTACAAATTACCGCATCGCATTTGTGTTCCAACGGTACACTGTATGATTATGAAATTTATTTTGATGGCACGGTTTGGAATCCTTATTTGGTAAAACTTGCTGTGTCCAGTTTTGGATAAGTTGTCATTCTATGCCCGTGCTCATGCCATGAAAACAAAATTTAGTGTTAAGGACGCCATTTGTACTCTCAGGTTATGAATATCGGTGAAATTCCTTTTAAGATAGATCGATATATCAATCATTTATTTAATAAGACACACACACGTATACAAAGTATTATTATTATTAGTATTATTATTTTTACTAGTATTTACAATAAATTGTTCTCTATCTATCTATCGGTCTGTTACAAAAGAAAAAAAGTGTTGACAAAGATACACTTAAATTATATATTTGTCTGAAATTTCAACGCTGTGTAAGATTTAACCTAGTCTTTAAAATAAACAAAGATATTTTAGAAGCAAATAAAATTCGCTTTGGAATTGTAGGTGTTTCCAGTCGCGAGTGGTTTCATTAGATTAGATGAGATTAGAAGTTACAGTAAAACAGATAGAATAATATGAAAAAAAGACGATAACATGTATTTACCATCTAAGTTTAGTCGTTACAGAAATTTTAATCTTTTCATACTGAAAATATTTTTATTACTATTTTTGTGAGATAAAAATATTACTTAATTATTCACTAGAATAAAAGTATATTTATACTAACTTAACAAATGGACGTGTTGTCACAAAGAAATTAACGCTCAGCATTTTAGTATATTATAAACTATACTACGGTTTGAATAAAAAAATATATTATGATATCTATGTTTTCTACTCGCGTTGGATTTACCATAAATATTATATTTTCGTTATAGCTAACCGTACATTATCCATACCCTTGGTATTCTAATGCATACATTGACTCTGATATAAGCCGAGACGTTACTACTTTTCAATTTTCCGGAACAATAGCTCCGTTGAATGGATAATACGGTTCATTAACATATTTAGTACGGCTTACCCACCATGTCAGGGATCTGTATTGATTGATGATGCCAAGTTTGGGAAAGTAAAGTGCTGAGTAGTTTTTGGTAACTCACCTTCGGGATTAACTCTGTTCGAAACTTAAGTAGGTGTTTAAGACTTTAAAGAGGGGATTTTAATCTCGGAAAGGGAATGATTTGTTAAGTGACTGTACTCGTAAGTAGAAAAGCGGCGCGTAGCTTGAAATAACCTCACGTATGAAACGAAAACGAGTTACTCAAAACGGAATCAGATTTAGAGCAAAAAGGCTAACATAATACCCGATAACATCCGTGTAAGTGTATCCAGTAAACGAGTTTTTTTATTATTCTCTTCCTATTCTTTGTGGAATAACGTCTTTAGTTCGGAACCAACGGCCTCTTTTGTCGATTATGCTTGGATGTAAGAATGAAATCGGGTCGATGCGTGGAGGGTACAAAAAACAAATGAATGGGCCCGCGCCGCGCGGTCACGCTCCCGCCGCGCGTCGAAGCTGGGAATAGCTTTTTCGAGACACCTAGCGCCATCTCTTGGCGTGTGAACGAACTATTTGTTCGTTGCGGAACAGAATTAGTTGAAAAAAAGGGATATCAATGAATTTACTTCGACTTTGGGTACTTACTTTAAGGGGAGATAACAGAGCGCTAGTGAGATCAGAGAGCGGATGCGAAAGAAAGTAAAAAGTGTTTTTTGACAACTAATGTGACAAGGTAAACCAATGAATAAGCTACAAACAGAATATATATAAACAGGTTTACTTGCTTTTACATAAGTTGTTGGAAAATAAATGAAGTTAGATATATGTAAAATCGTAATAATCTAAATTGCGCTCATTAAATATTCAACAACAAAATTATTAAAACTAACTAAACTACGCACCTATCGTCGTAGACACTATTGAACTTTCGTCCTTAAATTTTACAGTTTTGCAACCACTTCGCAACGTAAAGTAGAACTTTGATTTGAAAACTCTGCTTCACAATGAAACGGTTGTAAATAATGGTATTTTCTTTCCTTCCTTAGGGAAGAGACCCGTGTCTCTCGGTGGGAGCATAATGGGATGATGACGATGATTTTATTCCAGCTAATATTCTTTACATAATACCCGAAATTACGTATACATAGGCATGGGTCTCTTCCGGAGGAAGGTATAGGCCATACTCCACCACAGGGGCCAAGTCCGGATTGGTGGAGGCTTGCAAGACATGTGGCTGGTCTGTCAGAAGTTTTCAAGCCGCCCTAAGGCCTCTGACTTGGCTTAACGACTGCCATCTATCGACGGCAGCCAGCACCAACGGCTTAGCGGGTCTTCCGAAGCACGGAACGCTCGGAAAAATGCCACTAGCGTTAGTCATAGACTGACTCCCAGCCATGCACTGAACGCACTAGTGCACCATTTGCTAACGGTGAAGAGAAATATCGTGGTTAAACTTGCTGTTAAACTAAGGTTCTTCTTCTTCAGGCTATATGTTAGTCTACTGTTGGACATAGCCCTCTCCTAATGAGCGCCATAGCGCCAAACTAAGGTTAGTCGCTTGACTATGCTTCGTTAAATAAGGAAAACTGGATACTGATGTTAGAGTATCGGCGAGGTTTCCTAATGAAATATCAACCCGATTGTTGAACGTTGCTTAGCCTTATTTTACCCCTAGTATAATTATTACTCAATCGATAGTCTACGTTATGAAGCCAACACTAGCAATGAGGAATTCCCGGGAATAAACCCCTGGCGGACATTTAAGCTAGGAATATCATCCGCATAGTGTTTGTTAGTGAGTTAAATTGAGTTGGAAAAAAAATCTATTGCACTAAAAACAATATTGTACAAAGGCAAGCTTAGTACTAAATAGTCTCTTCTAGCAGCCTACCTACGTTGATGTAGAGTGGATGGGGTCGTGCTAGAAATACATAAATCAGTGCTACAAAAAGAATGTATTACTACATATCTGGCAAACTAATTTATTATATGTGACTTAAATAGTGTTTACCGAAAATTCTTCACATAAAATTCGATTTAAATGGTAGATGGTAGTAGTGCTGGTGGTAGTGGTTGTAGTGCAAGTAGGTGCTGGTGCTTTGTTTTACAAATTTAAACACCACAATCGTTGCAGGCTATCAACTCAGCATATCACTTTTAATTGTATTGCTAGTATCTGCATATTATTACCTTGCTTTCATTCGCTGATAAATAAAATGAAATAAGCGAAGTATCATAACATAACATTTACATACTATCACATACATTGCTTCTGGCCCCACACTAGGATACCCTGTGTCGTGGGAACCAGAAACAATGACATTACAAACATGTAAACATCCAAGACCTGGGCTTTTTTTTTCCCAGCCAGCGGGATTCGAACCCGGGACCTCTTGCATGGCAGGCAGACGCGCTACCGCTACGCCACAGAGGTCGTCAAAAACAAAGTTAAAGTAAAATTTTTGAACTAAAACTTTCGTAAGCACAACACATTGTAGACTTTTAGTCCGGATCTACTTACGGGTCGGGAAACCTGGTCGGACTTTTCCGATATAACAACACCCGTAAGTAAATCCGGGCTAAAAGTCTATAAAGGTAAAATCTTTCAAACCCATCCGCGCAGGCGGAATTGCCAATCCGCGGTGGGCGCGTGTGGTAATTAAACCCACACACTCTCTCTGAAGAGAAGGCCTGTTCCCTGCAGTAGGACGTTTATAGGCTACATAAAAATTGAAGTAAAAAAATGCGTTTTGATACCGCAAGCACAGAACTTCTATGATAAGTACTTGTATATTTACACTATTTTTATTTTTAATGCACTAACCCGTGCTAAGGAACAAATTTAAAAACCTATTTAGAGGCTAAAAATTTCACCCATGCCGGGATTCGAACCCGCAACCTCTGGCACGGATAGCCAGAGGTGGGTTCGAATCCCGGCATGGGTGAAATTTTTAGCCTCTAAATAGGTTTTTAAAGTTGTATATTTGTACATTAGTTACAAGCCGAGGCACAGCCGAGAACCGACAACCGTTGGAGCAAACGTGTCCTTGAGTGGAGACCGCGACTCGGCAAACGTAGTGTGGGACGCCCTCCGACTAGGTGGGATGACGATCTGCGAAAAACTGCAGGCAGATGCTGGATGCGGCAAGCTGAAGACAGGGCGCTATGGCGCTCATTAGGGGAGGGCTATGTCCAGCAGTGGACTGGTATAGCCTGACGATGATGATGACGAGGCACAGACCTTTTGTATTCATTTGTAATTTATATACTTTTAAACAAACGCCTCTTTAAATTGTCATTAATGCCTCTAGTATAAGCGATTGTTGTGTCTTATTTCGCTTGAAGACAAATAAATATATTCTATTCTATAAAACGGGTGAGGTAATCTACATCTGGCCGACGTCTCCGATGGCAACACCATCGATCTCTCGGCCCAATAATCTCGGGTGTTATTAAAACCTCAAGATGACCAGAGATAACTGTAAACGCTCAAAGTTCAATACCTTTTTTCCCCATTCGATTTATCAATCTCTGTCGGCCGTACTTGGACAATCCGACTGATTGATGGTCGGTTACCGGCGTGTCTTACTCGATTCTGGGGGCTGATTCTGTAGTTTACTGTGTGACTCATTCGAATTGAATGAATAATTACGCTCGACTGTTCGCTGATAAAACTTGTCACTGTCGTGTTTAGTTATAAGTATATTTAACGAGTCCAATCGCGATGGTTAACTACGAGTATGTAAAGTCATTAAGAAAATTCACTGTCGTGTTTGCTAGTTAGTGTGTTACGATGTTTGCATACTTGAAGCGGTGGTAGCTCAGTGGGTAGAACCATGGACTGACACGCGAGAGCCCCAGGTTTGATCCCGAGTGCGGGCATGTACCAATGGCTTTGTTTGATTTCAAAGTTACGTACATTTGCGAATTTGTAGTCGCAATACCACACGCTAACGGTGAAGGAAAACATCGTGAGGAAACCCGCGGCTTGGTTGGCTCCGCACGTATTGACTAGTCTTCCCTGTGGGCTAGGCCGACTAAGCTGTCAGGATGGTATAGGTGCTGGGCAAGCCTAAACCATCTATAAAACCATGTCCCAGGCACTACAGCGTCGAAAATTACCGTACTGTTTGAGTTTCCTATAAGAGCATTAAAATTAAAAATTACTACACATAACAGATTACTTGTGGTAATTTTTATTTTTACATAACATACGTACATTGCCTCGCGCCTGTATCCCAGAGCGTTTAGCAGAGACCAGGGACTGCCACTTGCCATGATCCTGACAGATCACCTTCGCTTCATCAACGTTCATAAGTCGTTGCATGCACGCACGCCGGCTCCGGTTACCTTTATCTTCCCCTTTGCTGATACATCCTCGGTTTGGTCGATGTATATCCGCCTGTGACTCTCTTACCAGGCCTTCCACTTGTTTATTTTTAATGTTTTAATTATTCGAAAAAGATTAAATTGTTTTAAATATTCGAAAAAGATTAAATTATTTTAAAGTTTTTAGGTTAAGGTTTATTGCCGTTTACTGCCGCAGTAGCAACTAATGGTCAAGACTAAAATCATTCGGAATGTTTTACACTTGATATAATAAGTACCTACGCAAATACGTAATTACGTAAGTACGTAATTTATCGTAAATCATGCATGGTCATTTGTAATGTTACTTACTCGATAATGTAATCACTAATAGTAAATAGTAACGGTTAATAAATAGTTACAGTAACTACCTGTCGTTATCGAATCGGAAATAATGCATAGGATTTAGAATCGGACTCCAGTTTCGTCATTGTTATCTGTCGACTTTCTAAAGGTTTTCAATTGATATGTCATTGGTTCAGCTTTCGTTACAGTCTCCATACGTTTTTTTAAAGGAATCGAAAAAAATGGATTTGATCTATAGGTCTAGAAAAATCTACGGCTAACATCCCAAGTAGTTCACGAATTTTATTATGAATCATAAGTATCAGAGTTGAATCAATAATTTATTTCAACGTATGGAATTTACATTCCGTTTGCTGAATGTCAATGTAACTACTATGTTAGCCACTATCTTCGGGCCGTATACAAAACTATAAACATTAAGTATTTCTGAATGACTTGCGATGCTATATACATAATACATAGTTATATTTTAGTGTAAAAATGTCAATACAAAATAATATAGTTACAAAACATGTCACACTTAATAAAAAAACATACATGCACAGTAAGATATCCAATAAATTTTCGTCAAGAACACATAGAATATTAATAATAATTTAAACACACAAAAAATAACAACACTAACTGAACAAACCACTACGGAAAATATCTGAGCCAAAGGATCCCACAACGCTGGCAGCATTGCCACGCTGCACCGCCAAAGAGACCCTCTGTAGGATCTTAGTCTAAGTCCCCCAAACTCCCATTGTCTCAGCCGCAAATGGGACAAAAAGGTAATTGTCTATAAGGTCACCATACTTGTGGCACTTGAGCGTAGATGCCGATTTTAATTATGTTATTAGTGATAACTAGTTGGTTTTCACCCAATAAATAATCGTGATTAGGCACTGCCACTTCAACTGAGCAATTCTTCGAGCTATATCAGTAACTCGGGTTCTTCTGCGGATCTCCTCATTCCTCTAGTTGCAAGGAAGTAATTGTTATTGAAGCGCTCGTGGCCTAGCCGAACCGATTGATTGGAATCAATCACTTGAGTTAAGCAACAACAGGCGCGGGCAGGTACAGGATGGGTGACCGTCCCGTGACAACCGCTACTGGCATTTTTTTCTGAGCGCACCCGTTTTTCGCAAGGCACGTTAAGCCGTTGGTGCCGGCTGTCATGTAATGGCAGTCGTTAAGCCATGTCAGAGGCCTTTTGGGCGACTTGATAACTTGTGACAGTAAGGCTCGCCGCTGTCTTACAATCCTCCACGAACCCGGACTTGGCCCCCGTGGTGGAGTACGGCCTAACCTTTCTGCGATGCAGGTAGAGACCCGTGCCCTAGTAGTGGGGACGTTCAAGGGTTGATATCGAATTGTTATTATGTGCGTACCTAAGCCTTCATGCTGCACGCTGGTGTGTGGCTTTACCTGGGAGCATACTGTGTAATATTAGCGCGGCAAGGCTTTGTGCGGTTCTCTGTGGTTGCGGTTTTGAATCATACCGAGTCACTTGCAAGTAGCACAGCATTGAAGCTAACCGCATTCGATTCGTAACGGCACCTCTATACGCGACCAGACAAGCGAAAATGAATTTTAAAATTGTAAGTAAAAGCCATTTTTTAGCTGGAAAGAGACAGACATCCGTCCGTCTGTGTCACAGTTCCCTGCAAAACTGAAAGAGGACTTCCTTTCCAATGCATAATACTTTTATTTATGTAACTTTTGTTCGAGTATGTTTATTATTCTCTAAATATGTATGTCTAGAAGTATGCATATGTATTTTATGTACTATTTAAGTAGTTATAATTATGTACAATGTGTGTATATTAGTAAGTATCTATTGATAGCTATAGTAACAATTAATAGGTAACTATTAACTTGTAATATGTGATTTTAGATTTTATTTTTCTTGTTTAGTCATATTTGCCATCTCCCGCTCTCTGTTTTATTGTTCAGAATCTTTATTAGGCTGGCTGGAAGAAATTTCTTTTGAAATAAGTCCGCCTTTGTAAATCTTTGAAAACGCGCGCGACTCGTGTAAAGTCGTGTCATTCCGCCACGAATCGTGTTTTCGAAAATCGCGAGACTAAAGCGTTTTCGAAAATTGGGCCGATATGAATTTCGAAATGACTAACGACTTTTCGTCAGTAGTAGTGTTCTCGAATATTATCACTAAACAAGCGAAATGAGAGAGGTAGCACTTATTTCCGAAATTGTCGACAGTTTTCTCGATTCTCGACAGTCGCATTCGCGCAATCGCGGATTAGTAAGTTAGTAATATTAGTAAAACTTATTCGAAAATAAATATTAGTAATTTACTAATCTTGTTTTCGAAAATAAACATTAGTAAATTCAAATGACTCGAAAAGAGATCTCATTCACAATCGCCCATCTTTAATATAAGTGTGACTTTACGTTTTATTGAGCTACACTTACGAAAGTGATATAAGTCAACCTAAGTCCAGCCCAGTAACAGTCTAGCTTACGAGCAAGTTTGAAGTATTTACTTAGTTTGGACTGCCTTAAGCCTCTAGACTACTGTGCCAATGTCGTTAAATAAAGCCCCAACGATGAGCGATTAGTAAAGTACGTTATAAAAACAAATTATCCAAAGTAATACACGACTCATTTTGAGTAAGAAAAGCATCAAATTTGCGACGGCATTAAAAGCATAAACATCCAACGCAGACGCTCAGTACAAAATTACCGTCAAATATTTACATTGTGTACGTATAGAAATTCTATATCGATGCGAAAACATGGCGGGTACGCACTTAGTATGAAAACGAGCGTTTTTTTCGCATGTAAGATTTTTTTTAACAAAATAATTATTGTGCTTAAATTATCTTCTCTGGTAGCTACTCAAGAAACACTGACGTATCTTTCTCAATAAACGAAGCTTTTTAGAAAACTCCATTAACTGAGAATTCATATCATTTCCTAACTTAGTTCGCGATGGAGTATTTGACGAGAAATTTTGTAATGTCTACATAGTCTTAAAGTACTATTCAATGTCCAACGGTATATTTTTTTTATTTCGAGAAATCAACGGCGTTATATTAATTTAGTAGTATACTTTGAAAATATTTAATATATAGTTCACCCTAAGTTTATATAGATGGACTTATCACCAAAAGCGTTTTATTTTGGACATTGTATAAAGTACATGATCTAAATACACTGAGGCTTCTCAGCCCTACTACTCTATAAAGCGCCACAGCTAATTTCCTTCCTGAGCGAGAGCGACGACGACGCAGCGTTTTTGCAACCGCGCGTTTCTCCGCCCAGTGCGTGGCCCTATAAAATCTGACGCGGTTTATAAAAGACAAATTACTACGTCGCCTATGAAAGCGGCGGAAATTGAAATCTTGCCGCGGGACAGGTGACTGGCGGTGGAAATTCGGCTCCCACTCCCAATATCCAATGCAGAAGCCATATTTGAGTCTGATTGCCGGTGGCAGCTGGACGAAGATGGCTGCGGATGAAGAATCTAGCGTGCTTTGTAAAGGCTTTCATTTCAGACACGACTGGGTTGATTGATTGTGGTATGACAAGGTTATTTAGTGTAAGGTTGTGTTCAATCTATGAGTGCTTGTAAAACAATACAACTGACTGACAATTCAGAACCTAAGCTAGTGGGCCTAGAAGAAATTACACCGGGTTCTTTTCAAAATGTACACTAAGAAAATATTTTTGTAAATCCCTCGCCTAAGAGGAATATTTCTTGAAATGTAAAAAACTGGCTAACCTTTAAAATAAAAAAATACGAACTTTATGCCACTGTGACGTCTATTCTCTTCTACGTATCGTGGTATATTCTACGAAGCATTGTGCTCAGACGTAGTTCTACGTCCATTCGTGATTAGAGCCGTCAAACGGTGAATACCTTATGTATGAACCTACTGCCACATGGGCGGGATTCAATAGAACACGTAGCTAACACGCAGCGTAACACATAATACTAAGTTGCGCCGTCTAATTCTAAGACAGGCACTCCACCCCGAGAACAGTAGGGTGAATGTCACCATAATCGACACAACGCTACTGTAGGGCGGACGTCACAATAACCAGCAGACGTCAGCATTAACAGGCGAGGGTAATCTCCCCAAGTGACAGCCGAGATTAGCCGAATGTGGCCGAGAACGGCCGAAGTGTCAATCAATGTCACGTGGTACTAGTAAAGCCGAATTGCTTGGAATGCTGGCTGGAAATAGACGTCGCTACCTTGTTAGTGCAGGGTAGATTGTTAAATTCTTCTTCTAAATGTGTATTGTGTCTTGGGCGCTCCAGCCAGTCCTTGATTGTTCGGTCGTCTTAAAGACTAGTTTGAGAACATCAACGCTGCATGCAGTCAGTCCGTTGGAACTTTTTCCTGTAGTCTTAGTGTGTATATCAAAATTGTTAACTATGAGTTTACACTATTTTTATTTTTAATGCACTAACCCGTGCTAAGGAACAAATTTAAAAACCTATTTGGAGGCTAAAAATTTCACCCATGCTGGGATTCGAACCCGCAACCTCTGGCTATCCGTGCCAGCGCTCTACCAATTGAGCGCTGGAGTATCAATTGATTGGTAGAGCGCTGGCACGGATAGCCAGAGGTTGCGGGTTCGAATCCCAGCATGGGTGAAATTTTTAGCCTCCAAATAGGTTTTTAAATTTGTTCCTTAGCACGGGTTAGTGCATTAAAAATAAAAATAGTGTAATCATGTGGGTACAGTGATATCGTTCCGATGTTAAACCTAACTGCAAAGTAGGTGGTCGGGGCTGTAAGTAATGCAATTTGCTTAAGTCAGATTTCGCTGCCTGTACGTAATACAGAGAATAGTGTAAAGAGGTTCGAAATTTCACTGATGCCGTGAGTCGCTCAATTGGTAGAGCGCTGGCACGGATAGCCAGAGGTTGCGGGTTCGAATCCCAGCATGGGTGAAATTTTTAGCCTCCAAATAGGTTTTTAAACTATCAGTTTGTAAATTTTTTTGCAACTAAGTATTTAAATTTAATCCTGCCCTCATTATGTCGATATGGATTGAAGTGTATATGAACGCAAAGGCCAAAACATAGAGGCTGAAAACATCTTAGCATGTCGATGACAAAACGGTGCAGACTGCATCTAATTGCCTTTCCAACTCAATATTTACTCAATTGATACTATTCGCAGACAATGTATAAATGTAGTGCTTGACTAAATAAAGACAGACAACCAGAGCCTAGATGCTGATAATGCATTGTGGTACAATGACAATTGCATGAACATGGCGATTAAACCTTCTTGGCGTCAATGGTATGAAAAAAACCCTACGCGACCCGACCATATTGTATCCGTCACAGTTCTATAATGAACTAACAGAGTCGAGGCCCTGTATCGATACTTCGCTCCCGAAGCCGTCTTATCCAGCTGTCTACCGCTCCGCTTTCGCCATTTCCATGAAAGAAGCAACACGGAAACGGCTCTCCCTCCGAGCCTAACACAAATGCGCGCCGAATAAACATCTCCAAAACCTGAGTAAAGGCTTAACCCTCCCAAGACGGGCTCCGGCTGCGGACTGTCAATCCTCGGCTGCGCAAGTCGGGTTTAAGGTATTAGCCGCGCACCCCGCGTCCATTAGTCTTCTTCACGCCGTGAACGACAAAAGGTGAGATCGACCGAATCCCGTAGTGACATCGGCGGCGGCGGCACTCGACACGTTCCCGAGTTTATTTTATTTTATTCATTTCGATACACGAAAAGTGTATCGAGAACTCAGGATAATTTTATTTATCGAGTTTCTCAGGAGAACTCGGGAACTCGATAAACGAAATTAAAGTTTTTCATAAAAAGTCTGTTGTTGACCCAAAGAAATGTTAAGATCATTCGACTTTAAATACAGCAACACTAAGATAACTTAAAAGTAAGGAATAAGAACTAAAAAATTTAAAGATAATCAGAGACTACGTTTAGTTAATGAACTGCAGTGCAATGACTACTGAGTGAACGCGGCGCTTTCATCCTGTTGCCGCTTAATAAAAAACACTGAAACTACAAACAAAAAAGCTTTCATAAAGAACACCACACCACATGCGATTTGAACAAGTATCTGTCAAATAAAATTTACAAAAACGTACCTATTATAATATTTTCTAATTTATCAATACAGTTCATGTACAGTCAGTTGGCGTGTATTGCAGCTGTCTGTGGCGCTGGGTAAAATTGATTACTAGTCGCGCCATCTAGTAACTTTCTTTATTTTTTTTTATATTTATACGACCTTATACAAATTACTAACACTAATGAATGAGTAATCTGAAAAAGTATCAAAATAACTCAAAAGACAAGTAACAAGTAGCTCCCAAAATTCATTTCAAAATTTACGCCGGTAGAAAACATGTGTCGATTTGAGTTGGGCCTTCAAGGAATGCAAAGATTTATTATTGTAACAGTATTAAACGCTCATATTGAGCTTTAGAAAAATATGGCAAGAAAGAAAATTCCATTTCGACTTGACGCCGCCACATTCCCTAAAGACTTACTCCGTTGACTGTACAGCTGACTCTACCATATTTTTCCGAGAAAAGCTCTTGTGACGAGAGAATTAAGGGCTACATTTATGTACTTCACGTTACAATGAAACACGTTGATAAGTTGAAAGCGCGACATTTGTAACTGTCGCCGAGTTTGGTGGCGTTTTTAAAGCGCTCGCGAGGGCTGCACAAATATGGAAGTGGATTACATTGGATCAGTTATAGCGCAAAATGGAGTCTGTCGTCCGGTATAGGCCTGAGAAACTAGTTAACTATATAAATGACAGCCTTAAATAGGCGGAGCTTAAATAATCTCGAAAGAATTTGAAGCGTTGAGATACTTTTTCGTTATTTCTTAAGCGCGTACGTGGACAGTCCATTTGGGAAAGAACTGGGAGCCAATTCTCACTTCATTAGAAAATAAGTCGTAAACGCCTCTATGGCTTATGACCTGGAATTCTACGTAAAAAGTCGACCGACAGCCAAAATCTGTATTCTGAACACCATGCTAGATTGAATTCAAATGACAAAATAAATGTCTAATGCCTCTTGTCGAGTTATCTTATCTTATTGGACAAATGTCTTAAGCCTTCGAATATTTTACGTCTACGCTTTCAATTCGCATGGGCGAGAATCGGCCCCCTGCGAATTGATTAGAGTGATAGATATGATTTGTATCTATCACTCTAATTATTTACTTTTTATTTGATTTTGTTATTGTTTTTCTTAATGTAGGTACCTATGTCTTTCTTTTTATCCTAATGCGGAACTTTATTGTAAATAATGTAAGTTTGTGTATGTTTATAATAAATTGTTTTATGTATTATATGTTATGGTTTATGTAAGTATATTATTTGCACCAACTACCCGTCTCACTTTTCCTTCAGCAACTCTCCATCGTGGGTTGCCTGGAAGAAATTGCTCTAAGCAATAAGGACGCCAATTGTACTGTATCTTTGTAATTATGTTTTGTTTGTTTTTTCCTGGTGTCGTACAATAAAGAATATTCTTATCTTATCTTATCTTACAATCTATAGTAAAGTGATATTTTAAACGGGTCTAATCGCGATTATTTATTAGGTAACGATTAGACCCATTTAATAATTATATAACTTGTGTGAGCAACGCGAGTCGTTAACAAAAATGCAATCGACAGATAGATGATGTATCGACATAGAATTGAAGAGACTGAAATGGATGGTAAATCAACTTTTACAGTTTTGTTGCAAGGTCTTTGCTGATGTTACTAAAAAATAATTTATTTACCAACTTAATTTCAAAACGGCCTTCCAAGTACACATTTATTGTAACAGCTTTATAACAGGTACTTACTTAAGATAATCAGCTTATTAATATAAAGCGTGTTTACA
This sequence comes from Yponomeuta sedellus, assembly GCA_934045075.1. Taxonomy (NCBI): domain Eukaryota; kingdom Metazoa; phylum Arthropoda; class Insecta; order Lepidoptera; family Yponomeutidae; genus Yponomeuta; species Yponomeuta sedellus. Next base: position 24,633,483 of record OW203722.1, on the reverse strand, counting down.
AGACACGTCGAAAGCCAAACTAGGTAAACCTGTATTATGGCTTTCGACGCCACCCTTCGGAGGCCAAGTCTGCTTACATAACTATTACAGAGGTTAAGTACATCAAAAATTTTATCCATTAACCAAAAGAAGTTAAGTTTAATGAGGCAGAGAACAATTTAAGATCAAGACCCAACTCAGTTGGCATTATCTCGAACAATAACTCAATTTATTGCAAGTCAACAATAGGGAAGGTAGTTTACAAAATAACATCGCAAGAATAATATGATCGCACTAATGTCACTCAAACATTCATTGGCTATTAGTGATTCCTTAACCGAAGCGCAATAAAAAAGTCATCAGAACCCTTAATGCACATACTTAAAGTTCATTTTTGAGTGTTTGTGAATGTTAAGTACGGGTCAGTTAAGTTGGACGGCTTAGGTTTTTTTTATAATTATATTGCTGTAGGCACTTACTAAGCTACGGTTCCTGTTACGTAGCTAGTGAGGTCTTTGACTCCTAATCTAGAGGACCCTGTATCTTAGGAGTCAGTTTCTTCCTTCAGTCAATTGTAGACTACTATACAATCAATCAATAATTTATTTTGTGTAACGTAGGTGATATTTGTGTTGGTTTAAAAACTAATTTAGGTTTCTCTATGTTATACACATTGGGTGTATAAAAAATATGTTTAATTGCTATAATACACACAATGACATACACCGGCGTTACACGCAGCATAAACAATGTTAGTAATGAGGCCGGTACAAAGTTATTCTCCAAGAAGATCGTTCTGTGCAGTGGGCTGGTACCAACTCGAATAGGCTAGCAAACCTAGAGGGCGCAAAACATGTCACCACTTCGGTACTCATCTCTCTGCTTAATTTGCCGCTGGCCTGGATTCTGATTACGTCATTCTCCAAATTTTCAACTCGCCTCCCATTGGCCGGCATCTGGCAGCTTGGGGCAATCTTAGCTTTAACTAGCTGGCTCCGCGGGTAGGTATTTAGGAAATTCGTCACCCGTGAACTTCGGAGGAGGGTGTGAGCGTCTGACTCGGCGGAACAGACGCGCGTCTTGTCAAATCGCGACGCCCACCGCCCGGGGATGCACGGGGCGACGTTTTAATTTATCCTCATTTGGTAGACGTATTACTCGCTGCTGCTACCTGGAGCGGCGAATTCGGGGTAGCAATATCACTGGTGCCCCCCGAAATGGCGAGGAAGCTTGGTACTTGCGTACTTCGGCGGTTAAAGCCGCCATTCTGCGTTGGGCCCTCGTTTATTAGGCTAGACGCATCCTGAGACGCAGGCAATGCAGCACAGAGCAGCACAGTTCAGTACAGGGCAAGTCAGTTGAGGCAGACAACGGCCCCCACCGTATGCTGCGACGCAACCGTTCGCTCCATTCCTTGGCAATTCTCACCCAGAATAACCCTTTCAATGTCTTTTTTGAATAGTTTGGATGATTTGTATCACACAAACAAGGTTCACAGCGAACTAATTTAATTAACTGTTCTGTCATTGCAAATGCCTAGACGTGCAAGCGTTGCGCAGAAATCTGTGCCGGCACTGCAACGAGACGCAAAGCAGGGCAGACACATGTCTGCGTCGCACGTGCCAGCGCCGCAGCGTACGTAGCTCAATGACGTTCCATGCTTTACAGAATCTGCGCTGCCCTGCGCTGCGCTATGCTGCGTCGCCTGCGTCTCAGCATGCGCCCAGCCTCAGGGTTGCAAAGTGCACAAGGGAGCCTTATAGTTTTGCCATGTTCGTCCGTCTCTCTGTCCGCCTGTCGGCAGTCTAGCTCAGAGAAGATAGCACTAGAAAGCTGAAGTATTGCAGGGGCATACAGTCATATGCACGTAATCACGCCGACAAAAAGGGTAGAAACCTTCTTAAAAGTTGGATACTTTCATACACATTGCGAAGCTAATCAGAACTCTGTACATCGACATTAAATAAACACTGTAATTCGGTACGTGGGTAAAGTTTTTTGATACAATTGCATTGTAACTCACTGTATTATAATAATACCACTGTACACACATGTAATTTATGATTGATTGATTTATATCTGATTTCTTTATTCTTATCCTTTTATTTGTTAATGTATTGATTAATCGGTAATTAAATGCAATAATTTACATCGAATTGTCATAGTAAAACATGAGTCGTAGTAGATATGTATACTCAATTCGTTCACCTTTTATCTATGCAGGTAAAAATCCCTAATAGATTGGGCTAGAGCCCTATCTCAACAGTGCAGAGTACGGTTCGATATCAACCCTTGTACCCACTGCTGGGCCATAGGTCTCTTCTTGCATCGCAGGAAGGTTAGACCATACTCCACCCCGGGGGCCAAGTCCGGGTTGGTGGAGGATTGTAAGACAGTGGCGAGCCTTACTGTCAGGAGTTATCAAGCCGCCCAAGAGGCCTCTGACATAGCTTAACGCCTGCCATTACATGACAGCCGGCACCAACGGCTTAAAGTGCCTTGGGAAGTACGGAAACGCTCGGAAAAATGCCACTAGCGGTAGTCATGGGACGGTCACCCATCCTGCACCTTACCGCGCCTGCTGTTGCTTAACTCCAGTGATTGATACCAATCACTTGGTTCAACTAGGCCACGAGCGCTTTAAAGTGTACGGTTATAAAAGGGATATATGCCTTAATTAAAACAGATAAAACGCTCCCTAACAAGATCATCTGTTATCATTCTTACACACAAGACATATTTCAAAGTTGACATTTCGCATTTCGCTCGACTAAAGGCCCCCTTGTATGTCGGCTAACCTAACTTAATTAAGCTTCGGTAATGAGCTGATGTCGCGAATATTCGCAACAAAATTATGTTTTCAAAAGCTGTAATGGCTTACCGGGCGTCTTCTTCTTTGTGTGTTCAAAATGGCGGCGAACAGAAGGTGCCCTTAAAAGGCAAAACAATTTTAGAGTGCTCCTCAAGGATCCGTCCCTATTCAAACGTTGTTTGGTTTTCATTTACGAACGACATGCCGGATTGAAACGAAACTTTGCCAATACGTCAAGAGGATATATACATCAAAAACTCTTCTTCTTCATACTATATTAGTCCATACTGGACATAGCCCTCCCCTAACGAGCGCGTAGTGCCCTGTCTTCAGCTTGCCGCATCCAGCATTTGCCGGCAGTTTTTCGCAGATCGTCATGCCACCTGGTCGGAGGGCGTCCTACACTACGTTTGCCGAGTCGCTGTCTCCACTCAAGAACACGTTTACTCCAACGGTTGTCGGTTCTTCACGAAATATGCTCAGCCTACTGCCACTCATAGCCACTCAGGACTCATACATAGCCTTGGGAATAGTTTTTGCGCGAAGTGTTACGAGGCTATTCTATTATGCTCAATTGAAAGCACGATCAAACCTCTATTTGTGTTCTTGAAACGTTATGGCAAATTTCACTGCAATTATGCATCACAAACTCTCGCACAGAGTGGTGGACACTGCTAGTAATTAAGTAAAATAATAAGATCATGATGATAATATGTTGTCAACCTTTTGTATGTCCCCACTGCTGGGTCACGGGTCTCTGCCTGCATCGAAGGAAGGTTAAGCCATACTCCACCGCCAATCGCATAAGATTGTACCTAAGTCAGCGGCGGGCCTTACGGTCAGAACTTATCATGCCGTCCAAAGGGCCTCTGACATGGACTGCCATTACATAACAGCTGGCACCTACCGCTTAACGTGCCTCGCGAAGAACGGAATCGCTCGGAAAAATGCCAATGGCGGTAGTCACAGGACGGTCACTCATTTTGCACCTGACCGCGCCTGTTGTTGCTTAACTCAAGTGATTGATTACAATCATTCGGTTCGACTACGCCACGAGCGCTTCTTCTATTCGCGCTCTTCTACAAAAACTATTTCAATTTCAAAAAATAAAAAAAAACTATCACGTAGTAAGCTGAAACTCTGAAGTAATTTTCGTGGAGTGAACAATTCAGGCGCTTGCCTGAGTCCCCTTGAACGCACACACATTATATTAATTTCTAACTTACTTATCTTCTTCACTTAGTCGTTTGTTAAGCCTGTATGTTGGTTAGGAGGCTCTGTATTGACTAACTAGCGTGTTTCAAAGTGACGGTTTCAATTCAAACTTTCACTCAATACACTCACTTGTCCTGGTCCCAAACTTGGATGCTCTGTGTTATGGTTACCAGGGAATGACATAACAAACATGGAAAAGCATCTATACTAAGGGCATTTTTACTGTACTAGTACGGCAGCCTCCAGTGGAAAGTGAACCCACGACTTCACTAGTCAAGCGTGTTAACCGCTAGACTAGGTATCGAGGCAATAAGTTTCGAGGTTTTAATTTTTTTCTTTAAGATCACTCAGGCAGCCGGCAGCCGCGGTTCTCAGACCCGGATGCCATGAGTAATCTTAAACGATGACGAAGGTTAAGCAACATAAGGCGCGTTCAGTGCATGGATGGGTGACCGTCTATGACTAACGCTAGTTGCATTTTTCCGAGCGGTTCCGTGCTTCGCTAGGCACGTTAAGCAGTTGGTGCTGGCCGTCGATAGATGGCAGTCGTTAAGCCAAGTTAGAGGCCTTAGGGCGGCTTGATAACTGCAGACAGTAAGACCACTAGTCTTGCAGGCCTCCACCAATTCGGATTTGGCCCCCGTGATGGAGTATGGCTTATACCTTCCTCAGAGAAGAGACCAGTGCCCTTCGATGGGGACGTAATGGGTTGATGATGATGAATTCTATTTATTTAGGGAATATTTGATGAAAAGTTAATTTAAAATGCCTTAGTTAACCTACCTAACAATTAATTTGCTATCTAACAATATTTATTTAAAATATAACTGAATTATTTATTGAGAATTTAATGTATTGCTAACCTGATTAAATTTAGGTATAAAAATCAGCAATGTACAGCAATTTGAAGTAATGTTATTAATATGATTCTAAATTGTAATTTGTACTAAAATATAAATTTATTGTATTCAAAATTCGTAAATTAATTTAATTACAATTTCGATTTACTATGTAATTCAACTTTTACTGAACACACAATTTTTTGAAAGTTGTATACTCCTGTAAAGGTGTTTCACACGGAATTGTACCTTAGAATTAGTAGATTTTAAATGAAATGTGAAAATACTGTTGGAGTAACTTCTTCTTCAGGCTATATTAGTCCACTGCTGGACAAAGCCCTCCCCTAATGAGCGCAAGGTTGTGCCATCATTAGGGGGTAATGCCCATAATCCCCACGCTGGGCATGCGGGTTGGGGATCGCAGTTTGGTAAAGTTGTACTGCAGGAGGCGCTGCTGCCCACCCCCCGGGTTGAGTTGGAGTAACTGATAAATAATAAAAAATCTGCAATGAGGTTACAAACTGAAAGCTCATTGTAGTTGGTAGCACTGTTAGTGTTCCTAAGAACCGCCATATTGTATTGTTATTTGGTGTAGAGGGTACAGCTGTTTTCTTCAATACTTTGTGTAGATATTCGTCATCTGTATATGAATTGCGTCCAAAGTAATCTTCGGGTTGAAAATGGGCATCACATAGTCTTGACGAAGTACTAGCCTTCCGAATTTTCTACAAAGAGCTTTCTTTTTTCTTTCTTTTACGTTCCTTAGGAAATAAATGCATTCCCGTTTTTTTTTCAACCAAAGGATACACAATGATATTATTCACAAAACAATTAATCGTTTAAAAAAATACTATGGAGAAATATATTATTTTTTTTAATGCACTAACCTGTGCCAAGGACAATTTTAAAAACCTATTTAGAGGCTAAAATTCTACCCATGCCGGGAATAGAACCTCCGATCTCTGGCTTACCGTGCCAGAGTCGCGACATGGGTGGAATTTTTAGCCTCTAAATTGGTTTTTAAAACTATGGAGAACTGTCAAATTAATTATACACACAACAGTGGTGATCTGTAGTGAGCATTAGGCAGTTTTTAAGCCCATTGCCAATTAGTTCCGTGTTACCCTTTTAATTGCCAAAGAATTTACTTCGCTGTAATTTTGAAACGGCTCTGTTGAATCCATTGCCTTCTGTGTGTTCCAAAGTTACAGCTCAAGACTAACCGAGCGAGTGTGTGCGCAATTTTCTGACAAATTACATTGTTTGCACGTCCCTTGGCTGTTTCTGGATAGGTTGAGTGGGTTGCTTGATTTTAATTGGGAGAAGTTAGGACGAATGGTGATCTCTCTTGTCCTAGTCTTAGCAAGGATGCTAGGGCTACCGTTGGCTAGGTTGCGCTAGTACTGTTTTGTTTTCCGATACTTTAAAGTTGGCAACGCTCAATATTATTTAGCCCTTACATTGTATAATGAGAGCGGTTGACCTTGTAAGTCCTGGCCCTGAAAATAACAAGGGTTTTTGATTGTTATTTTCAAGATCTGAAATTAACAGGTTAAGAGGCTGCCACTTCTAACCCAAAGCCATCCAATCAGCATCATCAGCCTTCTTCCCATCACGCCATCCTTCGTATTCTTTCGCCACTCCCATCCACGGGCTCTCTGCCGACCTGACCATATCGTCCGACCATCGGGCAGTTGCTCTTTCAATAAAAGAGAATTTAATAATAGAGAAATAGATTAATTCTTTCCGCGGGTGTCATAAAAGGCGACTAAGGGACACAAACCGGGGGGTGGGCAGCAACGCCCCCTGCAGTACAATTTCACCCAACTGCGATCCCCAACCCGCATGCCCAGCGTGGAGATTATGGGCATTACCCCCTATGATAGCACAACGTGGCGCTCTTTAGGGAAGGCTGTGTCCAGCAGTAGACTGGTAAAGCCTGATGACGACGACGACGTAGATAAATAGATAGAATATTCTTTTTGTACAGAGAAATTACAGAAACAAAAATTATTTAAAAATATAGTACAATTGGCTGCCTTATTACTAAAGGTATATTCTTCCAGGCAACAAGTCGATGCAATTTATAAATGTTGAAATTAGGAATTCTAAGTTAGATATTTATATGAACATACTTGATAATACCATGTATAACAGAACTTAAGTGGTACTTAAAACTACAAGTTTAAGGACCACTTTCTGAATTGAGAATTTCGTTAAGAATGCTTAGCTGTAGTTCTGACTCTTCGAATTTCTCAGCAAAGAGCGTGACAGAACGTAATTGAAGAAATTATTAACTCGGAAACCGGCTCTTATTCTTTGTATTACTTACCTACTCTTACTTACTTGTTTTATGTACACTTGCGAAATATTAATCTACTAAAAACAAGTCTGTCATTTGAACAAATTCCCCGCCACAATGCGCCACGCGCATTGTATCGTATTGTATCTTTGGGCGTATTGCGAACTTAAAAAGAAGATGTTTCAACTATACAACTAACTACGACGACGACAACGACGTGTTTTTTCGACCCACAAAAGGAAGAGAATACACGAATAAATATGACACCACAAACCGAGACAAAACGCTAAACATATCTGTAAAAAGAAAAAAATATTCAGGCCCTTAGGGCTAGTCCGGAAAATTTAAGCTCTGAACTTAGCAGTGCTGCAGGCAGATTTTTACCTAACCTTATTAGTCAGAAATGTCACGTTCGTTATCTGAAAGCCTACAAAAAATCCACCCAAAATGCGTCACTTTAATGTCGCGGCGTATCATGTAAACTTCGCCCAAGGTAGTGCTGGCCGTTTTTCAAAATGGTTGACATATCACCGCGAAAAAAGCGTCACTTCTTTTTCCACGTTTAAATTTCGAATTGCGGGTCAGTCGTTTTAAGTTTTTTTTTTGTTGTTTGAAACAGTTTCGACGCAGATAACGCGGGACAGTTGTCCGGTATTTAAAAATGTCCGGGCGCCTGAAAAATTGTACATTTGTGGCTTGTTTTATGTTTTAAATGTACAGTCGACGTCGGAGGTGCAAGTGTCAGCTGCCGTTTTTAATTTGCGCGCTTTCGGAGTTTGGCGTTCTTTTTGATAAATTTGATTGAAATATTGTTCAGTTGACTTGTGAACGTTGATTAAGTGTAAGGATCGTGGCAAGTGGCAGTCCCTGGTCCTTGCCGACCTCTCTCGGATACAGGTGTGAGGTTATGTTTATTGTTGAGTTTTATCCATCATGGAATGGAGACTAGGACCGGTTTCTGAATAGAGAATTTCTCTAAGTTAATACGTAACGTTCTTAAATAAGCAAGTAACGTTCTGTCACGCTCTTGTCTGGGAAATTCGAAGAGACAAAACTACAGTTAACCATTTACTTAGAGAAATTCTCAATTCAGAAATTGGCCCTAAGCAGGCAATAGTGTTCGTGGGACCATGTCTTGCTAATGTGAAGGAAAACTTCTTGAGCAAACATGATATGAGTGTCTGAGGTTTTCACGCGTGGTAACTATCATCATCGTTTCTCTCTAAAAAAAAGCTTGCGCCCTGCAGTGGGACGTAAAATATAGGATACATAAATAAAAATGTTTTCTTCTTCTTCTTCAGGCTATATTATGTAGTCCACTGCTGGACATAGCCCTCCCCTAACGACCGCCATAGCGCCCTGTCTTCAGCTTGCCGCATCCAGCATCTGCCGGCAGTTTTTCGCAGATCGTCATCCCACCTGGTCGGAGGGCGTCCTACACTACGTTTGCCGAGTCGAGGTCTCCATTCAAGAACACGTTTACTCCAACAGTTGTCGGTTGTTCGCGAGATATGGCCAGCCCACTGCCACTTCAGCTCGCTAATTCTCAAAATTAAAAAATGTCTACCATGAAGTATATGTGGGTAAAGGAGTATTTAAATCACGTTTGTTCCTAATGACTTTCTTTCAGTGAAGATACAAGCTAAGAAAGCGCCTTGAAGGCGCGTATTCAAAGCGCTGTCTTCAAGAGCTTTTTTATGTAGCCCATAAATTTCCCACTGTAAGGCACATCTCTTCTCTCAGAGAGAGAGTATGAAGAGTATTTCTTAATGATTCGCGATACTCATACATATAGTAAACGGGTCTAATCGCGATTAATTATTAGGTTAATAGTACATTACACAACTAGGGTGGTAATACAAAGAAAGGCCGAGATCGCAGGAGTTTGCGGCCCGAGCTGCAAGCGAGGGACGTAAATATGCGATCGAGAGCTTTCTTTATTACCTCCCGTGTTGTGTACATCTTTTTATGTCTACACTTGGCCAGAAAGCGGCTTTTTCCGTACGGGCAGCTTGCGGAAAAAGCCACTTTATTGCCAGGTGTGGCATAAACGTAGTTACCTTATTTCACAACGTTTCGGCAGGAAGAGTGTCAAGAGCTTTAATATCTCTATAAATTTAAATTGTTTAGAGGCCTTTCACCTATGATCTTGAAGGAAACACCGATGATTGATGCCACGATGGCATGACCTAAAATAAATTAACAGTAAAATTCGATAACCATCCCAAATCGGGACTGAATCGCGCGCAGTGGGGAAAAACAAAAACTTTTCTAATCTCGCCGCAGCCCCTCCTTTATAATATTAAAATATAAAAGTAAACAGTGTGTAAAATTCACACGTGTGAACGGAATTGGGTCGCAAAGTTATGTCCCCCGGGGGCAACAAATTTGCGTACAAAATGAAATATTCTTTCGGGCCACCCTGCTAGTTTTATAAGCATAGACTTATGACGTGTTTAAAACCAAAGAGAGGGTGAACGAATGGTCTGTTCTAGACCACTTTAGAACGTGGTTTGATAATGAGACTATGAAAAATTAGTAGCTGATGGCGATAGCAGATAGGCACTCTGTCTACCCCTTCGGGATACAAGCTTGGATTTTATTTTATTATAACATAAAAAGTACCTCCTTTTTTCATACAAAACTAGTAAGTTTAAATTTATTAGTAAGTAGGGGTTCCGTGCTTCGCAAGGCACGTAAGGCAGTCGGTGCCGGCTGGCGTCGATAGATGGCAGTCGTTAAATCAAGTCAGAGGCCTAAGTTCAAGAAAGAATTATACATTATTAATTATTACACTATTTTTATTTTTAATGCACTAACCCGTGCTAAGGAACAAATTTAAAAACCTATTTAGAGGCTAAAAATTTCACCCATGCCGGGATTCGAACCCGCAACCTCTGGCTATCCGTACCAGCGCTCTACCAACTGAGCTCAATTGGTAGAGCGCTGGTACGGATAGCCAGAGGTTGCGGGTTCGAATCCCGGCATGGGTGAAATTTTTAGCCTCTAAATAGGTTTTTAAATTATTAATTATATCAATGTTCTCTTCGTGCACTTCGTCTAAATTCACGAAGTATATTTTATTAATGTCCAATTTCATTATTCGATCACTTCATCTGAATTCAACATCGAAACCCACCGATTTAGGGTTTCCTGGAAGAAATTGCTATCAGCGATAAGGCCGCCGATTGTACCTCTTCTTTTGTAACTGTTGTCTCTGTTATTATTTTCTGGTGTGTACAATAAAGAATATTCTTATCCTATCTTGTCTTAAGCCGCTGTCTCCTCGTTTTATAGTTCGGCAGATTTATATAACGTTAAAAAGTAGGTACGCTTTACTGCAAAAGTTGTACAAGAAAGAACTATCAAAGTTAGCATTGAAACTGTTTGCCGAAACCACAGTAGGAAATGCAGAATATAAGTCGTAAATATTTGTCTAAGTTCGCTCTTGCTTCTGAAAGTTAGATAAACGCCATCTTCGTGTGCTTCTAAGATTCCTTGGGAGATTTGCCAAATGTAAAATTTATAGTTTACCAGCGGGCAGATTAATATGAATTTTGGTATTTGAATCTTTCGAGGTCGTAAAACGAAATAGTAAGTTGCAAAACTACTTGCTAAATTGAAGGCTAACATCGTGAGGAAACCCGCGATTTGGTGGGCTCCGCACATCTTTTGCTTTGCAAGTCTTTCCTGTGGATCAGGCTGACTAAGCCGTCAGGGTTGCATGGGTGCTGGGCAAGCCTCCTTCATCTAAAACAATGTCCCAGACACTGCAGCGTCTGGGTAGGCCTTTTACCGATCTAGTGGGAGTTAAGGTGCCACTGGGAGCTTTTTAAAGTATCACATTAGTTTGTTAGCTTTTAGAATATACCTTGGGTACTATCGGATAGAATCGGATATATTCGTGTTATAGAAATATCGGAACTAATATGACACTTTCGAAATCGAGCAGTTACACTCGTGTGCTTTCGGCGAAAACCGAGGCCTACTCTAGAGCCCGAGGTATATTCTAAAAGCTAACAGGCTGCATCTAGTTGCAAAAACCAACGTTTAATAAAAGTTAAATAAAGTATTAAATTCATGTTGTAACTACTTGTACTTCAAAACCAATTTACTTTATAGTATTTTCTAAGGTTAACACGAGTACTAGACATAATTAAAACTGTTTTTACACGGATTTCACTCGTTTATTATATTTTTACCATTTTCCGACGTTTCGGCACTTTTACAGGTGCCGTGGTCTCGGATGACTGAGGTGATAGGCGTCTTTTTGAAAGCATTAACTGTTAGTTTACTACCCTCGGCAAAAATTACAGAAGTTAATTATGAAGTTACGTTCCAAAATAGGTAAATCATTTTATATAAAGTCAACATTATTAATCAATATTGTTGACTTTATATAAAATGATTTACCTATTTTGGAACGTAACTTCATAATTAACTTCTGTAATTAGCTTAGTAATTGAAGTTAAAAATTAAATTTATAAACCAATTATTTTACATGAACTAAAAATATTGATTACTAATTGAAATTAAAATTAACTCCGCAGTCACACTTTTAGCAAGGAGGTCTCATGCACTTAAGCACTGGTTCCCATGCTGCCGGTATATTCCAACCACGATCTCTATTGAAATTTGGATGAAATTTACTTTACTTTAGTTAATACTTATTCATCAGTAGAAGGTAGAAGTGTTAATTAATGCGCTTGATACTCGTTCAAGTGTCAGCCGTCTGACTATAAAAATAGGTATATTTTAAATCTTTTGACGATTTAATATTTAAAATTAAAGTAAAACATAATTTAGTGTCCATCGCTTCGCTTGTAGAGTACCATTTCCGTCAGATCATAAATTAAATCCTCTCAAACTGTCTTGTTCACTTTGTCCAATCGAATCCAGGCCAACTGTTTTAGAAAACTCTTTCAACACATCGGCCAAGATATCAGTAGAAATTAGTCCATACCAGATGAACATATACTCGTATGTACAAGAAATACAAAAATACATTTCAAAGAGTTCATAAACGTAGAAGAAAATATGCAACTAAAAAAATGTACGGTCTCATTTATTTCCAAGGTCAGCTAAAAGAAAATAATTATTAGTATTAAGCTCGCCTTTGTACAAACCTCTTTTAGTGCAATAAAGATTTTTTTCATTCATCCACTTATGAAAACACTTTTCCTCTAAAGCACTCCCTAGAGTCAGTTTAATTAATCTGTAGTTACGTTTTTCCCTTGTAAAATCTCCAGCGCAGACTATTTTAACAGCTTTTTTCGGGTGTTTTGAATAATCGTGTTTGTATAAATGATGCCGTTAAAATACAGATACTACACATATAGGTTTCAAGCACTTACATATACCCTTCACACTTTATTGCACATTTAAAAAACATTCAGAAATCTCAAAACTCTGAAAATAATGTGTATAATGCGAGTTTATTTTTGCCAAGCCTTGTTCTGGTGATACGAACATTATAAAGTAATATTATAACTATTAGTTCGAAAGTGGAGCATATAAACACTACTTAGAAGTTTCTCTCGTTGGCATCCATGATATACGAGTAGACTATACTAAATTGTGTCATATTGAATAAATTCATATGGAACGGTATCGTTCATGAACAGACCGACAGCGCATCTGTCACTGTGCCTCAAAGTTGAAGATTTGTTGGGCATACTTCAAAAAAAGTTGTCCAAAAAATAAAAAACCTGACTGCCCAAAAGTCTTAACAGAACCTGTATGCGTCGTGGAAACTTAATGACATGAGTATGCCTTACTAATTTCTCGTGAGTTTCACCACGTCTTTTAAGGTTTGAAATCGAATGGATGCCTCTTGTTCATCACTTTTTTCAGTAAGAATATCATTATCGTATTTATCTATTGATTCAAGGCAATGCCCATCTAATGTTAGTAACAATTGTGGCTTATGCTGTATTATTAATAATATATTATGTACTCATTAAAATGGTATTTAAATTACTCGGTCTCAGTCAGCTCCACTGCTGGTCGACATTTCTTGCACCGACTTCCAGTAGAGCAGGATAGTGCTATAATTTATTGTAAGTGGCATATATATGGGGCATAATAATTGAATGTTCTTGCTAAAACATAACATAACATGTCAGCTGATATCCGCTAAAATGTTTTTTTTTCGTGACGTCACAATATAGTCAAAGATTCATTTGACTTGACATCTCATTTCTCAAAACGGGTTCAGCCGTTCGGCCTCTGCGCGGTTTGACAATGGTTTGAAATAAAAACCATGTCATATCATATATATGCCCCATACAACTCTACTGGATATCGATGCACGTGATGAAATGAAATGGAAATGTTTTATTCAAATTAGCGCAGATACTGCAGCTTAATGAACGTAACAAGTCAAACTAGGTGTCCATTTCAAAATCTCAATAATTTTTCAAATTCCTTAATTAACCGAGTTTACACAAATTTTACAAAACTCATGCATTTTACATGCTTGAATTCCAAACATCACTGTCATCTAAATAATCCTTAAAGATGCCGACAATAGTGGAGCTGGCTGGGAATGAGTAATTTAAAGATAATTAAAAGTAAGTTACACACATGCAGACGCGTAAAAGACATAATGCTGCTATGCTTTCGCAGTCGGTTGAAAACGGCATTATCTTCAGCGTAGCGGTTCATATCGGAACTTTGTTTCGAGCTAAGCTTCCGCCCCGTTAAATAACACGTCGCTTTATTTGAAAGAGTTCGGGATATTAATTTTGTTCCTTTGTGCTTCGGAAAGACGGAAGACCGATTTAGATGTCGACTTTCGGAGTTTGCCGACGACTTGACCGTCTTTTTCTGTTACACTGCTTAAGGCGCTTAGGGGCGCTACCTAGGGCCACCAATAGAATAAAAAAACAACTTGTTTTATAATAACAATTTTTTGAACATGCTCGTATAGCATAGAATGTGTATAGCATAGTATTAATATCCTGGGACTTTAATTGATTTCCGTCAAAAACGGTTGGTTTGGCGGAAATCGATTAAAGTCCTAGATTGTTAATTCCAGGTCCTAGAATGTTCCAAAAATAGTTGTTACAGTTATTAAGATTTCTCGTGAACACTTTTAGATAAAAACGTATCATAAAACAAGTTATGATTTTTTTCTATTGGTGGCGCTATATAGTTAGCGCCCTGAAACACCTTAAAGTTTTTACTTGACGTGTCAGCAAAAAGCGCGAGCTTTGGTCCGAAGGAGAAAGATTGCGTACTTGGGGATTCAGACACCCAAACCACCTAGACAACCAGGGTTTACCGCTAGTTAATCTCCTTGCAGACCTCTTTCAACAACATTCATCGGTCGTGTACACCATTCGTTGTGTAGTCGTTCGCGTAAACCATTATTCACTATTATACTATTTTTATTTTTAATGCACTAACCCGTGCTAAGGACAAATTTAAAAACCTCTAAATAGCTCTTTTTTTAGCCTCTAAATAGGTCATTATTCACTATTTCAGATTGCAGCTATTTTTTTCAAACTCCATCAAATCAATTTATTTCGACGTAAAAACAATTGATTTCAACGCAAAGAAGAATTCACATTTTGGTTTGCTGTATGTACAATACAGAGAATATTGTAAAGAGGTTCGAAATTTCACTGATGCCGGTGAGTCGCCCATTAGCTCAGTTGGCAAGAGCGCAGGCGCGGATAGCTAGAGGTCGCGGGTTCGGAATTTTTTGCCTCTAAATAGGTTTTTAAAATTGTATGTACAATGTTAAATGTAAGCCGCTGCCTCCGAGCAATAGTATAGTGGTCAAAAAGGTAACGGAAAAAAGCTCCGCTATGTTATCTTTTCTCTCCTTTCATTTCATCCCATCATTTTTAAATCATCATGTAAAATTACGTCACCCAATCTAGATTTATTTTCGATTTTACTTGCAACCTCACTTTTTGACGAGACACTTGACATTGCACGCACACACCCCGGTTTCGGGTACTTTTCATCTTGCCCCTTAACAATCCGCGGTGTTAATCATGGGCTTTTCACTTCATATAATCACGTTTCTATAAAAATCTCACATACAATATTAGTTCTGTCATATCTCACTAGGTGGCGTAAGATATATCAAGAAATTTAAAAGGTGTAATCACTGAGTTTTTGTGTAATGGCAACACTGAAGAAAAGAAAGGATGTTACAATCCGTTGTACGCATAACTTGATTAAATAGAAACCAAATATTTTCTAACATTTTTATCAAAATAAATAACTAGGTACTTACTACACTGCAAATGCTAAAAAAATATATAGATAGATATAGATATAGATAGATTGAGAACACTTATGTAATTGTACATAAAAATGGAAATTATACAGATATTTCTTAACCTAAGAGTACAGACGTTAATCACTAAAAGTGATCTCTTCCAGACAACCTTTTATGAATATATTTTATAAAACATCTCTAAAATTCTGTACCTATAAAAAATAATATCGCATTTACTATATAATGAAGGAAATCAGAAACGGAACGTCGGCGTCATGTTGTTGTTGACAGTGTCGCTCATTCATTCCACAAACGTGGATGTACTTTTCGAATTTCGATGTTTTCGTGGGTTTTGAAACATCTGCCCCAGCTTTGCCCCCGGACTTCGACGATTCTGCATTTATTCTCACGACCTCAGCTTTGCCCCCGGACTATGACGATTTATAATTTGTTAAAAAATTACAAATCTGCTTTATTAATTTCAGAAAACCTTGGAATAAAAGTATTAGGGTACCTACTGCTAGCTAAACACTAATTACTTTTATAGCTATAGGTATATTGTATAGATGGCGCTAGCACGTACGGGGGACTGATATCTCTATTCTCAGCTATATATGTACTCTGTGGTGTTAATCCTCTCTCAGTGAGAAGAGGACTTAACAACCAACTTAACAACTCAAAAAGTTCCGATTGTTCGCTCAAAATGTCGTGTCGCGTCTCGCTCGCACCCGTTTAAAGTGAGATTCAACTTTGGAATATCAAATTAAGTCAAACACACGAACAAATTGCGCTATTATATCCCGCTGGCGCTCACACTAAGATAATAATAAAAATAGAAAGTCGTCACCAGTTAATGCACTGTAGATATATTGGAAATATTAATTATATTTGCACTTGCATAACAATTATTTTAAAAACCTATTTAGGGTTGAACCACATCTGGCAGCACGGAATCGCCTTTTTCCGTCGCCCTTTCTCTTTCTGTCGCTTAGAACTGCCATTTGCTAGACCGAGACAGAAAGCATAATGCGATAGCACGCGGCGGAATCCTCGAGGCGATCGCATTATACTTTCTGTCTCCGTCTAGCAAATGGCAGTTCTAAGCGACAGAAAGAGAAAGGGCGACGGAAAAAGGCGATTCCGTGCTGCCAGATGTGGTTCAACCCTTAGAGGCTAAATCTCGAGGCCATGCCGGGTTTCGAACCCGCGACCTCTGGCTAACCGTGCCAGCGCTCTCTCAACTGAGCTAATGGGCGACTCACCGGCATCAGTGAAATTTTGAACCTCTTTAAAATACTCTCTGTATTACGTAAAGACAGCAACATCTGGCTGAAGTAATTTGCATCACTTGCATGGGTTAGTGCATTAAAAATAATATAATTACATAACACTTACATGCATCTACCAACTATATTCTTCATGCAATCCACTCCATCTAAAGGCTGTATTGTAGAAATTGCTGTAAGCGATAAGACCGCCAATTTTATAACATTACTTAGATTTTAAAAACCTATTTAGAGGCTAAAAATTCCACCTAAGTGATGCAATTTACTTAAGCCAGATGTCGCTGCCTGTACGTAATACAGAGAATAGAGTAAAGAGGCTCGAAATTTCACTGATGCCGGTGAGTCGCCCATTAGCTCAGTTGGAAAGAGCGCTGGCACGGATAGCCAGAGATCGCGGGTTCGAATCCCGGCACGGGTGTGATTTTTAGCCTCTAAATTGGCTAATGGGCGACTCACCGGCATCAGTGAAATTTCGAACCTTTTTACACTATTCTCTGTATTACGTACACGGGTTAGTGCGTTAAAAATAAAAATAGTATAATCGACTGGTCTGTTTTCTGGGAGTTATTTATCCAGGGCTGAACGAAGCCAAAGCAAGTGCCTAGTGGGCTGTAAGACATATTCTATATAAGGCTGTAAGTGTTTAACATTGGGTGACGCTTCTGTAGCTACCAACCTCGTGGCGTGCCTTCACTAAAGTAATAATTTAAACTTAAGTCGTCGTAATACTTAGTTTAGCACTTGATCCGCAGCTCAACAATGTTATTATTTGAACTTAAAACAAGTTATTTTGAGGCTAATTAACGGGCTGCTTGCCTTAGATTCTCGTTAGTTAATTAGTTACAATATAAACTCGGCGGTGGTAGCCTATGAGGACTATTGACTCGAAAGCGAGAAACCCAGGTTCGATTCCCAGAATAAAAAGTATAGAAGAAGAATAAGCATAAGAATATTTATTGTGAGCATAGACATGGGTTACACATTTAGCAGAAACAGTTGCTATTTAAAATAGATTCACCAAATCTTACCTTAACAGATGTACTCACATATACTTATAGGTTAAGACATATCCTTTTTTTTACGTAGCCTGTAAACATTCCATTTAGCCTTAAGTAGCCAAAAAAAAACTATACATACAACGTCCATCCAGGTCCAGCTTGTGATTACCATAAGTAGCATTTTTTCCGAACGCTTCCGTTCTTTGCAAGGCAGGTTAAGCCGTTGGTGCCGGCTGTCATTTAGTGACAGTTGTTAAGTCATGCCAGAGGCCTTATGGGCTGCTTGATAACTTCTGACAGTAAGACCCGCCACTGTCTTACAACTCTCCACCAACATGGACTTGGTTCCGTAGTGGAGTATGGCCTAACCTTCCTGCGATGCAGGAAGTGCCGCAGCAGTGGGGACAAACAAGGGTTCAAGGGTTGATATTGACATGTGACTGCGTTTTCTGGGAGTTATTTATCCGGGGCTGTACAAAGCCGAAGCAAGTGCCTAGTGGGCTGTAAGGCATAGCTATACGTAGGTCTGAACCTTCGTTCGCCTGCAGCGTATATTTTAATGCCACCCCCTCCACACCCTCGCCCCAGCCCCCACGCCCTTTATTTCGATTGTCCGCGCCCGTGACCTAGTTAGAGGATAAAGTGCTCCAAATTAACTTTTAGAAATTTTTCGGGGTTTAAATACTTTTCGCCTCAAAGTTTATACAATGGCAAAGAGGCTAAGGTATAATCTTGGATTTTGTTGTGCAATTAATTATTATTATATTTTATTGGGTGGGCAAGCTCTCTACCAGATGGTCGACGACTAGGGGTCTAGTCTTTAAAATGCATAATTGTTCATTAGAGTCGGTAAAGGCCGTTTCATTCACAATATCGCTACAGTCTGTTAGCTTTTAGAATATACCTCTGCTATTATCGTATAGAATCGGATTTATTCGTGTAATAGAAATATCGGAACTAATATGACACTCAATTCGACTAACTTTTCAAAATGGTGAGGAAAAGTTTTATACAGAGCAGGAAGTACTATTACACTCTTGTGATTTTCGCGAAAACCGAAACCTACTAAAGAGCCCGAGGTATTCTAAAAGCTAACAGACTGTAGTCTAGTAAGCAATCGCATTGCAATGGTATAACCCATGCTTCTTAACTCGACGCCTCACGCAATCTGACCTTCGCGAGAGATGCCCATTTAATTTGCGCGGGTTATAACGCTAAAATGACATTGTATTGCTTTTGCTTTTTAGACCACCAAATTGAAGCAAATAACAGCAATTTTATTGAAAAACTATGTAAGTATTGGACACTAGGGTTTGGTTTCAGTGGCGGAGAGTCACTGGACGCGGACGGCACAAGATTGTGAAGCATGGAATACCATGACGGAGGCCTAACTCTTGCAGGGGGCGTGAAATAGAGAGAGAGAGAAGAAAGAGAAATAATTTCTTCAACGGCACAATACTAAAAACATAACAGATACACATCAAATAGCTGATGACGATGACGTACCTTTATTGCACACGAAACATTTTGCAGAACATTATATAAGAAACAACCTATATAAAGGTGAGCTTATCTCTGAAACAGATTTCTTCCAGCAAATCTTAGAAATGAAATCAATTTTGTTTCAACGTAAAGAGTTTACATTCTGTTTGCTGAATGTCAAATGTAAAATGTAAGCCGCTGTCTTTGGGTCGTAGTGTAGTGGAGAAAAACGCAGGGAGAAAAATCTCCGCTCTGACCATTTTTTCTCAAGTCATATTAAGTCTAATACATTAGTTGCCACTGTATGATAAGATTTCTTGATTGGATTGGATTCATGTCAAAGAGGCAGTAAAAAGCGGGTCTAATTGTTTACATGGTTTTTTTCATCAAAATTGAATTCGCAATTTTTATTAGTTTTAATGAGTAGAATAAGTAATCTTTATTAATTTGATAGTTTTAATTTAAAATGTTATAACTGATTTTCATACGCCATGTCTAAAGTATTATCAGACTTCCTTTCCTTCGGTCGCCATTATACAAGTTTTACGCCTAGTGTGGAGACCATTGTAATCCTTGTATGTATTTTTCTAAATACCTATTTAGAGGCTAAAAATTTCACCCATGCCGGGATTCTAACAGGCAACCTCTGGCTATCCGTGCCAGCGCTCTTCCAATTGAGCCAATGGGCGACTCACCGGCATCAGAGAAATTTCGAACCTCTTTACACTATTCTCTGTATTTTTCTGTTCTGAATAAACAATTTAAATTTAAATTTTGCACACGCAACTTTTTTTCTGACTTCTGACGTTACGATTGGCCCAGTGACCGTTTCGCGCAGAAACATTCCAACCCACAAAAAGTAACTTTTGTGAGAAACTTTCTTTAGTATTTTTTGCGAGAATTTATTTTTGAGATTGTTTTGATTCAGGTTTAGTTCAGACTTCTCGGCTTAAACTTTTCAGTTTCTTTTGTGATCGCTTTACTTATTAAAAACGTCTGAACAAAGACATGGAACTAAAAAAAATTAAGTTTTTCTCGAATATTACTTTTGGGTTGGCTAACATTCCAACCCAAAAGTAATATTCGAGAAAAACTAAATTTTTTTTAGTAACGAGGTTCATTATACAGTCTATTTATTCTTACTTGTCCAATTTAGTAAACAAGATTCTAACCTTAAAATTGAGATTAGATGCCTAAGCTAGACATTTTCTCGCAAATTCATGAACTATGTTTATAAAATTGGCAGCGTGTTATCTAAAAGAGTGCTCCAAGTTATTTCATTTATGGAAATATGGCAGTTTTGGACTAAAAAGTCACAGTTTAAGGGTAGAATCTTGTTTACTAAATTGGAGAAGTAAGAATCTATTTAAGATTCTATTTAAGACTGTACATGGTTTTTATTTCATCAACATCATAATCAGCTGGTATTAGTCCACTGCTAGGCCTCTCCCAAGACACGCTACTGAGCCCGATCTTCGGCTCTCCTCTTCCAGTCACTGCCCACCGCTTTGCGAATTTGTTGTTTTTTGTTTGTTTTTGTAATCTGCTCATGTTCAATAAAGAAACATCTAAAACTATCTGTACGTAATACAGAGAATGTTGTAAATAGGTTCGAAATTTCACTGATGCCGGTGAGTCGCCCATTAGCTCAGTTGGAAAGAGCGCTGGCACCGATAGCCAGAGGTCGCGGGTTCGAGTCCCGGCATGGGTGGAATTTTTATAAATAAACTACTTTAGCCTTCGCCGCTTCACGGAAATTATTGTAAAATAACACGTGAATCATGAACCACGAAAGTCTTAGAAAAACTTATGACAGTTTGATTTAGCTGCGTACCTGGGCCTAGATTTTGCTAATGCATTGTGCTACAATGATAATTACATGAACATAGTAATCTACTTTCATTGCTGCGTAAGTTTACGCGCTCACATATATCGAACCTTCTAGCCGTCAATGGTAAGAAAAATCACCCTACATGACCCGACCATGCACTAACGGAATCGAAGCCTAGCTCATTCTAAAACAATAGGTTTTATGCCGCGACTAGGCAAACGTAGTGTAAACAAAACTGCAGGCAGATGCTGGATGCCGCAAGCTGAAGACAGGGCGCTATGGTGCTCATTAGGGTATGGCTACGTCCAGCAGTGGACTACGTAATATATCCCGAAGAAGAAGAAGGTTGTATGGTGTCAATAAATGCGTTTCGCTTCTCATTTCATTTAAAGAGTCTAGTCATAGAAAAGACGTCAATACCTGTTAGGACCTTTATCAGTTTAACTCGATAAAACCAGCTAAAAGAGAATTTTCCCGTACAAAATCTGTCTTCGTAAAGCCTGTAGGCTGCTTTGAAGATTTTGAGACTTACGTTGGAGCTGTAATAATATTGTGTTTCGGTTAAAAATATTAGCTACGCTTATTTTTGGTTCTGGTAACATTGTGGCCAAAAAAACTGAACGGAATATAAAGGAGTTAGTATAGTGGCTACAAATATCGTTTTAAATGTGGATAGCCGGTGTCACATTGTACGATAACCGTCATTTCACGATCGTTGGACCAAAAAATATAGGTATTTATCTATGATAGATAGATAGAGAACACTTTATTGCAAAACCAGAAAAATATTATAACCATAATTCTCAAATCTAAGTAATGTTATACAATTGGGGGTCTTATCGCTAAGAGCGATATCTTTCAGACAACCTTCGGATGGAGTAGATTGCATGAAGAATATAGTCTGAGTGCTTAGTGCGAGTTTGACAGATCTAATCGAATAACTTTGCTACCGCGTTAATCGAGCATTGAGTAGTGAGTATGAGTAAGTTAACCGTTCGAACTGGCAAAACGCCGTCACAGTACAACTCGCACTCGCGTTTATTCGTGTTTTGGCTGGTAAACGTGTTCACTTCTCAACGTAAACCATTACAACTCGCACTCAGCCATTTTAATTTCGATACTTGTCGCTAGGTGGCGCTTCCTCGATGCCCTAGAAATATGAGTTTACGTTAACGCGATCGAGTAGTTAAAAAACTCGCACTAAGCACTCAGTTCGAGGTGTATGTACATAAATAATTAAGCGCATAATAAACATAATAATAACTATATAGGTAGATGCCAAATTAATATAATACAATGTATGTTGTAAAATTGTATCAGTATTTTTTTTACATAGCCTATCAGCGTCCCACTGCAGAGCACATGCCTCCTCTCAGAGAGAGAAAACGGGCTTAATTAACACGCGTGCCCACCGCGGATTGGCAAATTTAAGTGCTAAGGTATATGAACATTGAACACCCCAAACACTGAGTTTTCTTCACGATGTTTTCCTTCAACGTTAACGAGTGGAATTGCTACTGAAACTTAAAAAATGTACATAACTTGAAAAAAAATTCATGCCCGGTGCATGCCCGCACTCGGTATCGAACCTAGGCCTCTCGCTGCCGAGTACATTGTTTAACCCACTGCACTACCTATCTGATATCGTAGTTTATTTCCCCGTAAAGTTAGCTTCGAAAACAGAACACTCAAACAGAGTCGCAAGATTAATTCTATTTAATGCACTAACCGGTGCTAAGGACAATTTTAAAAACCTATTTAGAGGCTAAAAATTCCACGCATGCCGGGATTCGAACCCGCGACCTCTGACTATCCGTGCCAGAGCTCTTTCCAACTGAGCTAATGGGCGACTCACCGGCATCAGTGAAATTTCGAACCTCTTTACAATATTCTTACGTAGTCGCAAGTCGCAAGATCCCGCCAACGCATAACTTTTGCGTGCGACGTCCAATCGGCGATGCAGGGGGCGCGTTCCGAAATTGGAAAATGGGCCGTTAGACAATTTCTGAACGTTGCAGTCCCATACTGAAAAGGGGCCCGGAACCGTCCGAAAATCGACGGGTGCCCGAGAGGCAGCGTGACTTTTGCTCCCGACATTGACTGGCGGGAGCGGGGGGTATTGATCGGCCGCGGTCGGTAAACTTCGGGGGCGCTCGGGACTCCTCGGCCTACCTTCGGCCTTCTCGAGTCCTACAGGATGGTCAGTCGGCGTGTCAACTTAGTGGAAGGAAGGAGTTGATTGGTAACTTTAATTGGCACATGGTTTCCTGGGTCAAATTGTATTTTGCCGGCGCCGTGTTTGCCTCAATAACTTTTTGGTTCGGGATAGAAAGTTTGTTCGTATGTTTGCGGCTACGATGGGATATTTACCTTTTTTTTGGCTGCGGTGGGAGCCGAGGGCCTGAAATAAAATGATAGACGAATAATAAAAAGGATAACAGGGGGTAAATAAAAAAATTATACATACCCACATACATAACCTCACGCCTGTATCATGCCTGTGAAGGGGTAGGCAGAGACCAGGGACTGCCACTTGACACGATCCTGCCCGATCACCTTCGCTTCATTAACGTTCATAAGTCGTTGCATGCAAGTACGCCGGTTCCGGGTACTTTTTATCTTCCCCTTTGCTAATACATCCCGTATTTGTTCAATGTATGTCCGCCTGTGACGTCCCTTACCAGCCCTTCCACTCACATTCGCAATATATATTTGTTTCGTCAATGTTTCTTCCTTCATCCCCTCCACATGTCCAAACCAACGCAACATTCCTGTCTCAATTCTAGTCACTACATCCTGTTTCAGTCCACAACGTACTCTGATCAGACTATTGATTGTGTATCCTGTCATTCAAAGTAACACTACACATACTTTTTAAGGACCTCATTTCTACTGCATTAATTCTACTTTCTTGCTTCTTTTGCCGCACCCAAGTCTCGCTACCATACATAAGTGTTGGGACCAGCACACCATTATGAATAGCCAATCTAGCTCTTTTGGAGATGTTTTGGCTGCACAAAATGGAGTGCAAGGCACTGTTTACACAATTTCCCGCTTTTACTCTTCTTTCTATATCAAAAATCAAATCAATCAATTTATATAGAAAAAAATATATAATAGGGATTAGTCACTCTTCTCTAATAATAAGTCTCGTGGCCTAGTCGAACCGAGTAATTGGACTTAATCACTTGAGTTAAGCAACTTAACACGTGCGGTCAGGTGCGGGATGGGTGACCGTCCCGTGGCTACCGCTAGTGGCATTTTTTCGAGCGCTTCAATGCTTCGCAAGACACGTTAAGCCGTTGCTGCCGGCTGTCATTTAATGGCAGTAGTTACGCCATGTCAGAGGCCTTATGGGCGGCTTGATAACTTCTAACAGTAAGGCCCGGCACTGTCTTACAATCCTCCAACAACCCGGACTTGGCCCCCGTGGTGGAGAATGCCCTAACCTTCCTGCGATACAGGAAGAGACCCGTGCCCCAACAGTGGGGACACAAAAGGGTTGATAACAAGCAAGCAAGGCGCGGTCAGGTGCAGGATGGGTGACCGTCCTTTACCAAGCATTTACCTTCATCATCCACCCTTGGCACGGAGTAAGAAATCTATAGTCTGTACATTTCGCTGTCTCCCTCGGGATATACACCAAACACAATTCCTCTTCGAATGAGGAAGAGTGGTGCGTTGATAAGCCGCGAATATAAGGAGCTTACGAAGTAAGATGAAAAAAAAGCTAAGTTAGACAGGCAAATTCGTTGCTTTTTTAAACTGGCTATGAATTCGTTCGCGTTGGATTCAAATAAAAAAGGCAAAAAAAAAAAAAACACCTTTTCGCATTTCTAGCATCAATTGGTAAGTGAAAGTGAACATTTATTTCCATAAAAACATATTCGATGTCAACCCTTGTTTGTCCCCACTGCTGGGGTACGGATCCTTACTGCATCGAAGGAAGGTTAGGCCATACTGCAGCGCGAGTCATGTAATGGCAGTCGTTAAGCCATGTCAGAGGCCTTGTGGGGGCGGCTTGATAACTTCTGACAGTAAGGCACGCTACTGTCTTACAATCCTCCGCATCCCACACTCGGCCCCCGTGGTGAAGTATGGCGTAACCTTCCTGCGCTGCAGGAAGAGACCCGTGCCCCAGCAGTGGGGACATACAAGGGTTGATATGGTTATGTACTTACAAACTTTTCCTCTTTTTTCTACAGAGATGATAGTATATGTCTGGCCGCAGCATTTCCTAGTGTTTCTCTAATTTTGTAAGCAAAGTAACTAATGTTTTGGAAATGCAAGTTATTGATTGCACTCACGGGATCATCGGGCTATAAAAAAAATCCTTATTTACCTGCGAGTACGTTACTGTAAAAACTTAATTGTTATCTTTAAACAGTAAGACATTAGGATGGAAGTGATTGTGCATGATCGTGGGAACCAGAAACAACGACATCACAAACATGTAAACAGCCAAGACCTGGTTTTTTTTTTGTCCCCAGCCGGGTTCGAACCCGGGACTTCTTGCACAGTAGGGAGAAGCGCTACCGCTGCGGCACAGAGGTCGTCAAGAACGATATTCAAAAGTATTGCAAAAACAAATCACCGGGACAAATTGTGTTTACTAGTGAATTTCGAAACCCTGCATAACAACACGGTTTGTTGACGTGATCTGAAGGAAGGGAACTAAATTGACATTTGCCTGCACCTTTTTTTATAGTCAATGAGACTCTTCCAGTTTCATACCCTGTTTGCAAATATTTTCCCCTTCTTGCCACGCTAAGGCTGTATACAGACAGGGTTGTAACGGTGCAAACCTCTTTACACCATTTTTTATATTTCGTTTTCCATATGTCACACATTTCGAAATTACCCTCATTTTCATCATCACAACTTTACGCATTGACTAGATCTGACTATTTTACCGGCTTATTCGTTTTTATCCAGTTTTCTGTTTTATTATAAAGTATACAGTACAAATAAAGCAAAAGTTGAAGTCGTTCCAGTTTTATTATTTACAAAATTTTACAACTTCCCAGGGTTACTTCTTTCTTGGTCTTAATGTTAGAAGTTTTCAAGCCGCCCTAAGGCCTCTGACTTGACTTAACGACTGCCATCGATCGACGGCAGCCGGCGTCAACTGCTTAACGTACCTTGGGAATCACGGAACCGCTCGAAACAATGTCACTAGCGTTAGTCATAGACCGTCACCCATCCATGCACTGAACGCGCCCTGTGTTGCTTAACCTGCGTGGTCGTTTTAAATCACTCAGACAGACAGCCGGAGCTGCGAGCAATTTGTGTACCTACGTGAATATTTTTTATCGATATCCCCTTACAAATTGACGCCAGAAATCTCAATCCTCTATCTTAGTTAAGGACGAGCCAAAATGAAACAAACAAAGCCATTCGCTATTGTCGAAGAAGTGCATTACAGCGTCAATCAAGTCAAAGTGTGTTGGCGCCGCGCCAGGCAAACCTCACCGTGCCCAAAATGTAAGGCCGTGTCCACGTAGGACCGCTTCGTACCTTCTATGCATCGGTCAATAAACTTCCATAAGACTAGCATCATTTTTTCATCACCCTAAATATGGTAATGAACAATAATGCAACATTGGTATTTCTTAATGATCCGCCATACTCATATATAGTTATATATTAAACGGGTCAAATCGCGATTATTTAGTAGGTAAAGCGTAATTATCTTATTTCCCGACGTTTTGGCAGCGTCTACCCGAGACCACGGCAACTGTAACGCTGCCGAAATGTCGGGAATTACGTTTTACCTAATAAATAATCGCGATTTGCCCCTTTTAATATATAACTAATGCAACATTGGCCTAAAATTTATCATCCGTACAAAACCAAGGGTTTTTATAGATATACATACCAGTCCACGGTTGCCCGTTTCAAATGGGACTAAATTTCCTTACCACGTGTTAGCGAGTTAACTAGACATCTCAATATTAAGTGTCTTATTTAGTATTCGTAGTGGCCTGCCTGTTTTGTGTCGCTAACAAGTAACATAACATAACGATGCTAAGGTTGTCTGGAAGAGATCTCTGTTAGAGATAAGTTCGCCTTTGGGAAAAAAATATGCTATGATTTTTCGAATTTACTGTTTGCAATAAAGAATACATAAATCATAGCTTTTTCATTAAATTTAAATCATTTGGCGCTTTCGTCTAGTTCCCGGCCAGTGTGAACGCAGCCCGTGTCGCGCCGGGCATAACACCCGTAACCCGTCAAACGCCCCGGATCAATAGAAGTTTGGCAACTGATATGGGGCACTATATCTTTGCCGGGGAATTAACTAAATTGCTAGACCGCTTCACCCGAGAATGGTTTTCGACGTAAATAAACTATAGGCCAATCATGGATTGATTGGCCTCGAACTTGTCTCTCTAACTTGGCACCGGCCGTTCCGAGGCATTCGACGCTTATGCTCATTTGATTACATTCGAAATTATATAAAAAACATCTTGAGTAAAATAAAGTGTCAGAAGTGTTCAAATATCCTAGCGCTTCGATTCACCAATCCGCGAGGGCAGGTGTGGTAATTAACTTTAAGGTGGTTATTAGGTTGTCTCTAGGTTGACGGGTAGGTTGGTGATTAAGGTCTCTTCTGTGCTCTAAAAAGAGATTTTAATATGAATAGAATAAAATAGAATAGAAAACACGGTTTAGTGCATTAAAAAATAATATAATAATGTGTGTACAGCGATATCATTCCGATGTAAAAAAACCTAACTGCAAAGTAGGTACTCGGGGCTGCTAGTGATGCAAATTACTTCAGCCAGGTGTCGGTGCCTGTACGTAATACAGAAAATATTGTAAAGAGGTTCGAAATTGCACTGATGCCAGTGAGTCGCCCATTGGCTCAGTTCGAAAGAGCGCTGGCACGGATAGCCAGAGGTCGCGGGTTCGAATCCCGGCATGGGTGGAATTTTTAGCCCCTAAATAGGTTTTTAAATTGTCCTTAGCACGGGTTAGTGCATTAAAAAATAATATAAAGATTGTTATGTTTATTTTTGAGTTTGGACTTTGATGGATATTATAATATAATATTTCCTAATTGCTGGTAAGCCGATTAGTATTTTCCATATCTGCTTCAATTTTAGAGAAAAGAGAATATAAATACTCGATACTTTCATGCCATAATGCACAAATGAGTAGCACCATTAATTGAGCGCGTCCGCGGCATCGCCAGTGGTATACAACAGGTAAAGTCTGTTGGCTGACAGGCTGTATTGCCCTGTGTGGCATCATTTTGAGAAGATGCATATTTATTAGTTAATTAATCAGTTGATTGATTGGTTAGTTGACTTATTAATGATGCTCTAGTGTATTTAATTTATAATGTCATCTAGATTTTTAAGGTTAGATTCAGTTACATGGATTTTACGGTACGAAATAAAGGATTTAATATTATTATTAATACTTGATTGCATCCATAAGTGTTGTACCTAATTCATTCGCACGGGTTTTGAAGCTACGACCTCTAGCTGTGTTGGTAGTCAATCGGCTAGCCCTTAGACTAACGTTACAATTGGGCTCTGAAGAGTTTTTTCATCAAAATTATAGCGTATTAAATAAAACTGTGCCTGTTAAGTTTTTTATTGAGAGAAACCGTTTGGCGGATTTTTATTGCAAAAATCCAGAAGGTGACAAAGGAGTACAAACATTGGGAAACAGTAGTAAGTAGCCAATATTTTTACGCCCGTAATAAAACTTTAACGCTCCTAAGCCTTATTTATTATACTAAAGCATAAAGAAAGCTAGTTTTTACCAAATTGCGAAAACTGCGAGGTGTTATGTTTTTCACGTATGTACGCATGTTCTTTTTTTTTAATATTCATGGACATATTACACAGATCTCATTAGCTATGTACTAAGTACAACTAAATGACTTGTGTTATAGGTGCTAACTCGACGATATATTTAATAAATAAATCTTAGCTACTCAGAGGCCTAACGATTTGACCGATTGACAGTTGAAGTGCCAAACTAAATCTATTGACGATGGAAGTGTCAGAGAATAGGAATTTGACATCTATATTCATGGAGCGTCTCAGTAAATTCATATTTATTCTAAATAGGTGAAGTTTACATGCACAAGTGCCTTAGAAAAACGTAAAACAATGTAGTGGTTAAGAAACCTTGAAGTTATTGATGGCAATCATGGAATCTTATAATACATCAGAATCAATATAGCTCTGGTGTATTATGTTGATGAAGGTTTTAGAAAAGATGGTCATAGTGAAGTTTTGTTAGCCCGCTGCTTTTTTTAAACACTACAAAAACGGCCCGAAGGTAGCGGCTAACATAGTAAATTGTCATTTAGCAAAAATTATGTGAATATTTATTTACATTCAATGATTGATTTCAAATCTCAAGAGCATAGCAAAATCTCTGTCCTATTGTAGTAAGAAGTGTGAGAGAGACCATAAAGTTTTTGATAGGTTCTTTTTGCAGTCGGGTTTTTGTTTTTTTAATTAGTTTTTTTTTTCACTTCATCCGTGTGTCCGAAGTTTTATGATTTTATTATGGCCTGTCCCACTTTAGTGGCTTCGTAAACAAGTCGTAAATTAAAAACTTGTGTGAACAGTCCCTTTCGCCGATAGATTGATGGTCGCTGAAAATAGGCACGAGAACAAAGTGTTTGTTCGTTAGGTTGAAGTTTTAAAGTATATTAAGAACTATACCGTAAGGGCAAAAGGCAAAGCTAAGGGCAAGATAGAAAGTAGGCGTGCGTGCATGCAAAGACAAAAGCCGGTTTTTTACTATGGGATGTAATCTTCTTATAATATAAAAAAGAATCACTGAATGTGTTGATAAGCGCAAATGTCGAGAGCAGCTGAACCGATATTGCTTATTCTTTTCTTGGAATATTCCTTGAAGTACGAGAATGGAAAAAATAAAAATAAAATTAAGAATCGACTGTTAGGTGGTATGAAGTTCGCTGGGTCAGCAAATTGTACATAAAAATGGAAATTACACAGATATTTCTTAACGTAAGAATACAGATGCGGCCTTACCACTAAAAGTGATCTCTTCCAGACAACCTTTAGTAGTTTGTACCTTTACCCTTTAGCAGTTTAGGAATTGATTTTCGCAGTTTTGTTTCCAAGTGTTTCCCGAACTACAAAGGCATTTTTTTATGATTTAATTATAAACGTATAGTTTTCAGATTGGTTTTTATATTACGTATACGACAACATTACTTCCTAATTTTCATAGTTAACAGAAAGTACCCAAGGTCAACAGAAAGTACCCTATGAATTTTAATTCTTTTGAGTGTCAAAATTTATGTTTTTGCGGCATAAATGGCCGTTACTTCTTTTGTGTTAACTAAGAATTATTTAAAAAAAACTATTTAGAGGCTGAAAATTCCACCCATGCCGGGACTCGAACCCGCGACTTCTGGCTAACCGTGCCAGCGCTCTCCCAACTGAGCTAATGGGCGACCACCGACATCAGTGAAATTTCGAACCTCTACAATACTCTCTGTATTACGTACAGGCAGCGACATCTGGCTGAAGTTATTTGCTTTGCTTGCAGCCCCGAGTACCTACTTTGCAGTTAGGTTTTTACATCGGAATGATATCGCCGTACCCAAGTGATTCTATTTTTTTTTAATGCACTTACCCGTAAGAAGTATTTTTTAAGTTCACTTACTTGTTGAATTGAGGTTTTTTGACACCTGCAACTCGATATATCCATGCTTTTCCGAGATAAAGGGGCAGGATAACAACGGCTTCGTAACATAACATAACATTTACATACAAGCACATACATTGCTTCTGCCCCCGCACTAGGATACCCAGTGTCGTGAGAACCAGAAACAACGACATCACAAACATGTAAACACCCAAGACCTGGGGTATTTTTTGTCCCCAACCGGGGATCGGACCCTATATGAACGTGACCCTATAGTGGTTACGTTTTCCCTTTTTAGGTACAGAACCCTAAAAAGTATAAAAATAAAATTGTGACTGACAAATTTAATGTAATATGTAATGGATCCTAAAACAGCGCTCGTACAGACACGAGCGCGATTTATTTTTAGAGCGTCCAACCCCAAAATTGTAAAAGCGTCACTTTATTCACCTATAAAGCTATCATGAGGTTATAACTTTCTTGTTACTGTAATTGATATTGCTGTCATATGTTCGAGTGTCATTTTAATGTGTTTTTCATGGGGCTCGTAATATCACATCGGAGTAGTTTTTAGGGTTCCGTACCTCAAAAGGAAAAAACGGAACCCTTATAGGATCACTTTGTTGTCCGTCTGTCCGTCCGTCCGTCTGTCAAGACCCTTTTTCTCAGGAACGCGTGGAGGTATGAAGCTGAAATTTATATCAATTACTCAGGTCTACTGCCCCTTAAAGCTGTGAAAAAATCAAACTTCTAAGCCAACGCAATCAAAAGATACAGCCGTTTACGCCGCAAATTTTCGACACTTGCAAGGGAATCAAAACCTACAGGGTGCTTCCCGTGAACTCAGAATCTTGAAATTTGGTACGAAGCAACGTCTTATAGCATAGATAAAGGAAAAATTACGAAAACCATAAATTTTTAGTTACATCTCATAATATATATTTTTTTAATAATTTTAAACTTATTACCCATTTCCTCATAAACGCGTAGAGGTATTAAATTGAAATTCATACCAAATACTCAGGTCTATAATACAGGTTTGTACGGAACCCTCGGTGCGCGAGTCTGACTCGCACTTGGCCGGTTTTTAGGGAAGTGTGACTTGTATTTTTTCAAGGCTCTTAGGTTGTTACATATATCAAATTTTCGTAATTAGGCTCCAACCAACCAATTCAACCTCAATTTCTTCTCATCCCTCCGACATACAGCAGAGAGATGAGAAGAAATTTACGTTTGATATTATTATTAAATTCTTTATTGTACCAGTAAAAATTGTGCAATTGGTGGGCTTAATCGTTATCAACCCTTGTATGTCCCCACTGCTGGGGCACGGGTCTCTTCCTGCATCGCAGGAAGGTTAGTGCTATGAAATGCCAGAATGTTAAAGTTTTATAAATACTTACTGACACAGTGGGCCTTGTTTCAACTTTAATAAGCTGGTATTGCTTTTGTGTTGTTTCCTGTGAAAAAAAATAACTTGAGAATAAGCAATTTAGTTATAACTTCTTATTGTAAAACATATAATTATCTAACATATAATTAGCCCAGGGAATCCTAGTTTGGAAGCCAATAACATTTTCTTTGTAAGCGTTTTACAGTAAGATTTTTTAAAAACCTATTAAGAGGCTAAAAATTCCACTCATGCCGGGATTCGAACCCGCGACTTCTGGCTATCAGTGCCAGCGCTCTTCCAACTGAGCTAAGGGGTATGGGTGGAATTGTTTGCCTCTAAATAGGTTTTTAAAATTGTTCTTAGCACGGGTTAGTGCATTAAAAAGAATATAATAAGATTTTTTTATTTTATTTCATTTCCTGTGTAGGCCATAGAATTTCTCTCAGAAAGAGATAAAAATACGAGAGGTACAACAGGACTTAATCACGACAGGTGCTCGTGATTTCCAGCTCGACACAGAAGCTACTAAGTGCCTACATAGTTTCTTTTAAAGCTTGCGAATTCTCAAAAGTTGCCACAAAAACCTTCGAAAGGTTGGGAAAGTCTCCCGGGTACGAAGAAGCTGTAAAAACGTCTGAAGAGAGTTTCCCACGCCCACTGCATTTAGATTTCGTATACGAAAGTAAACATACCCCGCTCGGAGCCCCAGAAATAGATATGAGTATTGGGCATTATTCAAATTGCGTTTGTTTAGATGATGTAAGCGGATCTTTCCCGGTGATTTTTCGCCGAAAGATATCGGCGGGCGGTGGTTCTGTCCCGGGCAAATAGAGCGCACAGTTATGGAATAATAAGTGGGGCTTAACATACAATTAAAACGTGGCCGAATCCCGGAATAGCCCGCACCAAGTTTGTTAATTCTTTTTTATGACCTTTTTACGAGAGTTCGGAAAGCACTTGAATGGGACTCGTTAAAAGTCTTACACTGAGTTAAGAGCTGAGAGAAAAGAGGAAATTTTCTCCCGTCGAGAGGCTGTAGGTTTTGTTTGTTACGTTCATTACGCTGAAGTTTTGAGTTAATGTTTAATTTGGCTCCTTTTTTGCTCGGTTTCAGGCACCTGTAGGCTTCGTCGTCAGGCTATACTAGTCCACTGCTGGACACACCCTCCTCCCCTCCCCTAAAGACCGCCACGTTGTGATATCATAGGGGGTAATGCCCATAATCCCCACGCTGGGCATGCGGGTTGGGGATCGCAGTTCGGTGGCATTGTACTGCAGGGGGCGCTGCTGCCCACCCCCCGGTAGGCTTAACCATCTGATTTCAAATTTTATATGGCGACGCATTTATACGTTATTGGAATAACGTTTTTTTCTTCTTCTCTTGATGCAGCGATAGGGATCTGTATTACAACTGTATTACGTGACTTGTGGTAGACCCTGGTTCCTGCCTATCTCTCCCGTATATAGGCGTGAGTTTAAGTTTCGTAATGTTAAGCAATTAAGTAATACGCGTATGCATCGCTCGTAGCCCCGGCGGGTCTGAGTGATCTTAAGCGATCACGAAGGTTAAGCAACATAGGGCGCGTTCAGTCCATAGATGGGTGACCGTCTATAACTAACGCCAATGGCTTTTTCCGACCTGTTACGTGCTTCACAAGGCACGCAAGGCAGTGGTGCCGGCTGCTGTCGATAGACGGCAGTCGTTAAGCCAAGTGAGAGGCCTTAGGGGGCGGGCGGCTTGATTACTAACCGTAAGTAAATGGGTACAGTACTACACATCATAAAAGTCCCTTCGGGTATCTACGTTATCGCAGACTAGGAAGAAGTCTAACGAAAGTACCCGAAGCTATAAGTACATTCAACATGATCTTTAACCGATACGGTTGAGGTGCAGAATTGATTGCCGCAGTAGCGCTACCTATTTCGCTGACGCTAATATTGCCAAACTAATAGTCACCTGCATCGATGATGTCGAATCAACCAATAGCAACAAAGGCGCGCGGCCTGCCATAAAATGAAACTATCTGATTGGTCGATCAACTTGCCGCACATCCAAAATTTGGTCATCTGCGCAGGTACATCCGCGAGACTTATTTCTTGTGTAGCACTGTACATGCCTGCACTGGGAATCAGACTTGGGTATCTCGCTTCCGAGTCCATTATCTGGGCTACACCCGCATGGCTGACAATAATGAAGCATCATTACTAATAATTCTGTCTTGCACAAAAAATAATGTACAAAAGGTGACTAACCCACATACCCACAGCAAATTTCATTGGCACCAGCTGGTAAAAAAATCCCAGGTCTTAGCACTCCCAAAAGTCAACATCTGCATCGAAAGTCTAGCTCGGCGTGTCTCGCCACAACTCACGACCTTCCATCCGCTATTTACACTCTCCCAGCTCCTTTTCCAGCAAAAACTATTTGTTATTGTACACCCCAACCCACAGACTCGTTTCTGCTGCATTAGAACGCGAACAGTAAGATACCTACGTACAAAGAATCAATAGGTACAATCACTTCTTTTCGTACGGAACGAGTGTATTGTTTCGGAGGTGTTTTAGGGTTCCTAAATGAGAAAAGAAATTGGAACCTTTATTTATTGAATGAATGAATTATTGACTGAATGTATGAATTACGATGTACGAACGAACAAACAAACGAACGAACGGACGAACAAATGAATGAATGGATGAATGAGACCCGTGTGCCTAGAGAATAGCACCAACCCAATTCTTCCCGCGGGTGTCCTAAAAGGCGACTAAGGGACACAAACCTGGGGGTGGGCAGCAGCGCCCCCTGCAGTAGAATTCCACCGAACTGCGATCCCCAACCCGCATGCCCAGCGTGGGGATTATGGGTATTACCCCCTATGAGCACAACGTGGCGCTCTTTAGGGGAGAGCTATGTCTAGCAGTGGACTAGTATAGCCTGACGACGTGCTGTCTCTACGAATTTCCCGGCAAAGAGCGTGACAGAACGTTACCTAACTATTTACTTAGTGAAGTTCTCAATTCAAAAATTGGCCCTAAGTCACTTCTTAATTATAAATTTTGTTATGCCATTATCGGTAAAGTTACACTTGTACGTTTATTTTAATAACACCTTTCTACTGTAATAACATTGAATTGAATTGAATAAGTAGAACTGCCGGCAGATGCTGGATGCGGCAAGCTAAAGACAGGGCGTTATGACGCTCATTAGGGGAGGGCTAGTCCAGCAGTGGACTAATATAGCCTGAAGAAGAAAAGAAGTGATGCTGAAAACAATTCTCGTGTCAAATAGTACAAGTTGTAACAAAGATCGCCATAGCAACAGTAACAGCACTGTCTGTTCCCACCCAGAATTAGAGGGCTCTAAAGGTTCTTGTTATTTCAGTAAATGCTCACTTAGCTCTGTTATCGTTAGTCAGGAGGTCTTCTGTCTATTGTTTTGTTTGATTTGCGCCTTTATTTAATAGTTAAAGCGTCTCTGCGTGCCTTAGAGAATACTAAGAGCGAGGTAGGCGTAATGGATAATGATAATATGGTAGTGTTCTCTAATGTTATCATTTTGATCTGCCTATTTCGTGATAGTTAAGCAATTGCTTGAGTGGAGACAGCGACTCGGCAAACGTAGTGTAGGCCGGCAGATGCTGGATGTGGCAAGCTGAAGACAGGGCATTATGGCGCTCATTAGGAGAGGGCTATGTCCAGCAGTGGACTAACATATAGCCTGAAAAAGAAGAAGAAGCTGTCAGTGTTAAAAATATTAATTTGTTGATACGATAAGATAAGAATACTCTTTATTGTTCACTAGATCACATATTATATGAGGCATTGTGATAATATGCATATTTCTAGAAGCACCTATTATGTATAAATAGCTTAGATGCTTCTAGAAGTATAACCAATTTAATATTGCTTCATTATGATAGTATACTAACATAGCTGTAAGTATATACTAATAAAATATGGGTCTGTAAAGTTACCTGAAATAAACGAATTATTATTATTATATTATAAAACATGTAAAGATTCAGTACAATATGCGGCCTTGTTGCTAAAAGAAATTGATTTAAATCCGGATTGACTTACTTGATTTTTTGCTGGAGGAGTTCGACCAGACTCCTCCGACAAAAAATCAATTGTGCTGTTTTCTCTGGTTTGCAGAGCTTAATCATGGTTAGTAGAGACGGAGCTCACGTGGTCGGTTGCTTGTCTTTATCGATGTTTAGTGTCCAAGAAAGTTTTAGTTCCTGTTAAAACGTTTAAACGTTTTACTGATAGAGCGTTATGACGATGCCTCAATTTGTTTCACTCGGCAACGGTAAAGGAAAACATCTTAAGGAAACCTAAGTGCAACATCTTAAGGAAATCTAAGCGATGCTCTCGTGGCCTAGGTGAACCGAGTGATTGGAATCAATCACATGGTTAAGCAACTACAGGCGCGGTCAGGTACCTGTACCTGACCCATCCTTTTGGGTGAGCGTCCCGTGACTACCGCTAGTGGCATTTTTTCGAGCGCTTCCGTGCTTCGCAAGGTACGTTAAGCCGTTGGTGCCGGCTGTCATATAATGGCAGTCGTTAAGCCATGTCAGAGGCCTTATAGGCGGCTTGATAACTTCTGACAGTAAGGCGCGCCACTGTCTTACAATCCTCCACCAACCCGGACTTGGACCCTGTGGTGGAGTATGGACTAACCTTCCTGCGATGCAAGAAGAGACCCGTGCCCCAGCAGTGGGGACATACAAGGGTTGATAACGAAAGCTAAATGTCTAAGATGACCACATAGCTCACCGCCTGTAATTGTCAGTTTGTGGTGGCCACTCGTGGTAATTAAGCTCATACTCCCTCTCTGCGAGAAGGCCTGTGGCCTACAGTGGGACATAAGATATAGGTGGCGTTACTAGATGTAACAACATCTAGTAACACAAGCTTTTCGCCTGTATAAAAATCGTAAAGTACCTCCATGCAGTAATTCGAGCTGCCTCTATTGAACTAAGAAACCAGATCTGGGTCTAGTAAGCATTTATGACAAAAACGGCCTTTTTTAGCGTTAATCTAGCCCTGGGTTGTTTGGGTTAGGTTCAAGGCCATGGATTCTAAAAATCATTTGTCTCAGGACCTCAGGGAGAATCTTCGTGGAAAACAACGAACTCACTCTTCAACGTTAGTATAATCAATATATGATAACAGTTCACACAATATACAGTCACACGTGCGCGCGTCACAACGGTTGATTGCCAAGTGAGTGCCACAGTGCCCAGTGCCGCCTTATTGGCTCGACACAGATTAGTTTGGGACGTTTGACAGTTGTATTGTAAGTCGCAGACTATCGGCTACTGGCACATCGTAGCAAAACAACACAATACAGAATAACCAGCCACAACTGTCAGACGTCTACACGGGTTAAAGAACACAGACAATATTTATACATCAGAATCGAAATGAAATAAATGAAGGGTAACTGAGCAAAGAATAATTGATTGTTACACATTGTTAACAAAAAAGACATGAGTTTTCGTTACATACTCGTAAATACAGCAACACCAATTTTGATGCTACATAAATATACCCACAGCCATCAGATATCGCAGCTACGGGACGCAAAAATCAACTGAATTTCAAAAGGAGATGTCATCACAGAAACCTTTGAAGTGCATTTTTAATTTGTCACAAACAAGCGCGTCTCTCGCCGAGCGAATCATTAGAAATGCGGAGATGTTTTTGAGAACACCCATTTATTCATTTTACCCTGATAAATAAATAAAAACGGAACACAAGGGTAGGGTTTTGTTTGTGGCGAAACCTTAGAAAATGGCTCCTTGAACTTTGATAATTATAATTTGTTTATCTATTCGCGGTGTATGCCACGTCTTTATGAGATGAAGACTTTCGTTTATCATTTTTGTTGTTACCTACCGTCTGTTGCTAACGCTGATGTTACCTATATTAATAAATTGCCAATCCACAAAACTTAAAAACCTATTTAGAGGCTAAAAATTTCACCAATGCCGGGATTCGAACCCGCAACCTCTGGCTATCCGTACCAGCGCTCTACCAATTGAGCCAATGGGCGACTCACGGTTGCGGGTTCGAATCCCGACATGGGTGAAATTTTTAGCCTCTAAATAGGTTTTTAAATTTGTTCCTTAGCACGGGTTAGTGCATTAAAAATAAAAATAGTGTAATCATGTGGGTACAGTGATATCGTTCTGATGTTAAACCTAACTGCAAAGTAGGTAGTCGGGGCTGTAAGTAATGCAATTTGCTTAAGTCAGATGTCGCTGCCTGTACGTAATACAGAGAATATTGTAAAGAGGTTCGAAATTTCACTGATGCCGTGAGTCGCCCATTGGCTCAATTGGTAGAGCGCTGGTACGGATAGCCAGAGGTTGCGGGTTCGAATCCCGGCATGGGTGAAATTTTTAGCCTCTAAATAGGTTTTTAAATTTGTTCCTTAGCACGGGTTAGTGCATTAAAAATAAAAATAGTGTAATCCACAAAACTCATAATAAGACGGTTATTTCGTTTCGATTGTGTATTTTCTGATTGTTTTATTTTTATGTAGCTTATTAAACGTCCCACTGCCGGGCATAGGTCTTCTCTCGAAGAGTGTGGGCTTAATTACTACGCGTGCCCACCGCGGATTGGCAATTTAAGGCCAGTAGTTCACGGTCTTAGTACGCTCGGACCGAGTGTGACATCCGAGTAAACTAATGCTTCTGATTGGACGGTCTTTCGTGACAACACCAAAATAGCCAATCAGAAGCATTGGTTTACTCGGATGGCGCACTCGGACCGAGCGTACTGAGACCGTGAAAACGCGGCTTAAAGCTCTGAGGTATTTGAACTCCGACACTCAGGTTTCCTCACTATGTTTTCCTTCACAGTTAGCGTGTGGTGTTGCCACTATAGCTTCACAAATGTACATAACTTAGAAAACGAAGTCATTAGTACATGATTATTACTGTACCATGTCGATGTACTTCATAGGGCGTCAAATCGCTGACGATGATGATGATGGTGGTCGCTGGTGGTAGTGGTCTTCCGTGAATGTCTTAATGAATGTTAATAAAGCGAAAGCAGTTTGTCAAGATCGGGGCAAAAGTTGACACGGTCGTGGAAAGGGCCATCCCTTGCCTCTTTCTAGCCCTCTGGGGTACAAGCGTGAGTTTATGTTTGATGTATTCCCCCTCGTAGGGCCGATTTTCGGATTAAGATTTTTACTTAGTAAATACTTAAGTAACGTTCTGCCAGAAATTCAAAGAGACAGCGCTGTGGTTAAGTATTTCTTCTTCTTCTTCAGGCTATATTAGTCCACTGCTAGAAATAGCCCTCCCCTTATGAGCGCCATAGCGCCCTGTCTTCAGCTTGCCGCATCCAGCATATGCCTGCAGTTTTTCGCAGATCGTCATCCCACCTAGTCGAAGGGCGTCCCACACTACGTTTGCCGAGTCGCGGTCTCCACTCAAGAACGCGTTAAGTATTTAATTAGCGAAATAATTCTCAATTCAGAAACTGGCTCATAGTTTTGCGGACCGAAGCCTACTTTTCCACGAGTTGATTACCAAAATTGGCTTTTGCTGCGAAGCGTAGAGTGACAGTGAACCTTGTGCTTGATAACTATGGCGGGAAAAGCTTTTAAGCTAAAATTATTAAAGCTCAACCAGCTCCCGGCAGCTTCAGCGCCTCACCTTAGAGCTTTTTGATGTCGATTATTAGTCGGAGGATGTGTAATTAACAGTTATGGGATTATGTGCTCCTTCGTTAGGGGTTAGTTAATTATTACATTATTTGGTGCGTAATTCTCGAGATTTCTCCCGCGTTCAATGTCTTATTAGAATTATTATATATTATAACATTAAGTTAGCGTGAAATTGAAGGGTGATTTTGAAATCATTAGCTATATTTTGATAGAATACTAGCTGTTTTATCGGTTTATCGATTTTCTATGGGAATAAGATATTTTCCCGCATAATATATTCAGCCTGTGTGTAAATGTTATTTTTTTTTAATTTATTTACAAAACCCACAGCACAAGTTGTGGGTTTTGAAAATAAATAAATAAAAAAAAGAAACATTTACACATACCGTTACATTATGTTAATTATTTTACTGTGTTTCAATTGTTC
Organism: Yponomeuta sedellus; assembly: GCA_934045075.1. NCBI lineage: Eukaryota > Metazoa > Arthropoda > Insecta > Lepidoptera > Yponomeutidae > Yponomeuta > Yponomeuta sedellus. Next base: position 24,593,345 of record OW203722.1, on the reverse strand, counting down.
ATTGCACTCATGTGATGTCGTGAGGTAGGTGCTCGTACGAGCTAATTTATTAGATTAAGATGATTTGAGAAAAGATGGCCGCTTGAAGTTTTTTTCGCTTTGTTTTCCTCCACTACAACTCGACCCGATGACAGCAATAACATTGTACATTGCCATTCAATAAACAGAATATAAAAACTTTGAAATAAATTTCTGTGTTCTGTGTAACATTACATGAAATACGTTCCTACCTACGCTCTTCATTTTTCAACCCATCCATAAAAGGTTGTTCAAATTCAAATTCAAATCAATTTAGGTATTTCAACGTAAAGTATTTACATTCTGTTTGCTGAATGTCAATGTACAATGTAAAATGTAAGCCGCTGCCTTAGGGCCGTATTGTAGTGGAGAAAAAGGCAGCGGAAAAAAAACTCCACTCTGACCATCTTTTCTCAAGTCCTCTTAAACCAAATACATCAGTTGCCATACGTAAAACCTAATAAGATTTCATGATTGCCATTAACAACCCTGTCTGGAAGCGATCGCTTTCGACCGACAATTGTGTGCGGCAAAACCTATGAAACCGATTAATGATATAGTATAAAATAAGACATAGAAGCCTTTTAATGTATTTTGTTTTCCGGTGTGTACAATAAAGAGCTCTATTCTAATAAATACTAACTCTAAGCGCTGTAACAAAACGCGCACAAGTGTGACGGCCAGTTTCCCAATTGAGAATTCCAAATATATTCCAAGGTATTGTTACCTACACATCATAAAAGTCCCTTCGAGAATCTTCGTTCGCGAAGACTAGGAAGAAGTGTAACGAAAGTACCCGAAGCTATAAGTACATTCAATATGATCTTTAACCGATACGGTTACGGTGCAGAATTGATTGCCGCAGTAGCGCTACCTATTTCACTCACGCTAATATTGCCAAACTAATAGTGACCTGCATCGATGATGTTGAATCAACCAATAGCAACGAAGGCGCGCGGCCTGCCATAAAATGAAACTATCTGATTGGTCGATCAACTTGCCGCACATCCAAAATTTGGTCATCTGTGCAGGTACATCCGCGAAACTTATTTCTTTTGTAGCACTGTACCTGTCTTATTGTCCTTATTGCACATCTGCCTTTTAATGTACTGAAAATGGCGGAGGACGCTGATGCCTATGATACAGTGTAATTCAACACTAGAATAGGTACCAACGGACCATCCTTATATTCAAAGAAACTAGATTTATATATTGTACCCACAAAGTTAATAAGTAAGGAAAAATTGTACTTAATTTTTTATGAACAATAATTTTTTTTTTTTATTGTTATCTAATGGTAAGTAAATAATTATATAAAGTGCTGTCTCTTTGAATTTTCTAGAAAAGAGCTTAACAGAATTTTACTTAAGTATTTACTTAGTGAAATTCCAGTGTCGGCCGGCCCCCTGCCAAACGCAGTGTCCACTCGGAATAAGCACAGATCGAATATTCGATAGGGCCACACGGCCGAGTTGAGGCGAATAAAATTTCGGTCCGAATTGAATCGCGGCGCTCGGCAGACCGGCAAATTGGTAGCGCGGTCACTCCGGTTATCTTGCCGGATTGTGCGTGTCTCTGCTCCGTCTAGTGGACGCCGAGTCGCAACCGCCTAAGTAGGTATTTAATTTGATTTCGGGGAATTTAGTGTCCAATGAAATTAAATAGTTTTATGTTCTATTTAATGAACTAACCCGTGCTAAGGATAATTTTAAAAAACCTATTTAGAGGCTAAAAATTCCACCGCGACCCGCGACCTCTGGCTATCCGTACCAGATACCAGATACGTGCCGTGGCACCATGGGTGGAAATTTTGTGCCTCTAAATAGGTTTTTTAAATAGTTTTATTCAAAGTAGCGCAGTAACTGCGGCTTAATGTACGTTACAATTCCAACTAGGTGTCCCTTTCAAAGTCTAGATAATTTTGGAGAGCAAATGGACAAAAAATACTCCAAACTTAGTTTTTTCCAAGCCCTCAATTAACAGAGTTTAAAGTTTGAGAGTTCTTAATTAACGAGTACATAATATGAAGCTCTCGTGGCCTGGTCATAGCTAGTGGTTGGAATCAATCACTTAAGTTAAGCAACATCAGGCGCGGTAAGGTGCAGGATGGGTAATCGTCCCGTGACTACCGCTAGTGGCATTTTTCCGACCGCTTCCGTGCTTCGCAAGGCACGCTAAGCCGTTGGTGCCGGGTGTAATGTAATGGCAGTCATTAAGCCATGCCTTATGGGCGGCTTTATAACTTCTGACAGTAAGGATCGTCGCTGCCTTACAATCCTCCATCGTCGACCCGGACCTGGCCCCTGTAGTGGAGTATGGCCTAATAATGCGATACAGGAAGAGACCCGTGCCCCAACAGTGAACACATATAAGAGTTGAAATCGATGGCACAAGTCACGCATTTTGTAGCGTTAAAATGTCAGAATTTGACAACATTAATTGTTATACTATTTTTATTTTTAATGCACTAACCCGTGCTAAGGAACAAATTTAAAAACCTATCTAGAGGCTAAAAATTTCACCCATGCCGGGATAGGTTTTTAAACATTAATTGTACTGGAAAGTCATCACTTTTGACACTAAAAACGCTTAGTCCCGTCGCACTACTCAGGTTGGCTTACAATAAAATGTATTCTACCTACCCTCGTTGGTATAGAACACACGATGGTTCACAGAAATTCAATCTACGATTCCCGACCGCGTTAGCAGACTCATTTATCTGGTAACTAACGACTATAAATAACAATCAAACTGTGATTTGTAGCGAATTTAATTACTGAATGTATCTTTACTTAGCGCGCGCACAAAAGGGGTTAGCGAGCAAAACATTAATATCGCGCAAAGTGTAGGGTACCGAATAGAATATGCATTATACTGAAAATTGTGATCGTTAATCAAAGCGGGGCTATCATAACAATATATTAGGAAGAAGATTGGTTTCCAACAAAAGGAACTGAAAGAGGGTAGGCTGAATGAAGACGTCAGGGGTGCACTTTGAAGCATCCGGAACGAATCGATACTCCAGAGTCATGATGGCTTGCTATAAAGTAGTATATTAGCAATCTATCCATCTAAGCCACAGATTTATCTGAGCGCAGGCGCTGCGTACAGCTAGTAGAGCGCGATCTCGTTTGCGTGTTAGTCTAATAGTTAGTCCTGCGTACTATAGCAAACTACTTATTAAAACTCTGAATTCAAGCAATACTAATATTTTTTTATTATATATTTTCGTCGAAACCCTAGTGTAACTGCCGGTCTCAACGCGACTCACAACACCCAAACAAAACGTAACGATATTCTTCGAATAATTTAAACTCTACCTAGATGGCTACGCCGGCCAGCTACTATAAAGAGGTATCGTTACAGTACCATCTGCCAGGATTGCGGTGGATCACCCTAAGGTTTGTTTTTCCCTGCAACGCCCAGATGCACCCGTTGAGTGTTCGCTCATAAAACAAATGATTTGAAGGTCGATCAAAATTAAACCAAGCTCAGGGGGCGGACCCTGCTAAAATCGTCACGTGTAAGCTGCACGCGAAAAAGTTTCAAAAGTGATGCACCGTAAAGGCGTATACACGTAGAACGCTGGCAACCGGCGCTGATCTATCAACGCTTATCGGAACAGGTCAGCGCGTGTAGTCGGCGCAGGCAGTCACTATACATTGTGCCGAACCAGCGCCGACAATTCCGACCTGCGCCGACAGGTTCCGATCTGCTCCGATAAGCCGCAATTTGCTGTGAATTGCTTGCAGTTTGCATTGCATGCAGTTTGCAAGTCAACGACACTTATTTGGCGTTAATAAACATGATTTTGACAGTTTGATTTCATTAGTGTTCAGTAAATCCACTTTCAAGTCTTGAAGTAAATGATGATGTTCCCCGAAAATTCTTCTTTTTTATCCATGGGACGTATCTATACTTTGTTTTCGAATTTTGCAAAACACATTTTCTAACAGAAAAAAATCTTGGCCAGACGATGTCGACATTTTGCGTGCTACTCAGAGAGACTGCCAGTCGGCTTCTGCCTGCTTTCTTTGTGTAGCTGTTGCCTGAGCCGACCGGCTAAGATAAGCGCTGGCAGATCGGCGCTGGTAGCCAGCGTTCTACGTGTATACACCTTAACTCTAGCTGATTGTACATCCTGAAGGTCGCCATTCTAAATACTAGTAAAATGCTTTTTGAAATCGAAAAAGTGAATTTGGATATAACAACGTATAAACAATCCCTCTTTATAATATACCAATAGGTATAATATGAAATCATGTGGTCACGTCACATAATTTTTCATTCCTAGACAGACGCCTAGAAAGTTAGAACTGAAGCGGCAATAAAATGTAATCGATGCGTTCATGAAATTGTAATTAAACCACAATGCACTAACGTAATCTAAGACTTGCATTTAGGACAAGTGCGCTTTCGTACTTAACGCTAAATGGCATTTACTTCCAGTAATTTTTAGGTTTGTAGATAGTGTGGCTTGGACAATGCACGTAACATTTAAGTGCATAAATTAAAAACCTATTTAGAGGCTAAAAATTTCACCCATGCCGGGATTCGAACCCGCAACCTCTGGCTATCCGTACCAGAGGTTGCGGGTTCGAATCCCAGCATGGGTGAAATTTTTAGCCTCTAAATAGGTTTTTAAATTTGTTCCTTAGCACGGGTTAGTGCATTAAAAATAAAAAATAGTGTGCATAAATTAATTAAATACTAAAGCAGGGCCCTATTTAAGTGATATGTCTAGTACATTATATACATAATCAATAAATAACTTGATAAAAATAACAAACACGATCAATAAACCTACAAAAATTTATCCAATATTTAAAAATCTTGTCGTTGTCGTCGTTATCGTTATCAACCCTTGTATGTCCCCACTGCTGGGGCACGGGTCTCTTCCTGCATCGCAGGAAGGTTAGGCCATACTCCACCACGGGGGCCAAATCCGGGTTGGTGGAGGATTGTAAGACAGTGGCGGGCCTTACTGTCAGAAGTTACCAAGCCGCCCATAAGGCCTCTGACATGGGTTACCGACTGCCATTATATGACAGCCGGCACCAACGGCTTAACGTGCCTTGCGAAGCACGGAAGCGCTCGGAAAAATGCCACTAGCGGTAGTCACGGGACGCTCACCCATCCCGTAACCTGACCGGGCCTGTTGTTGCTTAACCAAGTGATTGATTCCAATCACTCGGTTCGCGTAGGCCACGAGCGCTTTATGAGAGATGCAACTTAAAAAAATAAAATACGGTGGGGCTTGCTCAACCGTAGACTACAGAAAATTGTCTAGCTCATTATACTACTAAGAAATAGGTCCATCGTTCTTTAAATTTGATTTGAAATCTTGTATCACATTGTTATTGAACACCTCTGAAACAGCCTTACCGATTTTTACAGAATTTTTGTAAATATTTTTTGGGTCAAAGTCGTACGCAATTAATATGGCAAAACTATATTTGCCGTTAGCCATTTATACTACAGATGTTTTTACTAGACACCACATTTAAATCGTGTCATAACTCTACCATAGATGTAAAACGCGCCAAGTTCTTGGTGACTCGATCTCCAGAGTGGGACACTCTAGTATCGGTGGTAATTTTAATGAGCGCCAATAGATAAGGGGGTCGGGTCGTCTAGATGCATGCACACCGTCCCCTCTCGGTGTCTACATGTCATTAATCAATTGTCAGTGTCTATTGAAATGGGGCGATGAAAGATCCCCATAAAATGCGAGTTTGTGAGAGACGCCATTGTGGTGCAATTGTGTTCTGTTGATGTATGTATAGCAAACGTATGTAGTGACGGTGATCGTTCGTGCATTGATATATTTTTGAGTATTATGTCGTTACTTTTTTTTATTTGAATAAAAACGTTCTGTAGTGATATACAGAGGGTTTAAGCGTTGTTGCGATTCGAATTGCCAGTGTAATTAATCTTTTTCTCGAACTGGCAGGTCAAGTAATATAAAGAGTCATAATAGCATAAGGAAACATTTACGGTCTTAGACGCAATCCTTGGGGACACTCTAAAAACGCTAGTAGTTAAGTAGTAGTAGTAGTAGTCTGTGATTAAGACAAAATAGTCAGGATAAGTGATCATGTTAAAAGGATGATATCATTATTATTATTACTTCGTTTCGTAAGTCACATAATTGTTAAAGATCATGTGATTATGTGATTTGTGGGTCTGAAATGTAGATAGATAGATAGAGAACACTTTATTGCACAACCAGATAAAAGAATGTAGGCACACCTCAACACTTGAAATAGCCAATCCACGGTCTTTCTACCGTGTTTCGCTCGAAGCTCATCTCTCTCTCTAAGAGAAGGTCTATGCCCTGAAATAGGACGTAAATAGATAGCTTTTATGTGACACTTAACTTTACATAACTTTTCAAAATAGTGAAGAAAAGTTTTATACAGAGCAAGAAGTAGTCTCACACTCGTGTGCTTTCGGCGAAAACCGAAGCCTAATCTATAGCCCGAGGTATATTCTAAAAACTAACAGACTGTACGTCCTTGAATACAATTCCTAGGCTAGTCAATTTATACAACATTAAATTATGTGGAATTGAACTGATTCCATGCATTTTCGGCAACACAAACACATAAATTCTCATCTCGTATATCCGAAAGGGTAAATAGAAGACCAAGTTCTGACACCTTTACACAATCTTTGCAACGTCGAAGTTTATAACATTGACTCAAAACAATAACTCCGTACTGTGCCTAACAAGTAGGGCTTATTTAAAGCCATCAATACAGTCAAAAATAACATTGATTGACCTATGACAGAATATCGATTGTCCCTAACAGTACCTTCATTGTGGACACTCCGATTACTCAGTCAAAACACTACCGACACAGAGTAATTACTTGTATTTTTATACACCAGGCCTTGTAGTAAACAATGCTGCTATTATGTCCATTGCTCCGTATCCATTACCGATTGAGGACCAATACTTTCAAACCATCTGTATGAAAAATAAGGTCACAAAATTGTGACCAAGTGGTCATACGAGGAGATGTTGTTAGAAAACGATGACTCGTATGGTGACTCGGGACTTTAGACTATCTGTTGGTGGGCAGAGATCTCTAGGGTTAACAATACGGCCGCTCCTAATGTCATAAAATAGAGATGATGTAATGCAGTAACAATAAGTAGTGTACTGAATTGAATGATGCTCTTCTGTAATGTGGAATTTTATTCAAGCTCTTACTTTAAATTTTACTCTATAAATTTTAAATAAAAATCTATGAAGCACAAGTATGCAATGAATGTTTTTAGTCCAACCAGAAATTATACATAAATAATTTCTGGTTGAACTAAAACCGATATCTCCCAAGATTCTATACGACTATATGACTATTCATATAGTCGTATAGAATCTTGGGAGATATCGGATGCGAGACAATGTACAAGTTTTTTGAAGATATATATTAATATCTAGTATATTAAAGAAGGTATATTTTAAAGCGCTTCGCAAGGCACGTTAAGCAGTTGGTGCCGGCTGTCATGTAATGGCAGTCGTTAAGCCATGTCAGAGGCCTTAAAGGCGGCTTAATAACTTCTGATAGTAAGGCCCGCCACTGTCTTACAATCCTCCACCGTCCCGGACTTGGCCCCCGTAGTGGAGTATGGCCTAACCTTCTAACGAATATTAAAAAATATTAAGATAAGATAATAATATTCTTTATTGTACTCCTGATCACACATTATAAAACATGTAAAGATACAAAGTAATTGGCGGCCTTAATATTCGTATGTTATCTTATAAGAAAATCTCGTGGCACACTGTTTGTTCGTTATCAACCCTTGTATGTACTCACTGCTAGGGCACGGGTCTCTTCCTACATCGCAGGAAGGTTAGGCCATACTCCACCACGGGGGCCAAGTCCGGGTTGGTGGAGGATTGTAAGACAGTGGCGGGTCTTACTGTCAGAAGTTATCAAGCCGCCCATAAGGCCTCTGACAAGGCTTAACGACTGCCACTATATGACAGCCGGCAGCAACGGCTTAACGTGCCTTGCGAAACACTGTTTGTTATCGAACACCAATTTGTTTGTGTTATTGGGTATGTCTGAGAATAGGTCGTAGGCTAATTAATATGCCGAACCTACGAATGTGTGGTCAGCTAGTAAGATATAATATAATAATTATTTATTAACATCATTATTAATATTAGTTAATACACAAGCAGCTTTTAACTGATGCTTGTATATTACTTCCGTGCACTTGTTAAATGTTTGTCTAGTCTGTTTCTAAACGAGTTCACTAAAGGAGCACTGACCCCATTTTATATATTACCGGTCTATTCTTATTGTTTTCCTTACACTATTTTGTCTTACAGATTTGTACATTTATGATTGTATGACCAATACCCCTAGCTAATTGTCAAGAAAAACATCGTGAGGAATTCTGAGTGCTTCAGATACTTCACATGCCAATCCACGGTGGGCACACGTGGTAACTGAACCCATACTCCCTCTCTGAGAGAATCCCTGTGCAGTTAATTTACATGTACTGTCTATTTATCCTTACTTGTCAATTTTAGTAAACAATATTCTACCTGTAAAGTATGGCTTTTTAGTCGCCGTAAAACTGCCATATTCCTATAAATTAAATAATCTGGTTTTTAAGATTTAGATGCTAAATCGACGAGACTTTTAAAGACAACACGCTGCCAATTTTATGAACTAAGTTCATGAACATGTAAGATATTATCTAGTTTTGACATCAAATATCAATTGAGGCCATGAGAGCCAGAGCGGCCTAAATGCACAAACAAAAGTTTACAGTATTACAGAAAAACTAGCAGCCCTGATTTCAAATATTTGTAACTTTAGTAAATAAATGTATCATAACATCCTTTGCTGCTTTAGTGTTTTAATTATGAGATAATTGCTGTTTACAAAAGTTTGCACAGATAAAATTACTATTGAAAAAAATGCAGTTAGGCCGCTCTGGCTCTCATGGCCTCAATTTTGAGGTTAGAATCTTGTTTACTAAATTGGACAAATAAGAATAAATAGACTGTAGATAGGGTACATAAAAAACTTTTGTCTCAGACCACAAATACTTGCGACACCGTGTGCTCCAGCCACTTCAAACTAGCAGCGACATCCAATAGGGCACATATAAATGTGCGACAGTTAGAGGCATCCTTCACTGGATTACGAGGAGGCAAGACGGATGGATTTATAGATCTGTCGGATTTGGCTTAGCGACGCGCGATAGGCGGGGGCTGCTGAGTGCTATTGAATGTTACCGCGTGTCGAAAACTTGAGTGGAGCAGGGCCTGTTTCAGCGTTTGTTTGCTCATTTGGATAGTTTGTGTAGCTGACATTTTTTATGTCTAAAGATACGTCTCACTACTAAACTAGCTTAGGCCTGCTCTCAGAGAGAGAGGGAGAGAGAGTGAGTATGTAAACACTTTATACACTCAGGCATTGAATGCTAGCGCGTGTCGAAAAGCTGAGTGGAGTAGGGCCTGTTTCAACGTTTTTTTGCTCATTTGGATAGTTTGGATAGCTAACATTTTTTTATATGTAAAGATACGTCCTACTACTAAACGAGTTTAGTCTTTCTCTAGAGAGAGAGACAGAGAAAGAGTATGTAAACACCTTAGACACTCGGGTTGTGTGGAGTCAAAGTTGGGTGGAGTATTCTCAGCGTTTCTCTGCTCATTTGGATTGTTTGTATAGCTAACATTGTTTAATTGAAAAGATACGTCCCACTTCTAAACGGGCCAAGGTCTTATCTCAGAGAGAAAGTGTATGTACCTTGGACACTAAAGCATAGAATGTTACCGCGTGCGCTGTTTCAGTTTTTGTCTAATTATTTGGGTAGTTTTTCTTGCTAACAGTCCAGTACTTTAATTTTAATTTGAAAGCATTTAGCGCTAACTGTTCTAATGTGATTATTGAGCGCAGTGTTTTTACTGAGTCATATACTTAAAAATATCGTGTCACAGAGTTTGTTATCGACCTCCTCTGAATCGGCTTTACCGATTCTTATGAAGTTTTCTGTGTCTTTTCGGTAGGTCTGAGACTTGGTCGCGGGTAATTAATATGAAAATTTGTAAACTAGTGGTTATATATTTAACAGGTTTAATCGGGAATTAGGTAATTACACTTTGCCTAATAAATAATAGCGATAAGACCCGTTTAATATAAATTATGACGCGTTGCTACGACGATTCTATTTTTACAGTGCTACACAAGAAATAAGTCTCGCGGATGTACCTGTGCAGGTGACCAAATTTTGAATGTGCGGCAAGTTAATCGACCAATCAGATAGTTTTATTTTATGGCATGCCGCGCGCCTTTGATGCTATTGGTTGATTCAACGTCATCGATGCAGGTGACTATTAGTTTGGCAATATTAGCGTGAGCAAAATAGGTAGCGCTACTGCGGCAATCAATTCTGCACCTTAACCGTATCGGTTAAAGAGCATGTTGAATGTACTTATAGCTTCGGGTACTTTCGTTACACTTCTTCCTAGTCTGCGCGAACGTAGATACCCGAAGGGACTTTTATGATGTGTAGTACTGTAACATCTTATTATATGTCTACCGTTTCAACTAGTTTTGAAGTGTAAAGTGACAGTCCAGTGAACCCAAATTCCACAACAGTAAAGGACGGGTAATTTTGTGATTTTTTGACCCGTGTCCGACAAGTTTTATTAAAGGAATGATTTCTTTTATTGATGTAGAATAAATTTATGTTTTTTTTTTTTCAAGTAGCTCAAGGTACTGACACGCTGAAAATGTACACAATTAGTAATTTTACGCTTCCACGTACCCACGAAACAAGCGCGAGTATTAATTATTTTAATTTGGGACCAATTTCGCTGCGAATGTTGATGGGAAAAATACAAAAACAGCCGTCCATTTTCTTCGTTCCCTTTTCATTATTTTCGGGAAATAGCGGCCACAGGAATATTATCTGGAATGCCCACCAAAAACTCGACTCGCCCGAGTCACTCCCGTCGTCACAATATAAGCCGCAATGTAATTAAGCCCACTTATTGTTTTCCGAACATAAAGGCCTCCGAAAACCGGCTATTGTTTTCAAGATTTTCTGTGTTTTAATACACTGCTGTAGTATATTTCTCTCCCGCCCTAAGGTCATAACTCTTCGTGCTTGCTGCCCAAAGCTGGGGGTCTACTCTGGCAATAGAGGCTTGACGGACGGAGGCAGCGCTAATTACAATACTTCAACAGGTTTTGCATGCACGCCCGGAATCGGCGTCGTCGTCGTCGTCGTCAGGCTGTATTAGTCCACTACTGGACATAGCCCTCCCCTAATGAGCGCCATAGCGCCCTATCTTCAGCTTGCCGCATCCAGCATCTTCCTGTAGTTTTTTGCAGATCGTTATCCCACCTAGTCGGAGGGCGTCCTACACTACGTTTGCCGAGTCGCGGTCTTCACTCAGAAACCGGCGTGCGTGCATGCAACGACTTATGAACGTTGATGAAACGAAAATGATCTGTCAGGATCGTGGCAACTGGCAGTCCCTGGTCTTTGCCTACCCCTCTGGGTTATCGGCGTGAGGTTATGTTATGTTGTTTCTTTTTCAACAGTATGTGACTAAATAAAAATAATAATTACACAACATAGCCACGTGATATAATTATCTTACGTTTGTACTTTTCTAAATCAACGTTAAGCTATCCATACAAAACTTACTACTCAGTGCATTCAAAAACGTTTCATTGCGACTATATAATTTTCCTCAAAGTAAAAGTTGTAAGTATTGATAAAAATAATTTAAAATTTCCGGATGTATATACGTATTTTGAAATACTTTGTTTGGTATCTTTTAGGTCAATTACGCAAAGTAAAATATCTTTCACAAAATAGAAACACGTGTTCTGGTTCCAAACTAGGACATTTACTTATTACGTTGCCATGGTAACATGAACCATGTGAACAGATTCTGTAGCGGTACGAAACTTTATGAGACAGCTAGTAAACTATTTATCACCTGTACTAGATGTTATTTTCCCACGTCAAATGTCATTGGAGACACTGAAAATGCCACCCAAAAAGTTACTCAAGCTAACTTATTCCTCGGGTTGTAGCTAAAGTCCACTTATCGGTCAGCTGAGCCTGTCCCATGTCTCACGTAGACGCCCGCCCTGCAGGGCAACCAGAAAGGGTTAGGTCGGTTATTTATAAAGCAATTAAAACATCCCCTGTGTGGCATAGATAACCGTGTGCGATGATTTGGAAAAGGCCCCTTTTGGCTCGCGTTCCTTTCGGTTTTTGGTGTATTTTCTTGAAAATATGCCTCAGGATGGTCCGGGCGTACTGATTCAGATATGGCTGAATAGAAATCTTATTTCTGTTGGAAATTTTAGCATTTTCTTACTCAACTTTTTTGAAAATTCTTACTGTTTGAAGTGGACTCTCTTCATAATTTATTAATATGAAGTATCTATGAGTTTCTTGAATCAAATCGTATTTACTTTGAACTATGCCTCTACATAAAAAAATATTTTTAAATATGCCCCTATCTTTGTCCGCAAATTTGTTTGCAATTTTTTCATTTTTGTTTTTGCAAATTCGCATTATTTCTTAATGAGTCACGGTGTTTATACGTAGTATATATTGAACAGGGATTAATAATTAGGTAAAACGTAATTAACTGTCATTGTAGCTGGTAGATGATGCTAAGTAGCATTAAGCTCGCCTATGTGCAAGATTTTGATGCAATGTAGAATTCTAATAATAATAATTGTTTGCAGTTGTCTCTCCCCCATAATCTTCAGAAGCATTGATACATATACATATAGATACGACCTCTGTGGCGTAGCGGTAGCGCGTCTGCCTACCATGCAAGAGGTCCCGGGTTCGAATCCCGGCTGGAAACAAAATAAAAAGTCCAGGTCTTGGATGTTTACATGTTTGTGATGTCGTTGTTTCTGGTTCCCACGATACAGGGTATCCTAGTGTGGGGCCAGAAGCAATGTATGTGCCAGTATGTAAAATAAAAAATAAAAAAATAAAATAAATATTAATCGATAGGATAAAATTTTATAGCCATCGAAGTCTCTATTTCCGTCATAAAGTTCAGATCACCCAATGTGGTGAAAGATATTTGGAGATTTATAATATAGTTTTAGCGATTGCCTTCTACTTGTACGACAAACTTCCAAAATATTCTTGCTTATATTATTATACTTTAAAAGATACTTTATATTTTATAATTTTCTTTTCTGTTTCAGGTAAGTTACCAGATTAATCAAAAGGAGATCTAAGATTAATGTCATAAAGGATCGATCGACTCGTAAGTGCATTAATATTTTAACACTGCCCCTTTCGCAATAACTTCACATTTTGCACTGTGGATCAAGAAAATTCTTCGAATTATTTTATTTAAATAATAGCCTGGAAACAAAATTTTATTTAATGGTCACGTAATGATCAAACAACAAGGAAAATATCATCGGATTCCTCGCTAGACTAGAGTTTCTGTTGTGGTAATACAGAAACGGCAAATCAGAGATTTTCTGAAAGCACTAACCAAAGACCATGTACCAAAAGTGTCCACCAAACAAATTTGGCACGAGAGCATTTTTTCTCGCAAGCCTTGTAACAAATCACTGGGCCGGATTCGGGCATCAGAATTCATAATATCAGCGATTAGCCCTAAAACGCCGGACGCAAAGGGCTGGTACGCAAAAACGTTGCCTAACTGATGGTCACAATCGCTCATTGGAGGGCCCCTACTCGGGGTCATTTGTCACCAGGTCCGTTTAGGGTGACCGCACTGTGTGCAAAGTGAATATGGCCGGAGTGAAGTGCAAAGTTTGAATTCTATACCAGGCTGATATTTTTTTAAGTTTGAACTAAACGACTTGAACAAACCCAAGATGATTGCAAGTTTGAATTTCGTTATTTGCCGTGATTTTCAATGTAGGTACATAAAAATACACCGTGGATATATCATGTTTGCAAGTATTCGTGTTTAGTAAATTTCATGCATATTTTTTATATATGAAACCATTTGAGGCGTATGTTACGTTTGTAGTATTTATATCAGCTATTTCATACTAAATATATAAATCAGTTAATACAATTCTTTGCAGTTTAACAATTTTCCTCATAGTAAAATTAATCCATATTGATAAGCAGTAACTCACATTTCCGAATGTATATAGGTATCCATCCATTTCAGCCTATTTCAGTCCACTGCTGGACATAAGCCTCCCCCAGGGAGCGCCAAATACATATATACATATAGTATTTCTTAACCGTCATACCGCTAAACCGACGATGCAATAAATACTTGTCTCAAATGTATTTTATTCCACATTTGGGAGTAGCCACCCGACTTATGATTAAGTGCCAGATCTGGCACCCCAGGCCGTATGTTTTCGGCCGATTGTCATATCTGATGCTTAGACCGTTTTGCCTGTATTGTCCTTAATTTTTTACGTCACAATAATTTTACCTCCACTTTTGTCGGCCACCTGGACAGGGTTAACTGATTGAAGCTATCATTTTGCACGGAAATCCTTATTTTTTTCGTACTTATTGTTGATTTATGTCATTGTAACTATTTTAGACCAGGCGCGGGAGGCTGGATGGGTGACCATCTTGTCCAATAGTATACTAATAGTGATATCAATAGTGGCTTTCGAACGCTTCCGTGCTTCGCAAGGCACTCTAAGCCGGTTGCTAAGTCGAACAATTTAAGCCTGTGCATATAGAGCCTCCGAGTTGGTGGAGGATTGTAAGACTGTGGCGGACCATACTGTCAGGAGTTATCAAGCCGCCCATGGCGCCCGTGGTGGAGTATGGTCTAACCTTCTTACGATGCAGAAAGATAACCGTGCCCTAGAAGTGGGGACATCCTAGGGTTGCTATCGATATCGACGTAGAGCCTAAAATACAGGTTTATTCCTAGGCTAAGTTTTTACTCTTACCTGTGTTAAAAATTCAATCGTATTCTATATACGAGTACGTTTGATTTTACTATTTTTATTTTTAATGCACTAACCCGTGCTAAGGACAAATTTAAAAAAACACGGATAGCCAGAAGTTGCGGGTTCGAATCCCAGCATGGGTGAAATGTTTAGCCTCTAAATAGGTTTACGTTTGATTTTATTTCGATATCGATATCAACCCTCTACATGTCCCCACTGTTGGGGAACGGGTCTCTTCCTGTATGGTAGGAAGGTTAAGCCATACTCCACCACGGGGGCCAAGTCCGGGTTGGTGGAGGATTGTAAGACAGTGGCGGGCCTTACTGTCAGAAGTTATCAAGCCGCCCACAAGGCCTCTGACATGATGGCCTCATGGCCTCTGATTTTATGTATCACGTCTGAATTTATAAGAAGTGCATCTCGCGTAGGCTGTGTAGATAGATATATAGTCTTGTTCAACAGAACTTCAAGTTCACAGAGAAGCTTTTAAAAGGCTTCCTAGTTCAGAGAGTACTGTTGCTCATCGCGGTGTTGATTTACTAAATTAGCTTCGTCGGCTCCCCTTCAGACTAAGTTTTTCTTGGTGTGATTCTGTTGCGTTCAGTTTTACCACTTTCAAATGGATAAAACTGGTTGTCAACTTTGTTTTAACGATGTCCTTCTTAGGGTCCCGTACTCGGAGGGTGCCAAACGGGACTTTCTTACTCTGCCTCCACTGTATGTCTGTCCGTCCGTCGCTACGACCCTTAAAGAACTTTTGATGATAAATTTTAAAGAGCCCTTTAGTATAGTTAAAATTTGAATTAAAGACAAAAACAAGAAAGACGTTTGAGAACTTTTAAAAATAACCATTGATAAAATGCTCTTTAAATCACTTAATATGATTTCTAGTAGAGCCCAATTAGAATACACTGTGCCCTGGTAACTAGGCAAAGACATCACAAAGTGAAATTTAACCCTGACAGAGGCCATTTGTAACAATCAATGTTCGGCAGCCCCCAATGGGAATCGAACCCATGACTTCCGGCTTGGTAATCAGATGTGATACGGCAATACCATCGAAGTAGTGTTACTGACAGTCTGAGGAATCGTTATCGTTATCAACCCTTGTAAGTCCCCACTGCTGGGGCACAGGTCTCTTCCTGCATCGCAGGAAGTTTGAGCCACTCCAACACGGGGGCCAAGTTCGGGTTGTTGGAGGAATACTAATAGAGAGTCCGAGGAATACTAAAAGTGAAATTGAGACTATAAACTACTTTTTTTACAAGTTAAACTTTGCGTAGTTTGTAGCAAAGCCTACGGCGTAGTAATTTGTCAATAGCCTACGGCCCGGCGTAGGCGCGACGTAGCGACGTAGGCACGTAGCCGCGTAGCTTTTCAGACTACGAGACTAGTTCGTTTGGAGATTCATAAAAATGTGTATGTAAAGCCGCTGCAGTAAATAGGAGAGATATCAGTACTAGAATTTGCCTGGAAGAAATTGTTTTTAGTAACAAGGCTGCCATTTGTCCTATATTTTGATATAATTTCTGTTACTGTAATTTCTATGTAAGAATATTCTATCTTTATTGTACATAGATGTGGTATGTCGTTATACGTTATAAAACGTGTTATTATAATATCGCGAAACTTGAAAACGGTTTCTGTAGAATCGATCATTATGCTCATTAACTAAACCATGTTAAATTCACAAAATATTTTTCGTGATAATGTAATTAAATAATAAAGTTAATTTATTAAACTCTAAGTTATTGGAAATGGTCCAATTATTGATAGTATAAAATTGTTTCAGTTTTGTTGAACGACTTTCAGTTCGGTGGTCATTTCTGGGGCAGGGGTTTCTTTCTGCATCGCAGGAAAGCTACGCCGTACTCCACCACGGGCGCCAAGTCCGAATTGGTGGAGGCTCGTAAGACTAGTGGCTGGTCTTACTGTCTGAAGTTTTCATGTCGCCCTAAGGTCTGTGACTTTGCTTAACGACTGCCGTCTATAGACGGCAGCAGGCACCAACCGCTTAACGTGCCTTGCGAGGCACGGGACCGCTTAGAAAAATGCCACTAGCGTTAGTCACAGACGGTCACCCATCCATGCATTGATGCGCCTTATGTTGCTTAACCTTCTTCATTGTTTACGATCACTCAGGCAGCCGGGGCTATGAGCGATTTTCTCGTAACATGATTATAATTTTGAGTTTTCTTAGATAACATACTCTAACATATACCCCACGTCTGTATTCCAGAGGGGTAGGCAGATACCAGGGACTGCCACTTACCACGATCCTGACCTTCACCTTTGTTTTATAAACGTTTTCGAAACGAATTAGATCTGAAACAAAAAATACCGGTTGCGAAAATGTATATGGTCTACACGGAATATTACATAGTTGTTGCATATTTTTACTCTAGTCATGAATTCTTTATTAATGAGTCTACCTCACTATTGCGAAATATCGTACCATTTAATTAAAGATTTTTCTACTGTGTAAAGCTAATAACTATTGCTCGCGTCATTATTGGAATCCGGATTAAGAAGATACGGATTAAAAGATAATAGAGACTGTTAATTTATGGCGTAAAATAAAATGCTTGTTATTTTCAACAATAATACTTCGTTTTATTTCTATTGCTCTCAACGGATAAAATTCTTAATTTGTTTTATTAAGCAGATGAATGTAATTCAAATCAAGAATTGTATAATTTTATCGTTTAGTTATGGTATTTAAGGAAAATATTTTCGCTTCAGCGGCCTCTCTGAGAAGGTTACGGAATTTTCTACCAACTGGGACCAAAATTGCACTTGCGCAATGTTTATTGCTACTTATCCTCGACTACGCTGATGCCAGCTATCTTGATGTCACCGAAGAGCAACTAAATAAACTTGAGCGCCTCCAAAACTGCGATAAGATTCATATTTGGTTTACGCAAATATGACCACGTCTCCGAATTCCGCGCTAAGCTCAAGTGGCTTCCCATCCGTTTTCGTGGGAATGCTCACATTCTCTCTCTTCCTTACTCAATACCTACTGTTCAATCCAGCCACTCCTTCATATCTTAAAGAGCGCTTTACCTACCTCGGTGATTCCTACAGCCGGGCATTAAGGTCTGACCTGAATATGTCGCTGAAGACTCCAACTCACTCGACAAGGTTCTTCAGCGACTCGTTTACCGTAACGGCCACTCGGCTGTGGAATGATCTTCCGGTATCAATAAGGCGCTCCCCTTCCTCAGCTGTCTTTAAAAGCAAGGTTAAGGAATTTTATCTGTCCCTGCAAGTTTAGTATTCGTGCATTGTCCTTTTCATTGTGTCTTTTCCGTATGTCTCCATATAGGTACACAATATTGTATTTTTTTCCTCATCGTGTAGATTGTTATTATAACGTATTTATGTAAGTTTATCATAACTATGTATGTAACTGTTTATGTAGGTATATTGTTATTTATATAAGTAGTGTATTTACCCGTCTCTTATTTCCTCCAGCAACTTTCCCGTCGTAAGGTTGTCTGGAAGAAATTGCTTTTAGCAATAAGGCCGCCAATTGTACTTTGTATCTTTACATGTTTTTTAATATGTGCTCTGGTGTACAATAAAGAATATTCTTATCTTATCTTATCTTAAAGTCTTCTGTACCATTTTTCGAAGAGACTAGTCTGCATGACACATTGCTTATTGACATTTAGCAAATAGAATGTAAATTCTTTACCTTAAACAAATGGAATTTATAATTACCCGCTGAATAAGTAGGGTAGAAGCAACCATATTGTTAAAAACGTTAAGTAAATTACACTATTTTTATTTTCAATGCACTAACCCGTGCTAAGGACAAATTTAAAAACCTATTTAGAGGCTAAAAATTTCACCCATGCCGGGATTTGAACCCGCAACCTCTGGCACGGATAGCCAGAGGTTGCGGGTTCGAATCCCGGCATGGGTGAAATTTTTAGCCTCTAAATAGGTTTTTAAACGTTAAGTACAATGTGCGACTAATCTCTTGATTCAAGCTCGATAAGAACAAAATAGGTACTATAGCTCTCAGCTGCCTGAGGCTTCGTATATTTTTATTTACGACCTATAAAACTTTTATGGCCCCAATTTTAAAGAAATAACCCCAACATCGAGTACGTTATGCTGTCGATCTGAGAGGAACTTCAAGAATGACGCCATTTTTACTAAGTTTATTGGTTAGTTAATCACTTGTTATGTAAGTATGTCTTTATATTTATTATAGTAGGTATTCAAGTATGATGTATGTAATTTAAAAACCTATTTAGAGGCTAAAAATTTCACCCATGCCGGGATTCGAACCCGCAACCTCTGGCTATCCGTGCCAGCGCTCTACCAATTGAGCCAATGGGCGACTCACGGCATCAGTGAAATTTCGAACCTCTTTACACTATTCTCTGTATTACGTACAGGCAGCGACATCTGACTTAAGCAAATTGCATTACTTACAGCCCCGACTACCTACTTTGCAATCAGGTTTTAAAATCGGAACGATATCACTGTACCCACATGATTATACTATTTTTTTATTTTTAATGCACTAATCCGTGCTAAGGAACAAATTTAAAAACCTATTTAACCTCTTTACACTATTCTCTGTAAAGATTCTAGTGGAATGTGAAATTTTTAGCCTCGACATAGTTTTTTTTAATTTGTTCCTTAGCACGGGTTAGTGCATTAAAAATAAAAAAATAGTATAATTATGATGTATGTAACTTTATTATTACGTATACGTATGTCTATTAATACTCGTATTTGCACCGGCTACCCGTATCTATTTCTACTTCGGAAAATTCTACAATTTGAGGTAGCCTAGGAGAAAGTGATATTTACAATAAGGCCGCTAATTGTGTCTTATCTTTTGTATATACTGTTTGTAACAATATTTCCAGTATATAATAAAGAATATTCTTATCTAATCTAAATTGGTACCCATCCTTCTTTTTACTTCAGTCGACCTTTCAATCTTAGAGTTGTCTGGAAGAAATCACTTCTCATAAATCGAGAATTTACATTTTGTTTGTTGAATGTCAATGTAGAACGTCATGCGCTGTCTTTGTGTCGAGTTTTAGTGTAGAAAAAGACAGCAAGAAAAACTTTTCCTTGACCATCTTTTCTTAAATTATCTTGAATTCTCTTTTCTCAAATCATCTTGATTATAATATGTGTTTCCTTTATATTGTATTGTTTTTGTCTTATTTTTTGTTTAGTTTTAATTTTGACCGAGGACATTTATACGACAGTAAACAAGTTAATTTGAAAACTCAAGGCTACTGATATGACCAGAAATTCATAAGTGACATTTGGTCCAAAGTTTACGACATGAGAAAAAATAATCTATGATGAAATGCTTTTGTATTTTACCAACCAACTTAAGTCCATATTCTCTTTTTCTGATAAAGTCAAGCCTTTTTGACGTAAAAAATATGTTACCATATTATTCAGTCTAATTATTTCAACGAAACGAGACAAGCTTCAGAATATTTTACCGAGGAAACTCTTCATTCGACGTCACAATTTTAATATTTACTTATATTTCCTTAACATCGGTTTAGAATATGTAGCGAACTTCGTTCCTAACAACTCCTAATTTTCTGAAACATTTCACAGGATCATGTTCAAGCAAAAATAGGTTCTGTTAAAGCCTTTGTTTCAGAATGTTTTAATTAATGTTGATAATGGATGTTGTAATTGTGCTGTCGAAGAATTTTCGCATGAACGTTGGCGGAACGTATTATTTTCTATATTTTGTTTCATATAGAATTCCAGGTGAGCTTTGTGTTTCAATCTGTTATTATTACATAATGTACCATCTACATAGACTCATTATTTTAGAGTAAAAAGCGAGTATAAGATATAAGATGAAAGAGAGTACAAGAGTATTTGAGAAGCGCTCGTGGCCCAGTGGACCCGAGTGATTGGAATCAATCACTTGGGTCAAGCAACAACGGGCGCGGTCAGGCTTGCTTGGCTAGGATTGCGCGGCTTGCAAGCCTCCACCGCTCCGGACTTGGCCCGTGGCGGAGTGTGGCCTATATCTTCCTCAGGGAAGAGACCCGTGGCCCTCTTCTTCTTCTTCTACAGGCTATATGAGTCCACTGCTGGACATAGCCCTCCCCTAATGAGCGCCATAGCGCAAGGTTGTGCCATCATTGGGGGGTAATGCCCATAATCCCCACGCTGGGCATGCTGGTTGGGGATCGCAGTTTGGTGGAATTGTACTGCAGGGGGCGCTGCTGCCCACCCCCCCGTGTGTGTCCCTTAGTCGCCTTTTACGACACCCGCGGGAAGAATTTGGGTCCCGCGGCCCTCGGGGGGGGCGTAATGGGTTGAGATTGCAATCGCCAATCCACGATGGGCACATGTCGTGATTAAGCCCATGCTCTTTCTCCGAGAGAAGGCCTGTGCTCTACAGTGGGGTGTGCATAGGTTGCAGCATACAAATGTAAGATAAGATAAGAATATTCTTTATTGTGTACCGGAAAAATAGTTACAGAAACGGCAGATACAAAAGATCAAATACAATTGGCGGCCTTATTGCTAAAAGCAATTTCTTCCAGGCAACCTCAAATTGGAGAATTTGCAGAGGAGAAATAGGTACGGGTAGCCGGTGCAAATACGAATATTAATAGACAAAAGTACGTATACGTACCTAATAATAAACTTACATAAATCATACTTAAATACTCTAAATAAATATCTACATATACATACATATATAGTGTCTTATAACAAGTTTGTTATATGAACAAGAAAAGGTTATATACCTACATAATATATACGTTAAGAGAAGTGAATGACTACTTACAGCAAAATTACTTAATTAGACAGAAGGTATTCCATTACTCTGGCTTTAAATATAGCCGGAGATGGGGAGCGCTATGTACTTATAGTCTGCTCGTCTATCTTACTAGTTCTAGCAGTTGCCGGGTACGAAATGTTAGTTGCAGTGATGGATGTATGGACCATTTTAACAATGGGCAATAGGCCTTATTTGCATTGGAGTTCCTGGACCAAAATGAGGTACCGTAAGTGACGTCACACCGAACCCCAATTAGCGGTCTATGTCGTATCAAACTAGCTGTGTTGGTACAACAGATGGTCAACCCAAACGTTTCAAGTGCTTATGTACTACGAAGCCAACTTTTTCCACGATTCTGCAAACAACGTTTAGCTTACCTTGGAAAGTTGGAGTAGCGGTCAAAAACGGGTACGTCTACGTCAAATACGTCTACAACAAGTCTATAACTAGGGAGTGGATGTCGTTTTTTTATGTACATTCACATATTCTTTACGACATTCCATTGTAATTTTAGTCAAATGAAAACGAACGACTTATGATTGCGATCTTCGCGATGAAGAAAAAAAATCAACTCGTGCCTCCTTCAACTGCAACTAGCAACGTGCAACCTTCCTGCGTTGCAGGAAGAGACCCGTGCCCCAGCAAGGGACATAAAAGGGTTGACATCGTGCTTCTGTATCGGTCATGTGCCGCTATGCTTGTAAATTTCCCCGGACTATCCACCGGACATATTTGGCAAATTACTGGGGCCATTACCTTGCGAGGTAAGGTTAGTGGTGTACTGATGAAGTGGGGTCGGCAATTGTGACTTTACCTCTCGTTACTGATGATTTAATTGCCTCTTATTCCTTTGGGGACGGCAACACGCTTTTCGTTAGTCTTCCTTCTACTACAGAAAGTAAATAACACGTGTTTTACATTTGTTAAGAGACAGACAAAACTTGATTACAAAATACGCCAGGGTTCAACAAAAAATACAAAATACGGGCTTACAAACGCTATAAATTTTTGTTCAAGCTATTTTAAAAGTATTAAACACGCCAATTGTACAATCCTTACTGGTAAAATAAATAATGTAATAATAATAATTCGAATCTTTTGAAGTTAGTAAAATGTAAGGGGCTGTAAGTGATGCAATTTGCTTAAGCCAGATGTCGCTGCCTGTACGTAATACAGAGAATAGAGTAAAGAGGTTCGAAATTTCCCTGATGCCGGTGAGTCGCCCATTGGCTTAATTGGTAGAGCGCTGGCACGGATAGCCAGAGGTTGCGGGTTCGAATCCCGGCATAGGTGAAATTTTTAGCCTCTAAATAGGTTTTTAAATTTGTCCTTAGCACGGGCTAGTGCAATACAAATAAAAATAGTATAAAATGTAAGTGTTAATATTGATTTCCTCGACACCATTATTATTGTTTTTGCAAAAGATCCTTGCATTATACGAGTTTGCAACGCTGTTTCACGTTAAAAATGAAAGGGTTCGAAAATTGTTTACAACTTTTGCAAGTACGAGATTTTTTTTTTTGGTTTTGTTGAAGCAATCTGCATCTGTGAGTAGAATGGTTCGTGTCAGCTTCGCTGGCAGCATAGTTTCAATCTTTTGAATAATAAGATTTTCTGAATTACAATTTTTTACCTAAAATACCAAGCAATTTACCTAATAATTATGTCAAAAATTTTCTAATGTCACACCATATAATATCAAATGTCAAATGTATTTTTTTTCATCAAAACAATAAAAAATTCTACACTTTCCAATCAAAAAGGAAATTTATCTATCTATCTATCTATCCATTTAAAAAAAAACCATACACTGTCAAAATCATTACCTCGGTGCATCACAGTCACATTGAACTCCTGTCGCCCTATTCCAGTCTGTGAAGCATAAATCGACGCCGCCGTGCCTGCAATGGCCGCCTCGGTGTTGCCAGCCTGATGGCCGGATTTATCGTCTTGCCACACTTGATATCGCTAGGTGTTGCCCGCTCCATCCTTGGGGAGCGTCCGCCCGCCAGATGGATTGCAAGCGCGTGGCAGTCTCTTGATTCGGAGATTATTGCCAGGTTAGGTCGATTCGGTGGGATTGATGACTGCGCATTGCAAAATTTAAGAAGTTTTTGTGAAATTTTTGCAAGGTTTTGTTTATTTTATCTTCTATCGTATGATTACAAAGAACTGATCGTTTTTTGTAACATGCTGTTCTAAAAGCGTTTCTTTTAGTTTGATGAAGTTTTTAGTTACCTAGTGTATCTAGGCCACGTTTCCTGATAAAAACACAATAATTTTTTTTTGTGGCAGGGATAAACAATGTAAAAAACATTTAAATGCGATTGTTTTGTATAATTTCTCATACTCACTTGCTCAGTAAACGCTGCATGATAGTGCATTTTGCTTAAATTTACAACTATGCGCTAGACAAATATCAAGTCTTTAATCCCAAATTTATCAGCCATCCTGCTTCGTAATGCAAAATTAGGCTCTTGGATTATCTATCTATTGTTCGCCTCTACCTAAGTCAATCATCAAACCTTCAAACCATTTTGCCTAAATTTTCAACCACTATCAGTAAGGGGCAGGTTCTGAATTGAAAATTTCGCTAAGTAAATAGTTAATTGTGAAAACGAAAATATATTTATTTCTTAATCAAAAAATTTTTTCAAACAGAATTTACAAGGTTGAGATCTCCTTTTAATTCAACACCTGTGCCAGGAGACCCCGCTCTTCAACAACTATACATTTTGATTTCTAAAAATGTAGTTCTATAATACGTTTATATTGTGAGTGGGTGGATGTAAGTGTGTGCGTGTGTGTGCTATGTAACTGTATTGCTGCAGAAAGGAGTGCGACGGAACGTCATTCAAGCATTTACTTAGTGAAATTCTTAATTCAGCAAACGGCTCTTAGTCAAATAACTCATCTCAAATCCAGTTACATCCGCAGTCCTGCCTCATGAAGTGACATTGGATCTCTGGAATCACTGTGAATTATGGAACTCACTTCTACTTCACTCCAATCATCGAATCTCCAAACCGGAACCCTCACATCCCGCCTTAATACCACAGAAATGCATGCAAACGAAAATTCCCGTCCAGCAATAAGAATTTCAAATTCGCACGACAAACTCATCACGGGCGCGCCGTATCTTGTAATTAACCGTCTAGAAGCGTTCGGAAATCTCCTTTCTGCTAGGTTCAAAAGTCTCCGGCCCAGTCTTTGGTAGCTATTCATACGATGATTACTGAGTTTCGCTCGGCTCGTTATTTTTGTGAACGCAACCGTACGTAACTTCACTCTTTGTTGCCCGGAGCAAAGTGAGCTCTACACCTTTCGGCTTTAAGACGGATTGTGGCATGGGGGTCTGATTTTATATTTAGCGTAGTTGGATGCTGAATGGAGGCCCTTTATAAGAGCGCGTTGATGGCTGAATGTGTATAGTGGTGTTCTTAGGACGGCGTAGTGTTGGCGTTTAGGATCACTTAAAATAGCGTATGTTTTGTGCGAGACGGTGTGTCGAGGGATAGTCTTTTTTTAAAGGGCGAATAAAACGTTTTCCAGGCATTAAAAATATCGGGGAACATCACGATAATCTCTTGTAAAAAGTGAGGCCTTTGATTGAGATGATTTACACGCTGTGAGTTATACAAGACAAATCTACAACTGACATACGAAGTGGACATAATCAAATTATGTCAAATCACAAAAGCAAATTGTAAACAGTTAAAGCTGGTTTCATTTGCTTATGTGACTATTGTCTGATTGATTTCCATACTGGAGGTCGCGTCATCAATCCCACTGGGGCGCCGTACATTTGTACGAATAGTCTAAGTCTTCATGTATCTTTTTTGTGATTTCCTTGCCTGGTTACCACATCAAGACATCCTAATTTGAGTCCAGGACAACTCTGTTTGTGTTGTGTAGTTTTGTTTTAAAATTATTTTTCTATCTTCACCCACTACATTATACAGATCAGGAATAAAGTAACAGTCAACCGAGACCACAATAATATCCTCTGGCATAATAGTGCAATTACATTCAAATACATGCCAAGCTTCTGCCACAAAACTGTGCCGTTGCTGGTGGGCTACCAGTCAAACTAAACTGTAAGAAGACACAGATCCCCACTAACACTTCGTTTGTATCTTCCTAATGGTGCGTGACCAAATCACGGCAGCGGCGTTGGTCACAAAATATGCAATATAGCGGCTCCACGCATTACAGATCAAAAGATCTGTACTTGCAAAAGAACTCAATCTTTTTGTTTAAAGTTAATTACTCTATTACTTCAACGTTAATAGCCAGGCACTGAAAATGCTCACAACACATTTTTTTATAGTCTATTTGCGTTCCACTGCACAGGACTCAGAGAGAGAGAGAAAGTACGGACTTAATGACGAGGTACGTTCCTGGTTCCCTCAGGGTATTTATCTTCAACATTTATTTATGAAACCAAGTCATTGGTACATTCGAAATCACGACTTCCCAAATACGAGGTTGGCGTTCTACTGTAACTCTACCACCACATCGTTGATTTAATTGTGCCATAAATAATAGTTTTAATACGGCAGATTTTAATAAAAACCTTGACGATGCTGCACAGAACAATATATATCATATTGAGTTACTGCATGGACTTTCATTCTAATCCAATTTGACATGAACGATGTCACAGTTAAAGCTAGTAAAGTTATTTTATTATTTGTGACAATTTCAATTTAATCCAAAATATTTAAAAAAAACCATTCAATCCTAGTCGTGTTCTTATTTATAGACAACTTAAAGTGCTGAGTTATGTTTCTGTAGTGCTTATTTCGTGACATATAGCAGCATGGATGATTGAGCGCGACCAACGAGTTAGAAAAGACACAAACAGCTTTTTTCTTATTATCATAGACGCGTACGTGTGAACCAAAGAACGGTAGTTTCTTTTTATGCGTATTTTATGTAGATATAGACATTTTAATGAACTTAAAATTGGTTTTTCTACGGAATAGAGGTTAGTTAGACCTGAGATTACTGCACTGGACCTCATAGTTGAGCCGTTTTACGTAGCAAGTGCTGAAGTATATTAACGTTTCCGACACTAGGGTTTCCTTACGATGCAGTGGGACGTATTTAGGCTACAAAAAAAAGCTTAGAAGTTTTACTTTTCATTTCTACTCTTTTATGCCAAGCTATGTCTTGCAAGTCTGGCGCATGCCGCCGTCGCGAGCGGAAGTGACGTCGCCGACCCCGCCCCCCGCGAACCGCACCCTCTTGCCCCGCACTCCCTGAACCGGCTGAGTGCAGGGTCGAAGTGTAAAGGGTTTTTAAAATTTTGTATGAATAACTATAATAATATTAATAAGCCCCAAAAATATTACATGCCAAAATTACAAGATAACTTGCCAAAAAATAAAATCAAATCGGGGTTGAAAAATGCGATTGCGCGCATTTTTAAATCCCTCTAAAGTACAGGCGTGAGTTTTTTAGGTTAAGTTATACGGAGAATATATTTTATTTTATTTATACAGTTTGGAGAATCATCAGCTTACAAAATTACGCTAGTAGAAGAAATAGCTTACTAAGAACTAATACGACCTCTGTGGCGTAGCGGTAGCGCATCTACCTACCATGCAAGAGGTCCCGGGTTCGAATCCCGGCAGGGAACAAAAAAAAAACCCCAGGTCTTGGATGTTTACATGTTTGTGATGTCGTTGTTTCTGGTTCTCACGACACAGGTTATCCTAGTGTGGGGCCAGAAGCAATGTATGTGCCTGTATGTAAATGTTATTAAATGTTATGTTTGTTATTGTTATAATAACAGATTCCCGCCTATAGATGCAACGCAATCAAAAAATGTTAGGACTACATGCTTCGCGCTTTATAGTAGCAATACCACTCGCTAACTGTAAAGGAAAATATCGTGGGGAAACCTGAGCGTCTGAGGTGTTCAAATAACTCAGCTCCAGAAATGGCCAATCCGTGGTGGGCACACGTACTCTGTCTCAGAGAAAGCCTATGCTCTGCAGTAGGAAGTACCTATACAGGTTACTTAAAAATCTAAGTAACCCAGGATACAGTATTAATTATTTTTTTTTGTTTTAAAGAAGACTAAAAGCACAATATAACAGAACAACAACACCATAGGAAACAGAAGGCCAATTACAAGTCTCCACTTATAAATACAGTATAGCAAAACAAACAGATAAACATAATCATAAAGCAACAGATTACAGATAACACAAACATCGGAACATACCATAGAATATTGTATGTACCTATTTATAGACAAATTTGTACATTTTTTCTTGTTTTAACAAAATGTTGTAATTATGTATACTAGGCATATATATTAATCGCTGAAAAAATTCGCATTAGGTCTAGAGTTCAGACTAACCATCGAAAAATTAAAAACACTATTTCTTCGACTGCACGTGATGACGTCACAATTTCACTCAACAAAGTTCCTCGCTGAAGTCGTTCAGTGCGCAACAAAATGCAGCTACTAAACGAGCGAAAATGAACTTTATTACCAACAACTTACGGCGTAATATTTGCTGCTAAAACCTCCCGCCTTAACATTTAATTAACCATCAAAGAGGACGCTTAGAAAAGTCTCCTTCTAATAATAAACAAAGTAAAGTTCAACTTTCAGTACTAAAATTCGACATTAACATCGTCTTAGAATTGCCTTATTAACAAGGAAGATCTTCTCTCTCTCTCGCACTGCTCTATCTGTATAGCTGTCTCCTTTCGCTGCGGAAAAGCTGCTCAGTTATGCGCCTTTTACGAATTATGTCGAAAATATCACATCAATACCTTAACTTGTACAGGATGTCTTAATGAATCGCGATGCTCAAACATAGTTGTATATTCGTTATCAACCCTTGTATGTCCCCACTGCTGGGGAACGGGTCTCTTCCTGCACCGCAGGAAGCTTAGGCCATACTCCACCACGGGGGCCAAGTCCGGGTTGGTCGAGGATTGTAAGACAGTGGCGGGCCTTACTGTCAGAAGTTATCAAGCCGCCCATAAGGCCTCTGACATCGCTTAACGACTGCCATTATATGACAGCCGGCACCAACGGCTTAGCGTGCCTTGCGAAGCACGGAAGCGCCCGGAAAAATGCCACTAGCGGTAGTCACGGGATGCTCACCCATCCCGTACCTAACCGCGCCTGTTGTTGCTTAACCAAGTGATTGATTCCAATTACTCGGTTCGCCTAGGCCACGTTGTAGTTGTATATAAAACGGGTCTAATCGCGATTGTTTATTAGGTAAGACGTAATTACCCTTAATTCCCGACGTTTCCGTAACGTTGCGTTTCCGTGGTCACGGGTAGACTGGCTAGTTTGCGGCGACATACAGTCCAGTGGGTACAAAGGGCAAGATAAAAAGTACTCGAAAGCAGCGTGGCAACGCAAAGCAATGCAACGACTATCTTGTTATTTAGTTGCGTTGTTCTACCTATTATCTTCTTTTAGTCCAGTACACTATTGTAAGATTCGGAATTCGCTAAAAATCAGCGCTGTCGGATGCCTAGCATCCCGCAGCATACGCTGAGCGTCCAGTCCTTTTGCCAAGCTCTTAGTTACTTTAGTACTTGATTAAAATTATAAGCTGATAAAAGTAATTAAGTATATTAATAAATAAATAAATATTAATAAATGAATAAATAAATAAAAATTATAAGATATTCTTTGTTCTTAGTTAGACAGCGGTGGTAGCTCAGTGGGTAGAACCATAGACTGGCAAGCGAGAGCCCCAGGTTCGATCCCGAGTGCGGGCATGTACCAATGACTTTGTTTAATTTCAAAGTTACGTACATTTGCGAATTTGTAGTCGCAATACCACACGCTAACGGTGAAGGAAAACATCGTGAGGAAACCCGCGGCTTGGTTGGCTCCGCACGTATTGACTAGTCTTCCCTGTGGGCTAGGCCGACTAAGCTGTCAGGATGGTATAGGTGCTGGTCAAGCCTAAACCATCTATAAAACCATGTCCCAGGCACTACAGCGTCGGAGTGGTCCCTTCACCCATCTAGTGTGAGTGAAGATACCACTGGACGCTGTATAAATCATCTCATTAAGTAGATGCAAAAAGGCCAATATTATTATTTTGTTCTTAGTTAAAACTGTTTTTATACGGATTTATGCTCGTTTATTACATTTTTAAAATTTTCCGACGTTTCGGCACTTTTTCAGGCGCCGTGGTCCCAGATGACTGAGGTGACGGGCATAATTAACTTTTGTAATTTTTGCCGAGGTTAGTAAACTAACCGTTAATGCTTTCTAAAAGACGCCCGTCACCTCAGTCATACGTCGTAAAATTGTAAAAATGTAATAAACGAGCATAAATCCGTATAAAAACAGTTTTAATTATGTCTACTGCTCGTGTTAACCTTAGAAAATTCTGTGTTCTTGGCAATAAATGGCTATTCATTCATTCACTAATGAACTTTGATGAAGCGAAGGTGATCTGTCAGGATCGTGGCATGTGGCAGTCCCAGGTCTCTGCCTACCCCTCTAGGATACAGGCGTGAGGTTATGTTTTATTTATGATGTTTACAACACTACATTCAACTAAAAACATGCAAAACAAACTTCTAACATAATACGCTGGGGGTGCCTTCTTTCTACATACCTACTAAAGGAGCCCACTCGAATCCCCAATACGCCCGTATCGACGGTAAACCAACATAAGTTGCCACTTTTCCGCCTCTTCTAGAGCCTTTATTTTAAGGGCTATTCTGGCTCGAACACCGTGCCGAATTAAAGTGGCAATAATGTAGGCATACATCCGTTCACCTTGACAAGAGCGTCTTGTTCTTCCATTCAACTGTCATTTGTGCTCTGTTTTTTTGTTACTTATTTTGGTTCGAAAATCGAACCTATGACCTTTAGCGTGGTAGTAAGATGTCGTACCGCAAATTCACAAATCAGTGTGAAAAAAAAAATTTAAATCAAAGGCGCATTTATTTTCTCATTCAAATTCAATCTAGCATGGCGTTCAAAATATAGATTTTGGCTGTCGCTCGACTTATTACGGAGAACTTCAAGTCATAAGATCCAGATCCAGCACAGCTCTGATGAGAAAAAGCGTTTTTTGTATTGCTCCGTTGATACAAATAAAATTCCCAATGACATTACAGACCGCGACCTGAGGCAATTTAAAAATAAATTGTTTATATCATTATTTACAAATATTATTAGAATATTAAAGACGTCTTGTGTGAAAAAAAATATTTAATTAGTTGTAGAAACATATTATTATTTATTATGTATGTTAAGACATTTGAATTGATTACTGACTCTTGTGATAAGTACTTATTATTGTCATTACTATTATTATTGCATGTTTGCATGAATATTCAATATTCATTCCATGAACTAATGTAAGCCTTAAGACATTTTTATTATTACCTATGTTCATGAATAAATAATTCTTATTATTATTCTTAAGCCGTATACGACTTATTTTCTAATGAATTAAGAATTGCCTATCAGCTTGACATGGCGGTACGAAATTACGGAGTTCGGTATGAAAAAAAAGTTCTCAAAGTTCGATGCATTTTAACAGGGTTACTGTACAATTAAAAGAAGGGCAATATTATACTTCCAAATTAAAGTCACGTCAGGATACGTCCGCAATAAACACTCATATAAAGGCACCATAGCCAAGTCTTACCAAATTTAGCACCTCTTCATCCTTGGCTGCCATTACGGGACCACATAAATGATTATTGACTTTTGGTTGAATCACTCCTAGAATTAAAAAACAGCGCATTCGCGTCATCAGTCGTTAGCACATTTAAATACACACGTCTGAGAGAAACGTGGAAATAGACAGCTCTCTGATTATCGAAATACTGACGGACGGACAGACAGCAAACAGACAGACAGCAAACAAACAGACAGACTGACGGACGGACTGACGGACGGACGGACGACAGTGAAGAAGCGGAATAGGTACTGATAGGCACTCATTAGTTACTAAACCCTAGAAATATAGCTATTTCTTACTAATGTGACCACATGTTAGTTAAATCCCGTGCAATTAAGTTAATTATGAGCTACCTTCCGAAAAAAAACCATAATACCACCTTTCGATTTAATCGATCTTCATGCTTTCTTAGAAAAACGTCAATGAAAACAAAAAAAGCTTCAAAACTCTTCGGAATTCCATACCGGTGCGTTTTAAGGTGCCTCAAAGAGTTATCATCCCATCTTTGACCCCTCCATGGCAGTTTAGGAGGACCTTCCGTCTAATACGTGTACGTGCGTGCCTCGAAAATGGGAGCTGAGAAGAACTTATATCGCGTCCTATCAAACTGAGAATTGTTTTATTGTCGGTTCACCCTAAAGGGAGACAGACCCCTTTCAGACGAGCTCTTTAATTTTAAATACCTGGTATTAATCTGCGGTACAGACCGACCGAACGAAAGTAAACGAATAGGTGTCGTTACTTGATTGACCTTCATAGTGGGTAGTGAGCACACGTCAACTCTGCGAGCACACCACAACATAGTCTAACACTCCTGCATCGCGCATGCAAAGTGTTTTACCTCACACTATAAATAAAATATCCCGCAATCGCAACACCAGACTGCGGGTTACCATCCGCAATTGTCTGACTTCCCTAAACTCACACTAAGCTCTTTTCATCATCTTTCATAATGCGCATAGCCAAAGCGTGGAACGCAATGCTGGGGTACGTTTTTCCGAACGCCAAATTCAAATCTGAATCTCTTTAAGATACGTGTAACAGGCTTCTTCTTCAGCATTTGTCTGTCCACTGTTGGACGCAACTACACTATGCCTTTTTACGGGTCCCCCTCGCGATCGGTCTGTAGCTATTGTAGTCCAGCTCGACCCTGTAATAACCCTTATGTTATCTGACCATTTTGCAGGTGGTCTGCTTACATTTCGTACCCCTGTTCGCGTTCTCCGTAGTAGGACAGGCATCTTCTGGGCAAACTCGGTCCATCCTAGACCCAACTTTCACCTTCTGGCCAGATAAACGTCAAGAATTAGCCATTCTTTATAAAGTAAGTCCGACCAGTAATAGTTCAACCGGTCATCTCCGGTAAGAAACACGTAAGGAAGTTTTGTACTGAAAGAGCACGATCATGCAATGTTCCTTATGAGTACTATGGAGGAGACGAGGTCAAGGAAGCAAACGCAAACAGGAGCCTTAGGTTGTCCTTGTCCATGTCTGACTGCCTCGTTGGTCTAGCCGTTAAGACACTTGGATGACAAGACAGAAGACGTGAGTTCGATTTTCAGTGGGCGCTGCCGAACATTTGTGCAAGTGGCCTCAGTCTGTATTCTCTCATGTTTGTGGCGTCCTTGCCTAGTTACCACGACCAGTTCAAGTGATTTTGTTGTATGAAAGTTATGTTACGTTACGTTACCAACCCTAGTATGTCCCCATTGCTGGGGCACGGGTCTTTTCCTGCATCGCAGGAAGGTTAGGCCATACTCCACCACGGGGGCCAAGTCCGGGTTGGTGGAGGATTGTAAGACAGTGGCGGGCCTTACTGACAGACGTTATCAAGCCGCCCATAAGGCCTCTGACATGGCTTAACGACTGCCATTATATGACAGCCGGCACCAACGGCTTAACGGTATGAAAGTTATATTTGTTATTATCATTCGCTTGGTGTAAACCTTCATTCGCATTCCGTCG
The DNA here is from genome assembly GCA_934045075.1 of Yponomeuta sedellus. NCBI lineage: Eukaryota > Metazoa > Arthropoda > Insecta > Lepidoptera > Yponomeutidae > Yponomeuta > Yponomeuta sedellus. The sequence goes on along the minus strand of OW203722.1, from coordinate 24,559,926 downwards.
GTGGGTATGTACGCATTTAGAAGCATCGTAACTTTTTGTTTTTGTAGTAAATGGGGGTAACTACCTGGGGGCTAATTCTCTTAAGATAAAACCGTAACAAACCGGTGTGAAACCACTCACTTTGACTGATGTTTGGTCACATTGACGCTTAGAGCGTTGGAAGACTGTCGCTGGGTCCCACTGGGCAGTTAGCACAGGGTATCCTAGTTTGGGATAACTTTGGGATAACCTGGACCAGGACGAGTTGTGTGGTTGTTACAAACATACCTCATACAAAATCTCACGCCTGTATCCCAGAGGGGTAGGCAGAGACCAGGGACTGCCACTTGCCACGATCCTGACAGATCACCTTCGCTTCATCAACGTTCATAAGTCGTTGCATGCACGCACGCCGGTTCCGGGTACTTTTTATCTTTCCCTTTGCTACTACAACCCCTATTTGGTCGATGTAAGTCCGCCTGGGACGTCCCTTACCAGCCCTTCCACTCACATTCGCAATATATATTTGTTTCGTCAATCTTTCTTCCTTCATCCTCTCATGTGGTTGTTATTATATTAATAACTAGCTGGTGCCCGCGACTTCGTCTCCGCAGGATTAGTATTCGAGTAGCTTATATATACAAATTATACAAAAGGTTTCAGCAGCGCAGTTTCGGCAGCGCAGCAAGAACAGTTCGCAGATGTTAGATCTTTTCCTACTTCTTGTTTTTCTTCTTTTTCAGGCTATATTAGTCCACTGCTGGACAAAGTCCTCCCTTTATGAGCGCCATAGCGCAAGGTTGTGCCATCATTGGGGGGTAATGCCCATAATCCCCACGCTGGGCATGCGGGTTGGGGATCGCAGTTTGGTGGAATTGTACTGCAGGGGGCGCTGCTGCCCACCCCTTTTCCTACTTACTTGACACTTATCGCCATATTTTGGACAATTCACACAATATCCTCGTTAGTTGCAGCCTACGTGTTATTCTGATGTATTAATCTATACTATTGTAAAGTTTCCATAAAATCCATTCCGTAGTTTTTACGTGAAAAATTTTGTAGGACAAGCATAACACCCGCTGCACCAACGAAATAATACGAAATAAAACACCAAAAATACGTTTGGTATTTTTTTCTCATTATTCCCCATGTACCTTATCACTATCAGAGTTACCTAAATCTTGAATATTTATTCTGCTATATACAGCTTAAGTACTTGGTTCTAACCCCCTTATTCATAATAGTCTGTTAACTTTAAGCAATGCTTATTCTCACTCTGTCCTCTTCTATTGACCTAAGTCAGAATGAAAGAGAACACTCTTTAGCAGCTGTTTTAAGCTAGCGGACTATTATGAATAAGGGGGTTAGTTTACAACGCATTTTAATACGCACCCCTTAATGTGATGAAGGCGAGTGGTCAAAATACATAAAAGAGGCAAAATTAAATTCCCGACGCTCCATAAAGTGTTGAATTACGTCATTATCCCTTCAAAAAAATGGCGGTTTTTTTTCTAAGCCTGGATATTTAAAAGCTGGCGTTTTGATATTCACAATACAGAGGTTTTTTTGGTTAGTATAATATTACAGCTCTGATGAAGGGCTCCTGGCCTAGTTGTACTGAATGGGTGACCATCCTGTGACTACCGCAAGTGGCATCTTTTCCGAATGCTTCCGTGCTATGCAAGGAACTTTAATCTTCTGGTGCCAGATGTCACGTAATGGCAGTCGCTAAGCCATGTCAGAGGCCTTATGAGGCGGCTTAATAAATTCTGATAGTAAGGCCCGCCACAGTCTTACAACTACAACCCAGACTTGGTGGTGGAGTACGGCCTAATCTTCTTGCGATGCAGGAAGAGACCCCTGCCCAAGCAATAGGAACAAACAAAGGGTTGATATCAATAATATTGCAAAAAAAATTACAGTAAATTAAATAATGATAGGCAAAAGTTCTACTGGATTCAAACTGACATAATTTTACTTATACTACCATGCATTGTTTTGTGTAAGTACAATAAAAGAAAATCTCATTTTTCTACTCCTCACAGGCTTAACGAAAAAGTAATAAATTAAACAGCCAGCATTGTTTTAATTTCAAATTCGACATACAATTTGACTGGCCGCATTTTTTCAACTGTGAAGTAAACCAAGATGCCGTTTAAAAAGAGGGCGCCGCCATATTGGGGTACATTTAACAAATTCTAGATTCAAATCTAATGACGCGTGACGATCGCGCGAGATACACCGTTGGCGCGGGACTCGTGACCGTTACCTACTACAATTCAAACGAAACCCACTTCTATTTCCTTAAGGATAAGGGTTACTGTTATTAGTGAGAATATCGTTTTCTCACGGTGGCTGCGGCATTAGGGAGATATTACAGTAAGGAGTCCTAAGACACGTAAGACATTATATCCTTATTACGTTTAACTTTTCCGTTTTATGGACGGCTGTATCACGACTTCTGTGAGCGGCTGTCGCTTTGTGTTTTTTTTATATCAGTGGAGTGGAGATAGGTTTGCTTTTACTGATTCGTTCTTAATTGTTTATAGTGTGATACAGGTACATTTTTTTTTAAAAACTTGGTAAAGTTTTTAAGCCTTGGACGAGACTGTCAGTGTCCGGAAGATGGGTCACTACCCACCTACTTGACCCAATCGAGTAGCTCAATGTTTTTATTAATGGGCTGGATAGTTGTCTATCTGGAGAGATATATATCTATCTAATGAAGGGCCGTTTCATAATAGGAAATGCGCTATCAAGGACCTGTCGACCTACAGTTTGTGAGTTTGTATGTTGTAGGCTGGAGCGATTATAATAAAATATGGAGTTAGCTGACACCCTGGATTAACATAGGCTACGTATTGCGAGAATCGATTATGGGAATATCGATAAAACGCGGGGCACATTTAGTAACAATTATTTGCAATAATCAGTAATAGTATCAGCGAGAATTCTTTAATCGTTAACGTTTTTAAAAGTAAACATTACAACATTGCCATGGCGTTTAACAATTAGCACATAAATAAACGAGTACATTACAAGTATAAATATATAACTCTTTAGAGCTCTGTATAAACTTGTCAGATCAAAAAAATATTGTAAGAAGTAGGTACATTGGATGTACATAAGTATTTTAGCTTTAGTTAGGTAAGTGCTGAAAATCAGCGCCGTTGGCGGGCGTGAAATCCACGACGTCTGACGGCCCGCGCTGAGCACTGTGCCTTTTGATGCCAACTGCGTTTATTATGGGTCACTGTTTTTATATAAATTATAAAAAGTGCCAATGAACCTTATAAATTATTGTTACCTGGCTGAGACCAGTTGGTAAAATGTGTTTTTTAACCAAATGTAAACTTTATAATTTCTACCAGTGTTTTTTTGGTGGCAATAAATATCTTTTTACTTTTTTTTACTTTATGTATCGTGTTTTTTTTTATAAATGAAACCGCTTATATGTCAGAGTCTTACCCACAATACTTCTGTCAAAATCCCAAGTAAACAAAGTTTTAAAACCGCGCTACTGCACATTTCGTCCAAAGGCATACACTAGGCTTACCCAGAGTTTGTTTATAAGATGCATTGGTTTTATTAAAACGTTTTTAATCCATCACATGTTTTGTCTTCATTTCAGGTGAGACACCACAAAATGGGGATGACTGCAGTTACAGTTATATAAGTAAGTTGAACATCGAATATACACGTACAGATTGTCACATACTGACTGCATTATCACGATCTTATATACAGTCTGTTAGCTTTTAGAATATACCTCGGGCTCTAGAGTAAGCTTCAGTTTTCGCCAAAAGCACACGAGTGTAATACTACTTCCTGCTCTGTGTAAAATTGTCTTCGCTATTTTGAAAAGTTATGTAAAGTTTTGCAGTGTTTTTATGCGGACATTTTTTTTATCTTAACTACCTGCATGTAAACACCCATATTTGACAAATAAAGGCATTATATTGTATTGTGAGACGAGCAACCGAGAGCGAGAGAGAGTGAGTTTGACAGATACAATCGAATAACTTTACTACCGCGTTAATCGAGCATTGAGTAGTGAGTATGCGTAAACTAACCGTCCGATCGAACTGGCAAAACGCTGTCACAGTACAACTCGCACTCGCGTATATTCGTGTTTTGGCTGGTAAACGTGTTCACTTCTCAACGTAAACCATTACAACTCGCACTCAGCAATTTTAATTTCCATACTTGTCGCTAGGTGGCGCTTCCTCGATGCCATAAAAATATGAGTTTACGTTAACGCGATCGAGTAGTTAATAAACTCGCACTAAGCACTCCGACGATGACGCGAGCTCCGTCTCTGCTCACCATGATTACGCTCTGCGTATCGGAGCGAAATCTGGTCGGACTCTTCCGATATAACAACACCCGTAAGTAGATCCGGACTAAAAGTCTACAATGTGTTGTGTTTACGTAAGCTTTAGTTCAAAAAGTTATTTAAAGTTAAGATAACACGAATATATCCGACTCTATACGATAGTAGCCGAGGTATAGGTATTCTAAAAGCTAACAGACTCTACGTAACATCTTGACCGTGTATTTGCATGGAGGTACTTAAGTGAATTGTTAAGATAGGACAAGATAAGAATTGCTAAATTGCGCGTGGACGCCTGGCCACTCAAAATTAAGTAAAAAATTAGTCGCGTGCTAAATCGCTCATCACGTGTCAACTAGGCATTAGACTTATACTAATGGTTCCACTTTAAAAGTTACTGTAGGCAATCGTGGCATCTTACCTTAAATGCTCTGATGTATTAAGTTTAAGATGATTTTAGAAATTAAGGTCAGAGTAGAAATTTCTCCCCGCTGCCTTTTTTCCATTATAATTAACATAGTTAATTGACACTCAGTAAACATACTGTAAATTATTTACTTTGAAGTACATTACGTACATTTGTACATTTGAAGCGCTCGTGGCCTAGGCAAACTGAGTGATTGGAATCAATCATTCGAGTTAAGCAACAGCAGGCGCGGTAAGGTACAGGATGGATGACCGTCCCGTGACTACTGCTAGTGGCATTTTTCCGAGCGTTTCCGTGCTTTGCAAGGCACGCTAAGCCGTTGGTGCCGGCTGTCCTATAATGGCAGTCGTTAAGCCATGCCAGAGGCCTTATGGGCGGCTTGATTACTTCTGACAGTAAGGCCCGCCATTGTCTTACAATCCTCCACCAACCCGGACTTGTCCCCCGTGGTAGAGTATGGCATAACTTTCCTGCGGTGCAGGAAGAGACTCGTGTCCCAGCAGTGGGGACATACAAGGGTTGATAACGATGATTTCGAAGTATATTACTGATTTCTATTTTGATATACTCGTACTACTATGACCAACGTTGTCACCGAATTGGAGTGTTTCTTTTATCAGAGCTGCACATTCCGATCCCGAATTGAAATGTTTCGTTTGCCGATGGATTCGAATGCAGAATCGACCCGTCTCCGCAGACACCTTATATCCGTTGGGAATCGAATACCGTTTGTCTTCGAATCGAATCGCTGCATTCGGGGCCGGATTCGATATTAAAATATTACTCCATATTGATTTTGGTAGAACTATCTCTTGGCTTACATTTGGAGTTTGCGGCACGCCATTCTGAGGCTTAGGGTGCTTTGAACAAGCTGGATTATTCCATGGGTTTGTCTAGTGTAGTCTGGCACTGAAAGGCATAGATCGTGCGCCAGTACGGAAGGTCACCCATTTGTGCTAACTGTTACCCTAAATTGCTTTGCACGAGGAAACTCAAAGCTGCTATTACAAAATACGAAGTGTTGATTTACATTTTCCACTTATTCTTGAGTTTGAGGTGCATTTAAAGGGTTATTTACATACATTACGTGGTACGTAGGTAGGTAGACCTGAAATTTCTGCACTTAGCCTCATAGTTGGGCCATTGTACGTAGCAAGCGCTAGGGTATGTTACCACTTCAGATGCTAGGGTTTCCTCACGATGTTTTTCTTCACGGTCAGCGAGTGGTATTGCTACTATAACTACACGAATGTACGTAACATAGAAAACCAAGTCATTCGTAAATGCCGGGGTTCGAACTCACGACCTCCCAATTGCTACTACCACTATAGTCCGTTAGGTTTTAGAATATACCTCGGGCTCTAGCGTAGGCTTCGGTTTTCGCCGAAAGCACACGACTACTTCCTGCTCTGTATATTTTTTTCTTATTAAGTTTATTTAATTAAGTATCATGTTACTTAGTTCTGATATTTGTATTACACGAATACGTCCAATTCTATCCGATAGCAGCCGAGGTATATTCTAAAAGCTAACAGACTGTACATACGTTACATCACTAATTTCAACACCATGATAGAATTAGCTGGTTGGGATTAGTTGCAAATGCACTGGTTCTAATATACAGTTTTTTTAAGTTTAAGAGTGGTTTGCTGTGATTTCATTGCTTGTAATGTTAATAAAAGTGATAGATACTAGCTTTGTCCCTTAAAAGTTTAAAACTCCCAAACTGAAACGGTACTTCTGTATCTCACTACACCACTTTATATTACACCACTGTCCTTCTTTATTCTGCGGAAATAAAGTTGGAAATGCAATTTTTACCAAACAAAAACATAAATTATTCCAACACAGAGAGAGCTGCAAACAACCGCCCGAAAAAGGTTAAAAATAACTTAGCTGAATCCACAGAAAAACAAGATTTTAAGACTAGTCTGGGCCCGTCCGCTCGTGGAAAATATTCTGTTAACCTAAAGTTCGTAAAGCGGACGAGGCCTTAGGGTGGTGACAACACAAGTCGGAATAGCATCACATCACAGTAACATTATAATAGGTTTTTTAAAAGTTGTCCTTAGCACGGGTTGGTGCATTAAAAATGGAAATTAATAGTATAATCATGTGGGTACAGCGATATCATTCCGATGTAAAAACCTAACTGCAAAGTAGGTAGTCGGGGCTGTATGTAATGCAATTTACTTAAGCCATATGTCGCTGCCTGTACGTAATACAGAGAATATTGTAAAGGGGTTCGAAATTTCACTAATACCAAATTTCACTAAGGCCAAAACCTCTCAAAACTGCTTTTTTACCAACAACAGAAGTTTTCCGTTTTCTCTTTCTTTAGCTGCGGTACGGTCATCATGGAGTACATTTTGTTTTGCAAATATTAAGAAAGAAAACTCAACATGGCGGCGTATTGGGCCTACTCGCCGGTGGCGACATCAGGAATCAGCTTTGCGTTTTCCTCCCCATTGTTGATTTTTTTCTTTCGAAGTAGGACCCCTAAAATCCTTTTCGGGCATGCGCCAAGCCTTAGTTTGATTCAGCTCCGGCGTAAAAACAATAGCCGTCCGACGCCGTAAGTTTTCCGCCCTCAAATAACTCAATTAACAAGTTCTCCACTCGACGGGCCCATTCAAAAACTATTGGAGGGGAAAGAGGGATGAAAAAACTAAAATAAAAAAAAAACCAATAACCCGACTGCTAAGCATTAAGGCAGTACGCACACCTAATGTTGAACGGAATTTACTTTGTACTTTATTTCACATACGAAATTATAAAATAAAAAGTGTACAAGGCGAGCTCATTTCAATATAAATCTCTTCCAGCCAAGAGGAGAGGAAAGTGTAGAATAATAAGTTACTTTATTATTTTGTTTAAATTGGATAGGACTTGTTGTGGAAAATAGTCAATTAAAAAAAACAAACAATATTACACACACACAATACAAAATACAATACAAAATTACTCAATCAAACCGGCACGAGACATATCCGACCCAAAGGTTCCCATAACGCTGGCAGCATTACCGCGCTGCACTGCTAGGGATATCCTTTGCATCAAATATGCTCCGGAGCGGTAGTCCAAGATGGAAATAAATATTGTTATTATTATTGTTTTCTTCTATTGGCGGCGCCACTAGTTTGCACCAGCGTGTGGGACTAACCTAGGTGCTTCGCAATGACTGGGATTAATTTGGGTCCCGCCTGCTTTGTAATTAATGCTGAGCAGTCGAGTGGTTATAAATTAAAATGAAAATAAATAAAATAAGCCTTTATTCTACCTTTAGTCGAGCAGTATTTTTTTTTTTATTTCAGTTTTTTTACTTTTGCCTTTTTACAGATTTGTAGAATTTTTGTTGGTTGTGTGCCGATTTGATACGAGCTTATGACACCTGCGGAAACAGGACAAATCGGTTTAAATATGATTTGTAAAAATCTGACCAATATTGGTTAAGGAGTTACGTGGAAACATAGTCGAACGTACCTACTTACATACATACTTACGAGCCAAACAAATTATCCTTTTGGGCTCCGCCGCAGTCGAGAAAAAGAAAACGCATCGCGGGATGTAATGCGCTGTTTTTTATTTGTATTTGTTGGTTAGCACGCGGCCGAACTGAAATAGGTTCTTTTTTAACAACGAATTTTGTGCATTGATTTTACCGCTAACCAAGTGTTGGTTGCATGTAAAAGAATGAAAGGTCGAAGTAAATGGTTTCTGTGTAATATTTAGATAGATACATATAGAACAATTTATGGCACAACAAGAAAAAAAGAAATACAATCATGATGACTTAAATCTAAGTAACGTTATACAATTGGCGGTCTTATCGCTAAGGGCGAACTCTTCCGATTCTCTACTATCTGATCCCGCGAACGTTGATATGATATAATAATTAGTCTACGACCTATTCTCAGACCAAATGTACATAAAAAAAATCCTAAACATCGTTCGATAATATTATTTTTAATGCACTAACCCGTGCTAAGAACAATTTTAAAAAAACCTATTTAAAGGCTATAGCCAGAGGTCGCGGGTTCGAATACAGACATGGGTGAAATTTTTTAGCCTCTAAATAGGTTTTTAAAATTGTCCTTAGCACGGGTTAGTGCATTAAAAAGAATATAATCATGTGGGTACAGCGATATCATTCCGATGTAAAACCTAACTGCGAAGTAGGTATTCGGAACTGCAAGTGATGCAAATTACTTCAGCCAGATGTCGCTGCCTGTACGTAATACAGAGAATATTGTAAAGAGGTTCGAATTTTCACTAATGCCGGTGAGTCACCCATTAGCTCAGTTGGAAAGAGCGCTGGCACGGATAGCCAGAGGTCGCGGGTTCGAATCCCGGCATGGGTGAAATTTTTAGCCTCTAAGTAGGTTTTTAAAATCGTTCGATAATAAAAACTGTGACACGAGATTTTTGTATATTAGAAGAAAATAGACGTCGACTGCCTCAGAGCGGCTTGAAAACTTCTGACAGTAAGACCAGCTACTAATCTCGCAAGCCTCCACCAATCCGGACTTGGCCCCCGTGGTGGAGTATGGCCTACCTTCCTCAGAGAAGCGACCCGTGCCCCTCGGTGGGGACATAATGAGTTGATGATGAAGACGTCTTATAATGTTTTCATTATTTTACAATTTCCTACGTAGCTTTATTGGTAGCGCGTTATTACAATCAGACTGGACTGTCGTACATGGGAACAGCCCATTTACCGATACTCTCTCGAGGCAAACAATGCACGTGCGGGAGCTCTAAAATGTTTATTTTACGTCCGCAAATTCAAACAAATATTTCATCGTGTCCGAGGATTCTGTTTGCTGTAGTTTCGTTTTTGTTGCAGCATATTAATGCGCCACCGAGGGTATTGAGATTGTGGTAATAACTTTTATTAAATATACACTAAACAGAGCGGCGGTGGCCCAGTGAGTAGAACCATGGACTCCGAAGCGAGAGAACTGGGTTCGATTCCCAGTGCGGGCATGTACCAATGTCTTTGTTTTTCTACGTGATGTACATTTGTGAAGGTATTGTTGCAGTTTGTTAGCTTTTAGAATATACCTTAGGCTCTAGAGTAGGTTTCGGTTTCCGCCGAAAGCACACGAGTGTAATACCTAATCCTGCTCTGTATATAACTTTTCTTCGCTAGTTTGAAAAGTTATATAAAGTCAAATTAGTTCCGATATTTCTATTACACGTATATATCCGATTTTATCCAATAGTAGCCGAGGTATATCCTAAAAGCGAACATACTGTACTACACGCTAACCGTGAAGGAAAACATCATGAGGAAACCTAAGTGTCTGAGGTGTGCAAATCGTCGGCGCTTGAAATTGCCGAAAATGACGAAATGGGAGGGCGTTCTCATCGATAGCAACTTTAAGGCCAATATTACACTATCATAGAAATATGATCACTGATGTAGGACTCATATTTATATGAAAAATCTATGACGGTGTAATGTCAACATATGATTCATATTGTGTATGATCAAAGAAGTATGATCCTATTTGACAGCATGCGTACAATTATGATCATGTTTCTAACTTCAGAGTAACTAGTAGATGATCTTTTGCACTGATTGGACATTTTAAATGGGTTTTTGTTTTGAAATGATTGGCAATATAATAGTTAAATACGTCTCCGTCCATACGGAGGTACATTCTGTAGGACTTTAAGTCTTTCAGTCTAGTTCTTCTAGTACAATATTGATGAATCCTATCTCTGATTACCACGCAATCGGTCTAACCCAAATACGCCAATTGTTCATTTTTTTATTTTTTACTTTTTTCTATTGGGCGATTACTATAGTAATCGCCCTGAGGTTGAGATTGCGCTCATAGCAAGGGAAAACGTGGCTTAATTGGTATGCATTTTCATTACCTAAGTATGACGTGGATATGACCTTATATGTAATATGCAATTAAAGAGCAGCATCATAGAAAAAAATTATCCTAGAATTTGACAGCTATGACATCATATTTCTATGATGAATATATGATAGTCTAATATCGGCCTTACAATGACTTTTTGAATTTCTGAAAACCTATTTAGAGGCTAAAAATTCCACCCATGCCGGGATTCGAACCGTGCCAGTTATTTACACTATTTTCTATTATAAAGTTTCGAACCTCTTTACACTATTCTCTGTAATACGTTTTTGAATTTCATTTTACTTATTGTCAAATCAGTGTAAGGATTTTGATAGACTCTATACATACACCTCGATGTACATACCGCAGCAGAGTATTCTTACTTGTTAAACTGTGGGTTAAATTGGCAATGTATGTCGAACTGTCCCAGTGAACCCTGAATTTTAGTTTCAAGAAACAGAAACTTGTGAACTCCTCTATGTAGAATATTTTTTTGCCACTACTAATGCTCAAAACCAAGAATGCAATGTTCTTGATATTTTTTTATAATAAAATATTCATTAAGTCGTTACGCAACAAAATAGAACAGAAACTATTGGAAATTCCCCAACAAAAAGGAATACCTGCTAATAATTTGCTATTCAAGTCGCATCTCTATTGTGACACGCTTGTCACTCTTTCGCGTGTCTGTTTCCATATCTCTCGTCTTGCTCACACTTGGATGCAGGTTGCAGAAAGCCGATTTTCCGTCACCCGTATTTGTCTCGTTTTTCGTACTATTGGAAGCCTGATTTTGTATTCGACGGTCTGTGAAAGGATTTTCGTCAACAATCCGCTGGTTCTGTGAAATCAGTGGCAAATACATTTGGGTAGTGCCTTTTTGGTGTTTGTTTTTAATTTATCGATGCAAAAAATCACAGTTTCATTTGTTAGTCATTCGCAATGCACATAATATTGGCCTTTTTGCATCTACTTGATGAGATGATTTATATAGCGTCCAGTGGTTTCTTCACTCACACTAGCACGAGTGAAGGGACCACTCCGACGCTGTAGTGCCTGGGACATGGTTTTTATAGATGGTGTAGGCTTGCCCAGCACCTATACCATCCTGACAGCTTAGTCGGCCTAGCCCACAGGAAAGACTAGTCAATACGTGCGGAGCCAACCAAGCCGCGGGTTTCCTCACGATGTTTTCCTTCACTGTAAGCGTGTGGTATTGCGACTACAAATTCGCAAATGTACGTAACTTTGAAATAAAACAAAGTCATTGGTACATTCCCGCACTCGGGATCGAACCTGGGGCTAATGCACATACACTGTTATATATTAAGCGGGTATAAGAAATAAACAATATTTGACTGTACTCGCCACTTTAGTCTACCCGTGAGCACGGTAACTGCAACGCTGCCACGGGGAACTAAGGTAATAAGGTAATAAATAATCGCGATTAGACCCGTTATATATATATATATATATATATATATATATATATATATATATATATATATATATATATATATCGATTCTAGGTTCCAGACTGTGGGTTCTAAAAATAACTATCACAGTTGTAAAGATTTATGATGCGCACTTTTTGATAAAACTTATTATAAAACAAGATGTGTTTTAAAAACCTATTTAGAGGCTAAAAATTCCACCCATGCCGGGATTCGAACGCGCCACCTCTGGCTATCCGTGCTAGCGCTCTATCCAACTGAGCTAATGGGTGACTCACCGGTATCAGTGAAATTTCGAACCTCTTTACACTATTCTCTATTACGTACAGGCAGCGACATCTGGCTTAAGTTAATTGCATCACTTACAGCCCCGACTACCTACTTTGCAGTTAGGTTTTTACATCGGAATGATATCACTGTACTCACATGATTATACTATTTTTATTTTTATTGCACTAACCCTATAAAGTAGGTAGTTAAGGCGTTTCGGGGCGCTAACTAGCGCCAGTGGAAAGACTGGGTTCTAGTTTCTTGACTGTAGGTTCTAAAATAGTTGTCACAGTTGTTAAGATTTCTCATGTTCGCTTTTAAGTATAAACGTATTGTAACACATGTTATTTTTTTTATTGGAGGCGCTAGTTAACATTCCCGAAGCACCTTAAGTCTCCATCATAAACTTATGACTGGTCTGATTTTTGTTTACATTAACTGCCTGCATACCTCAGTTTTTAAAAACAGTCTAAGTTTACGCATACTGAACAAGCTCGCACTCTTTTGCTGAGGCTTAGGACTTACATTGGAGCATTAAAATAGCGAATACGCTACGCTACAATTTTATGAGCATTGAACGTCTATGAACGTCGCACTGCAGGGCACGGCCCTTCTTTCAGACAGAGAAATGGCGATGTATGTATGTAAACTACTTAAACACTCGGATTATTTTCTTTTTAATGCACTAACCTTTTTAGTGTATTAAAAAGAAAATAATCATGTGGGTACAGTGATATCATTCCGATGTAAAAACCTAACTGCAAAGTAGGTACTCGGGGCTGCAAGTGATGCAAATTCTTCAGCCAGATGTCGCTGCCTGTACGTAATACAGAGAGTATTGTAAAGAGGTTCGAAATTTCACTGATGCCGGTGAGTCACCCATTAGCTCACTTATAAAGAGCGCTGGCACGGATAGCCAGAGGTCGCGGGCTCAAATCCCGGCATGGGTGGAATTTTTAGCCTCTAAATCGGTTTTTAAACACTCAGGTTCCCTTACAATGCTTTCCTTCATCAAGCTAAGCTGACGTGCTGGCCCGCTGTGTTCTACGAATATTACTGAAATTGCCTTTTTTCTATTTCCAGCTTCAGACACAGTGATGCATTGATGGTCAAGGTACAAAACTGAACACTATAAGCCACTAACTATAGAACACTTAGTCACCATAGCTTCCTATGCAACATCACTGATCGGCCTTACCACAACACAAAAATACTATCTTAATTAACAATCACCAGCAATTCTTTTTCCTAGGCTTTTTGTATCTTTCAGCCCATATTGCCCTTTGACGGCCTCTGTGGCGCAGCGGTTGTGAATCTGCCTACCACGCGAGAGGTCCCGGGTTTTTATTATTATTATTATTAATACTTTATTGCACCATAAAATTGTACAATGCGGCGATCTTAATGCCATAAGCATTTTCTACCAGTCAACCGCTTTACCCGCGTTTTAACCCGGCTGGGTACAAAAAAACCCAGGACTTGGATGCTTACATGTTTGTGATGTCGCTGTTTCTGGTTCTCATGACACTGGGTATCTTAGAACCCAGAATTCATATTTGTTCTCTGCTGGACATAGTGCTCCCTATGGCACGCAACTTCCTTCTTTCCTAAGTCATCCTCACCCAGTCACTGCTTTCCATCTGTGTTGAGCAATTAGTTCGCCCAAGCCTTAGGCGTATGGTTGGCAAGAGGATGAAGCGCTCTTGGCCTAGTGGAACCGAGTGATTGGAATCAATCACTTGCGTTAAACAACAGCAGGCGCGGTCAGCTGCTGGTTGGGTGACCATCCCATGACTATCGCTGGTGGCATTTTATCGAGCATTTCCGTGCTTGCAAGGCACGTTAAGCCGTTGGTTCTGACTGTCATGGTGGTCGTTGAGCCATGTCAGAGGCTTTTGGGGCGGCTTGAAACTTCTGAAAGTAAGGCCCGCGCCACTGCTTACAATCCTCCACCAGCGCGGACTTGACCCCCGTGGTGGAGTATGGTCTAACCTTCCTGCGATGCAGGAAGAGCCACAGCAGAGGGGACATACAAAGGGTTGATATCAAGCAAGAGGATAGTGTGTGGAGAGTGGCATATTATGTTTTTTTCGTGTTTTGCACGTAATATTTAAAAGTAATATAATAGGAAAACAAAGGACATCACGGACGCGAGTGAGCGCTAGGTGACTATACACATGTGTGACTATACACATGTGTGACTATACACATGTACACATGTGTATAGTCACCTAGCGCTCACGGAGGCGAGTAATGTCGTACTTTTTAGGCTACTTCGTGAAGCCATAGATCTGTATCTGTGTACCGAGTGATACTTAGGACAGACCTTTGTTCTTTTTACCAAATACCCATACATTTTTGGCTGGTATCTAAAAAGACAGGGCTTCATATCTTGTCCCACAAATGTAGCACCGTAGCAATGATTGATGCCGCACGGTAAGTTCCCACAATTTTTTTAATGTGTTAGTTGGTATGCCACGAACCACGCTGACGGCTGAATAGAGTGAGATGAAATTTGACACAAAGCTAACTGTCAGCGACAGACCTTTTTTATTGTTTTATTTTGACTTTTTGTGTATATTGTCTTTTTTTACATAATTATGTCAGTTTTTAAATTTAGTTTGCTGTCTTATCTAGTATTAATGGTCTTGTAAATATTATCGAATAAACACGGATTTATAAATAATTAATTGACCTATTATTACGGTGCTTAACACTAACCATGACAATGAAGCACTTTTATCTACAAATATCAGATTGTTATAAAAAATCTGATATTTCTAGGCCACCATTTGATAGTAATGCGATATTCACGCAAATCAATAAAGATACTGATAGTTTTATACCAATATGAGTATGGTTGAAATCACGGACAGTCTTAATTAACTTAAAAAGTATATTAGTAGATTGAAATCGAGAAACCGCGGGTAACACCGCGGGGCATAGTTAAATAATAAAAATATACGTTTCATAAATTATGTCATTAAATCTTTTATTACTATAAGATATAAAACTGTAAATATTTGAAACTAAAAATGTGTAACACAGAAAGTATTTAACAAAACATTTCAACGAACTAAACAGACTATTGGCTAGCCCTCGTAATAAACTCTGAGCATATTATGTTCTTACAAAATATGAGTATGGTTGAAATCACGGACAGTCTTAATTAACTTAAAAAGTATATTAGTAGATTGAAATCGAGAAACCGCGGGTAACACCGCGGGGCATAGTTAAATAATAAAAATATACGTTTCATAAATTATGTCATTAAATCTTTTATTACTATAAGATATAAAACTGTAAATATTTGAAACTAAAAATGTGTAACACAGAAAGTATTTAACAAAACATTTCAACGAACTAAACAGACTATTGGCTAGCCCTCGTAATAAACTCTGAGCATATTATGTTCTTACACAAAGCACAGACGAAAGTCCACCTAAATACCTTGAGTTTAAAGCAGAAACTGTCTTGTCAGAGCCAGTTTTGCATGTTGCAAGTCAAATGTCCAAAGGTTTCCCTAATCCCATTGCCAGACAATTGTACGTAATCCTTCCTTTTGTGCTTACAATTCTAGGCTTACCTCTCAGGATGCTTGCTTTCCGGCTTTGGCTTCACGTAATGAGGAATTCACGTGAAATTTGTATTGGAGTGGCATTACAATAATAGACTTGGGAAAAATTTGGTCGGACTCTTCCGATCAAAAATCAAGTGTGTTAATCCGGGTTCAAATAACTTAAATAATTTTCAAAATTAGGTTTTTTTTACCGTAGAACACAATCACCGTTAACGTGCTTAAGGCATTTTGATCAGTCACTTTTTCCGAAAACGATCCGTAAAAAGAGACGTTTTTTTTTTTATTCTCCATTTCCATTACATTATACCTCGTTATCAACCCTTGTATGTCCGGCTGGGGCACGGGTCTCTTCCTGCATCGCAGGAAGGTTAGACCATACTCCACCACGGGAGTATGGTCCGGGTTGGTGGGGGATTGTAAGACAGTGGCGGGCCTTACTGTAAGAAGTTATCAAGCCGCCCATAAGGCCTCTGACATGGCTTAACGACTGCCATTACATGACAGCCGCCACCAACGGCTTGACATGCCTTGCGAAGCACGGAAGCGCTCAGAAAAATACCACTAGGGGTGGTCACGGGACGGCCACCCATCCTGCACCTGACCTCGCCTCTCAAGCTTAACTCAAGTAACTGATTCCAATCACTCGGTTCGCCTAGGCCACGAGCGCTTCAAACTCGTACCTCATCATACCTCAGCATTTGAAATTGCCAATCCGCGGTGGGCTCACGTGGTAATTAAGCCCATACCCTCTCTCTGAGAGGAGGCCCGTGCCCTGCAGTGGGACGTTTGTTAGGTACATAAAAACATCCATTGGGATACTATTCCCTGATCCCTTATTGCCAATGAAGCAAAATATATTTATGAGAACTTTGATTTTCTCTATCCCTCCGGTATACAGTGTGATATGTTGTATAGAATCGGGCGTTACTGTGCGGAAATCCATAATATCATTAAAGTGTGAATTCCGCCAATTTTTGGCGGAATTTAGCAAAGTAATCTTAACTTTTTAATGCTAGTGTGATATGTGACTATTTAACTATAGAAAAAAATAGCCTCAGATTTAAATGTATTTCCTAAGGCTTGCTATTTGGTTAATTCTCATTTTGATAAACGTCATTTTGAGAAACAAAAAGTCAAAATCGTATAAAATTGCCCTAATAATAATACGATGTTAGTTGTGACCACCTGGATAGTAACGAGTAAGAAATCCTATTTTTTTTTACAGATTAGCTATGTTTATGATATGTCGTATTTTATATGAGAGTTATCCGTCAATGCAGGCTACAATAAGCAAGTCAGTAAGTAACTCTGTTAAATACGCTTTATTTGTGAAGTAGGCGGTATTTATAAGCTGCTTCACTAATTGGTTAGCTACAATTAGTAAGAGTTAGACATCCTACTAGAACTGAAACAGCTAAGTTTTATAGAAAATTTACTTCGAAAATAAGATAAGATAAGAATATTCTTTATTGTACACCAAGAAAAAACTCACAAAAAAATTATTACAAAGATACAGTACAATTGGCGGCCTTATTAATTAGAGCAATTTCTTCCAGACAACCCACTATGGAGAGTTGCTGAAGGAAAAGTGAGAAAATACGTAACTACGGTACTGGATATTCTACGTCAAAAAGGATTGAAAGACTTGATCTTCTTTTAAGAGCTCAGTCGGCGGTCTTATTCCGTTAAAAGGCAGCTTCCAGACAACATTGAGGGCCTTCCGATCTCAAGCCTCTTTCGAGAGCTCGCGAGAGCCCTCGCTGTAATAATTATTCATATTTTTTTCGTCCAGAATCGTAAGTAAGAATCGGCCGCGTTTGGCTCACCTGCGAAATACAGCCGCAGTAACTTCACAGAAAATACCTTTGTAATTTAATAGTCCCCCCAAAAGATGCTGGAGGCCACGACTGGGGAAGGAAGGATGCAAGTGTAAGGAATCGTCAAGTGCAGAAGGTGAATAAATTATGAGATTAACAAACTGATGAGCGGGGAGGCTTATTAAGTACTTAATATGGAATAGCAATAAGCCTAAAAAATGTTTTATCCGGAAACTTCATAAAATATGATACTACTCCCATCTCTTACCCACATAGCAGTTATGTTTTGTGGGCAATGGATCAGTGTAGTGCCTTAGATGAAAAAAAATACTTAATAGTATTAACCTCGCCCTTGTACAAAAAATATCTAGACCGATAATTTTTTTACGTTTAAAAAAACTTATATTATATTTTATTAATCTTTTTCATACTACCTATCCGTTGAGTGCTTCGAAAAGCTTAAATCATATAAGCCAAGACCATTGACAGTATCAATAAACCGGTTAAACACTGATGGGAAATCGCAAGCGATATAACGGTGGAGTGACCATCCAAAACGTTGGCAGAAAACAACATGTAGTACGCTACTTTCAAAGTTAAAAGAAATATAAGTACCAGTACACACCTGAGGCTTAATAATGCGCACAGATGAGGTATCGCAAGACATGTAATGGTGCAGTGACCATCCAAAAGCTTACTAGAAAACAACACGCGACTTTCGAAGTAAATCTTTTATAAGCACTTATACACAAATGAGGCCTAATTATGGGCCACCAATGGGATATCGCCAGCGATGTAATGGTTGAGTGACCATCCAAAAGATTGCCACAGAACAACATGAAGTGCACTACTTTCGAAGTATAACTTTCGTAAGCACTGCAAACTTGAGGCCTAACTATGCGATCCAAATCCTATGGATATCCTGACGTTTGCGATAGCAATTAGTATGACATCTGTATTTGGCGCGAATAATATAGAAGCAGGTCGGACTTCCGACAGAAAATCCAAGCTTAAGTTTTGTAATAATAAAAAACCTACAGTCTAGAAGCTAGGATCAACAACCTAGGGCTTAAACCGATCTCCGCTAAAAACGGCCGTATTTGGCGTGGCAAAACGGCTTTAAAGTCCTAGATTCTTACCTAGGTGAGACCTAGGGTCAAAGAACAGTAGTTCTTAGACCGTAGGTCTCACCAAGGTCTCACAAGTAAACCTCATAAATGTTAGTAAATATAGTAATATTAATATTTATATAGTAATATTTACTAACATTTATGAAGTTTACTTATCCCGAAGCCTCGTTAAAAAAAAGATATGATTTCTTCTCTAGTGGCGGCTCTATGAAATGAAATGAAATGAAAAAGTTCTATTCAAAGTAGCGCAGATACTGCGGCTTAATGAACGTTACAAGTCAAACTAGGTCTCCATTTCAAAATCTAGATCATTTTGGAGAAAAAATGGACAAAAAACTCCAAACTTAGTCTTTTCAAATTCCTTAATTAGAGTTTTCACAAATTTTACAAAACTCATGCATTTTACATGCTTGAATTCCAGATATCATTGTCATCTAAATAATCCTTAATATTATAGTGGCTCTTTTGGCACAAAGTGTACTTTACACATTTTTTGAACCGCGCTTCAGTCAAGCTTAATATATCTTCAGGGATTTTATTGTAGAAGCGTATACAATACCCAATGAAGGATGTATTAACCTTTGCCAGCTTAAATCTTGGGATCAAAAGTTTATGTTCATTTCTAGTATTTACAATGCGTTGGCTACCTGCAGTTTTAAAGTTGCTAATATTTTTCCTGACATACATAATATTTTCATAGATATACTGGCTGGCATATCTATGAAAATATGATGTATGCAATAAATAGAGCAGCAATAAAAGACAAAATTAAGTTTAAAAAATCGCTTCCGCTCATGAACTTCGTAGCAGCCGAGTAAATGTTAAAATACGCGCCCGGGAGAGGCCACTTTTAGCCTTTTTAGGCCCATTCCGGTCTATTTCGGCCATTACGTACCATCCCCGCCCGTTATCTATCTGGGCAGAATAAATCATGCAGTCTGAAGGAACTGCTTTCCATATCTGATCAGGAGGGGCGATATGTGATGCGATAAAGAAAATTTGATTAGTTTTTTTATGGCTTCCGTTTTCGGCCATGAGGTTCTGGGATAGGAAAAAAGCCGGTAGATACCCTTCGGTAAATTTTAACTATTTATTGACACTATTTTCGATCAAACGAACTGTTAATCTGCATTACACAAAAACCTGCCAATACATAATTAGGTACTGTATTCAAATATAGCTTAAAGATAAATATATTTTTTATTTTATACTTGACGAAAAAAATTGAATTGTAATTAAGTGCAACAAACATAAAATTAGATAAGTATGGTCATAAGAGTTTATTTTCGAATATTCAACCACTTTAATAATCGACCATTATTATTAAATTCTATATTATACCTGTAAAGATTGTACAATTGGCGGGCTTAATACTAAATAGTATTTTGTTCTAGCCGACCAACAGGTGGCTGTGGTGACCATCAAATGGCTTACCTTATTTTTACTTAACATTTTTATTTAAATCACTAATAATAAGTTTGTCTGCAAGAGATCACTTTCAGTGATAGGGCCGCGGCCTATACTCTTGGGTTAAGAAATATATAGTTCAATAAAGTGTTCTCTATTTATCTATACCTAATACCAGGATTTGTCAGGATCGTGGCAAGTGATCCTGTTCTCTGCCTAGCCCTTCGATAAAGGCGTGAGGTAGGTACGTATGTATTCATGTGCAAGAAGGTTTTACAACAATTATTAATTAATTACTAGGAGTCCTTAAAATTGGGCCAAGAAAACTGGATACCCAACATCTTCACTGTTGCCCAATATCCAATCATACAATGACAAAAAAAATTAAATCTAATATATAAAATCTCGTGTCACAGTTTTTGCTTTCAAACTCCTGCGAAAGGGCTTCACAGATTTTTGCATTTTTTCGTGTATATTTGAGTAACAGCAATTAAAGAGTAATTAGATTTTATTGTTATTGTATGATTGCATATGCTATGACAATATATCGTAGGCTCATTAATATGACAGAGCAACGTTGGCCGAAACAGCTAATATAAACATAACTTTGAAACAAAACTGCATCAATACGCAATATGTCAATAGGGTTCCTATTCAAAAAGTCGTACAATAACATAATTCAGAAGTCAAACTTATTCCTATCGCACCCAAAACTTGAAATCCCGAAAAATATTACTACGGCCATCAAAAAGAACAGTCAAAATATATCCGCGAACGTACGATTTCAACGGCCGCATTTAGATCCAGCCTTGTGCAATGCGTGCACGGTGTGAACACGTTACTCCAGCGACTGGAATGAGATTTTGGCTTGGTTAGTTTCTCTGGTCTCTTTTATATTGCTGCTAGCTAAATATGTATTAAACTAAAGTGTTTTTTAAATATAGAATAGGGAACTTTTAAAAAAGCATTTTATTAGATTAGAGGGTCTGGTAGCCAATTATTCTCTTCCTCTTAAATCGCAAAAATTACTACTATGAATTTTCAAACTCTGGTTTGTCTTTTTGCATCTAGAAAAAGAAAGTGTTTTTAAAGTGTTTTAGAATACCTAGAATAGATACCGTTTATTTAATAACCCAAAAATTAAATAACAACAAAGAAATACAATATTTAAATCTAAAACTTTACTAATTTACTGGGATGTGATATTTTTTGTAAGACGTCCACCAAAGTGCTGAACCGATGAACCGATGATCTTAAGCAGATGCGTGCTGGCGAGCAGGGAGCAAAGATGGCTGAAAAATGAAAAAAGTGGTGCGTCTTGAAAGAGCCATAATGTGTCTAACAGTGAAGGAACAGGTCAAGCAGGACCACGTTTCATAAACCTACAGTTCATATCAATTAGAACAATTACTTTTCCTACTTGCTATATGTGGGTCAATCGGCTATGGTACCTACATCAAATATTGTATGTAGTTCTATGATTTTTTTCCCATTCAGGCGTGCGGGCAGCCATGTAAACGCGGGGCGCAACTCTGGCGGTCACAGCTCTATCGATTTTCTATCAAACGGCCATCAAACCGGCGAGATCGAGTTACGGATGCGGTCGCCGGCGCTGCGGTCGGTTGCAATTGTCAACCTAATATGGCCACAGACATGCCAAATAAGCTTGACTTGTGTATTTGTTAAGTTGGCTCCTACTCGCGGCTGTCCTTTCGCGTAGAACTCACGCTAAAACATAAAGCGCACAAACTTCCGAAAGAAGACGCAACGATCCCGAAGGACAGCGGAGAAGGGAACTTAAATGGCTTGTTGCACTTGTACATTTTTCTTTTTTTGGTTTTTTTCAATTCACTGCCTTGTTGGTGTAGCGGCATCACATCTAATTACCATGCCAGAGCTCGTGAATTCGATTCCCATTAGGGACCGCCGTAAATTCGAACTCAGTATGGGTGTCATGAAAGGGTATCGCCTCAGTATGGGTGTCATGCCAGGGTTTTTATGTACTTGCCGGGTTACCATAGCACTGGGTATCCTAGTTTGGGACCAAGACAAGTGATTGTGTTGTGTGGAAATGATATTTAATCAGCTAAGCTAATCAGCTTTATTTCTACAGTTTCAAAATAAACACAGTGTTTACGGACAATTTTTTTTACAAAGTCTATAGGCGTCTTAGGGCACAAGCTTTCTCTTACCACGCGGATTGGCAATTTTAAGCGCTAAGGTATTTCAACGCCTTAGATACAGTTTACGGTAAGTCACGAAGTCATATACGAGTACATGTTTAACAAACAACTCTTGTAATACCAAAGATCTCATTACATCTACAGACACAATCAGAGTTACCCAAACAAAAATAGATATTTTGGACACATCAACGGGGGCGCGGCAAAGCGAAGCGACATTTAAATCACTTAGCATCTGGTAACCCTCACGTCCATCCCATAAAAAGTTACAATCAGGGTCAGTCGCCAGTTTGAGTCCCTTAAAGCGTCTACGCGTTTGACTTATGCCCCGACGCTTGAGGGAAGTCCGGAAGAACTGACTAGAAGGTACTTTAGTCAGACCTGGAAATGTGCACTTGGCCTCACAATTGGGCCTTTCTACGTAGCAATTAGTAGTAACCACTCTTTAACGGAGAAGAAACAAACATCGTGAGAAAAACTGTACCTGAGGTGTTTACATATCCCAGCGAGGGAAATCAATCATTAGCTGTGGACATCGTGGCGATTAAGCACTATTCTCTCTCCTATCTCCTAGAGAAGGATTGTTCCCTGCAGTGAGACGCATAAAGACTGCCTATGCAATTCACATTTGCTTTGTGCTGGAAACACTTCAAAAGTTTCGTATGAGTTTGTCAATCAGCTACCACCGACTATCATCCGATGCCCTGATAGGTGCCCTACGATACCTGATTCCGATCTTCACAGAAAAAACACCATGTACACCATGACGTATTCTTCCGCAGATGTAACTGTATGTTTTGACTGTGATCTGCTTGGTTTGCTTTAATTTTTTATTGGCATGTTATCGCCATTATTCAATATGCGCAGATCCGCAGAGTCGCCCTTATCACCCTGAACTAGCATGTATTACTGCTGTTTTGACTTTGACCGGTTCGGTTTGCTTTAATTTTTTATTGGCATGTTATCGCCATTATTCAACTTCCGCAGATCCGCAGAGTCGCCATTATCACCTTGAAGTAGCATGGCATTAAACCCTATCCTTCTAAGCCTTGGAGGTAACACTTACTTTAAGTCTTTTAAAACTACGTCGATTTTGAAAAACTTTTTCTTCTGGTTCTCCAAAAAGTGATGAGGAAAATATTGGACCTGAAACAGTAAGTTTGCCGGACTTCCTACTTAATTATTGGGTGTAAATTAAGAAAGTTATCTTACGCCAGGGATAAGGAGGCTGTAGTACTTAATTTCTCTGCAAGATACATTGCGTTCTCTCACAAAGACTACGGGCTAATCAACATGCCTTTCCCACCGCGGATTCGCAATTTCAAGGCTACACTTCTGGCATATGAAGTTTATCCATTGCCGTCATCGCAGATGGAAGGGCTCAGACCCGAAACTTGGACAGTTAAGGGCAGTAATTTACTTAGTCTTAATGCAGATTTGCCATAAATTGTCAATGAAGGGGTACAGGGGATAGTTTTGTCGGGAATCCTCAGTCTGCGCTCAGCCCGGCGTGACGATTTATAGCGTAACTTTTCCGATAGAAAAAGTTGCCTATTTCAGACTTCTCAGTTTGGTTTATCTTTTGGCATCGAAGTTTTCTCGTGAAAATTGTGACAGTGTGTGGAATGGACTATGATGTTTCTATCGATAGTTTTTTTTTCTTAACGGAGTTCTTCCAAAATTTATAATAAATAAAATTCAATGGAATACTTCGACGATGTATTATTTGATGTTATGTTACGTTATGGAGGTACAGTGTTCATCAGGTGATCTGTCAGGATCGTGGCAAGTGGCGGTCCCTGGTCTCTGCCTACCCCTCTGAGATACAGGCATGAGGTTATGTATGTATGTATGTATGTATGTATGTATGTATGTATGTATGTATGTATGTATGTATGTATGTATGTATGTATGTATGTATGTATTTATGTATGTATGTATGTATGTATGTATGTATGTATGTATGTATGAATGTAGGGTTCATCAATAAATATCAATAGTATTTCTTAATGACTCGCGATGCCCATACACAGTTCTATATAGAACGGGTCTAATCGCGATTATTTATTAGGTAAAACGTAATTACCTTAATTCCCGACGTTTCGGCAACGTTGCAGCTGCCGTGGAGCATCACGAATTTAGGTAATTACATTTTACCTAAAAAACAATCGCGACTAGACCAGTTTCTTACATAACTATTAAATATCAAGATGTGTCATATGAACGAGCGGCGGTTCACTACCCTTATTTTGTTTATATTATTATTTTTCCTTCATTTCTCTTGACATATTGAGTCATTACGTACCAAATGCTCTTTTCCTTCCCTATTACGTTTTGCATGTTTTTCTTTTGTTTACTTCGGCTGGTGGCTCATGCGATTGTGTGTATAATTAAGGGAAACATCTTCTGCCAGAATACTCGTGGTCTAGTGGAACCGAGTGATTGGAATCAATCACTAAGGTTAAGCAACAACAGGCTCAGTCAGGTGCTGGGGGTGACCATCCAGTGAGTAATAATAGTGGCATTTTTTCCGAGCGCTTCCGTGCTTCGCAAGGCACGCTAAGCCGTTGGTGCCGACTGTCATGTAATGGCAGTCGTTAAGCCATGTCTGAGGTCTTATAGGCGCCTTGATAACTTCTGAATGTAAGGCTCGCCACTGTCTTACATACCTTTTTTTTTTTTTTTTTTCACCCAGGAGAAACCCCAATTACGGGTACCACCGGCTCGGGGGAGCACAGTGGTTATGTCGGACTCCCCGCCCTGAAAAGGGCGGTATACCGACTAAAACTCCTGGGGTGTTCCTCCGCACCGCAAAGGACGGGGCCACGGGGACGCTTGCGCACACTTCCGCGACCCCGTCTGCGGGCGCCCTTTCGGGCACTCCTTCGGCGGCGTCCCTACCCCGCCCGCAGGAACGGGGCGAAGGAACGCCGCATCTCTTCGTTGGAGCGCATAGGGGCCAACAAGGCATCACGGTCCCCACACGCCCCACACGCGAGGCCCGTCGCGTCGCTCACCCGCGCCTCTCTGAAAGCAGAGAAGGCGGTGAGCGACCGCGCGGGCTCCCTCCGTGCCAGAAGGCACCCTCGGAACACGCAAGGGCGCCTTCCGGCCCGCCGTGATGGACGCGGAGAGTCCCCCGACCCTCCGCGTCCCGGCGGCCACTCTGGTCCGACTGGTACGAGGCGCGCGCGCTTCCGCGCAGCGGCGCCCCCCCCAGTCGGTCCTTCATTCGGTTGGTCGCCTGGGTCCCGCTCCACAAGGTGAAACAGGGCCCACACGACCCCTCCCGCCAGATTTTTCGCCGCTGGCCAGCAAGATCCCATAAAGAGAAGTTACTGACCAGCGACCAGGGTGCACCAGCCCTTGCCTCTTACCCTTCCCACTGGTTCAAGATGAATCAGTAGGAACGGAAGCGGAAGGGCACACGGGAGGGTAATCTGGCATCGCACCCCACTGTCTTACAATCCTCCATCAACCCGGAGTTGGCCCCCATAGTGGAGTATGGCCTAACCTTCCTACCTCCCTAGCAGTTAACGGTATCATTCTGCCAAATAAGGGCGAACTTAAATATCATATCCCTAAAGAAATAAAAATGGCCAAACTTCTGTCGGTAAATCCTAAATGCCGGTCCGAAAAGATTACTTAGTTGATTCGTAAGGTCGGGAGGTCCGGACAAATCCCAAATAACTTTCATCATATTAATTCAAGTAGAGAACGAATATGTTTTGGGAAGTAATATAAAACGTTTTCTTTGATAAACTGGGTGCCTAAAAACGGAGCTCCGTCGACGACGCACTGAGTCTAGAAAATGTCGTCGGTAAAAAACATTGCCCTGACTCCTCAAAGGAAAGGCACCCCAGAAGCCATCGTCGAGAGTCGGTTATTCAGCAACAACGTCGCTTTTCGTTTAAGAACGGCCGAGATAATCTCGTAAGGACTCCTTTTTGACCAATTTCTCTCGGCATTGAAAATATTTTATGAACAGCCCGGCAACACAACTTTGAAGCGGCCTTCTTCACCGTAGGCCTTTGCTTTTGACTGTGTTCTCAAAATGAAACGTAATAGTTTTGCGTAATATTCCCGGGCGACTTCCTTATGCACGATTTGATATTTCCAGCGACAAAATCGCTGGTAAAATATCTCCTTCGAAAGGAAAACAACATTGAACTGGCTTACAGAAATGTTTACGATAGGCTTGACACAATAATTTCCCGGGATTTGCGTTGGGAAGCTTAGATTTTGTCGCCGACGTTGTTCGTTGTCAAAGTGGGATATTTATTGTTTGTTATGTGCCTGTTGTTTACGATATCGTCTCATAATATTGGCACCTACCTGCTATTTTTTGTATTTGTTGTTTAACATAACATAACACTTACATGCAAGCACATACATCTCTTCTGGCCCCACACCAGGATACCAGTATAGTGGGAACCAGAAAGAACATCACATCATGTGAACATCTAAACATTTATTTATTTTACTTTCTATAAATACATACCATTATAGGCTTAGCCTAATGCGATATGTATGCTATTTATACTAGACAATAGTATTTTAATTCTAATTTACCAAAAATTTCAATTACATATAAGTGAATTGGAACAAGAGTGAATTGAATTTAAATTGAAACAAGAGTGAACATATAAGTGAATTGGAACATAACATAAATCGTGAACGTCGTAAACATCCAAGACCTGGGCGTTTTTTTGTCCCCAGCAGGGATTAGAACCCGGGACCTCTTGCGTGGTGGGCAAATGCTCAGTGGCGTAGATACCGCTGCGCCACTGAGGTCGTCAAAAGAACGATAAACACACAGTTTAAATCCCGGCATGTACCAATGACGAATATTTTCTATGTTATGCACATTTGTTGAGTTATAGGAAAACATCGTGAGGAAAGTTGAGTGTTTGAGGTGTACAAATAACTCAGTGAAATTGCCAATCCGCGGTGGGCACGCGTGATAATTAAGCCCATACTCTCTCTCTCTCTGAAAGAAAGCCCGTGCCTCGCAGTGGGACGTTTAAAGGGTACATTAAAAAACTCTAATTGAATTTATCAAGCTCGAAAGAATTCATTAACGGCAAATGAAAATTTGTATTTTTTTGCATGTACGAGGGCTGCTACTTATGTATGCGGAATAGAAAAAATAAACAAATGTATAATAATATGGCTAAATATGCGTTTATTGTTTTTCAAAGTATTCTCCACTATGATCGATGCACTTTTGCATTCGATGAAAACAATTTGTAAAACACTTTTTCAACTCTGATTGAGGTATCTCCAAAACGTGCTGTTTGAATGCATCTAAAGCATCTTCACGGGTCGAAAATCGTTGACCACGTAATTTATTCTTTACATTTGGGAATAAATAGAAATCATTGGGAGCCAAATCAGGGCTGTACGGTGGATGACCCATCAATTCTATTTTTTGACCATCCAAAAATGTAGTTGTTTCCTGAGAAGTATGACAGCTGGCATTGTCATGGTGAAGTATGATTCTGCGTCGCTGGTTGTTTTGGCGTATTTTTTCAAATACTTCCGGCAAACAAATGGTCGTGTACCACTCCAAATTAACCGTTCTGCAATTCTCCAGTGGCAGTGTAGCCACATGACCATTAATACCAAAAAAGCAGGCCACCATTTGCTTGACAGTGCTTTTTGCACGAGCCACTTTCGTAGGGTTCGGCTCATTTTGAAACACCCCAAACGGTTGATTGTTGTTTAGTTTCGGGATCGTACGCGTAGATCTAGGATTCGTCACCTGTGTAGGTATTATAAACAGATTTTGAGTCGCCTCCGTTGAATTTTTTTAAGGTTTTCTTGCACCATTCGACGCGAGCATTTTTTGATCCTGAGTTAAGTTGTGCAGGATCCAACGCGAACAAATTTTTTTTAATAGACAAATGTTCACGTAATATCCTATGAATGCTCGTCATACATATGCCCAGAATAGCCTCTATCTCGCGATACGTAACATGGCGGTCTTGCATTATTAGTTTTCGTACAGCTTCAATATTTTGTGGCACAGCCACCGATTTCGGACGACCTTCTTTAACTTCGTCCGTGAGCTTACTGCGCCCGCGATTAAACTGACTTAACCAGTGATACACAGTCGTTTTTGATAGAGCTTCACCACCAAAAGTCGAAGTTAATTGATCTACGCACTGTTGTTGCGTTAAACCACGTCGAAAATCGTAATAAATCACGAGTTTTCACGAGTGAGTTCCATTTTTTCAGCGGTATGACATTTTAAACCCAACAAAAACAAAACACTAACGTATATTAGAGAAAATATTAGCGGCTAGTATTGAAAAAAGAACGAATTTGACCATGGAGGTCAGACGTTGCGTTTAAAATTATTGGAATCCCAGATTCTGCATACATAAGTAGCAGCCTATGTATATAAGATGGTAATTGCCTTTTACCGTTATCAACCCTTGTATGTCCCCACTGCTGGGGCACGGGTCTCTTTCTGCATCGCAGGATGGTTAGGCCATACTCGCCGCCCATAAGGCCTCTGACATAGCTTAACGACTGCCATTATATGACAACCGGCACCAACGGCTTAACGTGCCTTGCGAAGCACGAAAGCGCTCGGAAAAATGCCACTAGCGGTAATCACGGAACGCTCACCCATCCTGTACCTGACCGCGCCTGTTCTTGCTTAACCAAGTGATTGATTCCAATCACTCGGTTTGCCTAGGCCACGAGCGCTTCCTTAGGCCACGAGCGCTTCAAAAATACGACCAGTAAAGAGAAAACGGAAACCAGAAAATTCATGAGCGAAACGTGAGATTTACCAATTAATAGCCTTTACCAATTATACCTCTGTTGTATGTAGTAACTCAGTGCCGGCCTCGCGAATCTTGCTCCAAAAATAAACTCCACTGCTTTTAAACTAGGATCGATAATCCTTCTTAGGCGTTTAGTCAGTCTAAATGCTTTTACTCCGATTTAGTAACAGGAGCTTAGACTAAACCTTAGGGCTTAAGGTATAAAATGTAATATTGTCTACTAGCAAGCCCTTATGTAAACTAGGTGGGTTATTTCACCACTAAGACGCTTCAGAACCTATAAAATATGTATAAATGTACAAGTCAATTAGAAAACTATGTGGACTGAAAGACAATTTGTAGTGACTAGAATTGAGAAAGGAATGTTACTTGAAATAAATATATCGTGTGTATGTAGGTGGAACGGCCGGTACACGACGTCCCAGGTGAACATACTTTGACCAGAGAGGGGATGTATCAGGAAATGGCACGATACAAAAACCGGAATCATCGTGCGTGCAAGCAAAGACTATGAATGAAATGATATGAAAAGGTTTTATTCAAAGTAGCACAGAAACGGCGGCTTAATTAACGTTACAATTCAAACTAGGTGTCCATTTCAAAATCTAGATCATTTTGGAGAAAAAATGGACAATGGAATGTTAAAAGGTCGTGGGTTTGATTCCTACTGGGACCGCCGTACATGTGTACAAGTGGCCACAGTCTGGGCGTATTTTCATGTAGAGTCTGTTAGCTTTTAGAATAAACCTCGGCTACTATCGGATATATTCGTGCAATAGAAATATCGGAAGTATTGTTATTTATAACTTTTCATAACTTTTCAAAATAGTGAAAAAAAGTTTTATACAGAGGAAGAAGTAGTATTTCACTCGTGTGCGTTCGGCGAAAACCGAAGCCTTCTCTAGAGCCCGGGGGTATATTCTTAAAGCTGACAGACCTAATTTGGGACCAGGTGAAGTGATTGTGTTTTGTTTAAGTTATTTAATTATTATTTATTATAATAGGCCGTGGATCGTGACAAGTAGCAAACCCTGGTCTCTGCTTACCTCTCCGAGATAAATGCTTATAATGTTGTTATGTTTAATGTACATTTATGTCCAAGAACAACTGTTTTATTAACGGTTGCTTTTGTGTTTGTCAATCTAAGATAATATTAATCGCGCCTCTGATCTTTGTTCTTAAGAATAACTATGCACGCGTCTCTTCCTGCATAGCAGGAAGGTTAGGCCTTACTCGACCACGGGGACAAAGCCACGGGGTTCTTAAACATCCAACGTGTTAATAAAATAACGCAAGACTGGTAAATAATTTTACAAGGGGCCACGGTATAATTCAGCGCATCAGGAAATGCCTGCCAACCTGTATTTTCCACCATCATTGTTTAATTTTGCCGTTTTTTCATTCAGCTGTTGTTTATTTTAACGCCTTTGTGAATGCTCGGTAGTGATTAAATAATTTGTCCCGGTGGCGGGACACTAGAAATACGTATAGCACAGAAGGTTTCCTCCGATTGTATGAATTCTAAAGTTTGTGTAAAAAAATAAAATGAATAAAATTGGCTGTCAAGTGACCCTCACTCTTTTGCCCCAAACAATAAGAGCTACGGGTCAGAAAAGAACGATTCAATGGGCGAAAACATTCTCCGGCGATAGTACTCGGCTTGTGACTTTTTACATGTATCATAAGAGCGAATGTAAGTACCGCTACTGGCAATTTGGCTTTCTTTCTATTTCTGAATTCAGAAAGGCGATCCTGATACGTGCGCCCAGCCTTTAGGTTACTCACACATACACTCACACACACATACACATACGTTTTGGACGAAACTGTCTGCAGGGTTATTTCGACGACCTCTGTGGCGCAGCGGTAACGCAATCTGCCTACCATGCGAGAGGTTCCGGGTTCGAACTCCGGCTGGGTATTAAAAAAAAC
Source organism: Yponomeuta sedellus (assembly GCA_934045075.1). Lineage (NCBI taxonomy): Eukaryota > Metazoa > Arthropoda > Insecta > Lepidoptera > Yponomeutidae > Yponomeuta > Yponomeuta sedellus. The sequence goes on along the minus strand of OW203722.1, from coordinate 24,528,741 downwards.
CCCAGGTCTTGGATGTTTACATGTTTGTGACGTCGCTGTTTCTGGTTCCCACGACACAGGGTACCCTAGTGTGGGGCCAGAAGCAATGTATGTGCCTGTATGTAAATGTTATGTTATTTGTAAGCCTGGATAAATGTAACGACTATACACTGAGTATTCGCTGCTCTAAAATTTACAGACCAACTCAAAATGTGAATTTGAGTTAGTCATTTATGTCTACATGTAAATATTTTTGGTTCCATTTTCGTTTCTATTGTGTGAGTTGAGGGTTTATGACACACCAGTTCAAATTACACGTTGCAGAAAAAAAACCTAGGGGTCGAGCTTTTGCCTGTACCGGACCTTCTGTGCCTTTTTCTTGTATCTTTGTCGACTTGTTTCCGTTCGATGCGAAGTAAATTAGTAAAGTCGCTAATTGCATTTTGTCTTTGCGTTTTACGCTCCCGTTCCTCCGCTGCAATTCTCAAAGCGCCTTTATTCAGTGCAGCGAGAAAAGCGCTAAATTGGTGTTGCTTTCTGAAATTGTGCTTGTGACGTCACTTGCCATTTGTTTGTTGTGAGTAGTAGTGACTATTAACAAACCATTTGCTTGCAGTTTTATTAAATGTAATCGTAAATGAACTTTGTAGTCTTCAGTCATCTTGACCTCATACTACGTAAGAGAAAATAGTAACTATATTATTTTTAATGCACTAACCCGTGCTAAGGACAATTCAAAAACCTATTTAGAGGCTAAAAATTCCACCCATGCCGGGATTCGAACCGTGACCTCTGGCTATCCGTGCCAGCGCTCTTTCCAACTGAGCTAATGGGCGACTCACCGTCATCAGAACGACCCACCACCACCCAAGCCCATATCAACCTTACGGTTATACTGGGCCAAACATTGCAATTGTTTGGCTCCACCACGTGCAGGGTTTTTTTTTTTTTTTTCCTGGCTATAGATCGACATATACATATAGTACCTAACTACGTATCTAGCGCCCTTGCGGGATATATACATGCAGCTATATATTCGGTTCTCTTTTTTTTTTTTTGCACGTGGTGAGCTTGTGTTCTGTCCCCTCACCCTTCCCTTTCAGCGGGAGCGGGTGGACGATATTTGGGCCGGCCCGAATGGGCAAAACACCACAAATACGTTTGACCTCGGTGTCATATTCTCATCCTTCATTCATCTTCCTCCTCTCCGTCATACGCTACTGCGTGCAAGTGCCAGGTCAGCTCGCTCCTGTGCGCTTCTCTTCAGGTGCCAGCTGTGTGCGAACTCTCGAAGCCTACGGAAGTTCGCCGGCCCCGAGACGAGATCGCAGAAGTACACCGGGCCCTCCTCCTCGCGGGCAATGCCGTCAATCATCCTCTTTCTCTCATCCTCATACAGCGGACACTCCCACAGCACATGATTTCGGTCCTCATCTTCCGCTCCACACGCACACTCACTCGACTCGCACAGTTTAAAACTGTGGAGTTTGCTCCTAAAACACCCATGCCCTGTCAAAATCTGCGACGTTTGATAGTCAGGCTCGACCCATCGAGACTTGAGTCGAACCTCCACCTCAGGAAAGAACTGGTATAGCGCTCTCCCTTTGCTCTCACCCTGCCATCAGTGAAATTTCGAACCTCTTTACAATAATCTCTGTGTTACGTACAGGCAGCGACATCTGGTTGAAATAATTTGCATCACTTGCAGCCCCGAGTACCTACTTTGCAGTTAGGTTTTTACATCGGAATGATATCGCTGTACCCACATGATTATACTATTTTTATTTTTAATGCACTAACCCGTACTAAGGACAATTTTAAAAATCTATATAGAGGCTAAAAATTCCACCTATGCCGGGATTCGTACCCGCGACCTTTGGCTATCCGTGCCAGCGCTCTTTCCAACTGAGCTAATGGATGACTCACTGGCATCAGTGAATTTTCGAACCTCTTTACAATAATCTCTGTATTACGTACAGGCAGCGACATCTGGCTGAAATAATTTGCATCACTTGCAGCCCCAAAAATTTAAAATAGTAAGATATTGGGGCGAGAGGAGGCACATGAGTTAGGAGGCTTGCAAATATAGCGGCTCGCTAGCGTAAATAACAAGCAAAATAACATAAATTAAACATTGCCTTGGTAGGAATCACCCATGTTTTGTTGACGGTGAAACAAAATGTTATCACCAAATATGTGTTTAATAGTTAGAATATTTTCGGGGCTTAATCGCGTAGTAATTTTTTGCTATTTTACCTCGACGTTTCGACGACGTTACAGCCATCGTGGTCACGAGAAGACTGATGGCTGGCACCCGTTCGCATCCTCGGCTGATGAGGTTTCAGACTACCCTCAATCAGCCATCACAAAGCACTATTAGGGTTGCGACACACTACACTGACAATGTCGGACGATAAGCCATGCGACTTTTTCCACTCGAACACATCTTGATGACCGGATCCCACGTTTGCGACAGTTTGGCAAATAATGGCGATCGTTGGAAAGTACCGATAATTTGTGTAATTCTATCCAGTGGTTTGATCCTGATGATCGATTACGTCGAGGTAAAATAGCAATAAATTACTACGCGTTTAAGCCTTGAAAATCTTCTAACTATGTGTACAAGTCGCGAAAGTCTAAAATATGTTATGTGTTTAATAATACGAACTTTTATTTTCCTACCTACAAATTCAATGTTTTAAAAACCAGGCTCATTGTTGGTTACTTGATACTAGCTTTCTCTCTAATCCGCACTCCATTACTTCAAGTCATATTATGCATTCGCTAGAAGATCGTAAATTTTAGTACATATCACACACATATTAAGGAACACACTTTCTGTCAATCTTGACATGCAACATTTGTAGACTACACACAGTAAGTAAAGTCAATGGTTCTAATGAGCATAAGCCTTTACTGCGACGAGGCGCCTTTTCAAACTTAGGCCAACTAATTAGCTGAACGAATGCCCATAAAAGCTAACTGCTCGAAACATCAAGAACATATGCAAACAATCGACTCTACAGACACGCTTAAGTGCTGCATTTCACGCGCTCAATCTATCCGTCAACGTTGATGATGTAAAGATGGCGGCGCCCGCGCTGTCACAACTATATTTTTATTTTTTATTCTGGATTCATTTCTGTCAAGTAAGAGGCGAGCTTCCGCTGGGCTCTATCTTTTTTCTACATTGTTAAGATCTGTGAAACAATCGAAATGTGAAGTGCTTGTGCAGGCTAACTGGAAAGATTGACACTGAGGAATATCGAATGTAAAAGAGGATAAATCGGGGCTATTTGCTACATCACGTTGGTTTTATGAGAATAAGGGAAGGCTACTTATAATCTTTTTCACAATGTTATTGGAAAGGTACATTTCGATGACAGGGAAATGATGCAAAGTCCAGAAAAATCTATTAACATAAGCTATGGCCTCTGCATCTGTGTAATGAGACTGTTTATACAGCGTCCAGTGGTATCTTCACTCAATTCGGATGATGCAGAGCCTGGGACATTGTTCTAGATGGTGTAGGCTTGCCCAGTACCTATACCATCCTGACAACATAGTCGTCCTAGCACACAGGAAAGACCAGTCAGTACGTGCGGAGCCAACTAAGCCGCGGGTTTCCTCGCGACGTTAGTTGTATCCTGAACGGTGAAGGAAAACATTAGCTATATATCTTATATAATCTGTTTGACCCCGAAGCACTTTTTTAAATGATTGCATTTCATACTCGCTGTATGGAATAAGAGACAACATCAATGGTTTACATCTAGTATGTCCTAATGATTTGCTATGGTCCTACATAATTATATGAAATGAAATGAAAAGGTATTCAAAGTAGCACAGAAACTGCGGCTTAGTGAACGTTAGAATTCATTCAAAATCTAGATCATTTTGGAGGAAAAATTGACAAAAAAACGCCAAACTTAGTCTCGCGATTAGACCCGTTAAATTATATATTAAACGGGTCTAATTGCGACGTTTTACCTAATAAATAATAGCAATTAGACCCGTTTAATATGGAGCTAAGTTTACCTGTATTTTTGGAACTAGACCCAATGCGTGTATTATTGTATGCACACGCAAACATTGGTTCACACTCCGCTTCACTGCAACCGTTACAAAGAGCCACATTTCACGCCAGCAATATATATGTCAACGCGATGACCTAAAATGGCGCCTCTGTCATTTCACTAAACAAACGACAGAGGTACCGCTGAACAACAAGCGCTGACTTATCGTCTATAATACAAAAATGAATTGCCGAATGTGTTGATAAGCGCAAATCTCGGGAGCAGCTGAAGCGATTTCGCTAATTCAGTTTTATTAGAATATTCCTTGAATTACGAGGATGGTTCTTACAAAGAGAAAAATAAAAAAAATTAAAGAATCAACCGTTAGGCGGTACGAAGTTCACTGGGTCAGCTAGTTGTCAATATTAATTTCTCAACCACGCATCACCGTTAGTAATCGTAATCTCTACATCTCGTAAGTTATCTGTTTTCAGCAGCTGTGCACAGCTCACTGCCACTTCGGCTTGCTAATTCCATAGGCTATGTGAAACTAACAGCTTCGTCATTCATTAAGAAAACTTTTATTTTTATAGCGAATTGAATTCTTTCGACTTTGACTTTTGACTTTATGCCAGTCACCTTAGTACTTTGGCGTATTCATCTTGATTTATGAGTTATATTATAATCATCATTATTTGCCTTTACGTCAGATACGAATGATTTAAGCATTGCCTAGTGAGTTTGACACTTTTTCGAATGACTAAAAAGTCCAATCGACAAATTTCATGTCTCTGTAATTATTTTTTGGTGTTTACAATAAATAATATTCTAATCTTATCTTATTGCTATCGTAAAACGTCAGAATTTCCACAATTTAGACCTCAGACGTGTTGTGCTCAAGTGATGTGCTGTTGATGAAATGCGATACTGCGATACTCGTCGTCAGGCTATACTAGTCCACTGCTTTCTTAATAAGCGCCCTGTCTGCAGCTTGCCGCATCCAGCATCTGCCTGCAGTTTTTTGCAAATCGTCATCCCACCTAGTCGGAGGGCGTTTGCCGAGTCGCGGTCTCCACTCAAGGACACGTTTACTCCAACGGCTGTCGGTTCTTCGTGAGATATGGCCAGCCCACTGCCACTTCAGCTTGCTGATTCTCTGAGCTATGTCGATAACTTTGGTTCTCTGTCGGATGCATTCGTTACGAATCCTATGCTTCAGAGAAACTCCGAGCATAGCTCTCTCCATACTCAAGAAAGCCCAAATACTTCGGGCTGAGCTTATTTTGTGAGATGGCGATGCGCTGTCACAATTTGGAGTTTCGACGCGCGCCTGGAATAAGAACGTCTGGTAATATGGCGCGAATGGCACCCCGAGCGACAGTTACGCGTCGAGTCGCCTCCTCTTCTGATAAGCTGCTGCTAGCATCATCTACATGTACTCGGAGCATCACACAGGATGTTGTATTGTACTATTCAGGGTTATTTGTATATTAATGTAATTCCAGAAACGTGTCGGTTCGAGTTTATCATTTCTAACAACTTTTGTTCTGCGACTTGAATTTTATTTGTTCAGAGGATGCAGAAATCTGTGTAGGGCAATTTTCCGATTAGCTGCTACTTGCGTTATATATAAGAAATCGTAGCGCACACGTGCGATGTTGTATACGTGCATGGTTATTTGTAAAATGCGGAATCCTTGAAACGTGTCGCTTAGATTTTATTATTTACGACAACTATTGAATTTTTTGTTCAGTTGTTGAATCTCCCTTTCGCAGTGCAATAAAGAAATTTTCTGATGCGCCGCTTACTGCGTCATCTATAGGTAGCGCATAACGCACGCTCGCTATCATCATGACTAAGTAGGTCCAATTGAATTTTATTTTGCGATTTTGAGATAAGCCCAGATGTCTATAAAGTTGAACTTCTAGGTGATTTGGTTCAAGCCGACTTTATTCTAGAACTGTGCTTAAGGCTGCGTTTGAGCCAAGACCGCAAAAGAGGCATGAATAGGAAAAGGCCTTTACCTAACTGTGGATAACAACAGGATGATAAATATGATTCCTCAATCCATACAGTGACGAAATGTTGTCAGTAGCCACAACACGGTAGACTTTTCAAGCATTTGTTAGAATTTTAATCTATGCAGTTAGTTTCTTTTTCTTTCTGTGCCTCCCCGTCACCTCCGCATATCTTTCTTAGCATATCTTTAACTATTTCTATCGTAACAATAAGCTATATAATTCTATATTATGTATTTATATATATGTATTTTTATGTAGATATGTAGTTTGTTTTGTGCACATATAGACCCGTTTTTAACTGCTTTTGTATTTTCTAAGGTTTGCTGGAAGAAATCTCTTACAGAAATAAGGTCGCCTTCGTACATGTTATTTCTTATGCACTGTGAAATGATTGTGCACAAGAAAATAAAATTAATTATTTTAATTAATTTTTTCGTTGCTAAGAGTGTTTTAGTGAAACAAACTTTTTATAGATAACACTGTTTTACTGATTTTACTGCTTATGGAATTAAGCAGTAAAATCATAATAACTGCGTACAAAAATATCTAATTTTAACACATCCATTCTGGCTCCCAACAATAAAGCAACGTATTATCCCATCTTACGAGTCAATGCACAAGACATAAGGTGCATCTATTTATAAGCCGACGAAATAAAAACGTAGCCTCCGCGGGAAGTCATCCCGATCGTCTTGGTGTGATAGAAGAGTGAATGTCAAGTCGCAAGGAGCTTTTTATCACGCGGCGGAGTATACGTACTCGTAAAGATAAGTTTACTGCGTCCAAATGTCCCCTTCTGTTCACAGAAACAATACAAACTAGGTATGGGTAGAAGATCCGTTCCATTGCACGCGCGCGCGGAAGCAGAAACATCACAAACATGTTTGTAAATATACCTAGACAGGCCACTTGACAAATGTTTGGCGGGAGCCAGTGGGAATCAACCCATTACTTCTGGCATTGTATCCACACGTGATGCCCCTAGACTAACGAGACAGTCAATGAGTTATGTTACACGTAAGTGGAACAATTGTAAATTCTACTCAAAAAAAATTAACAATTTTAACAATTTTTGTCACAGCGAATTCTGTTCTGGCACAGACTCCGTGTAGGTATACCTGTCTTGTTACTGTTCTTCTGTTCGTTTGTGTTCTGTGCCAGCCATTTCGATGGAATATATTCCTGGCTTTATTGTTTAAAACAAGACAAAGGTCTCGACTGGAGACATTTTTGAGTGGCTCGCTTGGGTTACGTTTCATAGGATCTAGTTTTATAGTTTAGCTTTTTACGGACCACTTATTGTGGATGAAAGCATTTCTTTCATCCATTTGAGCTGAGATTTCGAGATCTTGTTCTACGACAATTCGGCGTTTGGAACTTTCACTTGCCGTGGTCCCACACTAGGATACCTTCACGTAAGCAGGCAAAGACTCCACAAAAATGGAAATTCACCCAGAAATTTAAGACCTCCTGTTTAAGTGAGTAAGATAATATGTGCCACTGTCAGGCCTTCTCTTGCAGAGAGAGAGAGTATAGGGTTTGTTAATGCCATCTGTGGTCACGGCAAAGACATTGAAGGGACCCATTATAGATAAATATCTGCGAGGTTTCCGTAACATTCACCAGGTGGCTCTGTATGCGATGGTGCTGCCATCCGTGTTAGTTTTAAGTTTCATTCATTCGCAATCTGATTGTCGAGTAATAAACAATTTTTTTGAAGAGAGAAATTTTCAATAATAATTTTGACCCGTATCAGTCAGCCAACATTAAAATATTTAAAGAGGAGAGAAGAGGAGAAGGAGGGAGAGGATACTGACTTCGCAGAGAAGCACGAAAGCTTTACCAGGGTTAGTTCCAGTATCAACACGCGTGACTTCCGCACATTGGCGAATACCATTGACATTTTCGGCGATCGGGCTTTCTTACAAAGTTTTTCTTCAACGTTCGCGAGTGGTATTGCTACAAGTGTTTTTAAAATTAAGGCCCTAGGCACTTTAGTATTGGCAATAATATGATTATTATTAAAAAAATCGCCTATTTTGAAGTGGCAGTTGTATTGACGAATCAGGTGATTTTTGTTTTATTTTATAAACTGAATTAATTGCATACTATAATATTCAGTTCTTGAGTGGAGACCGCGACTCGGCAAACGTAGTGTAGGACGCCTTCCAACTAGGTGGTATGACGATCTGCGAAAAACTGCAGGCAAATGCTGGATGCGGCAATCTGAAGACAGGGCGCTATGGCGCTCATTAGAGGAGGGTTATGTCCAGCAGTGGACTAATATAGCCTGAAGAAGAAGATTCAAAAACCTATTTAGAGGCAAAAAATTGAGAGGCTAAAAGTTGAGCTCAACTGGTAGAGCGCTGGCACGGATAGCCAGAGGTTGCGGGTTCGAATCCCGGCATGGGTGCAATTATTAGCCTCTAAATAGGTTTTTAAATTTGTCCTTAGCACGGGTTAGTGCATTAAAAATAAAAATAGTATAAGATGATTCAAGTCAGATTTTTGCTCAGAGAAGTGCTCAGATTTTTGTATATTTTAATAAAAGGATAATTTTATTTCCCAGTTTTTTATTTATAACTAAGATTGGTTTTAATATTCAGTATGGGATACTTATGGTCGTGTGTCAGTATTTTAATATATTTTATTTATATGGTTTACAATAGGCTCTAAAGTAAGAGACCCAGGTTCGATTTCTAATGAGTTTTTTTTCTATGCTATGTGTGAAGTTTTAGTAGCGATACCACTCGCTGGCTGTGAAGAAAAACATCGTGATGAAACCTGAGTGTCTGAGGTGTTTAAATAGTTCAGCGATTGAAATTGCCAATCCGCGGTGGGCACGCGTGGTAATTAAGCCCGTACTCTCTCTCTGAGAGAAGGTTCGTGCCTGGCAATGGGATACTTATAGGCTACTTAAAAAAAATACTTAAAGAAAAAAATTGTTTTCCAATTTTTTTTTTATTTTATTATGTTATTTGCTTTCCACAATAACATACCATTAAAGGCTTAGCCTAATGCGATATGTATGCTATTTATACTAGTCAATAATATCTTAATTCTAATTAACCAAATTTTTAACTACTTACCTTTAAGTGATTAAGCTCTGCGAATCGAAAACCTGGTCGGACTCTTCCGATATAGCAACAGCCGTAACTAGATCCGGACTAAAAGTCTACAATACTTATAAGGGACTTGGAACAACCATTTTTTAAATTTTAACCTTTTTTGACTAAATCACGGATTCATGAGTACGTGTATCCAGACGTTCATAATTAAGCCTATTTTAACCCATAACAAGTGTTCCATATAACACAACACAAAAAGAGATTTTGTATTCATTGATAAAGTTTGGCATTCAGTATGGGTAGCTGTCAGTCTAGTAGCGTGTTTATTTATATGGCTTACCAACTGATCATCATTGAGCAGAACCACTTACATTTTGTTTAATATTTTGCCGAATTCCATTGTTCCACGTCGAACTCCCTTTAATATTCATTGATGGAAATTGCAATCACTATAATGCAAAAGAATGCCTTTGTTCAATAACCAGTAATTTATAAACTCGACTCGTGACGTTTTCGACGTATTGACATACTTAACAAAGTTATTGTCAAAGTATTGACAAAGCAACTCAAAATTAATTTTGTCAACTGATAATAATAAAATAGTCGAGTTAATAAAACATAGAATGTAAATAAAATTTCTATAAAGTTCTATTTGCCGCCCACGGTAAATAGAAATACCAACGTAGCTAGACCTTCGCTTCTCTTACAAACGCTATACAAAAGGATTGAAATTACGGGTCAGAACTGGTTTTAGTGATATTTTTACTTTTGTTAACCCGGTTTCATGTTTTTATCGTGTTTACCACCAACGCTGCTCAGATATTGAGAAGTGGTCGATATCCTTTGGACATAAAATGTTAATATAATGTCGTAACAGTCTTGATTCCTCCGGTGGTCGAGTTGGTGCACCATTTTACGACCCTTGGTGCTAGAAAAGCTTTAATGCGGAGTTATTTGATACCGTGATTAATTTACTTTTACTTTCGCCTTTGTTTATACGTAATGAGATGGTTTATATACCTGACTTGGCACCTTGACTTATCCTAGATGGGTGAAGGGACAGCTCGGACATTGATAGATAAAACATTTTTAAAAACCTATATTTAGGGGCGAAAATTCCACCCATGCCGGGACTCGAAACCGCGACCTCTGGCTATCCGTGCCAGCGCTCTCCCGACTGAGCTAATGGGCGACTACCCGGCATCAGTGAAATTTCGAACCTCTTTACAATACTCTCTGTATTACGTACAGGCAGCGAAATCTGGCTGATAAAACATTTATTTTCATTGCACGCACGCTCGTAAATGTACAAAAACAAAACAGAAATAAACAAAACCGAAAACATTGCAGCGCCTGGGACATGGTTTTTAGATGCAGTAGGCTTGTCCAGCTGTCAGGATGGGATAGGTAGCTTAGTTGCTCTAGTATTTCTTAACGACTCGCGATACTCATACAGTTATGCAGTATTAGTTGGCCTAGACGTTTTTTTGAGTGGAGACCGCGACTCGGCAAACGTAGTATGGGACGCCCTCCGACCAGGTGGGATGACGATCTGCGAAAAGCTGCCGGCAGATGCTGGATGCGGCAAACTGAAGACAGGGCGCTATGGCGCTCATTAGGGGAGGCTTATGTCTAGCAGTAGACTAGTATAGCCTGAAGAAGAAGAAGTTGGCCTAGCTCACAGGAAAGGAAAGTCAATACGTGCAGAGCCAACCAAGCCGCGGGTTTCCTCAGGAAGTTTTCCTTCACAGTTAGATTGTATAGTTAGAATATTTTCGGGGCTTAATCACGTAGTAATTTATTGCTATTTTACCTCGAAGTTTCAACGACGTTACAGTCATCGTGGTCACGAGAAGACTGATGGCTGGCACCCGTTCGCATCTTCGGCTGATGTGGTTTCAGACTACCCTCAATCAGCTATCACAAAGCCCTATTAGGGTTGCGACACACTACACTGACAATGTCGGACGATAAGCCATGCGACTTTTTTCCACTCGAACTCATCTTGATGACCGGATCACGTTTGCAACAGTTTCAAACCACATTCCCGATTAAAATTTTTGTGTTTCTTAATTTCAACCGCTTCACGCACAATTCGGCTATAATAATGGCGATCGTTGGAAAGCACCGATGGTTTGTGCAATTCTATCCAGTGGTTTGATCCTGATTCAAGAAGATGTTCCGCTATCGCTGACTTTTCCACCTGGCGGTTTTTGACAGCTGCGATAAGTTAGATGTTAGTTAGATTGTAAGCGTTGCTACTAAAAATTTGCAGTCGTTTGTAACTTTATTTTTTATTTACCGACACCAATATTTGTGTGCAATTATTGGTGTGGTGGTGGCGTGTTCGTGTCTTGCTTCTGCTTGAAAAAGTGTGAGGGAGGGCGGTGCATTAACTAACCGCATGGTGCATGTGGGATTTTAGGCGGAATTTATCTAAGTAAAATAAACTAGAACATGCCCGCACTAGGTCTCTCCTTTCCGAGTCCATTGTAAATTTACTAAAGTCAATAGTAAATGAATACTATTTTAAGTAATTTGCGCGTCATCAAGATAGTATAAAATAACTGGTGGTGAAATTAGTCTAATTCAAGGGATTTTCAGTCAAAGGCCTATTTCCGGATTTCCAGTCAGATAGTCTGATAAAGAATCTTGTAATCAATTTGTGTTCTCCCGAAAAGGAAGCCCTCTTAATCTCGAAGCAATCACTTAAGGCTAGTGCGCAATATAGCTACTAAAGGCGACATACATTTATTAACCACCCTGTAGGCTTGCTTGGAATTATTATTACTGATTCTTAAATCGCACTTAAATTTTAACAATAAAACCGTACAATGTGGCGAACTTAATGCCATAAGCGTGTTCTACCAGTCAACCGCAGGAGGTAGACGAAACAGTTGGTAGACGTGCAAAAAACAAGAAAAACAATATAGTAATGTGCTGTAAATAAATAAACTTACGTATTAGTATGGAATTGTATTTTGTTTAATTTTCGAAGTGCGTTAAAATGTCTGTGCTACATTGAATTAATAGTTGAATTTTACTTTATGACACCCATAATTACTAAGAAGGCTACATAAAAATATTCTTTACTAGGTTAGAAAGGATTTCTTTGAATTTGTCGATATAGTAAAACATTTTCGTTTTGAATGGATCTAATCGATTTGAGGCGATATATTTTTGTGAAGCGCTCGTGGCAACAACAGGCGCGGCAGGTGCAGAATGGGTGACCGTCCCGTGACTACCGCTAGTGGCATTTTTCCGAGCGTTTTCATGCTTCGCAAGGCACGATAAGCAGTTGTTGCCGTCTGTCATGTATTGGCAGTAGTCAAGCCATGTCAGAGGCCTTATGGGAGGCTTGATAACTTCTGACAGTAAGGCCCGCCACTGTCTTACAATCCTCCACCAACCCGGACTTGGTCCACGTGGTAGAGTATGGCCTAATTATGGCGATGCAGGAAGAGACCCGTGCCGCAGCAGTTGGGACATGCAAGGGTTGGTATCGGTTTTTCGTAAAGTGCCTTTTAAAAAAAACTATTGTAATCGATAGTACCGTTATAGTGCGTACGTTTCCTATAGCTTTTAAACCACCTATTCATGCTGTACTGAGGTAAAAACTTTGCTTTAAAAGCCGACCAAATCCTTGTAATAGCAAAGTAGCAACGGTTGACCTACTGTTAGATGTACTGCACCTAAACGTAGCATGCCACGAAACACTGTATCGTAATCTCGAGATCCACTATCCGGTGTGTGGTAACCTTTACATTTTACGGCTTGTAGGAAATTAGAGATGGTTGGTAAGCGAGTCACGAATGAAGCGTCCTGGTTTGATACGGAGTTTAGATAGCAAAGTGGCGCTTATCTCTTAGCCCGTAGCGGCTGAAATTGAATCAAGTTGTCCCAGGATGTAGTGGTCAATGTAGCTTGACTTATTGACCGATGCATCTTGGGGTGGGTTTGTTTTTATTTTGCTATGTATTTATGTGATGCCGCTCGTGGGATTTATCTTTGCGAAGCTGCCATTATCTGCGACGGAACAAATGCATACAAATGGTTAGGCAATGCTGGAATAAGTAATGACAGTGATATTATCACAATTCCGAATCACTTAGATTTGGGGACTTGTACGATATATGTATGTATGTATGTATGTATGTATGTATGTATGTATGTAAGGGTGTATGTATGTATGTATGTATGTATGTATGTATGTATGTATGTATGTATGTATGTATGTATGTATGTATGTATGTATGTATGTATGTATGTATGTATGTGTGTGTGTGTGTGTGTGTGTGTGTGTGTGTGTGTGTGTGTGTGTGTGTGTGTGTGTGTGTGTGTGTATGTATGTATGTATGTATGTATGTATGCAAATTTTTTTGTTACGCTTTGTTGCCTAAAAGGCTTGATTGGTTTCAGTTTGATAGGTAACGATACCTATCAAACTAAAACCAATCAAGCCTTTTCGATTCGACTTAACTGTGAGAGTGAAAAAAAAATTTTTAATTATTAAGTGTTTTTGCACAGTCGGGAATTTTAGTTTTTTCTAACAAATCACTCATATTTACATTTTTAATACACTCGTATGTCTACTGCACATTTAACTATTCTAGTCAAGTCAGGACCACATTAACTGTATATCACTGCTAAAAGTACTGGCTTATTTCGAAAGTAACTTTAGTACTCAAATGATTAATTTACTTACGTAAGTATTTTTAAGCATTACAGTATTTATATTTTTCAAACGATTGATTCACATTTAGATTTTTAATACACTCAGTCATAATTATGTCTATTATGTCTTAATACACTTGTGTAATACACTATAGTCAAGTCAGGACCACATAAACTGTCAATCAATGCTGAAATTACTGGGTTATTTCGAGGTTTCATATGAAAAGTATAGTCTGTTAGCTTTTAGAATACACCTGGGGCTCTTGAGTAGGCTTCGGTTTTCGCCAATTTTTGCCGGTTTTCGTACTGATGATCGAGTTCTGATTTCGAAATTAAATATCATATTAGGTCCGATTTTGAACCGTTATCAACCCTTGCATGTCCCCACTGCTGGGGCAGGGGTCTCTTCTTGCATCGCAGGAAGGTTAGGCCATACTCCAACATGGGGCCCCAAGTCCGGGTTGGTGGAGGATTGTAAGACAGTGGCGGGCCTTACTGTCAGAAGTTATCAAGCCGCCCATAAGGACTCTGACATGGCTTAACGACTGCCATTGCATGACAGCCGGCACCAACGGCTTGTCTTGTCTTGTCTTGTCAAGACACCAACGTGTCTTGCGAAGCACGGAAGCGCTCGGAAAAACGCCACTAGTGGTAGTCGCGGGACGGTCAACCATCCTGCACCTGACCGCGCCTGTTGTTGCTTAACTCAAGTGATTGATTCCAATCACTCGGTTCGCCTAGGCCACGAGCGGTGCGCTCCGATTTTGAAACTAAGTGTCATATTAGTTCCGATATTTCTATTATACGAATATATCCGATTCTATCCGATAGTAGCCGAGGTATATTCTAAAACCTAACAAACTATACTTTATTACTAAATTTTTTTTGTTTCCCGTAGTTGTCAATGCATCCGAAACAATTTCGAAGGTCTCAATTTTCCCAAATCGGTCACGTGAACAGACAAAACAAATGAACGCAAGGAAAAAAGTATTGTTCCCAACTAGCCCCATCGATTAGCCCAGTAACGGAATGCCGGAGGTAAATAATTGAAGTAATTGTCGGGTCAGATCGGGTCAATTAATCATCGGACGCGCGCGGCCCGAGTGCCGCCATTACTTATTTAGGCAAAGAGACGATTTCGGCCGGAAATGTACGACCACGGCCGATGCGGATGCGCAGAAGGCGCGCCGGCCGCTGTTTTTGAGGTTAACTCTGGTTTAATACACGCTGAAATCTAGATAGTTTTAAAAGTGCGTTTATGTTATTTTTGATTAACAATGCCATAGAGTTAAACATTTTTTTTTTAAATAACATCTGAACTACTTTACAATTTAACATTCTTTCTTCAAACAGACGAAAAATAAAAGACGAATTTTTTTAGTAAGACGAAAAAGTCTTACTAAAAAAAATCTCTAAAAGCACAATTATAGACCTAGCCTTTATAAGATGCAGGAAGAGATCCGTGCCCCAGCAGTGGGGACATATTAAGGGTATTGATATAGATTGCACAATTGGCGGCGTTATTACTTAAAGCAATTTCTTCCAGACAACCTTACTCACGTAAGCACCACTCATTATTTTCCTAAATACTACTCATTGTTTTTGTGAGTATTACTCATTATTTTCGTAAGTACTACTCATTATCGGATTGTACCGTTCTGTAACAAACGGCAACGAGCGGAGTGTTTCATTCGATCCGGCGTAATTAACTAAGTGAGCCACCAGTGTGTTCTTGCGGCATACGTAATATCGTCAGTGCGGACTGCAATGTCCGTATCGATAACGAGTTCATATCGTGATGCAATTTTCATAATTTTACTATTAGTCTTCTGTTTAATTATAGGGAAACAGAAGGCTTAATTCGAATTTCGACCGTTCGGCATGCTACTAATGTTATAAATGTGAAACCTATTGAAAATAGTTCAATGTGTATTACTTAGTCACGCGATAACGGCTCATTACTCAATCATCAATAACGGCTTCTTACTCAATCACGCAATAACGGTTTCTTACGTAATCATGCAATAACGGCTTGTTACTCAATCACGCAATAACGGATTTACGTGAAAGTTGGCGAGCAGATAGATAAAGATCTGAATTGACACATAAGATGACGGTTGCGGAGTCAGTTAGTAGAGGTATTTTATTTAATTTTAATTAATTAGTACAACCAACAGGCAATACAACAATACATTCACGGGAAAAAAGAAAAAAGTTCACATAACACGGTATTTGCTCACCCACTTATAGGTTGTCGCATCATTCATCTAAAACAATATATTGTAGACTATTCTTTATTTTATTCAGAAACTTACTTACTCCGCTGACTCATATGCGAAATGGGTATTAGTAAGTTCTATTCTATGTTCCCTCATAACTTCTTAATCAATTGTCAGATTTTTACAAGTACGATCTCAATCGATTCGTGGTATTATCGCTAGGATCATAGTTTGTATAAAATCAGCATGTATTCAAAAAAAAAAATTACTAAACAAACGAAAGAAAGAAATAAAAAAATACCAAGACCTCATACTAGAAATTGAAAGGTAAATAGGTTAGTCCCGCCAACTTAATAGGTAAAGCTCAATAGTCGGGTTAATTTAAATCAGTTTTTTTAAGTATGGAACAATATAAGTACCTACGGCTATGTCTAATTTGCAAGGGTTCATAAATGCAGTTTAACCCCGCTATAGTCATTAAAAAACAAAATCCGGCAATTACAGATTGATTGCACATGAATAAACTAGTAACAATAAAATAGATTGCTTTAATCGGACTGAAGAGCATCAATTGACAACACACTATGCGTACAGTCACTGACAAAATGCTCTGTAGTTTTTGACTGTAGTTATTGAGGTACAGTCTATTTATTCTTATTTGTCAATTTTAGTAAACAAGATTCTACTGTAGACTTTTAGTCCGGATTTACTTACGGGTGTTGTTATATCGGAAAAGTCCGACCAGGTTTCGCTGCGAATCGGAAAATTTTTGGTGATGAGAGAACGTAAAGAATGGCGTGATGGAGAAAAGATGATGGACTGATGATGATGATGATGATTTTTGAGATAAAAGTTAATATTTTGATGCTTCAAAAATTTCAAAACTTTCGGTGTTTAGCTTTCGGATAAACCTTTAAATTTTTTAACACCTTGTATACAATCATGAATCACACAAACCTCAGAGTAGTGATTGCTCAGAATGAAAGAAAAACTTAAACTTAAATTCACAAAGTCATTTCTTCTATCTAGATTAAGTAGAGTTCGAGACTTTAAGTAAACAGAGCTGGTTCGTATGGTCGTTTTATATCAGACGTAAATTAAAGCACTTGACAAGGATACGATATCAAAGTGTTAAAACAGGGAATTCTTTAAGATAATTTTGTTTAAGATTTCCTGAACAAACAGATAACTCCAATACTCCCATAATTGTGAGGCACTCTGAGGAGACAAAACATTCGACTTAATGCGATGATGAAACACGTCATTGAGAATGCAAGTTTGATATTTCTACTGCATACTACTACTGAATGATTTCTTTGTTTCCATCCTAGTAGTAACTTGGAAAAAATGTGTTAATGAAAAAAGTTTTAAAATTTTTTTTAAAACTTTTTTCATTAACACATTTTTTACATTTTTTATTTTTTAACACAAATAAACATCTTCATTCCTTATAATATTACGCGCACCAATAAAAAAAACAAAATTCTGAACGATGCCAATCGTCTAACTGTCAAATTTTATATTAACTGCTATTGCCCATTACTGGATTTGGTGCGCTTAATGAGGCCTCTGGCAATTCTCTTAGAATCGAACCCAAACACTGCCACTTACAAAGGAAAACACAGCGAGCCAAAACACATCGATTTGACCTAAATCTGGGGTGCTCAGCACCACGTCACAGGCGCGATCGATACCGCCAGCGTTAAGACGTGGGCCCATTCGAGTGACCTTGCTGGGGCGTGGTTACCGTTTGCATTATGAAAAAACAAAAAAAATAGTGGCATATTGACAAAATTAATATGTAAACAAAAAAATACTGGCCACCAACACAATTATTGTATAAAAACAAAACACTGTTGTCTTGGTTACAGAATTTATGGACGGTTTCATTGTTGACACTCTTCCGCTTTGTGAAGTTATAGCAGAAATACAACTCGCTAACGGAAAATGAAAAACAACTTGAGGACACCTGAGTGTCTGGGGTATTCACATACATTAGTACATTAGAAGAAATTTGATATAAAATTAAATTCAAAAGTGATTAGATCTAAATATGTGACTACGTTTACATTTATTTGTCTGCTTCTGAGTGATGTGTCTTTTGGCAGAAAACTGAGTGCATGTTTTATTGTGGACGTGTAATAATTTGTCTTTTTTTGGTTTGGTTTACAGTTTTCAAATTTTTCCGTTGATAAATCTGTTACAAACGTAGCAAGTAAAACTTAAACTAGTAAATTCTCTTAAAAATGTATAACCGCTAAGGAATAGTAGAGACTGAAGAAGAAAAATGCTTGTTTTTCTAGTTGGTACATTCACAACTATGTATTAAACAATAACTTTAGATTTGGCGTAAGTAACGGTTGTTCTGAAGTACGGAAAAAATTAAGACTTTATTATTTTGTTTGAATAATGTTCTATGACATCCAAGGAAATATATTGAACGTATTAGTTTGTGCCATAAAATAAAAAAAATATACATTTATTTTACTCTGTTCTCCGTATAATCCGGATTGTTATGACCTGAGAGATTTCTAACTTGCAGAGCTAAGGAGGCTTTCCTCATTATGGTTGCCTTCCGCGAGTCCTTTGAACTCCCTCGAGACGCGCGTTCAGTAAATACCGATTTCACTATTAATTATCACCAAATTAACGAGGAATAAGATGCTCCCGAGAATTACTGACTCCACCCACAAAACCGGCTTAATCCGCTTTTGTTGGTACCTCTAATTAGCTCGCGGAGCTGTTGTTTACCTCTGCATTGATCTAACATCAAAGTGGAGGAAATTTGCCGGTAAACGAAGTTCAAGAGATCAGCGGTGTAGTCTGCCTAACTACAACATTAGGACGTAATTTAAATGTCTCATCTGGGAATTGTTTGGCGGTATAATTTTACATACTTACTCCACCTGTTTCAAAGCCCTAGCGGGCAAAAGTTGCTCCAGTAGATAGTTCTGAGGCGCTTTGAAAGTTGTTCGAGTTATTTCAAATGCAAAGAATTGAGATAATCGAGAACTGCAATGTTGAGGTTTGTACGAGATGGTACAAGCACCAAACATGTGGCCGCTATGTATACGGTTTCCGGTAAAGATTATTACTATGAAATTAACAACGAGTGTGGAATCAGTTTAAAAGCCGTTTCAATTAATAATCGACACTAAAAAATCCCTGGTCGTGGATGATAACTTGTTTGTGATGTCTTTGTTTCTGGTTTCCACGACACAAGGTATGCTAGTGTGGTGCCAGAAGCAATGTATGTGCCTGTATGTAAATGTTATGTTATATGAGAATTGTAATTTTTTTAAACAATTAATCTTGATGATGCGAAATATGTTTCGTTGTCTGTCTCTGCTTATCCCTCCAAGATACAGGCGTGACTTTCTGTAATATAAATTTTGTTAATCGAATAAACCAGGACTAATCCTCAGCGGCCCGCCCAAAAAGCACAGCCCTCGCTATTTTCATCCCACTCCTAACGCTGCCTCTGGATCAGAGCTCAATGCTGGAATGTACGTGCGGGGACCGCAGTGACGCAGCGGCCGTCACTTGAAGCAGTGAGGCCAATCCGACTCCCAAGAGTGGCATACCGTCACTCGCCGAAGCCCGTTTGACGCCATATGTGACCAGCTTACCTACGAAACGGCCTACGTCCCTAAGAGCTGCTCGCAAAACTGAGCTATATCTTTTAGGTAGCAAAGGGTAGATCCAAATGCAGGATCCAAATTCGGGGTGTACGTACCCAGTTGGGGTGAGGTCCCAAAGGCGCGCGACGCTAGCGGCTCATCATTTCCCCATTGTCTCGTTAGACAAAAATCAAAAACAAACAGTAACTCCACAGATTTTGGCCTCTGATTCGAGGCCGATGATTGTCTGGATCTCGTTTTGTTTTCTATTGGTCTGCTGGGATTAAAAATCTGCTCGATCATTGGATAGTTTTATGACTTCATCAATGCGTTTCTCCGGCGGGACCCTTCCGGCCTTTTGTTGGAGAAAAAGGGGTTTTCATTCGTCAGCTGTTTTTTTTAGAATTCTCTCGCAAAAACTATAGGAGAGTCACAAAACGTTCATATCAATTTAACGGTTCAAAGTTTTGATGGACCTGGACAGGTTTCCAGGATATTAGTCACGCAGTAACACATAAACGGTTAATGAATCTTAATTTTTGATTATCACATAGGATTCTTTTTATCTTTTCCCCCACGGATGCAAGAGTCTCATTCTTGTAACCAGAATAAACATACATAATCGAGTAGTGACGGCAATTCGCCAATAAATATACACTAACTCCGCTTAGTTCATCGTGGCTGTGAAATTTATTTGACACTGTGACAGGCTTGTAGTTTCACAAATTGGCTAAATCCGATTCATAAAGCCGCCGACAAATGTCTGTACCCCATCTGAATGCCAATTGTTGTCTGTTATTGAATTGGATTTCTCCAGAGAGTTATGTTACGTCCGTACATCTCTATGTAAAAGTATTATTATGTGCAAAAACACTCCATGCCGGCTTTTGAATCAGCGCGGCTCTTGTTTGGGAATTCAATTTTGAAGATATTCGTGAACTCCTCGATTTTTATCGCACTTTGTGAAGATTAGATGTATTTTAGAAATTCACAAAGTGAACATAAAATTCGCTGTCCTATGCAAAGTTTAATCTTTAGTATCTCTTCTTGGACAATTTCAAAGATATTTTCTTTTAGTTTTACGCAGGCTGTAAGCCCGTATACATCGTCACAGAGAAGCTTAAAGAATAAGACTTTTCGTTTCTGACTAAGTAACCGGTATACAGAGCTGTCCGTAGACTTCTTCAATACAGGCACAGGGGTGATTTATCAACCCTTTGCATTTCCAAGCCGAGACGTCTCTCCCACCCAGCTCACGCACACCTGTCTCACGTCTGCATGTATCGGCGCAACACATTGAATTACTACTGATTCCTTGCGTACTCTGTACAAATGTAATTCTTCGATGGAAGATTGCGCCGCCGACAGTCGGCGCGCGACGTGACCGCCATTACAGATTCCGCCTTGTCTTCGTCTCCATTATTTATTCTTCAACGCAAACGTCAGCGTTTGACAACAACTTCATATATGCGGAATAAATTGTCACTCATGGTACGGGGCGGAGTGCCCTGCGCGGAATCGCCTATTTTGCTTAGTTAGTAAGGATTTATTGGCGTGAGCGAGCGTTTCTTCGTTATATGATTTGGTAAAGGTTTGACCCAAATCGCAGGGGAAGATTTAGGGTTGGTTTGCTTTTAAATATACGTTTCTGCAGTGCAGATTATTTCTAATGCTCGCAGTCTACAGGCAATAAAGTATAGGCGGCGATAATAAAAATGTTCCACTTATCCCCAGTGTATACGCTGTAAATCCCCCGCGAAGAGCCACGCGATTTGGAGCCTTACCACCTTTTATTAACGTCACGCTTGAACGTTTTAATTTTAATAAAACCGAGCATTGGCACGCCCGACCTATTTGTCAACCTTCTTTACTTTTGCTGGCATAAAATCATACAGTTGTACACTGCGTTACTACGGAGAGACTACCGCGGCGGCCATTCGAAAAGCATCCCTTCGATTTAGGCTATAAGATTGCGACTCGCGCTATGAGCCCCGTCCGAGCACGTATGAAATATGAATTCCCCTTAGGTGCTAGCGCAGAATTTAAGCTTTTCTCTTTTAAGTAATAAAGGTGTGTTTTATTCGCACGCGACAGGATTATATTTGGGATTTGGACAGCGAAACACGTAGGTGAACCATCGCTCATGTGACAAATTTCAACGTTTTCCTTAACGCGGCCCAGCGTGTTTAGAATATTATATAAGGAGTTAGTTACGTCGCTATTGATTTACATAAGAAAGGGAGGATTGCACGGAACTAGGTATATTTTACTTTTTTTTGCGTTGACGTATTGTGCGGGGAAGCCCCCTGGGCCGGAGGTTTTGCCGGTTCGTTTATAAGGCTTTGCGATTCAAATATTAGTTGTGTGTTCTTCATTCGACGTAACGAACGGGGTCGAACAATACGTGCGGAAGGCGGCTAGATGATGTTTTTGTTGTCGAACGTTTTTCGGGTTGCCTTTTTCTGGATCCCATGCGGAGATGTGATTCCGCTGCGTAGGCAGCTCTGCGTTTATTTATGACGTCTCTGGTTCTCGATCGCACTCGGGACTTTCGCTGGGGATCTCGTTCGGCGTAATAATACTTCGTGATTGCAGAGGTTTGTAGTATGGTACATTGTGCAGCGGTAGTACCCCTATGGGTGGAACAGTGGGCTCGGAAGCGAGAGCCCTAGGTTCGATTCCCAGTGCGCTCAGGTATCAATGACTTTGTTTTCAAAGTTATGTGATATTTGTGAAGTTTTAGTAGCAATACCACTCGCTAATCGTGAAGCAAAACATAATGAGGAAATCTGAGTGTGGTGGTGGTGAGGTGGTCAAATACCTCCGCACTTGAAATTGCTAATCCGCGGTGGTAACTAAGCCTCACTCAGAGAAAAGGCCTGTACCCTGTGACAAACAAGTGCAGCTTTCCATATATATTTTTTCCTCTATAATTGTCTGCTGGGGTAAGGTTCTTGTCTATTTTGTTACGTTTATGCTCTATATTGAACCATTTGGTTAAGCATTCATAGTCTTAGCTTTATTGTTGGCCTCATAGAAAAGTAAATTAAGCCATAAGTGCCACTAGAGCAGAGGTGAGAATCTCACGTTGCCCTTACAGGCTAAGAATTTTGTCCCGTACGTAACGAAAATCACTTAAGAAAATAGTTTCCACAGAATAGAAAGCGTCTTGCGGCGCCCCAGTCTTCTCTTCACGGCGCCCCTAGAGCGTCCAGGCGCACATTTTGGCTACCCCTGCACTAGACTGTTGTGATGTAATATAATGCAAGTGAAGCTGAAAGTGATAGTGATAGTAAAATTCTATCTAGTATTAAGCTCGCCTTTGTACAAATTTGTTTATAAAGAACAAAAACTGGAATAAATCTTAAAAACTAAACTTGGCCAAAGCCATTATGTTCAGCTTCAAGTCGTCAGGAAACGTGCTTCACTGGCGACGCTGATTTTCATCAAAAGCCTTAGATGTTAAGTTGGACATACAAATTTACAGAGTCCTACACTACGACTACGACGAAATAGGCATTCTTACACTGGCTTGCCAATATATATTCGATAATATAATGTATGTCCGAAAAAATATAACAATGTTTAAATTAAATAGGGACGTTCATAACGTAAACACAAGGAATAGAAACAAGGTTGCTTGTACTAAATCCCGATTAGCCAAGGTAGGCACATCATTTGTAGGTTACTGCGTTCGTTTTTACAACAAAATTCCAGAACGTGTTCTATGCTTGTCTGAAAATAAATTTAAAACTTTCATTAAAAATTCGCTATGTAAAAAGGCATATTATAGAATAGACGACTATATAAACGATCCTAATCCGTGGTAGTAAACCAATTCCACCGCGATTTTATTGTTAAGTATAACTAAGTATAACATATATTTTATAATACAAGTGTGTACAGACGACGTGATTGCATATTAATAACTATATGATACCTTATATAACTGACAAAAACTTAACTGCAAGTTTGCTAAAGGTCATTCGAATGGTAGCGTGGTGTTCGGGTCATCTATCTCCCTCCAAAATGGTTGAGACTGATGATGGCTGAGCACTGCGTTATGCTCGTGAACGAGTGCTGTTCGTGTGTCTGGCCGCAGCACTTATGTTTTCCCCTATTATTGTGAGACATTTGACTAATGCTTTGGCATTTAGGGTTGTTAATGGCAATCATGAAATCTCATTAGGTTTACATATGGCAACTGATGTTTTTGGTTTTAAGATGATTTGAGAAAAGATGGTCAGAGTGGAGTTTTTTTTTTCCGCTGCCTTTTTCTCCACTACAATACGGCCCGAAGGCGGCGGCTTACACTTTACATTGTACATTGACATTCAGCAAATAGAATGTAAATTCTTTACGTTGAAATAAAATTATTTGAATTTGAATTTGAATTTGAACTCCACTATTTCATGGCCCACTTACACTGTAAAACTTCACCCCTTCGCCTACAAATTCTTCGTCAATCCAATTAAATGGCTATTCAGACTAGGCATTTGAGATATCCAGAAAATTCCCCAGCTTCCTGACAAATGAACAAAATTAGCAACAATGGCGCCCGGTCACCCGTATTATCTCGCGGATGTCCTGTGGAGGTCGGCAGTGGCACTGCTATCAGCCTCGTTATCACTGGTGCAGGAAATGAGCGTGTATGGTGTGCTATGTAGTCATTGGCCGGTCGCCCCCGCATTTCTGCATTTGATTGTACAGTCAAAAGCGTAAGTGGCTAGGTTCATTTTTATTTGTGTACTCAGCTTTTGAGGTTTGATCGAACTCTTTTACCTATTTGAATGTAAGTAATTTTGTTACAATATTATAGTAATTCGAAATATTCACTAAAGTTGCCGTTTAAAGACGTGCATGTGAAATTAATATCAAATATATCTGAGGAAACTTAAGTGTCTCAGGTATTATCAAATGACGGCCTTGAAAACACAAACAAAAGTGGCGTTTTATTTCATCTACAGTTACGTCTTTTCTATGTAAAATCTCCACCACAGACTATTTTAGTAAGTTTTTTTGGAGTGCTTTAAGGAATTGTGTTTTTTTTATAAATAAGGCCGCCAATGTTTAGTTGTTCGTCAATCCGTTATCAACGGTGGGCTTACGTCACGTTTTAGCCATAGTCTCTTTCTTGAAGGATGCCTGTTTCCTGCCCTGGAACGTATATATGCTGCTTATGATATCATGAATTTATAAAAATGATTTTACTAACACACTTTTTGCCAAAAATGTTGTTTGTTTGAAAGTTGTGCCGAAGAATTATGAAGACGATTGTACCAACGCTAGTTCTAGATTATTCCGGAAACTAGATCATTGGTCAGCCAAGCTAGTAATAGACAAGTTAGTCGTATGTGCGCTCATGAACGGCATTTTAGCGACCACTATTGATTTTAAAGGAACTTTGATGAGAAAGTGACTTACAAGAAAGTGGTGTGTTGTGACTTGTGACTCGTACATATCTCGAGCTTTACTGCACATCCTGTGCATACTGAAGTGAGTCTGAACTGAGTCTACATTTGTTTTGTGGCTGAATTTCAATCGATTTCTACCTTGTTTGTCCCCACTGCTGGGGCATGGGTCTCTTCCTGCATCGCATGAAGGTTAGGCCATACTCCACCACGGGGGCCAAGTCCTGGTTGGTGGAGGTTTGTTAGACAGTGGCGGGCATTACTATCAAAAGTTATCAAGCCGGCCATAAGGCTTCTGACATGGCTTAACGACTGTCATTACATGACAGCCGGCACCAACGGCTTAACGTGCCTTGCGAAGCACGGAATAACATGTGTTAATTGATTTGATAACTGAAAAACGGAAGAGGCTAGATTAGTAATGACATTTGATGAATAGAATAGAATCCTGTTTTTTAATAGCATGCTATTAGTGTGAACCTGTAATTGGCTTTCAGTGTCCATAAATAAGATTCCATATTGCTTTAATGGCTATTGGCTTACGATAGATCTCTATATAAATTATTAAATGTATTGAGACGCCTGTCACATCAATTCCCCGACTCAAGAATTTGTAATATTGGGTTTAGATCTTACAATCGATAACAAGTGTTATACAAACAAATATATAAATAAATATTCATGGACATACTACACAGATCTTGTTAGCCCTATACTACATGTGTTATAGGTACTAACTCGACGATGTTTCACTATTGGACACATCATTGTTGGAAACTTCAGATATTATTATTTAAAAAGATACGAGACCCTTAATATGTGTAGTCAGTCAATTATTAATAACTATGTCGCGTTCACTCTGTGCTTATCGTGTAAAAGTACAAAATACAGTCACTCCAACTGCAATCTTCGCTGCAATCGAACCACAAGGCCATTGGTCAATGGTCTTGTTTGAAACGGCAAAGTTTAACTCTTCGGCACACGTTCGAGTGGATCCGATTTTAAAATAACCTCCACTTCAGTGTTGGGCTCTAACAGAGTCTAATCTAACAGAGTCCAACTAGCTTGCGGCTAGCGGACACACGGAATTAGCATTTTCTTCAGTTGCAATGTGACTACGAATGGACGACTCCCAAGAATATTCTCTTTGAGAGAAATTTGTGCCGAGAATATCTCTATAAATGTGAATATTTTCATATTTTCGGAAATCGCCTGTCACTCTAATCAAATCAATTTATTTCAACGTAAAGAATTTACATTCTGTTTGCTAACCGTCAATGTACAATGTAAAATGTAAACCGATGTCTTCGGGCCGTATTGTAGTGGAGAATAGGGCAGCGCAAAAAAACTCCACTCTGACCACATTTTCTCAAGTCATCCTAAACCAAATAAATTACTTGCGTATACCTAATTAGATTTCATGATTGCCAATAATAACCCTAAATTCCGAATGCTAAATACTGGGACCTAGTTCTGTCACTATCTGTGACAGAACTTGGTCACCTTTTTAGCTTGCGGATTTCAATATACATTGAATCGAATTGAAAAGGCTTTTTCTTTGTTGTGACTACTGCTTGCTGAGAACACTTTCTCTAGCGGAAATTAATGTCGAGAATATTCTCGAAACTGATTATTTTTCCACTTACTTTCTCGCCTGAAATATTATTTTTGAGAAATACCCAGCACTGGCGGTGATCAAACTTGGTCGCCGTTCGTTCTAGCTAATTCACTTAACCAGGGCCGCGTACCATAAAACTCCGTAGTTTATTACTACGATTCGCAGTGCATTTCGTAGCAAAGTATACTTGTTAATCTGTGGGTTAATTGAACTTGCAATATACATCGAACTGTTTTAGTAAACTTGGTACCTATTGAGATTTTATGTCACGGCCCCCCGCGGCCGAACTGTCAAATTAGTGTCAAATTCACAGTACGCTATGAAGCGTATCGTTGGATAACCGCTTATATGATGTCACCAATATTTCGCAAGGTAAAGTCGGCTGTGAGTTCTGTAATCCTCCCGTTTCTTATCTCCCTCGGAGAGTGAAGTTGGAAAAAATTCCCGCATCTAACGAGTGGATTGTTCTTTTTGTTTGGTCCGTCCTTTGTGCGTCCGGACGGTCTGCCTTAATTATCGTATTGAACAACTTCGGGGTTGTTTGCGGGGCGTCTCTTCGCGGCTTGCTCCTCAATGACCCGATTTTTATCTAGCCTATATACAGGTAGTGTTTTGAAATTTAAATTAAAAAATGTTTATTTATCACACACAGATTTGAGAACATATGAATACTATGACAAAAAAATAGAGACAAATGTGATAAAAAGGATAGGGCTTAGCTAAGTGCTGTGAGTGCATGCATCATCACAGCGCTGATTTTCAGCCCGTCCTTATTCTCACTGAATGAAATGTACTTAATAAACGTTTGCGGATTTTAAAAAGAGAACAGAGAGTTTTACTACCCGCTATACCCTACTTATGTTCTTTTGTTTTTGTACTTTTATGAGTGTGTGTGCAAATGTAAAAAAATTTTCTATCTATCTATCAGGTAGCCTGCAAACCACATGGGTCTTATCTCAAAGAGAGAGCAGGGGCTTAATTACCCCATGGACTCACCGCTTAAGGGCAATTTCAAGCGCTGAGGTATGTGAGCACCTCAGGTGTTCCAGTATTCTCACGATATTGACCCGTTTTTTTAAACCGTTACTCTTGGAACGAAACTATACCGTTACGCTTGGAATGAAACCAAACCAATGGGTTGGTGCTGAAATGGACGTATTTGATTCCTGTTAGTAAGTGAAGCGTCGTGAAGAAAATTAAACCATCTTAAACATAATCATCAGTTGCTAACAATCAGCTGTATCATCTACCACTGATACGCTAAGAATAATAAAGAGTTTTTGACATTGTACTACATAAGCTTGTAGTGTTGCATAACTTTTAATAATTAATAAAACTGGAACGACTTTAACTTTGTGCTTTATTTATAGTTTGTTGTATTGTTTTATTTATAACTAGCTGTCCCGGCGAACTTCGTACCGCCCTATAATCAAGAAATATCTGTTACCTTTTTTTTACATAAGAACCTTCTCCTAATAATAACAAATACAAGAAAAAAAGAATTAGTGAAAACGGTCCAGCCATTCACGCGTAATGCCGTGACCATGTGAAAAAGGGATTAATTTATATATATATATATATATATATATATATATATATATATATATATATATAGATAAAAACAGAAAACTGTATAAAAATTTAATAAGCAGGTAAATATTCAGGTCTAATCGAGATGTAAAAATGGTGTCATCAAGACACAAGAACCGGTGTATTTATATAAGAAACTGATCTTCTCGGTGCGACGGCGTGGACCCGTAAGGCTAGTCTGTCCAAGGCACCACGCCGCTGCATTCCGCGGAAGCTTTCGTTACAGTGCCACAAAGTGTTGAAACAATATCCCTCCTCCAATTAGGAATAGCCGAACTGTACAAGCTTTTAAATCTAAGTACAAAAAGTATCTTCTACATTTACAAAATTCCCAGGTATATGTATATGTGGTATATGTAGTGTATATTTTATTTTATGGAAGTATGTATCGATTGTTATGTTTCTGTAGTTATCCCCACAGCACTCACTCATTCCAAATACGCGCACACACGCTCACGCTTTTAAATGCTTTTATGATGGGATTTATGAAAACAAAAAGAGTTAATTAAAAAAAATTGTATTGCGGCCTCGCGGTAGATGCCGTTCTGTGTCTAAGTTTTGTTTTGTTTGTTCTGTGTTGTTTTGTTTTGGTATCCGCTGAAAACCAGCGTCGTGGTCGCTATCGGCCACGGCATAAAGCTGAGAGGGGGCCATTTGGTGCCAATTCCTAGTTCTTAAATATCTAGATTATATGTTTTATTTTTTATAATGGTACCAAATAAACGTGTCTATTTCTATTTCTATAATGCTAAAAATGAAGGAAATCTTAGTTATGCTAAAAATGAAGGAAATCTCAAAAATGGGTGACGTAATTTAAAATTTTGTCAATGATAAACAAAAGAAATATAAAAATTTGTGTAAAGAGGTTTGCACCGTTACAAGCTGGCGCCCGTATCCTAGAGGGGTATTCAGAGGTCAGGGTTCGCCACTGGCCACGGTTTTGGATCTATGCAAAAAAAAAGTTATAGATGTCCGCAAATCACTAATGGTCTGATGCGGAAGGGAAATATGGATGTTTCAGGAATAGGCCGTTCTATGCGGCGCTACGTCTTATTAGGGTTAGCACAAAACGTCTTAATTATTTTAATATAATTTTAATTACAGGGTATCCTGTTATTTCTGAGGTTACAGTGTCTGTTTCGACGTAGAGTAGAGCTTTTCGTCAGCTATTTGTGTTACTTTGATACCGTCCTAAGGCTTCCACTAAGAATTTTCCATGTAAGTTGTTTTTTATTATTATTTTATATCAAAAGGAATATTACTGCCTCGTCTTGGGAATATTTTATTATTATCATGACAAAGTCTATTGTAAAGAGACAATAAAGCTTTCTTCCCGTTTCTTTGCCCTTTTATGTAAAAGCTGGATTTATTTATTTATGCATCGTCTTGTGGTAACTCCCATTTACCTTCTATTTCTAGTACCTTGTTATGTGAAAATAACCTACTTAGTTAGACCCGAGTGCTTAGTGCGAGTTTTTTAACTACTCGATCGCGTTAACCTAAACTCATATTTCTATGGCATCGAGGAAGCGCCACCTCGTGACAAGTATGGAAATTAAAATTACTGAGTGCGAGTTGTAATGTTTTACGTTGAGAAGTGAACACGTTTACCAGCCAAAACACGAATAAACGCGAGTGCGAATTGTACTGTGACAGCGTTTTGTCAGTTCGAACGGTTAACTTACTCATACTCACTACTCAATGCTCGATTAACGCGGTAGTAAAGTTATTCGATTGGATCTGTCAAACTCGCACTAAGCCCTCTGAGAATTCCGCACTTAGCTTCGTTGGCCTATTGTATGTAACTAGGGCTGAGTTATGTTAGCACTTTAGAAACTAGGGTTTCTTCACGATGTTTTTCTTCGCAGTTAGCAAGTGGCACTGCTGCTATTCACAAATGTACACAACTCAACAAAAAAAGTCATTGGTAAAAGCTGGGATACGAACCCAAGACCACCCGATTGACAGGCCGGCGCTCTACCGCTCCGCTTGTTTACGTAACAACCCTGTTTATTTCCGTTCGATTTTACCTGGTAATAATTTTATTGCGATTATAATTATGTTATTTTAAAACAAGTACTTAACATAGAAAAGAATAAAAAAATTATTTAAAAAAATATAGTTCCTTCCGTTATGTTTTTCCCACGCATATCTGAAACCGAAACAGTTTTTAGAAATACCTGTTAGACACTGCATATCCAAAGTGCCATCAATCTACACAGCTATGTATATCTGCACAACCTGCATGCCCACTAATGAGGTACACGAAAAAAAAAACTAATTCTATCATGCCCGAGTCCGTCGCAAAGGCCTTTTGGGATGTTTGCCTTTAAATTAAAAAGTTACGCCGCTACAGACTTGCGCAAAGATTTTCTTCATGCAGTCTGAAGGAGTATTTACACCATACAAAATTTTAGTAAAGCTGACCTTGGAAACTCACTGGTATTGTGTAAACGATTACATGGCAGTGCATTTAAATAAAAATAGTATAATCATGTGGGTACAGCGATATCATTCCGATGTAAAAACCTAACTGCAAAGTCTTTACTCGGGGCTGTAAGTGATGCAATTTACTTCAGCCAGATGTCGCTGCCTGTACGTAATATGGAGAATAGTGTAAAGAGGTTCAAAATTTCACTGATGCCGGTGAGTCTCCCATTAGCTCAATTGGAAAGAGCGCTGGCACGGATAGCCAGACGTCGCGTCGGTAGAATTTTTAGCCTCTGAATAGGTTTTTAAAATTGTCCTTAGCAAGGGTTAGTGCATTAAAATAAAAATAGTATAAACGATTACATACCTAAACAAAATAAATTTAAATAACGTCCACAAAATGCAATAACTTATCCTGGGGGATGAGTCTCTAAAATGCATAGTTCTTCAATAGTCATATTATTATATTAGTCATATTAGTCCGTTAATGGTCGTTTCATTCACACTATCCGTAGTCTATTAACCAATCGCATTGCAATGGTATAACCCGTGCTACTTAACTCGGCGCCTCTTGCGATTCGATCTTGTTCGCGGGAGATGCCTATTTAATTTGCGCGGGTTATACTCCTGGAATGACATTGTATTGCTATTCCTTTGGAGACTACCAAATTTAGGCAAATATCAACCAATGTTGTGTTTATTTAATTCATTGAATAATTACGTAAATATTAGTCTCTAGGGCCTGGGCCCATACTAGGATACCCTGTTCTAAGGTAACCATGCAAGGTAATCAGAAACATTGTACAAATCTAAGGCGGCTTCCGATCGGAATCGAACCCACGAACCACGGCATGGTAATCAGGCGTGATACTGCTAGACAACCGTGCAGTCCTATATGAGAAATGGTAGAAAATATCCATGGCAAATATAAAGTTGAAGGTTTAATGGTACTGTGTGAACAAAAAGGAAAAGACAAATTGGGAAAGTACAGTTGCGAAAATACTCTCTGACGTTAACTATCACATTAAATTTCGTCTTACATTTTGGCATATTTTGACAACCACAGTAAAATTTTGACATTTATATAATTTTGTATATTAGGTCGTGTTTCGTGACCTTTGCACCGACTTCTATGAAACACTATCAACCCTTCTGAGTTGCCACTGCAGGGGCACGGGTCTTTTCCAGCATCGCAGAAAGGTTAGGCCATACTCCCCCACGGGGGGCAAGTCCAGGTTGGTGGATGATTGTAAGACAGTGGCGGGCCTTACTGTCACAAGTTATCGAGCCGCCCGTAAGGCCTCTGACATGGCTTAACGGCTGCCATTACATGACAGCCGGCACCAACGGCTTAACGTGCCTTGCGAAGCACGGAAGCGCTCGGAAAAATGCCACTAACGGTAGTCACGGGACGGTCACCCACCCTGCACCTTACCGCGCCTGTTGTTGCTTAACTCAAGTGATTGATTCCAATCATTCGGTTCGCCTAGGCCACAAGCGCTTATATATTAAACGGGTCTAATCGCGATTGTATATTAGGTAAAACGTAATTACCTTATTTCCCGACGTTTCGGCAAATACAGTTGGTATTACAGTCACCGTGACCACACTGGTAGAATGGTACTTGCCACTTTTGTCGACCCGTGACCACGGCAACTGTAACGCTGCTTACTTCTTCATAAGTCTAAGCGGCTGTATCGTTTTTAATAAAATTTAGTATGGAGTTAGCTGACACCCTGGATTAACACTGGCTACGTTTTATTGCGGGAAAATATCTTATTCCCATGGGAAAATCTATAAAGTGCGGGTAACACCGCTATTAAGATATAAAACGTTCACGCTACTGAGGCAAGTAAAATCATAAAGATTCGACTGTGACGAATTGAAGGAATTTGGCCCAATATTTTTTGTACCTTCCTTTTTCCCCTCAGTTATTTATACAGGGAAGGAGCCAAGTCTTTTCACATCAAAGCCACCAAGTGTAATTAAAGAAGGCACGGTACTGAAGGCCTATCACGGGGTAACTTTTTCCGGATTTACTTACTCCGGAATTGCTACAAATGTGTAGTGCTTATGAAGGTACGAAAAACCGACAATTTAAGTCATATCGACTTGCTTAGCCATTATTTGAACTGAAACCGACTAAGTAACAATTCTACTGATTCTATTAGATTTTTTGGTTTTATCCTAGATCAGAACCAGACTGTATGTTACTGGAATTCAGACAATATTTTTTTTTTATGTAATAGTTTTTCTAACACGGACGTTACGAATCCCATTCTCTACAACACTAAGGCGTAATTTTATGTCAGTACGGGGACGTTTATCAATTAACCCATTTTTCCTATAGGTTTTACTTCATACCAGCTTCAATTCGCGGCTACGCACGCCTTAGAAATTATCCCACTGGAGCGCATAACTGGGATATCTTGTATCTAAGTCTCGATTCAGATCTTTGGTTATTTGTACGCCAAGTTTCACGTGTTGTGACCTCCTTGCCTGCTTACCATAGTATCCTAGTTTGGGACCAACCAGGTCAAGTGATTGTATTGTGGGGGAGTTAGTACATACATTCATAACCTGACGACTGTATCCCAGAGGGGTAGGCAGAGACCAGGGACTGCCACTTGCCACGATCCTGACAGATCACCTTCGCTTCATCAACTTACGTAAGTCATTGCATGCACGCACGCCGGCGTGCGTGCATGGGAAGTTAGTTTCGGGGAAGTTAGTTATGTAAATCAGTTCAGCCGTTATTGCGTGTTTGAGTAAAAAAACATCTTCACAGATTTTCTCATTTATATAATATTAGAAGGATAATAACGTCAACAAAGTAACGAATTTTTGTTGTGCGTATCTTTCTATTCACATAATGGTTAGAAAGTTTTTGACGATCTTTGTAGATTTTTCTTTATCGTCGTCGTAAAGTCAAGCTCGCAATAGGCACCACCTAATACACATACATCGCCACCGATAAAGGTGCCCTTATCATTTCGCTTTTGGCTTAATTTGGAAATGGCCGCTCGCTTCTAGACATTTTATTTGTGGGCGTAATGGATGAAAGTATTTGTTGGCATTCGTTTTGTGGACCCGCAATAATAAGGGGTCTTAGTGATGTTTGATGTAATCAAAGCATTTGGAATATTCTTTACGTGAATACTGTGGCATCTTTGCTTTCACTAGATAGAAGATTTTCCTTAATGATTGAACATTTTTGTTGTCGTAAATACCTATCTAGGTATTTGTAGGGGTTGTTTAAGACACAAATAATTTTAGATGAGGGAAGAATAAGTAAAATACAGGGTTCATTCTGGTGGTCACAACTTCATATCGCGACCGAACTATCAGATTTTGCGAAAGGCCTCGTTAAACGTAAAAATGTATTCAACAGCTGATTATTCCATTGTTTCGTGGGTATTTTTCATTAAAAACAAGTTTTTTTTTCAGAAATTACCCCATTTTGATACAAGTTGTATAAACACAAATTTTCATTACATAACATTTTTTTATGTAGTCTATAAACGTCACACTGCAGGGCACAGGCCTTCTCTCAGAGAGTAAGTGAGAGTGGGCTTAATTATCTCGCGTGCCCACTGCGGATTATCAATTTCAAGCACGTTTCCTCACGATGTTTTCCTTCACAGTTAGCGAGTGGTATTGCTACTTTAACTTCATAAATGTACATAACTTAGAAAAAAAAGTTATATATCTCTACATTCCAAATTGTAATATGTTTTTAGAAGACTTCTGCTTTAACGTAATCCGTGTCACCGCCGCCATTTAAAAGCGCACGCTTTTCCACATTTTCTATACGTTTTCTTGAAATCTTATTACTTAAAATCACATTTGCCCTTCCTTCCTTTCATATGCGGTTCCGTGTTTTGCCTCTCGTTTCTCCTCCAGTCCTTTGTTCTCCCGTCTCCCTCCCTCCAGTTGTTAATACGTAATGAGGCTGATTCGAAGGGAAATGTCGGGAAGGTTTAAAAGTTTCCAGAGCAGTTCTATTTTTATGCTTTCCGAGGATTCTGCCAAAGAACCGGAGACCTATTAACGTAGTCAGCTCTGTTCCTGTGGGATTAGTTCGGATGGTTTTTTTCTACAGTTTGAAGCCGGCCAACTAAGGTGAACGGTTTTTCCTTTCACGTGAGTTAATTGCTATGCGGAGTCTGATTTCATTTGTTTGGGAAAACTGAGCTGGTTCTGACGTTTTCGTGTTCGCTACATCGCAAAACCCAGTGTCATCTGCATTCTTCGCTTTCTGTTAATACAGAAGGAGTTTCATTGCTGAAAGGTGTGGTACAAGGGTGTGTGATACAGGGTCGGTGAGGTTCGGATATTGTTGAAAAGTTTTATTGAGACCCGGAAAAAAAGCTGATAATAATTAGGTTTCTCATTAGCAACCCATTATGTACGCGAGGGGCACGAGCGATAATTAAGTTTGTTTGCATACAATACATATTTATATATTTTCTACACTTTTTTGAGTAGCATATAGCGCTCAAAAAAGTCGCAATACCAAACGCTAACGGTGAAGGAAAACATCGTGAGGAAACCCGTGGCTTGGTTGGCTCCGCACGTATTGACTAGTCTTTCCTGTGGGCTAGGCCGACTAAGCTGTCAGGATGGTATAGGTGCTGGGCAAGCCTACACCATCTATAAAACCATGACCCAGGCTTTACAGCGTCGGAGTGGTCCCTTCACCCATCTAGTGTGAGTGAAGATACCACTGGACGCTGTATAAATCATCTCATTAAGTAGATGCAAAAAGGCCAATATTATTATTATTATTATAGCGCTCTAAATTATACTGTGAGATCTCTATTGCAAACGTACTTATTTTAAAAACCTATTTAGAGGCTAAAAATTCCACCCATGCCGGGAGTCGAACCCGCGACCGGGTTCGAATCCCGGCATGGGTGTAATTTTTAGCCTCTAAATAGGTTTTTAACATTATCCTTAGCACGGGTTAGTGCATTAAAAATAATACAAAAACGTACTTATGTTAACAAATGAATATATTAATATATTGTATATTTTAAACTTTCGCGACTTGTAAACATAGTTAGAATTATTTCGGGGCGTCGAAACGTCGAGGTAAAATAGTAATAAATTACTACGCAATTAAGCTCCGAAAATATTCTAACTATTAATATATTGATTAATGAATAGCTATAAAAACATAATCATCACCATGCTATATCAGTCCCCTGCTGGAAATAGCCATCAAAAAATCAGAATACGTAAGATTAATGCGAGAAATTGCACCAACCTTTTTTTTAGTTTGGCGGGGGGCATGCGTGGTAATTAAACCCATACTCCCTCTCTGCGAGGAGGCCTGTGCCCTGTAGTGGGATGTTTTAGACTACATTAAAAAATGCACCTTCTGCTTTTTCAGGCTATATTATGTAGTCCACTGCTGGACATAGCCCTCCCTAATGAGCGCCATAGCGCACCTTCGTTATCAACTCTTGTATGTCCCCACTGCTGGGGCACGGGTCTCTACCTGCATCACAGGAAGGATAGGCCATAGCCCACCACGGGGGCCAAGTCCGGGTTGGTGGAGGATTGTAAGACACTGGCGAGCCTTACTGTCAGAGTTGTCAAGCCGCCCGTAAGGCCTCAGACATGGCTTAACGACTGCCATTACATGACAGCCAGTACCAACGGCTTTACGTGCCTTGCGAAGCACGGAAGCACCCGGAAAGAATGCCACTAGGCAGTCACCTATACTGCACCTGACCGCGCCTGTTGTTGCTTAACCCAAGTGATTGTTTCCAATCACTCGGTTCCGCTAGGCCACGAGCGACACCCGAGTACTGACGAGTAATTTTCCCTCGGCAGGCCTGGGCCGTCTCCACCCCTACGGGTCGGGCAGCGGCAGCGGATCAAGCGCCGGAAGCAGGCGCGCGCGCTCGCGAGGCCTCTCCGACTCGCCCGCGCCGACCACGCCCACTTCGGCCGAGGACGCCAGCGACGCCACCCTCACCGACTCGGAGCTGCCGTTGGCGAGGGACTCGACGCTGCTCGTGCATAACGGTAAGTCCGCATGGTCGAAAATCGTAGACGGTCCGTGTGCACAAAATTACAGGCTGTGGACGTTTATTGAAGAAGAAGAAGAAAATCATTTATTATAGAAACAGTGCACACGCCACAGTAATAAACTTAAAACATATTACCAAACATTAAACAACATTAAAAAAAACAAAAAAAAACGAAGAAAAACGAAAGGTCACGGCGTGTCACTGCTGTTATAAATGGCAACTGACTCAGCAATATGCTGATGGACAAGCCTTCAGCGCTGATTATTGAGAACTATTATTTTAGTTGGAATATTTTCGGGGCTTAATCGCGTAGTAATTTATTGCTATTTTACCTCGACGTTTCGACGACGTTACAGTCATCGTGGTCACGAGAAGACTGATAGCTGGCACCCGTTCGCATCTTCGGCTGATGAGGTTTCAGACTAAATAAATAAAAAATATTCTAACTAAGTGTACAAGTCGCGAAAGTTTAAAATATGTTATAACTATTATTTTGTTTTAATATTAATAAAATAATATTAAGGTCGGAGCTTGTCTTGACCTCCGGCCGCTTCGGCAGGCGGAGGGCGTCCGTTTGACCGCTTTCGTCAGGCGGGACTATTATCTTTTGTTTGCCCCATAATAGTAATAAGTAATTTATTCGATAAAGATGCTACAATGTCTCTTAGTAGCTAGTTAGCTTTTATTTAGTAGGAAGACTATACGATAAGCCTCCGCCTCCTAAAATATGGATATGGATAAAATATGGGAAAGAAGCAGGGAGGGAATGATTTGCTAAATCAATAATAAATAGGTTTTTAAAATTGTCCTTAGCACGGGTTAGTGCATTAAAAATAAAAATAGTATAAATCAATAATGTTTAGGCTTTTTTAAGTAGATTCCGTTTCCAGATTATGCAGTATACTACTTTCGTATGCAGTCTGCAGGTAAAAAACGAATATCTTTCAGCTTAAAGTAGCTTGAAGTGCTAGAAATTGCAGCAAGTTTAGCTTAAATGTATCATGGGCGGTAATGCACACATTATTTATGTCCATTATACGGTACATGGGCGGTAATAAAGAAGTCTGACAAAAATGCTGGGGCTGCAGGAGGTTAAATAAGACAGGTAACACTTGACCCCAGTCATGCCTGATGGTAGGCAAAAATGGGCTCTACGAAGTTATGTGCCTACTTGTTAATTGCCGCTTGACTTTACTTTTAAAGACACCCAGGTTATATGTGTCTGGAAAGAGTAATATTTTCTTTCAGCGGGTATGCTAAATCTCATGGACTCTATGCATGCTATTTGTAAGTTCAATAGTCTATTGAAAAAGCTTTAGAATGCAATATAACGAACCTGCAGACTGTGTTTGCTTAGTTTTAAAAACAGATGCCTATCTACCTAAAAGGTTTTGGATGGTGTGGCACTGAGAACTTCAGATCTGAAATGCATAAGTAACAAACGTGTAAATACCACTTAGCCGAAATGGAATAGGCGTGTACTTCGGCAAAGTTGCTCGGGAATATTTCCACAGCTGAAACACACAATAATAACCACCCGATAGGAAAAAAGAAAATGCACCGTCTCCGTTGAAGTTTCGTCTTACGAAAACTCTTTTGAGCCTCTATACGGTCTACTCGCTAACCAGCGCCACCAATGGATATATTTTTATCGCAAGATAAGGCAAGATAATATGACAGAAGATTTACATACAGGCACATACATTGCTTCTGGCCCCACACTAGGATACCGTCTTGGGAACTAAAAACAGCGACATCACAAACATCCAGGACCTAGGGTTTTTTTGCCCCCAGAATATTTTGTATTCTACACCAGGGTAAAACAAACATGTAATATTTACAAAGATGCAATTGGCAACGTTAGAGCAATAACTTAACTTTTTTTTAACAACACGTTTTTTTTTTAAAGTGGACGTTACAACTCTAATACTTATTTTTAGAATATACAGAGTAGAACCTAGGATCGACGACATGGGATTTAAAATATAATCAATTTTCGATGAAAATGGCCGTTCTTGAGCAGTCTCAATAGGTACTTGACTCAAACTCAATACTTGAACCGAGGTTCTAAAAAGAGCTACAATGTTATGATTTTTTTACTAAAATTTCGTAAGCACTACTAAAAATTACACGCTAAAAATTTCACAAGGCACGCTAAGCCGTTGGTGCCGGCTGTCATATAATGGCAGTCGGTAAGCCATGTCAGAGGCCTTATGGGCGGCTTGATAGCTTCTGACAATAAGGCCCGCCACTGTCT
This sequence comes from Yponomeuta sedellus, assembly GCA_934045075.1. Taxonomy (NCBI): domain Eukaryota; kingdom Metazoa; phylum Arthropoda; class Insecta; order Lepidoptera; family Yponomeutidae; genus Yponomeuta; species Yponomeuta sedellus. The sequence continues at coordinate 24,489,797 of OW203722.1, read as the reverse complement.
TACAATCCTCCACCAACCCGGACTTGGCCCACGTGGTGGAGTATGGCCTAACCTTCCTGTGATGCGGGAAGAGATCCGAGCCCCAGCAGTGGGGACATACAAGGGTTTATATCGATGAGGACCACGACCGCTCTGTCAGGAGCGTACCGACTAAGACAGACAAAGCCTTCATACCCTTTTGTTTTTTGGTAAAATTTGTTTCCGCAATCCTCTCGGCGTGTAAGTGGTTTGACTTTCTTTTCTAACTGTGCGTCAAAGATATATTTTTTTGTGCCTCCTTGTTTTGATCTTTTTGGATAAAGGCTGTGGTTGGAGCGTTTGATTTGATGTATTGTAGACCTTTATAGTAAACAATTGAGACAAAGGGGATTTGCGCTTTTCCTGTTCGAATTCACAAAAGGAAATGTTCTATGTAAGGTGATAGTGTGGTGGAAAGTATTGTTGTGTGTATAGGATGGGATAAGAATATTCCTTATTGCATACTTGAAAGAATAACAAGCACTAATATACAGGGTGTCTCATTCAAATCGGTCAGTATGGGAAAGTCTGAAACTATAAGACATACGAAGATCTGTTCTGAGGAACCATGTCATCGATTTTAATAACAAGAAAAACTGCATTCATACATTTTAAAAAAACATCTGTACTCTGTTCGGGAATCGAACCCGGTTGTTTTGAAAAAAAACCTACATTATTTTTATTTAGATATCGATTGTATAGGTCTTAAGCAGTAAATGTCTGTATAAAAACATGATATCTAAAATTAATAAAATGCATAGTTTTCATACAAAATGCAATCGTAAGATCGTTACCTAAACGTTTTGAATATTGTATTGAAAAAGTCGGAGGTCACTTCGGGCACCTACTAAAGTAAATTAAAGTATGTGAAAACAATGCATTTTATTCATTTTAGACATCATGTTTTATACAGACATTTACTGCTTAAGACCTACACAATCGATATCTAAATAGAAATGGTGTAGAGTTTTTTTTCATAACAACCGGGTTCGATTCCCGAAAAGAGTACAGATGTTTTTTAAAATGTATGAATGCAGTTTTTCTTGTTATCAAAATCGATGACATGGTTCCTCAGAACAGATCTTCGTATGTCTTATAGTTTCAGACTTTCCCATACTGACCGATTAGAATGAGACACCCTGTTAAGTAGGTACATATAATTTAATAGCGGTAGCGCATCTGCCTACCATGCAAGAGGTCCCGGGTTTGAACCCCGGCTGGGGACAAAAAAAAGCCCAAGTCTTGGATGTTTACATGTCTGTGATGTCGCTGTTTCTGGTTCCCACGACACAGCGTATCCTAGTGTGGGCCGGGAGCAATTAATGTGCCTGTATGTAAATGTTTTTTTAATATATGTATTTTTTTATGTAGTCTATAAACGTACTACTGCAGGGCACAGGCCTTCCATCAGAGATAGAGCACGGGCTAAATTACCACGCGTGCCCACCGCGGATTGGCAATTTCAAGCATAAAGTTATTTAAAACATATTAGATACTCAGGTTTCCTCATGATGTTTTTCTTCACGATTAGCTAGTGGTATTGTTAATAGAACGTCACAAATATACCAAACTAAGAAAACTACGTTATTGTACCCCTTTGGGACACAAGCGTGAGTTTACGTCATGTTAATTCATTACCTAAAACCATTTCACGTAACTGAGCACTAGTCACTCGACTCAGTGTAATTACAGGTGACTATGTCACAACAAAAAGTAAAGCTTGATCAGCTGCCGACTGTATAGTTAATTCCCTTGGCTCATAAAGCTAGGGAAATCCCAGCGTATACAAGAATGTCAACCTCAGTCAATTTCCCTAAAGTAAGAACTCTCAGCTCGCTTAGACCAGAGATTTTTTTTTCAACTAAAACAGCGAAGCTCCACCTAAAAAAACGGCTAAGTGCTATTTGGACTCACGCCCCGGAGTGTCCTTACTTATATCTGTAATAACATTTAACATTTTTTTTACATAATATTTTACATACTGGCACATACATTGCTGCTGGCCCCACACTAGGATACCCTGTGTCGTGGGAACCAGAAACAACGACATCACAAACATGTAAACATCCAAGACCTGGACTTTTTTTTTTGTTTCCAGCCGGGATTCGAATAGATAGACGCGCTAGCGCTACGCCACAGAGGTCGTCGCATAAATAAATATCAGTATCAAACCTGGTATGTCTCCACTGCTGGGCACGTGTCTCTACGTTGGTGTAGGATTTTAAGACGGCGGCAGGCCTTACTCTCAGTAGTTATCAAGCCGCCCATAAGGCCTCTGACATGGCTTATCGACTGCCATGTGACAGCCGGCACCTACAGCGTAACGTGTGGCTCGTTATGTTGCCGTGAACACAAACATAGCCTCACAGCTTCATCCCAGAAAGCTAGGCTGAGCTCAGGGACTGCCACTTGCCAAGATCCTGACACCACATACGCGCCATCAAAGTCATCATCATAATCTTTTATTATTGGTTTCGGGTCAACTATATTATGGCATATCTTGTAAAAATTGCAACGTGCTACATCCACCATCGTCCAGCTCAAAAACTCCTCGAGATCTGTATGGATCAGACATAACGTAAACTCATATTTCTATGGCATCGAGGAAGCGCCACCTAGCGACAAGTATGGAAATTAAAATTGCTGAGAAGTGAACACGTTTACCAGCCAAAACACGAATAAACGCGAGTGCCAGTTGTACTGTGACAGCGTTTTGCCCGTTCGAACGGTTAACTTACTCATACTCACTATTCAATGCTCGATTAACGCGGTAGTAAAGTTATTCGATTGGATCTGTCAAACTCGCACTAAGCACTCTGACATTCATTGAAACGCAAAAAAAGGTCCCGCTTAGCACCCATCAGCCATGGAACCCCAAAAACAAGGGCGGAGCGATGTCCGCACTGCAGCAAAAAGTAAGCCAGCTAGCGCCCCGTATTAAAGAGTTATCTTTAACTCGGCACGTTGTGCAGGCATCTCACGGGAATGCAAAATGAAGCATGTGATTGCGACTGAATCGTATTACCGCCCCAGATACGGTTTACACCGTTTCGGTGGCGCGATCGCACGCTACCGGCCCGGAGGTGGTGGGAATCTACATTGCGCCGCGGATCCAGGAAGGGGCTTTTAGACGAAGCGTTTCGCAATTGCGTCATTGTCAAAGCGCAGTGCAGGAATGAAATTCCATGTATCTCAGCTTTTCTAAATTTCTAGAAGTGGAGTCATTTGGAAAAGCGTGTGAATTTTACCGAATGGTGTCACCGCCACTGATTCGGTTTACATGCTTTACATGGTGCACGCTACTTTCCCAAAAGTGATGGGCACCTTGGATTCAGGAAGATGCTTTTGGACCCTAAAGCGTTATGAAATTACGCAGTGTTAAGTATGCCCTAAAAGTCATTATCAAAGCAAGATGCGGGGATAAAATCCTTTGTGTCCTATTTAAATCATAAGAATAAGAATTCTTTAAAGAAGCTCGTCTAGCAATTTATTTCAAACGTCATTCTTGAAATCCATGGGGCTGTTTATGAATGGCGTCTGCTGGGCTCCGTTCGTCAACTCGACAACACTGGTCATCATCGCGATAACCAGCTAAAATTTTGCATTCAAGCTCTAAGTTTAGCAAAACGCCGCTACATATATTACTGTATTAATCGGATATTATAGTCCAGAGGAGCGAGTCTCTAAAATGCATAGTTGCAATAGAATAGAGTCATATTAGTCCAGCAATAGTCGTTTCACGCTCTCGGTAGTCTAGTAACCAATCCTATTGGAATGGTATAACCCATGCTACTTAACTCGGCGCTTCGCGCGATTCATCCTTCTTCGCCAGAAATGCCTGTTTAATTTACGCGGATTATACCCATTGTAGTGCTATTGGTTAGTAGACTACCAAATTGAGGCAAAATAAGAACCATTGTCGTGCTTATACCATTCTATTGAAAAACTATGTAAATATTAGACTCTAGGGTCAGTTCGGACGCAGAAAACTAGAACAGCCATAGTTCTAAACATGTGATACCATCATCTTGCTCACGTAAAGCAAGAAGGCGTTACTTATTCGGTAATACCGAAATCAATGCCATTTGTATTATGGTAAGCCAGAAGGCTACTTGACCGGTGCAAACGCTGCACGGACGTATAGCCGTGGTTCTAGATGGCGCATTTAGCGAGCCGAACGTAAAAGTTGGTATTGCATCTGTAATTGGCACTTGGCAAGTGATAACGGTCAGTTTTAGCTTCGGATAGGAAGATGTGACCAATTTAAGAGGCTATTTGCAACCAGCTTGTGTCGACAAATTATGCCAAAGTCACGCCTTAACGCGCTCGTGGCCTAGTCGAACCGAGTGATTGGAATCAATCACTCGAGTTAAGCAACAATAGGCGCGGTCAGGTGCTGGATGGGTGACCATCCCGTTACTGCCACTAGTGGCATTTTTCCGAGCGCTTCCGTGCTTCGCAAGGCACGTTAAACCGTGGTGCCGGCTGTCATGTAATGGCAGTCGTTAAGCCATGTCAGTGGCCTTATGGGCGGCCCGCCACTGTCTTACAAACCTCCACCAACCCGGATTTGGCCTCCGTGGTGGAGTATGGCCTAACCTTCCTGTGATGCAGGAAGAGAACCGTGCCCCAACTGGGGACATACAGGGTTGCAATCGCAATCGCAACGCCTTGACACAATATCAGCCCACTTTGGGCCAGTTTATGAACTGAGAATTTCACTAAGTAAATACTTAACAGTAGTTCTGTCTGTTCGATTTTATCAGAAAAGAGCGTGACAGAACGTTACCTAAGATATTTCCTTTATTATGCTTTTATCCACATCTAAAGTTTTCAGTGTCACAAGCCAGCTCTAGTCCAGTGTAAATCTTACATCACTAATGAAATACTAACTTATTAATTAAAATATAAAATAAATCTGATTCTTAACATATTTTAAACTTTCGCGACTTGTACACATAGTTCCTCATCAGCCGAAGATGCGAACGGGTGCCAGCCATCAGTCTTCTCCACGGGTGACCACGATGACTGTAACGTCGTCGAAACGTCGAGGTAAAATAGCAATAAATTACTACGCGATTAACCTCCGAAAATATTCTAAATCTGAATCTTAATCGATAAATCTGAATGGAATAGAATTTTCTTTGTGTTATTAAAAACAATGTTTGTCAGGACCAACATTTGGAAAGCCGGTGTGATATCCCGAATTTGTGAAGATGTTTGGATGTTCGTTCCTCAATCACGCGATGACGCCTGAACGGATTTACATCAAACTTGGCGTATAAATAGATAAAGAATTGAATTGAGACATAACAAACAGTCTGTTGGTTTTAAAAATATACCTCGGGCTCTAGAGTAGGCTTCGGTATCGCCGAAAGCACACGAGTGTAATACTACCTCCCACTTTTTTAAAAGCATTTGTTCACTACGTTTCAAGTATTTCTTTTTCGTGGTAGATGCTCAAAGTCGAGCTATTGTTTTTTTTGAGAGAATAAAAATTTACTCTGACAATAAAATTGTCAGTGTTTCACTTTGATCATCAACTAAATAATTTTTGCTACATCATAAGTAAGTATTGACCAAGCCGTTAACGTATTTCTCTTTTAAATAAACGGTTTTTTAGAATATCCTTGATACAAAAATCAACAAAAAGTGGCATTTTTTTCAAAAATTATTGAAATTGGTCATACTCAAAACGCATGACATTTTTCTATGGACATGTTAAGCTTATTTGATGCGCCTTAAGTCCATCTACCTCCGATGTCAGCGTGACGTCCTATTTTTGGGACACCCTGTATATAAAACTTTTCTTCACTATTTTGAAAAGTTATGCAAAGTTATAAATAATATTAGCTCCGATATTTCTATTACACAAATATATTCTGATATTCTATCCGATAGTGCCCGAGGTATATTCTAAAAGCTAACAGACTGTACTTAATTTGCCGGTAATGATAATTTCTAATAAGGGTCGCGGTTTACAGCTTAATAAGAAAAACCTCCGCATTTACTTCTACTGGTGTTCCTTGTGTCTTGGTAATTGCTTCCGAAATCAATATACAACGGTAGGCATGAAATATCTGTGTGCATGTTTTGTAACCCTAAAAACGGGAACGAGGGTCCAAAAGGCCCCGTTGTGACGGCCTGGCCGACCAAATAAACTGCTTAATGGATTTTTATCGCGCGCTTTCCCGTGAAAATTGGAAACGAGGATTCCCGCACTCGGGTTTTAATTTTCTAGCCGTTAGATTCCTATAAGCGTTTCTAGAACTGCGAATATTGAATGTAATTAAATTGGACTGGACGCCCGCCGCGGTCCGGAGGCTATGGAGGTAGAATCGCGAGTTGGAATTTATTTCGATGGAACCGTGGTAGCAAAATGGGTTTGAATTATAATCACAAGGAACGGCTTCGATTTTTGTTTTATAGTTAGATGTACAAAATTATATTTTGTTATGGGCTTACGTAACTACCAAAGCGACAAGCGCGGTCAAGTCCAGGATGGATGACCGTCCCGTAACTACCGCTAGTGGCATTTTTTCAAGCGCTTCCGTGCTTCGCAAGGCACGTTAAGGTATTGGTTCTGGCTGTCATGTAATGATAGTCGCTAAGCCATGTCAGGGGGCCTATGGGCGGGTTCATAACTTCTGACAGTAAGACCCTCCACTGTCTTACAATCCTCCACCAACCCGGACTTAGCCACCGTGGTTGAGTACGGCCTAACCAGCCTGCGATTTAGGAAAAGACCCGTCCCTCAGGAGTGGGGACATACAAGGGTTGATATCGACAAATATTTATAAGGATTCTTTTCACTACCTTAGATATATCCCATTGTAGGCCACATGCCTTCTCTGGGGGAGAGAGTAACTGATAGGTAATTATACTACGGGATTTGACAATTACAAGCGCCGGGGTGTCTGAACACCATATACACTTCATTTAGACAATTTTAGCCGAGTAATTATACCAAATTATAAGTATACCCAAAGCAAATGCAGCGCTCGTAACTTTTAGTAAAATTATACGACTAGCTCCTGCGAACTTACCTTAAACTATTTGCTCGGTCTGTTAGTACAAAATTTAGTTACAAAACAAACAATTCCGATCCGTTTAGTTTTGAGTTTTTCGGTTGAAGTCAAAACTCCAGTTGCTGCTGAATTTAGAGCCTTATGTTGTTTACACTTAGTGTTTGGGGCCAATTTAAACTATTGCCTTTATTTGTCGTTTAGGGCGACATTGGTCCCCGCGTGGTCTTTTAGACCCAACCCTTTGTTTTGCGGTCGGGAGCTTGTTCCAACGATGTTTGAGTGTTTTCCCTCGTTTCGAAATAATTTGTCGGCGCACAAAGTCAGGCGGTTTATCTTTAATTTGGCGCGTGGCTTTCGAAACAGGAGCTCTCTAATCTAATATTTAGCCGATTGTATAACATTACTTACATTTAAGAATCTTGGTTGTAATATGTTTCGGTTTGTGCAATAAAGTGTTCTCTATCTATCTATCTATCTAATGACAATCTAAAATTTCTCCTCCTTTACGAATACTAAGAAGTATTATTTATGTATCTCTGTAAAGTTATTGAAATTATTTGCCAACATATCGTTCTTTTAAGGTCAATATAATAACGAATGTTCAATACAATAATATTTTAAATTGAACGTAGGATTTTTTAAATGAGCTATATTTTCTGTTTACTGCTATCAATTAGCACTTACCAATAAACCGTCCAATAAAGAAGTAACATTAAAACTACCGAGATCTCTTCTCATTTAAAAGCCTCACCGAACCAGCCCCCATATCAAAATACTGTGTGTCCTGTCCAACGATGTGTCTTCGTTGAAAAATTCGATATTTTGGAACCGTTGACCATAGTGCCTGGAGCGATGCAAAACCGCCTTTCATCCAAATAAATTTATAATCATGATAAGTAGTAAGAATCTTTTAAATTATCCAGATTGGTACTCTCGTAATTGTAATTATAAGCAGCAAAGTACTGACCCTCGCATAAAACAAAACCAAAAAAATTCCACAAATCCTTTTTTTATCATACTGGCCACCGAAATTCTTCGGAATGAACAGTGAAAACCATTCGACACAAAAAAGAAAGATTTAAATTTGGAAACAGAAAAAGGGTTAAATTTAGAATACTAGCCGCAGATAGCATCGCGCGCGGCCGTCATAAATGGGCGACAAGTCGTAAACGGTTGCGCGAGTTAAACAAAATGGATAACGTACAGAAAGACCGAACTCAAAAGAGGTTGAAAGCAAAACAAAAAACAAGTGAAAGATATTGAATCAATCAAATCAATGTATTTCAACGTAAAGAATTTACATTCTGTTTGCTGAATGTCTATGTGCAATGTAAAATGTAAGCTGCCGCCTTCGGGCCGTAAACATATACTATTTATATCTACTGGATTTTTGGGATAAAGTTCTATCTCTGTCAACAAGAAATTATAGGCGTTAACTGAACGTAGTTTTATACTTGTTATTATTAGTGGTTAGTTAAATACTTGTTATATACAAGCCTTATTTATTTTAAGAGAACTGTAAAATTATTGTAAAGTTCTTAACATATTGGTGACAATAAACAATTCATTAGTATATATCCTGGTGTGTTTAAAAAATGCAATATCAATATTTTTTAACTGAAATTTTCGTAAACACTACACAATATTGACCTTTTTTTTCGGATTCACTTACTATTTCAATATTTTCAAGAATTTTCTCACAAGGAAATCAATAGCAGCCGTACAAAAATTATGTCTGTAATTATGTCACAACAGTCCTTCTGGACATTTCCAGTATAGCGTCGGTGTAAAACAATTTGATACGCAGTAAAGCGGCGTTTTTACGACACACGATATTTCGGTGGCGCGGTTAATTGCCGTTCTTAGACGCTCGTTTGTGGCGGACTTAAGAAGCTGACGGATTTACACACTTCGAACTTCTATGAGCTAAACTGCTGATTTTCGATAAAAATATATTTTTTTTACGATACTTATTATATTTTAGTTCTTTAGTAACGTCGTCAGGCTATACTAGTCCACTGGTGGATATAGCCTTCCTCTAAAGAGCGCCACGTAGTGCAATCATAGGGGGTAATGCCCACAATCCCCACACTGGGCATGCGCGATGGGTAGTAGTAACGTTCATAGCTAAATTTGATAATAATAACTTCAATACAACACAATCACATAACCTGGTCCCAAACTAGGATACCCTGTACTATGGTAACCAGGCAAAGACGTCACAAAATACACCCAGAATGAGGTCACTTGTACAAATTTACGGCGTCCCCCAGTAGGAATCAAACCCACGACCTGTGTCTTGTACCCAAGTGCCTTAACGGCTAGACCAACGAAGCAGTATGATAAATATATGATAACTTTTTTTAATTAATATTACATAACATTTAAAAAACCTATTTAGAGGCTAAAAAGTTCACCAATTTCAAAAATTTCAATGTGGGTACAGTGATATCGTTCCGATGTAAAACCTAACTGCAAAGTAGGTAGTCGGGGCTGTAAGTGATGCAATTTGCTTAAGCCAGATGTCGCTGCCTGTACGTAATACAGAGAATAGTGTAAAGAGGTTCGAAATTTCACTGATGCCGGTGAGTCGCCCATTGGCTCAATTGGTAGAGCGCTGGCACGGATAGCCAGAGGTTGCGGGTTCGAATCCCGGCATGGGTGAAATTTTTAGCCTCTAAATAGGTTGTTTTAATTTGTCCTTAGCACGGGTTAGTGCATTAAAAATAAAAATAGTATAATTACATAACATTTACATACAGGCACATACATTGCTTCTACCCGCACACTAGGATACCCTGTGTCGTGGGAACCAGAAACAACGACATCACAAACATGTAAACATCCACGACCTGGGTTTTTTTTGTCCCCAGCCGAGGTTTGAACACGGGACCTTTTGCATTGTAGAGAGATGCGTTACCGCTGCGCCACAGAGGTGGACTCAACTATGCATTGAAAACTAAAACCAAAACTAATTTTTCTTAAAATGTTTATAGATATAAAATAAATCAGCTGTTTTATACGTAAGAGACTTTTCGTACGTATGTAGAGAATAAGAACAGTTGGTTTACGCAAATTCAACGAGTAAACATGTTTGTAAACAATGACTTTAATAGCCCACTGTACCCGCCAACTGACGAATGTGTGTCCCTTCACGTTTGAGAACCAAACGTTTATTTAATTGGCATCACACTCGTTTAAATTGTGATTTTAAGGGAGCGAAGGAGACAGACAACCGGACGTAGTTAAATGGGGCATGGTAGCAGTTCGTTAACTAAACTTAGTCTTCTCGATCTGTGATACAACTGGTCTCCCAATGGAAGTGTGAAAGCAAGGGTCTCCAGTATATCTTTCTGGAGTACCAGTATAAGTTATGGTATAGTTGTGTTTAAATTAATGTGACACGTTTTTAATGGCGTTATGGCATCGTTTCGACTCTCACGCGTGCATTCCAAGTAGAATACGCTTTTAATTAGAACAAGCGATTTGAATGAGTATTCTTAACTTACTTAGGCTGACATGCTCAGCCCGGGTTAGCTCATTTAATTTGAGTTAACCGGTTAAATGTATCATTTCGCATGCAAAATTATTGATATAACCGGTAAACTCGAGTTAAATGAGCTAACCAGGGCTGACGCAAGTGGGCCTTATCCAATTGATAATACACATTTAAACTAAAATTAGAAAAAAAAACTTACTTATCCAGTGACTTGCCTCAACTTGTCCTAACCTTTTACATTTTAGGTCCGTAAAGAATCTATCGTAAATCCTGGCAAGTACCAATGACTTTATTTTATTATTATTATTATTATTATTAATAGTTTATAGCGTTTAGAAGCGCTCGTGGCCTCGTGAAGCGCTCGTGGCCTAGTCGAACCGAGTGATTGGAATCAATCACTTGAGTTACGGTCAGGTGCAGGATAGGTGACCGTCCCGTGACTACCGCTAGTGGCATTTTTCCGAGCGCTACCGTGCTTCGCAAGGCACTTCAAGCCGATGGTGACGGCTGTCATGTCATGCCTTATGGGCGGCTTGATAACTTCTGACAGTAAGGCCCGCCACTGTCTCACAATCCTCCACCAACCCGGACTTGGCCTCCGTGGTGGAGTATGGTATAACCTTCCTACGATGCAGGAAGAGACCCGTGACCCAGCAGTGGAGACATACATGGGTTGATATCGATTGCACTTAAATTTTAAAAATAAAAACGCACAATACGGCGGACTTAATGCCATAAGCATTTTCTGACAGTCAACCGTTGTTTTGTGTTATTTTCTAAGTTACATACATTTACGAAGTTAAGTTGAGACCGCGACTCGGCAAACGTAGTCTAGGACGCCCTCCGACTAGGTGGGATGACGATCTGCGAAAAACTGCAGGCAGATGCTGGATGCGGCAAGCTGAAGACAGGGCGCTATGGCGCTCATTAGGGGAGGGCTATGTCCAACCGTGGACTAGTATAGTCTGTCGACGATACATTTGCGAAGTTATACCACTCGCTAAGGTTGGAAAAATGTCGTGAGAAAACCTGAGTGTCTGTGGTGTTCATATATCCCACCGCTTATGTGCGATGGTAGCGGAACGGTGTAGAACGCCGGCTTCAAAATCAATCGGGAAGTCGTGGGTTCAAACATGTACCAATGAATTTGTTTTCTAAGTTATGTACATTTGTGAAATTACAGTAGCAATACCACTCGCTGACTATGAAGGAAAACATCGTAAGGAAACCCTAGTGTCTGAAGTGTTAACGTACCTCAGCGCTTGCTACGTACAATGACCCAACTATGAGGCTAAGTGCGAAAATCTCTGGTGTAACTATATCCCACCGCTTGAAAATTCCAATCCGAGGTAGGCACCCGTGGTAATAAAGCCCATACTCTGTCTGAGAGAAGATCTGTGCCCTGCAGTGGGACATATTGAAATTGAAATTGAAAAATGGTTTAATGTTCGCAAAAAAGCACTAAAACAACTTCACTGATGCCGTGAGTCGCCCATTGGCTCAATTGGTAGAGCGCTGGTACGGATAGCCAGAGGTTGCGGGTTCGAATCCCGGCATGGGTGAAATTTTTAGCCTCTAAATAGGTTTTTAAATTTGTTCCTTAGCACGGGTTAGTGCATTAAAAATAAAAATAGTGTAAACTTAAAATAGACTAAGTTACAGTACTACACATCATAAAAGTTCCTTCGGGAATCTACGTTCGCGCAGACTAAGAAGAAGTGTAACGAATGTACCCGAAGCTATCAGCACATTCAACATTATCTTTAACCGATACGGTTAAGGTGCAGAATTGATTGCCGCAGTAGCGCTACCTATTTCGCTCACGCTAATGTTGCCAAACTAATAGTCACCTGCATCGATGACGTTGAATCAACCAATAGCAACAAAGGCGCGCGGCCTGCCATAAAATGAAACTATCTGATTGTTCGATCAACTTGCCGCACATCCAAAATTTGGTCATCTGCGCAGGTACATTCGCGAGACTTATTTCTTGTGTAGCACTGTAATTACATACTTAGTTCATTTAGTGAATAGATACGCTATGCGATAATAAGGATATTCTCAGCTAAATGCTGCGTATGCAAACATCAGCGCAGCGCTGATTTTCAGCACATCCCGAGTCTTTGCTAGCAATTGGCACGTTGGTAGCTAGACATGCAACTAGCCAATATTAGGAATAAAAAAATACATTATACAGAATAGGTCTAAAGTAGACTGCATACACACAAATGACATGTAGCGCAAATGAAGCAGAATTGAGCAAGTAAAGCAATTAAGCATATAAAAGCTACATAAAAGAAAAGAATCGGATAAGGCTGAAAAACAGCCACCGAACGCTCGAGCATTATTTTCCATGAATTTTCTGAAATTACAAGGTTTCAGTATTCATCCGTCAAGGGTGAAGGAAAGCGAGGTCTAATCCTTAAGACGGATATCGCGGGGTTGTGAGGAACTGGGTCAAGTGGAATGGCGTAGATCGAGAAAGGGTTCCGTAACACTATTATATTACCATTGCACCCTTTTCCTCTTGATGACTTTGATGTAATTTAATTGAATTCTAGCGCAATTCTCGGTCGATAGTCTGAAAAAACTCCTTTTTCGTGTCGAAAGTACACACAAGTGAGTACAAGTCGAACCTGATTGATAAATTTAGAATAAGAATATAGGAAGAGGGTTATGGCCTGCAGTGGGCGTCGAATGGCTGGTGATGGTGATGACCATAATGATAAAGATGTCAAAATAAAATTTGAAAAAACAATTGGTAGAGCGCTGGCACGGATAGCCAGAGGTTGCGGGTTCGAACCCCAGCATGGGTGAAATTTTTAGCCTCTAAATAGGTTTTTTAAATTTTAAAAAACAAACCAAAAAGAATTCCTGCGTTACACAATATCCTCTAAAAGGTTCATCAAAAATACAGGACAATTACATAAAAAATGCATAGTAAACAATTACGTACAAAAAAATTGTAACCTAACAATTGTAACCCAAAAATTGTTTGTTAGGTTAGTTAGGGGCAAAGACAACTGATTGTGTTGTATGAAAATTATAATTATAAGTTTTTAGGCCCAGCACCTTGATTATGTAACTTTTCACGCATATTAAATATTTACAGAACTTTGTTGCACAATTATGTGGCACTGTCACAAAATCAGATATCCACTAAAATGAGGTATCCACTATGTGTTAAACATATCACGACTCATATATGTGTATACGGCAGAGCTAAGTGCCGCATACCGCTTTCGCACACAGAATATTATTAGTGCGTATGCCTGAAAAGTAACACAATCAAGGCGCAGAAGCCGATATCGATCGGTTGTGTTAAAAAAAGGTTTTCCTATTCTATTATCGCACACCCGTTTTGCTCGCGGGAACCCCAAAAAATGTATAATTCGTCGCTTAATCCACAGAGCAAGGGGATTTGAGTGGGAGCGTTACAAATATCCGGGCATTAAAAGTGAGTGACAATGGCAGTTTGCAGGTTACGCCACGCTCTTTTGTAACATCATGATTGTGACGATAACGCTGTGCAGTAACCGGGAATATACTTGGCTGTACAACAGTGTACACTTTTTTAGGGATTCCCTAGGTACCCAAAGGGTCAAAACGGGACCTTATTACTAAGACTCCACTGTCCGATAGTCTGTCTTGAGGCCGCCTCTTTCTGGCCTAGACAACGTGAGTCCTAGAAAACCATTTAGAATGCAAGCTGCATGTGATGATCTCACATATATATGGCTGTACGACAGTGTACACTTTTTATTTTGCTTTTCAGGGTTCCTTAGGTACCCGAAGGGTAAAAACGGGACCCTATTACTAAGACTCCACTGTCCGCTTCACTGTCTGTGTGTCTTGCGGTCGCCAATCGCCTCTTTCTGGCCTAAAAGATGTGAAGCCTAGAATACCATCCTGCAAACTATTTATGATGATCTGACAAGTTTTACTTCACTAGTTGACTACCTATAGACAGGGATTTCTTTGCAGATGAGCGCGAATCGCAACTAATTTGCTGACTTAGTCAATGTTTCATATTTCATAATAGTATTATTTTCTTTATTAGGAAAACCTACCAGTACAATAAATTTACATTGTTAATTAAACAGAACACTTGAATAACGAATTATAGGTTTCCACAACTTTACAAATGTCTCAGAAACAGACAAAAGTCAAAATAACTCAGGGCTAAACGACTGCTCTTTTGATTTAGGTATTTACTAAATCAAAAGAGCAGTCGTTTGGCCCGTGTAATTTTGACTTTTGTCTGTTTCAGACATATGTAATAATTTTTTTTATTTCTGTCCATAAACCTGAAGTCAATAATAATTGTTTATTTATTATTGTATCTTTTCTGTCTTACAATCTTCAACAAATCCGGACTTGTCCCCCGTGATGGAGTATGGCCTAACCTTCCTGCGATGCAGGAAAAGACCCGTGCCGTGGTGGGGCATACAAAGGGTTCATATCACATCATGGAATCTATTAAACTAACCTGTATTTGGGCATTTACAGACTGATTTTCTATTGAGGATAGAAAACCAGATAAAAGCATCCCAAGAAAATGTTTAGAAACAAAGAGAAACGTAGTGTCAGCTTCTCAAAGAAAGAGAATTAAAGGACAATAGACAATGGTGGAAAAGCCTACTGCAGTGAAGATTTTAACTGTTCATTGGACACAAAAATCCACTCGGGCAAAATGGAGAAATGTACAAAAACGACTAATGAAGCAAGCTTGTCCAAGACGCGACCAACTTAACAACAAAGTAATATTGGAGGCTTAAGGTGACAGCGCACTGGTCCAACCCGACGTGATGCAATGTCACTTTTACATTTTCTCTCAGCGTTCATTCATTCGTTATTAGAATATATATTTTTTAATTTACGACAAGTCAATTCGATGAAACGAAAAAGGTTGGTCAGGATTGCGGCAAGTGGCAGACCCTGGTCTTCGCTTTTAGCGTTTGACGCTTAGAGACATTCTCTAAGCCTCAAACTCCTGAAAAAGTCAGTTTATGTAATTTTATTTACTAAACTTAACTTTATCTTATCTTAAAAGCTGTTCTAACGTGGAGCGCGTTGGCTCCACGAAAGAAAATGTGTCTTGAATATCCGCAATTACAGCCCTCAGGCCACATTCATTAACAGTATACTAATTTTATTACTACCGTGAAGAAAAATTGATTGTACGAGCGGCATAGCACATAACTACTGACTGTCGTGAAAGTCTAGTCTTAAAGTAGTTCGAATCCTGTAAAAGTGCCGAAACGTCGGAAAATTTTAAAAATGTAATAAACGAGCATAAATCTGTATACAAACAGTTTTAATTAGTTCGAATCTGTTTTATAATGGATTTTTGAATAATACGAGTGGCAATGCTCATAAAATCAGATGCGATGATCACGATAAAAAGAATACCGTTTGCAGTAGCTCTTCCATGAAAACGCACAATACGTTTGTCGCGGCACGAAGTGTAACGTAGCGAGGCATCTCGCCAAGTGCGTCGCGACCCTAACAACAAAGTAATATTGGAAGCTTAGATCTCCTTAGCTTGCTTCGAGGCACAAAGGACGTGGGGTGTATCAATCGTCGAGTCCGCTGGACCCGAAAAACTCCAAACTCCTTTGAGAATTCAATCCCCTAATACTAATTGAATCATAATTCCAAAGACGGAAAGTTTATTTTTATGTAAATCTTTTCCCTTTTTGCGGGCCTAACCCTGGCCATGCGCTTTGGGAAGTTGACGCGTTTGCGGCCAAAGAGGTTGGATTAGGAAAGGGAAAAGAGTTTATTGTGTTTTTCTTTTTAATTGCGTCTTTCTTGTTTTTAGGGTCCCGTATTCTAGGTGGGGTAATGGGATCCTTTTTTAAAAACCTATTTACAGGCAAAAAATTCCGCCCATGCCGGGTCCTCAGCACGGGTTAGTGCAAAAAACAGAATATGAATATGACGACCTCGGTGGCGCAGCGGTTTGGCACGCTGACTGTAAAAGCGAAGGTCTCGGGTTCGATCCCCGGCCGGGTCAAACTAGGAAACGAACTTTTCTAGTTTGTCTCGGATCTTGGATGTTATCTATGTATTTATTGTATTAAATCTATCGTCGAGTTAGCACCTATACCACAAGTCATTTAGTTGTACTTAGTATAGGGCTAACGAGGTCTGTGTAATATGTCCATGAATATTTATTTATTTATATATATTTTTTTCTTTATTTGGAGAACCAACCAGTACAGTAAATTTACATTGCTAATTAAACATTACTTAGCAATGTAAATTTTCGCTGCATAAATCATCTCATTACGAAGGTGCAAAGGCTACACTTTTCCGTCTGTATCACTTCTAAAGTGCGTTATACCTTGAACCGTTTGATCATTACATTGACGCATTTGTCAACAAAAAAAATAAACTGTTTATTTCATAAAAAAAATGCACGAAGCGACCTCTGCTATCCATGCCAGCGCTCTTCCAACTGAGCTAATGGGCGACTCACTGGCATCAGTGAATTTTTTTTGCCTCTAAATAGGTTTTTAAAATTGTTTTATTATTGGTTTAATGTTCACTAGTACCTACAAGGGTTTATTTTTTTCATTTACTCTCAAAATTTGTAGGTATGCAATAACAAGTCGATCTAATCTATCGTACTAGAAGAGATTATCAAAGTCAAAGTAATTTAAACTTTCCTTATAAACTCTCCGCTATACAATACATTAAATTGCTACGAAGTGTCTACAATTTTAGTTTAATTGATCAGCCAGTGATTGAAGGTTGTGTGGTAATCGACAAGGCGCTACATGACAAAGGCGTTTTGGCAACTCGATGACAGTTGCCCGAGTGGTAATCAAAACTCGATTAGGGCGATCCGATTCTGTCCGAAGTTTGAGGTGAGACTTCAGGCCCTGGGCGCGATATGACGTCATTGTTATTTTTTGTTTTAATACAGCCTATATATTGTCTTTAGCACGGGTTACCTAATTCTTCCCGCGGGTGTCGTAAAAGGCGACTAAGGGACACAAACCGGGGGGTGGGTAGCAGCGCCCCCTGCAGTACAAGTCCACCGATCTGCGATCCCCAACCCGCATGCCCAGCGTGGGAATTCTGGGCATTTACTCCCTATGATAGCACAACGTGGCGCTCTTTAGGGGGGGGGGGGGGGGGTATGTCCAGCAGTGACGACGACGACGAAGGGTTAGTGTATTAAAAAAAATATAATCATGTGGGTACAGCAATATAATTCCCATGTAAAACCTAACTGCAAAGTAGGTAGGAACCCAAGAACTCTGGAACGTGAGGCCGGTTGCGCGTTTCTTAAAAGTACGATACTTAATTTATTACTATGCTACATTGCGTAGCTTCGTCTTCCTTTTGTTAATCTGTGGATTATATTACTTCCTTTTGTTAATCTGTGGAATATACTTTGCAATGCACGTCGAATTGTCATAGTAAACTACGATTGTAGTTCGAAGGTAGTAACTCCGGTTTACCGGAAGCGCTCGTGGCCTAGGCAAACCGATTGATTGGAATCAATCACTTGGTTAAGCAACAACAGGCGCGGTCAGGTACGGGATGGGTGAGCGTCCCGCGACTACCGCTAGTGGCAATGTTCCGAGCGCTTGCGTGCTCCGCAAGGCACGTTAAGCCGTTGGTGCCGGCTGTCATATAATGGCAGTCGGTAAGCCATGTCAGAGGCCTTACCGTCAGAAGTTATCATTCTGCCCATAAGGCCTCTGACATGGCTTTACGACTGCCATTATATGACAGCCGGCAACAACGGCTTAACGTGCCTCGCGAAGCACGGAAGCGCTCGGAAAAATGCCACTAGCGGTAGTCACGGGACGCTCACCCAACCCTGACCGCGCCTGTTGATGCTTAACCAAGTGATTGATTCCAATCACTCGGTTCGCCTAGGCTGCGAGCGCTTCTATGTATCAAACGGGTCTAATTGCAATAATTTATTAGGTAAAACGTAATTACCTTATTTCCCGACATTATAACTATGTTTGAGTATCGCGAATCATTAAGACATACGACATAATTATTAATTCTGATTAGAACCCGAAGCTCCTTATTCTTGGAAGTCTGTATTTTAAATTATAGGTAAACAAATCGTGTTCTCGGAGCCAACGATTTGCCGGCGTATTTTCAAAGCAATCTTACTGCGTGTGTAGCTAATTTATATTTAAGACTAAATATTGGTGATATTTCGGCAAGTCAAACACGGCTGTATCAAATCGTACATCGTTTCTTGAGTCAACAGCCGCGCGACGCTTACAAGTTTTTGTCTCAAATTTAACCTAAATGTGTGTTTTTAGTTCTTTTAGAAATTTGATAAATATTTAAATCAATTCGAGCTCAATTGATTGGCTGTCATGTGATTTCAGTCGCTAAGCCATGTCAGAGGCCTTATTGGCTACTTGATAACTTCTGAAGCGCTCTTGGCCTGGTCGAACCGAGTGATTGGAATCAATCACCTGAGTTAAGCAACTACAGGCGCGGTCAGGTGCAGGATGGGTGACCGTCCCGGGACTACAGCAAGTGACATTTTTCCGAGCGCTTCTGTGCTTTGTAAGGCATGTTAAGCCGTTGGTGCCGGCTGTGATGTAATGGCAGTCGTTAAGCCATATCGCAGGCCTTATGGTCAGCTCGGTAACTCCTGACAGCAAGGCCCACCATTGTCTTACAATTCTCCACCAACCCGGACTTAGCCCACGCGGTGGAGTATGGTCTTAGCCTTTCAGCGAAGCAAGAAGAGACCCGTGCCCCAGCAGTAGGGGCATGCAAAGGGTTGATATCAATCAATCAGATCAATTAAGCCCACGCCTACCGGCTCGCTAGACCAACGATATCAGGTTTATTGCTGGCTGTAGCTGGATGAAAATGGCCGAGGATGGAGAAAAGTGGCGTACCTTAACGGAGGCCTATGTCCAGTCATCAATGAGCTCAGATTGATTGACTGATTGAAGATCAATAAGACATCTTAAGAAGATCTCTTCCCTGAGGAACGTATAGGCCATACTCTACCACGTGGACCAAGTTCGGATAGGTGGAAGTGATTGGTATAGCATCAATAATGAAATTAAAATGAAAAAAAAATATATTTAAAAGAATGACTGACCAACCGATGTCATATGGACGGACGACCTGAAAAAAGGGGCTGGTGGTGACTGGATGGCGAAAACGGGAGATCGGGTCTTGTGGCGCACCCTGGGGGAGGCAGTGGACTGCAATAGGCTGAAATGAATGAATGAATTTAAAAGAATGGTTATAATTACTTATATTATTTTTACAGAAAAACATCTAGACTATCGAGTAGCTCAATAATAATTACTGGTTTTGTAAATCGAAATAACGCATTAGAAAAACGATGTGGTAAACTTGAACTTGAAAGAGCCTTTGAACTCGTCACGGCGTAAAGGCTGCCTGAGTAAGCTGTGAGTAACATCGTCAAAGGTAAGAAACGAAACATCGCAACCCTTTCGCAGACACACGGTGTCATAAAGCAGCTCTATATTCTCTCAGACGCCAGCTCGGCTAAAAATCAAGAAACAATTTACTCGGCTCACTCGCGCGATGATAAATCTCTCTCGAACAATTTCCGAAACATTATTTTTCTATCTCGGCAAGATTTAGCACGCCTCTCAAAGAAAATCGCACCTCGAACGCCATTATTGATCTTTATAGGAGCTGGATGGGTTACCTACGAGGGTGGAGGCAAGCGACATATTTGGCCGCTCGTTGCTTTCACTGCCGCGCGGTTCTTGCGCTGGGAAATCTACTATACGATAGATAGATAGAATATTCTTTACTGTACAGAGAAATTACAGTAACAGAAATGATATAAAAATATATTATTATTAATATTAATACGTTTATTGCATATATGTAACAAAAATACAATGGCAATGTGGCGGACTTAATGCTATAAGCATTTTCTACCAGTCTACCACAGGTATAGCACAAATGGCGGCCGTATTACTAAAGCAATTTCTTCCAGGCAACCATAGCCGGAGACAAGAAAGAAATTAGGGACGGGTAGTCGATGCAATTTAGAAATATTGAAATTAGTAATTGAACGTTAGAAATTTGTATAAACTTACTCAAACCATACATAAATAATTACATGAATAGATACATCTAATAATAACAATTTATATGGAAAGATTAAATAATATAACTGATACTGCACGATACAGGATTACCGGACTCGAAATCACCTGCTAACAAATTAACATTCAAAGAACGGATAGTAATTCTTAATGAGTCGCGATGCTCATGCGTAGTTATGTCCCGTTGACCCCAAACGGGTCTCAACGCGATTATTTCGTTGGCAACATTAACCTGGAAGCCTGAGCAATGTAAAAAGATACTGAAGTCAATGTACTCAGGAATAAAAATGTATGTAAACTAACCGAGTGATAACAGCGGCAGACAAACCTCTTATGGTTTTCGCCCGCTGGTAGAATAAGTACCTAGTTTTAATATTTGCCTATATGTTTTAATTTTTTTCTTAGCGATAAGACCGCCAATTGTATAACATTACTTAGATTTTAGAATCTTGGTTGTAATATTTTTCTGGTTGTGCAATAAAGTGTTCTCTATCTATCTATCTATTTATGTATAAATCTTAGCTATATATTTTTCCTTTTGAAATGCTTACATCCTCATTTATTTTCTACTGAAAACTCGTTTATTTTTTGCGGTGACTTAATCTTAGTTAATCGTTAGTTTTAATATTTTGTGGCTATCAGTGGAAGCCTGTTAATTACTTTCTGTTTCATATTTTCAATTAGTATTAAGTTTTATAATTTCAATGGCTTTCCTAAAAGTACCTAGTTAATAAATATTAAAAATTAATAAATAAGAAAACTGCAACTGAGACGTTGAGAATTAAGTTAAGGAAGTTTTCAGTTTCCCGCACTACACATTATTGAGTGAATCCGGAATAATACTAATGCACTTCTTCTTCTTCTTCTTGTTCAGGCTATATTATGTAGTCCACTGCTGGATATAGCCCTCCCCTAATGGGCGCCATAGCGCCCTGTCTTCAGCTTGCCGCATCCAGCATCTACAGCCAGTTTTTCGCAGATCGCCATCCCACCTGACGATAGAAGCACCCCACTTCGTTATCATTATTATTCCGAATTCACTTAATAATAAACTGCTGAGTGGTGTGGCCTAGAGAAAAGCACCAACCCAATTCTTCCCGCGGGTGTCGTAAAAGGCGACTAAGGGACACAAACCGGGGGGTGGGCAGCAGCGCCCCCTGCAGTGCAATTCCACCAAACTGCGATTCCAAACCCGCATGCCCAGCGTGGGGATTATGGGCGTTACCCCCAACGCTCTTTTGGGGAGGACTATGTCCAGCAGTGGTCTAGTATAGCCTGACGACGACGACTCAATAATGTGATATTTCGAACAATAAAAATGGATAAAAACACTCATTTTATATGTAAGCGTCTTCTACCACCACGTTATAAAGCTTACCCGAAGGTGATGAAAATCGCTTGTTGTTGTTTTTGTATCTCGGCAAGATTTAGAGGCGCCTCGCGAAGAAAATCACACCTGCAATAGCATTATTGATCCCTATTCCAGTACAATTTGCGCGTCGGAGGCCGAGCGGTGGCAATTTTCAAAGTTAAATGAAAACCCCGGAGAGGCAGAAAGACGCTGGGCGTAGCTGTAAGCTCGGCTGTGGGTCAAAGTGACCTGGGCCTCGATTCTGTTACTGCATTATAGTTGGTACGGTGCAAACCTCTGTACACCATTTTTATTTCTTTTTCTATCTATCATTTTCAAATATCATTAAAAAGTTAAAATTACTTTGCTAAATTCCGCCGAAAATCCTGCAACCACCATGCGGTTAGTTAATGCACCGCCCTTCCTCCCACTTTTTCAAGCAGAAGCAAGACACGAACACACCACCACCAACACCAATACTTGTGTGAGAAAACAGGCGACGCGTTTCGCCTCTAACACGAGGCATCCTCAGGCTCCCAAATGCAAGTGACCGTGTCCTCATTAACTAACCGCATGGTGCTTGTGGGATTTTTGGCGGAATTTAGCAAAGTAATTTCAACTTTTTAATGCTATTATAGGTTTCCGCAAAGTAACGCCTGATTCTATACAATTTTCAAATATTTAAATTACGTCACACATTTTTCGATTTCCCTCATTTTTCATCACTACAACATTACCCTTCGACCGAATCTGACTATATTACCTGCTTATCCGATATTATCCAGTTTTTCTGCTTTATTATAAAATAACTATCTACAAATAAAACAACACCTGAAGTCGTTCCAGTGTTTATTATTATTGTAAAAGATATACAACATTTCATAGTAGAGTATGTTAGCTTTTAGATTCGAATATACCTCGGGCTCTAGAGTCGGCTTCGGTTTTCGCCGAAAGCACACCAGTGTAATACTACTTCCTTCTATGTATAAAACTTTCTTCACTATTTTGAAAAGTTTTGAGATATTAAGTGCCATAGCCATGTCAGAGGCCTTATGGGCGGCTTGATAACTTCTGACAGTAAGGCCCGCCACTGTCTTACAATCCTCCACCAACCCGGACTTGGCCCCCGTGGTGGAGTATGGCCTCACCTTTCTGCGATGCAGGAAGAGACCCTTGCCCCAGCAGTGGGGACATACAAGGGTTTATTACGAAGTGTCATAATAGTTCCGATATTTCTATAACACGAATATATCCAATTCTATCCGATAGTAGCCGAGGTATATTCTAAACGCTAAAAGACTACTGATATAGCTCGAAGAATGTAGGAATGGTGGAGTATGGTCTTACCTTCCTGCGATGCGGGAAGAGACCCGTGCCCCAGCAGTGGGGACATATGAGTGTTCATTTCAATAGCTCGAAGAATTGCTCAGTTGAAGTGGCAATGGGCGGGGCACGAAGCTCGAGGAACTGATGGCCTTGGGGCGAAACAGTTGCCACCTGGAGACCGCAGACCAGATGCAGCGTGGGCAGACCCCAGCAGACCCAGACCAGGTGGTCAGACGACCTGGTTACGGTGACGGGGAGTCGCTGGATGCGGAAGGCGCAAGCCCGGGAAAGGACATTGACCACTTTCGGCTATGCGTGAACAGCATGTTAATAATGATACAAAGTAATAAATGTTCATTATTAATAAAAACACGAACATTTTTTATATTTTCGGAGTAACCATTTAAACTATAAAAACAATCAATTTAATAAGTTTTCTTCCTGTCTTTTTTTGCCACTTTCGGCTTTGGTGTTGCCAGTACTAATTATTAATTTATTATCGATTGGGAAATAATTCATATCATGATTTATGTTATGTTCTTTTTAGTGTGTTTTGTAAACAATGAGGTATGTTTTGTAAACAATGTTTTGTGTGGAATGAATAAATAGGCAAAAGTGTATCAATTAATATCTTTAGCTTCTCACAAACCCCTCACGAGCAAATAAAAAGAAATACGACAAGAATCGAATCGGAAATCGATTACTTTTTTTCTGGCAAAAAAAAAGCTGTCAATAGTGTCAATCACAAACTGTTTTGTCATATTTTAAAAACTTTTTTTTTGTGATTATGTGAGTCACATTTTTTTAGTTTTAAAACATGTACGTACCTAAAAAACTTGAAACTTTTACAAATGGAGGCCAATGGCGTCTTTCATCTCAACAAGAATGTCGATCCAGCAAAATATTTTTTTTATTTTTACGTTCAATGGTTACAACAAAGAAAGCAAAGTTATTTGTTTAAAAATAAATAAGAATTATTGGCCAAGTTATCTTTTTACTGATATTCTGTTCACGTTTAGCCTGATGCTCAAACAAAATGGTCAAAATCCTTTAGAAAACTACTAGGGAGGCCTATGTCCTGCAGTGAGCGTAAATGGCAGATGATGATTATAACAGTACCAAGACAGATACATGGTCGGGTCACGTGGGGTGTTTTTTTATACCATTGACGCCTAGATTGTGGTAGCTCAGTGGGCAGAGCATGGACTGGCAAGCGAGAACCCCAGGTTCGATTCCGAGTGCGGGCATGTACCAATGACTTTGTTTAATTTCAAAGTAACGTACATTTGCGAATTTGTTGTCGCAATACCACATGCTAAATTGAAGGAAAACATCGTGAGGAAACCCGCGGCTTGGTTGGCTCCGCACGTATTGACTAGTCTTTCCTGTGGGCTAGGCCGACTAAGCTGTCAGGATGGTATAGGTGCTGGGCAAGCCTACACCATTTATAAACTCATGTCCCAGGCACTGCAGCGTCGGAATGGTCCCGTCACCCATCTCGTGTGAGTGAAGATACCACTGGACACTGTATAAATCATCTCATTAAATAGATGCAAAAAGGTCAATATTATTATTTGACGCCTAGAAGGTTCGATGTATGTGAGCGCGTAGACTTGAAGTGGCAACAAAATTAAATCGCCATGTTCGGGCAATCATCGTTGTACCACAATGCGTTGGTAGAATCTCTTCAATGAATGCATTATATTACGATGACAAATAAATGGACGAGTCACGTGTTCTTTGGAGTCTAGAAGTTATACGTATGCGGGGTAAGGTTTAAGCTTTCATGCAAAGTGCAAAGAAATTATTGTGTTCCTGTGAAAAATCTGCTGTGTGGTGTCAGCCTAGAGAATAGCACCAAACCAATTCTTCCCGCGGGTGTCGTAAAAGGCGACTAAGGGATACAAACCGGGGGGTGTGCAGCAGTGCCCCCTGCAGTACAATTCCACCGAACTGCGATCCCAACCCGCATGCCCAGCGTGGGGATGATGGGCATTACCCCCTATGATAGCACAAAGTGGCGCTCTTTAGGGAAGGGGTATGTCCAGCAGAGGACTAGTATAGCCTGACGATGA
Organism: Yponomeuta sedellus; assembly: GCA_934045075.1. Lineage (NCBI taxonomy): Eukaryota > Metazoa > Arthropoda > Insecta > Lepidoptera > Yponomeutidae > Yponomeuta > Yponomeuta sedellus. Next base: position 24,464,403 of record OW203722.1, on the reverse strand, counting down.
CGATGTGAAAAATACAGTCGGCTTTAAATGCATCTGGGGTTAGACTGGCAAAAGGAGTAAAGATATAAACTCCAGATTGGCTCTGTTTATTGGCTAGTAAAAGTAAATCTTGGCCAGTAATTGATTTTTTTAAATGAACATATTTGATGTGCTGAAAAGAAACATTAAGTCAATATTAATGTTATCATTCCGATGTAAAAACCGAACTGCAAAGTAGGTAGTCGGGACTGTAAGTGATGCAATCGACTTCAGCCAGATGTCGCTGCCTGTACGTAATACAGAGAATAGTGTAAGGAGGTTCGAAATTTCACTGATGCCGGTGAGTCGCCCATTAGCTCAGTTGGATAGAGCGCTGGCACGGATAGCCGGAGGTCGCGGGTGCGAATCCCGGCATGTATGGAATTTTTAGCCTCTAAATAGGTTTTTGAAATATCAATGTTCCTACCATTTGAACTCTTTAAAAAAAAATGTATTGTATACCAATCTTTGATAAATTACAAAGTACCTATCTGTATCTGTGCAGCATCTGAGTGATCGCTTCATGTAATTGGCCTAAATCATGATTTATTATCATGTAATAGCTTGTCTCCGCGACTTCGTATGCGTAGGATTACTGTGATATAAAATATCCTATGTCTTAAAGCAAATCTTTGTCTATCCGTACGCCAAGTTTCATGTAAATCCGTTCAGTTGTTATTGCGTGATTGAGTAACAAACAGGTTTATAAACTGGCATTCATAATATAAGTAGGATAAGCTCTTGTGGCCTAGTATACCATTGGTGGCGTTGTAGCTTCTTGTAAACTCCCAAGATTGGATGTTCAGTCCTGGACCCTATTTTGTGTAATGGATTTTTATATTGATAACGAAGTCTTATTAGAAAAGTTCGTCTGCATTTAGGCTGTCTTTAACTTAGTTTAGAAGTGGGCAAATGGGCGAAAACCCTATATATACAATTTTAGTATATCCGGTTAATTCATTGGCTATGTAAAAGAGAGTTATGAGGAAACATAGAATCGGTCATACATACGTAAATATAGACACACATACATCCATACTTACATACATACATGCATGCATACAAACATACACACATTATTATTTGGCCCACCCCTTTTTTGAGCCCAACTTATGACCGAAAAAACTTAGCTGTTTTGCTGAATTATTTGGTAAACAAATAAACAATAATAATGACTTCCACGCAATACAGTCACTTGTTGTGGCCTTAAACCAGGATACTCTGTACTTTGGTAATCTACAAATATGGAAATACGTCCGGACTGAGGCGATTTGTACAATGTACGGCAGTCCAAAGGTACAACGGTCAGTGGGAATCGAATGCACGACCTCTGGAATGGTAATCAGACGTGATATTGCTAGATAGACGATGCATTCCACATTGACATCGTAATCGTAGTTTGCCCTTTTTTGTATTGTGTTTGAAGATTTTATGTTACAACTATAACATAAATGATGACCCAGCGAACTTCGTACCGCCTAGCAGTTGATTCTTTAATATTTTTTTATTATTTTTCTCTCCGTAAGAACCATCAACTTCAAGGAATATTCTAAAAAAAGAAGTAGAAATCGGTTCAGCTGCTCTCGAGATTTGCGCTTATCAACACATCCAGCGATTCATTTTGATATTATAGACTAGCTGACCCAGCGAACCATGCTCGTACTACTTCAAGGAATATTAAAAAAAAAGATTTAGCGGAATCGGTTCAGCTGCTCTCGAGATTTGCGCTTACCAACACATTCAGCTATTTATTTTTATATCATAGAAGATGTGGTGAACAAATCTGTGTCTTTTTGTTGCTACAATAAATGGTTTCTTCTTCTTCTAGTGTTTTGATAGATAGAGAACACTGTATTGTACATAAAAACAGAAATCATACAGATATTTGATTATTACAGAAATCATACTTAGATATCGACCCTTGTATGTCCCCACTGCTGAAGCACGGGTCTCTTCCTGCATCGCAGGAAGGTTAGGCCATACTCCACCACGGGGGCCAAGTCCGGGTTGGTGGAGGATTGTAAGGCATCGGCGAGCCTTACTGTCAGAAGTTATCAAGCCGCCCATAAGGCCTCTGACATGGCTTAACGACTGCCATTACATGACAGCCGGCACCAACGGCTTAACGTGCCTTGCGAAGCATAGAAGCGCTCGGAAAAATGCCACCAGCGGTAGTCACGGGACGGTCTCCCATCCTGCACCTGACTGCGCCTGTTGTTGCTTAATTCAAGTGATTGATTCCAACTACTTGGTTCGCTTAAGCCACGAGCGCTTCATACTTACCTCATTGAATTTCAGAAAGGGTGCCAAAAGATATCTTATTTACTCCAACAATTAATTGTAGCTACGTAGAGCATCACTGTCTTACATATTGTAAGCCTTTTCGTAGCCTCAAAAGACACTGGTGGCTTCGCTCTTAGAACTTTTCTAATGAAAGAACAGGCCATTACAGGTTACAGGTTAGAAAGGGCTATTGTAGACGTAGCTAGGGATTTCAAAAACACATTTGAAAGTCTTCTTCTCGGATTTCGTTTCGAACTGTTTGTAGTATTTAACACCTTTGGTAAGTATAGTATTTTCTAAGGTTAACACGAGCACTAGACATGATTAAAACGGTTTCTATACGGATTTTACTCGTTTATTACATTGTTACAATTTTCCGACGTTTCGGCACTTTTTCAGGTGCCGTGCAGGTCTCAGATGACTGAGGTGACAGGCATCTCTTTGAAAGCATTAACTGTTAGTTTACTACCCTCTGCAAAAAATACAAAAGTTAATTATGAAGTTACGTTCCAAAATGGGCAAACCAATTATTTTATATAAAGTCAACAATATTGATTATTAGTAATTGAAGTAAGGTCCAAGACGTTGGTGAGCGGATCACAGACTTAAAGTGGAGATGGGCGGGACACTTGGCTAGAAGGGAAGACGGCCGGTGGACCAGGGCAGTATCGGAGTGGTGGCCAAGGGAGGGAAGGAGGTTGGTAGGCAGACCACCGACACGATCGATGGTGCCATCAATTGAGGGTTAGGTTAAGAGCGGTGGTAGCAGAAGTAGTGTAAAACGCCAGCTTCTCAATCGGGAGGTCGTGAGTTCCAATCCCGGCATGTACCAATGACTTTGTTTTCTAAGTTATGTATATTTGTGAAGTTATAGTAGCAATACCACTCGCAAATGGTGAAGGAATACATCGTAAGGAAACCCTAGTGTCTGAAGTGTTAACGTGCCTCAGCGCTTGCTACGTACAATGGCCCAACTATGAGGTCAAGAGCGCAAATCTCAGGTCTAACTAATTACTATTACTGCTAATATCGTAAAAACCTATTCAGAGGCAAAAAATTCCACCCATGCCGGGATTTGAACCCGCGACCTCTGCCTATCTGAGCTAATGGGCGACTCACCGGTATCAGTGAAATTTCGAACCTCTACAATATTCTCTGTATTTCTACTATCGTCCTAGAAATAGGACATTACAAATAACTTTCCTAATTTACACCCATTTAGGTTAGGATGCGTTTTGTTTAATCAATATAAGAAGGCTAATTGCAAATGTATTTGGTCTGTATCTGAAGCATTTTATCAGTTTAATAGAGACAGTTGTACTCGTATAGTATTCAATTCAATTCAACCATTTATTGCCATAAATTACAGTACATTATGATGTTACATGGATAAAATTGTAGTGCTAATGTAGTTTTACCGATATTGGCATAGCAATTTAAAAATTATTGAAATGTTAAATTAATATTTAGAATGCTTAAATAAGTACACTAATATTCCATAATAATAAATAAAAAGTCTGTAGATCAAAAGTAACATTTTGATCTACAGACTTTTTATTTTTATTGTGTTACAAAGTCGCTCGTTTAGAGTACCTAGATACGTAGGTATAGAGGTAGTGAGTGAAATAAATCAAAACAATCATAGCCGATTAGGTAATCTAAACTCTAGACTTTACATAATTAAAACTTTTTTTATACGGATTTATGCTCGTTTATTACATTTTTTTTACAATTTTCCAACGTTTCGGCACTTTTTCAGGTGCCGTGGTCCCGGATGACTTCCGTCATCCGGGATTTTTAATTGTAAAAAATTTAATAAACGAGCATAAATCCGTATAAAAAAAGTTTTAATTATGTCTACTGCTCGTGTTAACCTTAGAAAATACTATCTAGACTTTACAACCAAATGAAAGAAAAAAAGCACACCTAACTGTTCTTATACTGCAGTTATACTGTGTTTATACTGCAGTTAAAATGTGCTTTTTTTTCGTTTTTGTTGTAAATCCGCCGAAGCTTAGATCTCCTAATTATTAAGGGTACACGCAAGTAGATATGTAGGTACGCGCAAGTACCTTCTCTACGAAATACATCAAACTAGGCATACCATTATAATTCATACATTTTGTTTCATTTTTTCATTTATGTGTGCTTTTTTATTTCATTTGTTCAGACGCTCGTTTAGGGCTAACACGTAATGCTAAGGTTGGCTGGAAGAGATCTCTCCTAGAGATAAGTTCGCCTATGAAACAAATTTCATGTAATGATATTTCGAATTTACTAGTTGCAATAAAGAATATATACAAGAGTACCTAGACGCTTCGAGTACTCGCATGTTGATATTTAGGTACACGCAAGTACCATCTCTGAGAAATAGTCGTACCATCAGCATTCATAACTTTTGTTTCATTGTTTCAGGTATGTGTGTGCTGATAAACGGACGCTGGAAGGTCATTGGTTTTCCACCAGGTATATTTTTAATTAACAGCCTCTGTGGTAGCGTATCTGCCTACCATACAAGAGGTTCCGGGTTCGAATCCCGGCTGGAGACAAAAAAAAACCCTGGTTTTGGATGTTTACATGTTTGTGATGTCGTACATACAGGCACATACATGAATGTATGTGCCTGTATGTAATAGTTACGTTATGTTAATTGATATGCAATGCTCAAACATATTATTGTTTATTAGCTAAACATAATTTTACCTTAGCTAACTGACGCATTATTTTTCCACATAACTACGTAATCAGGTCACCGTTGTGAGTAATTTTTCGTGTGGTTTTTTTTGTAATATAATTTTTATTATCTTTTCTTCTGAAATTCCACTGAAAGGAGCTTTAAGGCGGTACCCGAAACAATATGGCTGCAGTTAAATAGGAGTGAGAGAAAAGCAAATGCAAAATATAGAGAAAAAAAAACAAACTTAAACACTCTATTCTGCGAACAATTGTTTCGTATAAAGACCCTCTATGGGTCCAGCAAAGCCCTGTTTATCGTTAGCTTTCCATTCCCGCCTTATGAGACATCGTGCCACTGTAAGCTAGGAAAAGTTAGCTATACTATAGAGAATTTCGCTAAGTAAATACTTTGTAGAATTTTAGTCCGGATCTACTTACGAGTGTTGTTATATCGGAAGAGTCCGACTAGGTTTCGCTCCGATTTGCAGAGCTTAATCATGGTGAGCAGAGACGGAGCTCGCGTCGTCGGTTGCTCGTCTCGTGCAACCGTGAACTCGTGAGCAACCGACGACGCGAGCTCCGTCTCGAGCTCGAATTGGAGCGAAACCTGGTCGGACTCTTCTGATATAACAACACCCGTAAGTAGATCCGGACTAAAAGTCTACAATGTGTTATGCTTACGAAAGAATCAATTCAAAAAAGTAAATACTTAACTGTACGATCTATTTATCCTTACTTTTCCATTTTAGTAAACAAGATTCAACCGGGCAAGTATGACTTCTTAGTCAAAAACTGCCATATTCTCATTTATGAACTAACCTGGGACACTATTTCAAATAACACGCTGTCAATTTCGTAAGCAAATTTCATGAACTTGCGAGAAAATATCTAGTTTTGACACCAACAGTGCACGAAGTCAAGGTTGAGGTTACAATCTTGTTTACTAAATTGTACAAGTAAGGTTAAATCGATTGTAGTGCTGTCACAAGGCAGAACGTTACTTAAGTATTAGCTTTGTGAGACGCGCAGCCAAAGAAAGTAAACAAATGTTTACCTAAACGTGACGTCACGCGGTGTTCTTGCAATAATGAAATAACATAACATTTACATACAGGCTACAATCATTGCTTCTAGTCCCACTCTAGGATACCCTGTGTCGTGGGAATCAGAAAGAGCGACATTACAATCATGTAAACATCCAAACCTGGGGTTTTTGTCCCTAGCCAGAGTTCAAACCCGGGACCTCTCGCATGGTAGGCAGATGCTCTACCGCTGCGCCACCGACGTTGTCAAAGAGAAAGTTTCGTCTCGGCAAAATTCTTACAATTCACCTCGGTGATGAACAATCAAATTGCTGCTCCCAGTCTCCACACATCTTAGCTCGCGCTGGAAAGTGCTCCTGAAAAACGGAACGGAACGCAGCCATTGTGCTAGCAGAGCGCGCGATAACGGAACGTACCGTCGGGAACAAAGCGCGGGATTTCGCTGTGTCCAAATTAAATATCGGCTTTCGATAGAATAACTAATGCCACGGTCTTAGAGCTGGAAGTTGGTGCCGCGATATTTTCACCCCTATTTGTATATGAATCCTTTTTGAACACAAGAACTCTAGCCTATATCCTGAAGGGTACGCTGGTGTACATCAGGGCCGTGGATTTCCAAAAAATCTACCCCAAAAGGTAGCTTTGAATTGGTTGCGACTAGTTTCCACTGGTTTTCGTTGGTTATGCTGTCTATACCGAGTTACAGCGAGTTTAAACTACGATTTTGAACGATTTTAGACCTGACGTCAAATCGCCGTGTCCAAAAGTTGTATAGCCTCATCCGGGTTCAAAGTCGTAGTTTTAAACTAGCTATACATCTGTAAAGACAGCATAACCAGTTTAAACCAATGAAAACTATTCGCAACCTGTTCAGAGCAATCTTTTGGGGTAGGTGGCGTCAGCAAAATCAACCATGATTTTAAAAAACTATTTAGAGGCTAAAATTTCCACCCATGCCGGGATTCGAACCCGCGACCTCTGGCTATCCGTGCCAGCGCTCTTTTCAACTGAACTAATGGGCGACTCACCGGCATCAGTGAAATTTCGAACCTCTTTACACTATACTCTGTATTACGTACAGGCAGCGACATCTGCATCATCACTTACAGCCCCAACTACCTACTTTGCAGTTAGGTTTTTACATCGGAATGGTATCACTGTACCCACATGATTATACTATTTTTTATTTTTAATGCACTAACCCGTTGTCCTTAGCACGGGTTAGTGCATTAAAAATAAAAAATAGTATAATAAACTTTGATTTTTTAGCAACCCGCGGCCATGAGGAACACTTACGTTGAGACGCGCTGAGGTTTGCGAGTTGCTACGATTTTGATAAACTTCTTAACTTACCCTTTAGGCGCTACGCGGTGCTCAATTAATTTATCTTTTTGACGAAACTATTGTAAAGTAACATATTTCGCGCTAATAGTTTCGGCGTTTCAGTCGAACCGAATGGAAGTTGAAACCCTGAAGGTTGTTTTCAAAGTCTGGAGCTCGGAATTCTAAAAAAAACTATGTTCTTCTTTAACCTCATTAAACCTTCAACTTTGCTTTAACCTTCAATTCAGGTTAAATTGTTGTAGGTATAGTTGAAGATATGTTCTGGTTCTACTTTGTTGAAAAGTGAAAGCTAACTTTTCTTCATAAACTTCTAAGTAGTTTCAGTTTACGTGTTAGTACAGGGCCGAGTTTTATACAGCTGCAATTCGTAGCTTATTGTGAAAATTCCATGTACCATCAGCCAGAATTGCGGTGGATCACTTTAAGATTTTAAAAACCTATTTAGAGGCTGAAAATTCCACCCATGCCGGGATTCGAACCCGCGACCTCTGGCTATCCGTGCCAGCGCTCTTTCTAACTGAGCTAATGGGCGACTCACCGGCATCAGTGAAATTTCGAACCTCTTTATACTATTCTCTGTATTACGTACGGGTTAGTGAATTAAAAATAAAAATAGTATAATCACTTTAAGATTTGTTTTCCCCTGCAACACCCAGATGCACCCGAACAGTGTTCCCTTATAAAACCAATAGTTTTTGGAGGTCGACAAAATAATTATAAACAAAATCCAGAGGGCGGGAATAGCAAAGATCGTCCCGTGCAAGCTGTAAGCAAAAACATTTCAAAGGTGATGCATCGAAAATGTAGCTGATCCTCCCAAGCCCTGGAGGTAACAGTTACTTCAAGTCTTCTAAAACTACTTACGTAGATTTTGAAGAATTTTATCTTATTGTTGTCCAAAAAATTAGGAGAAAAATATTGAACCTGCAACAGTAAGTTGTCCGGACTTCCTACTGAATAGTAGGAAACTGAAACATTGGGTGTAAATTAAGAAAGTTATTCGTGATGTCCTATTTCTAGGACCCCAAGGCTTAGAGCATCCTGGTTGGAACTACATTTACTTTAATTTCAAGCACCTGGAGATGGTGCTTGAAATTAAAGTTCTCTTGTCTGTGCTTAATTTACTTTAAGTATAATGCATGCATGTCTAATATCTTGAACAAAAATGTGCGCCGGTGGGATGAGTTTGATATGGCCCACAAGTGCAGTTTAAAAAAAATTGGTTAATTTGATTTTATAGTTGTTTTATATAGCCTATGAACCTCCGTTCTACTGCAGGGCACACGCCTTCTGGCAGAAGAAGTATGGGCTTAATCACTACGCGTGCCCATCGCGGATTAGCAATTTCGACGCGGAGTTACGTGAGCACCACAGACACTTAAGTTTCCTCAAAAGTTTATTTGAAATAAATTTAAACAATCACACTTGATTGTATTGCGTGGCTGCTTATGTTACAAAACACTTAGTGACCTTAGGAGCTTGAAAGCAATTTCCTCCAGACAACAAAAGTCCATACTAGTATATTCACTGCAAGCCGCACTTTTCCGAATCCCATGCACTTCACCCCTACCCCTTGACGAACAAAAGGCGTGAGCTTATATTATCGCTCGCGCCCCCTGAAATCACCAATTTATTTTCACTTTTCCTTCCCGAATTTTCCATAAATAGAGTCTCTCAACAACAAAATTTCATTGTTGACGTATATGTTCCCCCCTCTTCCCGGATTGGTCGGTGGGGTGAAGACACTCGAAAGAAGTTGTTAACAAAAATACGGGCTGTGGAACCCTAGAAGCGAAGAGGGCTCTGCTTAGGGATGGGCACGTGAGACAAAAATATCGACATGTATCCTGAGCAATATTAATCTGCATTGATATGTATCGAGGAAAATCATTGAAATACTTGCCAAGCAGTCATTATAAAAGTATTTTGAATGTATTTAAATAAATCAGGAAAATAAAACAGCGTCGAGGACAGAGCGTTTTATTGATAATTTTCCGTTCGAAAATGTTGTGATAATGTTGAATAAATATTTTTATTTCGGGCAAAAAAATATTGGTTTTTCACCACAAAATTAACCAAGATTACAAATTTACCATTAAATTAAATGAAACAAAACTACTTTACTATCAACAAAACTAAATGTCTTATATCGACAATAAAATTAAAATAATTTCTAAGTGAACATGATTTCCTCGCGATGTTTTTGCACCGTCGACTTAAAATGTACGTAAAGTAACGAACAAATTCATTGGTACATGCTGGAATATAAGCCATTTCTCGAATGAGATCAGATTCTTCTGCTATATTATCACGGTAAGTTATTATTATATTATATAATACCGAGATAAGAAATATCACTCTTCACTGCTCCTCTTTTTCGAAAAGTTACTGGAAAAAATATAATACTATGATAGACCCATCTTTATACTTGTTATGTATTGTTTAGTGTCCTGTTTTGTATGCAATAAGGCTTTATTGTAGTTATGATAAATATCGATTGTTTTAAGAAATAATTTCCATATTTAATATATCGATATTTTTATACCGAGCCTAGTTCCATCGGTAAAAGAGACCTAAGTGTGTATCTCCTTGGAAAATGTATGCAGGCTTTGATTTTTGTTCGAACAAATTGTTTGATTAGTGAGTGATATTTTGGATGTTTGCCTACTTGCAAACTTGCATGTCCTTTTTTTATTCAAGATATTTTTACTTCCAATTCCTGTTAATTTTTATAACATACTAATATAGTACAGAATACCAAAATAATGATAAAACAAAGTATACCAAAATAACATCAAAAAAGGTCGTAAAAACAAAGAACTTTTGAGATCTTAACAAATAAGTTAGGTTATTTGTCACGCAATAACCAGATAATTTATATTTAAAGTCCAAACAATACAATAATCACTGCAATTATTATTATTGTATTGTCTGGACTTTTTTAATTTCACTCTTGTAGGATTCTTTCTTTTTAAATATTGTATCCGTTCTCTATTGCTATATAAAAAGTCTGAAGGAAACGTGACTATTACATTAACTAGGATTTATTTACTATCTTAATTACGCCTATTATGATTTTATTTAATACGATTTTTTTTTAAAGTATGTTAATATCACAAGAAACTATAAAGTTCACGCAATTACTTGTTTTGGTCTCAAACTAGGATATGGATATGGTTTCTGGAATTATACCTAGGGTGAGGCCACTTGTACAAAACAAGTACGACCGCCGCCAGTGTGAAAGGAACCCGCGACCTCTGTTTTGCTTACCAGGTGTGTTAACCACTACGACCAACGAGGCAGTCAAACAGTGGGAACTCCCAAAGGATCAAGTTAACCCGGAAATTCGTAGGGAGCCCTGGCTCACCGATAGGCCGGCCAACTTTGTATTGATGAGCGGCTCTTTGAGAATCTTCAAAAAGTCCTGTAGGACGCGATACTTTTTCGTCTCGAATATTTCATTAAAAACTCTCCGGCTGCCATTTTCTCTTTTGCCATTTTTTTTTCTGTCTTCCTAAGAATGTTCGAAGCCAAAGAAATTGAGTTAATCTTTCGGCACTGTGTGTCGAAAAAGTACAAAAGTATTGTTGAAAGAATGACAAAAGAAAATAAATAAATTACATTATGTAGAGGAGTCCTTTTGAGCGTTCTTAGTAGGTTTCAGATAATCAAGTTTTTGCAGTCGTAAATAAGTTATAAGGACTCTCTCTTGATCGAGCTCTTTGTTCACTAAAATTCATTCTAAAGGCCAGTTTAGTAAACGTAATTTTCACACTGTTTAGTGCTACTAGAAGCTATTATTATTAATGAGATTTCGGTGGGACACTTTCTCCAAAAAAGGGTTATAAAAGGGATTGCATTGGAGGGCGCAAGTTAGACTCTGTTGATAGCTAATAATATAACTAAGTCAAGAAGTTAATGATGGTTAACTTCTTGACAGATAAACCTATACAGGTTTCTGTGAAGGTTTTTTTTATTTAACACTAGCTGACCCAGCGAACTTCGTACCGCTTAACAGTCGATCCTTAATTTTTTTCTTTATTTTACCCTCCGTGAGAACCATCGTGGTACTTCAAGGAATATTCTAAAAAAAGAATTAGTGAAATCGAATCAGCTGATCTCGACATTTGCGCTTACCAACATATTCAGCGATTCATTTTTATATTATAGAAGATATATTAAAAATAACTTCTATAGCTTGAATATTTGTTTATTTTATTTTATTTATAAGGCATGCCAAACAGGTCAGCCTGTCACTATAAAAATAACATTAATTAACATTTAAAATCCTGACTAATCTTCGTGACATATAACAGCTTGGTTATATAAAATTAAACATAGTCGAGTTACCTAGACTACCATTACATGTATTTTATCACCTTCATAATCAGCCGGTGTCAGTCCACTGCTGGACATAGGCTATATTATATATTCCAAGAAATTATATTATTATATTAATATGAAGTTTGTTTAGTAGATCCGATCAGCAACGTATTCGGGAACGCAATGTCTCCCCGCCGCTAGCGTGTGTCGTGAAGCCACTTTCAAACCCCACTCGGTTCCCTTTTTCTTTTTTTAAAACTACCCTCCAATATTTTAAGTATGTGTTTGCTTGTCAGTTTAATGTGTACATAACCACAGTCAATAATTCTTCAATTACATGGTGGCTGATGCAACTTTTACCTTTTTTTATGAATTTACCTACTTTAATCGATAATACTTACGTATAAAATTAGATATATTATCATGCAAAATCATGACAATATCGTTATCAACCCTTGTGTGTCCCCACTGCTGGGGCACGGGTCTCTTCCTGCATCGCAGGAAGGTTAGGCCATACTCCACCACGGGGGCCAAGTCCGGGTTGGTGGAGGATTAAAAGACAGTGGCGGGCCTTACTGTCTGTACTGGGCCTTATATTATATATTCACTATATTTTATGTTCTCTTACATTGAATGAAGCTCAATCGAGCTACGAAGCAAACAAACAAAATTCTCACTAACAAGAAATTATGAAGATAGGAAGTATTTTTGAACTAAAACTTTCGTAAGCACAACACATTGTAGACTTTTAGTCCGGATTTACTAACGGGTGTTGTTATATCGGAAAAGTCCGACCAGGCTTCGCTCCGATTCGCAGAGCTTAATCATGGTGAGCAGAGACGGAGCTCGCGTCGTCGGTTGCTTGTCTCACAGTGTCAGACAGAACAACCGACGACGCGAGCTCCGTCTCTGCTCACCATGATTAAGCTCTGCGAATCGGACCGAAACCTGGTCGGACTTTTCCGATATAACAACACCCGTAAGCAAATCTGGACTAAAAGTCTACAAGATAGGAAGTAGGTGGTAATTTTTCGGAATGATTAAATTTTCCAGAATTCAGACTTCAACAATCCTAATAATGACGACACATCAACCTTTACTACCGTGCACTCTACTTAGTTATGTTACTAGCGATTTTGCAATTTAAATGTTAAGGTTGATGTACTGTCGAAAGTACTAGCGCCCTTTTCGCACTCCAAAATGCATCATTACGTCTGCCACTCGCAGGTTTGGCAGCTCACCCTACTGCACTGCAGACACGTCAGAAAAACGCGCAGGGTGACAGTGCGCTCTCAAAATTGTCGACACGTCTTTCTTTCTTTGTAAAATTGGTTCAATCAAAATAAGTAATTATAAATTGTCATGTTTCGGCACATACAAATTTTATCAACATACCCACAGCAGTGAAGTGTATCTAAAACTCGGTCTGAGGCGTCGAAAGTCATGATACAGGCTTGCCTAGTATGGTTTTCAATGTGCAAGCACTACAATACAATAACACGCCTACCTACATTCTATGTATCCAATTCAGTTTTTTTTTTTGTAGTACAGACGTTCGTAACCCAATAAATTTCTTATTCTTATCTTCGTTATCAACCCTTGTATGTCCCCACTGCTGGGGCACGGGTCTCTTCCTGCATCGCAGGAAGGTTAGGCCATACTCCACCACGGGGGACAAGTCCAGTAAGACAGTGGCGGGCCTTACTGTCAGAAGTTATCAAGCCGCCCATAAGGCCTCTGACATGGCTTCACGACTGCCATTATAATATGACAGCCGGCATCAACGGCTTAACGTGCCTTGCGAAGCACGAAAGAGATTCATTAAGATTCTTATCTTATTATTTTAGTAAGAATAAGATTCTTATCTTATTCTTATAATTGGTATTTTCTAAGCCAGTTACATTTAGTAGATTTCTTTTTTGTCTCGTCCCACTGCAGGGCACAGGCCTTCTCTCAGAGAGAGAGATTGGACTTAATTATCACGCGTGCCCTATTTAAATTCCCAATTTCAAACGCTGAGGTAGTTGAATTCCTTAGACACTCAGGTTCCCTCACGATGTTTTCTTTCGCAGCGAGAACACTGTACATACAGCCTATTAGCTTTTAACAATATACTTTTCGCCGAAAGCACACGAGTGTAATACTACTCCGTATAAAACTTTCCTTCATTATTTTGAAAAGATATGAGAAGTTAAGTTTTCTATTAGTTCCGATATTTCTATTACACGAATATATCCGATTCTATCCCATAGTAGCCGAGGTATATTGTAAAAACTAACAGACTGTACGTCTTCTTATCTTTTAAATGCAAATTTCGACCTTCAATGTCGAATGTGTAGGGCCCCGCGGAGACTATTACTGTCACTATATGTATTACAGATTGTATTACTTTGAATGACAGGATACGCAATAGACTCATTAGAGAACGTTGTGGACTGAAAAAGAATGTACCTAGTGACTAGATTGAGAAAGGAATGTTGCGTTGGTTTGGACATGTGGAAAGGATGAAGGAAGAAAGACTGACGAAACAAATATATATTGCGAATGTGAGTGGAAAGGCTGGTAAGGGACGTCCAAGGTGGACATACATCGAACTAATGGGGGAGGGGATGTATTAGCAAAGGGGAAGATAAAAAGTACCCGGAACCGTGCGTGCATGCAACGATAAGTCGTTATAAGTTATCGTTGATAAAGCGAAGGTGATCTGTCAGGTGTGGCAATGGCAGTCCCTGGTCTCTGCCTACCCCTCTGGGATACAGGCGTTGCGTATGTATGGATGTATGTATGAAGAAGTAGAAGAAAAAAATGTGTTTTGTACATTGGGAATAGATTATTTTGTGTGATGTTTGTCAGTAATGTGGAGAATTGATAATAACATAACATTTCATTTTCCACGACAGGCTCCTTTTACACTTTTCTCGTCGTTACCTCTAAACGCTCAAAATTCGTTCAATGTATTTTCTATAAAATGAGTAATTTTATGAGCTAATAAAAATGGGAGAACATACATACCTATATTCTGGTACCATAATAAAAATGGGAGAACACTTGCAACTTTTTATGTCTGGCGTGATCTTTGAAACTACATCAACTATTTCGAAAATTTCACTTGTATTAAGAATGAACCTCGAAGATGGACATGGGTTCTAGACTTATTCAATTATCTCGCGAATGGAGTCAAGCGCACTCGTCGTCGCCAGGCTATCCTAGTCCACTGATGGACATACATAGCCCACCCCTAAAGAGCGCCACGTTGTGCCATCATAGGGGGTAATGCCCATAATCCCCACGCTGGGCATGCGGGTTGGGGATCGCAGTTCGGTGGAATTGTACTGCAGGGAGCGCTGCTGCCCACCCCCCGGTTTGTGTCCCTTAGTCGCCTTTTATCGACTACACATTTTTTTCTAGTTGTGCAATAAAGTGTTCATTCCGAACATTCCGGTCTGTTCGAACTTTCGCACTAAGCGCTTTTCATCAGCTTTCGTAATGCGCACAGCCAAAGTGTGGATCACCTTGCCAGCGTCCGTTTTACCAAACGCTTATAACCTGAACCTCGTAAGGATGCGTGTGAACAGATTTCTTCTGGGTAAACTCGGTCGGCTAGATATAGGTCAAGAGCCCATTTCTTATAAAAAAGTATTCTGTATCTATCTAGCGACCTCTTTGTACGCGGATTTTGAAGTGTTTGCCCATTTTTTATTTCACTGAAAATTCTACCCGTCTGACCCCAATCTTACATGACCTCTTACTAATATCTCTTCAAATAAAACTGAAGTATCCGTCATAAAACAAGCGTGTTATTGTAACAATCTGCTGAACCGACGGACCGTAAAGCGGCGGCCTGCATACAGGGTTATTTAAAAAATACTGCAAACAACTAGTCAACAAATAATAGTCAATTACTAGAAATGTTCTTCTATGACTTTTGGAATGTAGGTATGGCAAGGGTTTACAAATTTTGATTTTATTTCTTAATTTCCTGTAGCTATTTAATACTACAGAGTGGAGAAAAGTATTGCACAGTTAAAACTGAATGTTTTCAAGATATTTGATAATATCTCATTGCACAACTGGAAAACAGAATCACAAATGGATTCTTAAATCGAAGTAGTGGTAGTAGGTACTTATTTTACAGGACATTTTGAATGAGAATCAGTCTTATAAAAAAACTCTTAATAAAATTTTGCTTAAAAGGATTTTTATTTTCTTATCCTCTTAACGACGAAGTAATTTTGCGAATCAACTCGAGTTTTTTGCGGCAAAACGAGTAGACTAAAGAGCACTAACTCACTTTTATTACATAAATATAATTGACATAGTCCAGATTTTTGGCATGTAAAAAGTAACCCTGTATAGGCGTCTGCTTCAGTATCTCAATCACGTATCGACTCGCTGCCGGTTGTAAATAGATTGAACACTTTCTTGTATTAGCACTCGTAAAAATGTTCCGGCAATGCTAGTTTATTACATACTTCTGTATTCTGTTCGGGCCTAATGTGATAACGGGGCTGTATATTGGACCTTGGCATTTTGTTGGACCCTCGTCCTTATATAGCAAGCAATAAAAGCTACCGTAAAGCATCCGGTTGTGAGTTGAACTGTCCGGAACATTCGATTGCAACTAACCCTTTACTATTTCGTTTTGAAGTTGCAACATAACTGCCCTTTGCTCTGGCGGTAATACCTTGATTACAAACTCAAGGGAAATGGATTCGATGTACACTTTAAACCGCCGTATCTTCGTTAGTAAACGTTTCAGTGTAGATGTTTTTCCATGTTTTGCAAAAATGCTAAATTAGGATAAGTAAATTGTGATACTTCTCTGAAATAAAATAAATCGATCAAATCGAATTCTATTCCGTCTAGAAAACAACTAACAATAGTATATCTTAATTTGTCGCGATAATCTTCTTCTTCTTCTTCAGGCTATATGTTAGTCCACTGTTGGACATAGCCCTCTCCTAATGAGCGCCATAGCGCCCTGTCTTCAGCTCGTATTACTCATACATAGTTAATTATTAAACGGACCATTCGCGATTGTTAGGTAAAGACTGAATATTCGAATACTGCTGGGAAACAGGTCTCATCCTGCATCGCAAGAAGGTTAGTTCATACTCTACCACGGGGGCCAAGTCAGGGTTGGTGGAGGATTGTAGGAGGGCCTTACTGCCAGAAGTTATAAAACTGCCCATGCGGCCTCTGACATGGCTTAACGACTGCCATTACATGACAGCCGGCACCAACGGCTTAACGTGCCTTGCGAAGCACGGAAGCGCTCGGAAAAAATGCCACTAGCGGTAGTCACGGGATGGTCACTCATTTAGCACCTGACCGCGCCTGTTGTTGCTTAACCCGAGTGATTGATTCCAGTCATATATTCGCGATTAGACCTGTAGTATGGCCATCTCAGCCCTGTTTTTGTAACCAGAGAGTCAAACAGAAAAACTGTAGGAATTAATAGAAGTGAAAAGAGAGACGCTCTCTTTATCTAGCACGCACAAAAGTTCCATCTGGCCCGATAATATTTACAGGCCGTCATTCCCCGAAATGGATTTTCATTGAAAGGACCTTAATCACCAGAAATTCTCTATTCACGCTGCCTTAGATGGTGGAAAAACCTGCGTATATTTTATTAACGTCTCTTTTTCAATATAATAAAAGGCAGCGGGGAGAGGGAGTGCACAGGGTGTTTTGACAAGGAAATGTTTAACACCTTACAATATTAATATGAAGCGCTCGTGGCCTAGTCGAACTGATTGATTGGAAGGTATCAATTGAGTTAAGCAACAACAGGCGCGGTTAGGTACAGGATGGGTGACAATTCCGTGACGACCGCAAATGGCATTTTTCCGAGAGCTTCCGTGCTTTGCACGGCACGTTAAGCCGTTGGTACCGGCTGTCATGTAATGGCTGTCGTTAAGCCATGTCAGAGGCCTTATGGGAGGCTTGATAACTTCTGAGAGTAAGGCCGGCCACTGTCTTACGATCCTCCACCAACCCGGACTTAGCTCCCGTGGTGGAGTATGGCCTAACCTTCCTGCGATGCAGGAACAGACCCGTGCCCCAGCAGTGGGGACATACAAGGGTTGATAACGACCGAAGAACGAAGGTTTTAGTTACTAATATAGGCTGTCTTCCTATTACTATTATTTTGAATATTAATAACTAGCTGACACAGCGAACTTCGTACCGCCTAACAGTCGATTCTATAATATGTTTTTTATTTTTCTCTCCGTAAGAACCATCCTCGTACTTCAAGGAATATTCTAAAAAAAGAATTAGCGAAATCGGTTCAGCTGCTTTCGCGATTTACGCTTACCAACACATTCAACGATTCATTTTTATATTATAGATAATCTGACAATAAAAGTATTGTATAGTCTGTTAGCTTTTAGAAAACACCTCGGCTGCTATTGGATAGAATCGGATATATTCGTGTAATTCAATTATCAGAACTAATATGACACTTAATTTTGACATCAGAACTCGATCATCAGTACGAAAACCGGCGAAAATTGACAAACACCGAAGCCTTCTCTAGAGCCCGAGGTATGTTCTAAAAGCTAACAGACTATTTTTGAACTAAAACTTTCGTAAGCACAACACATTGTAGACTTTTAGTCCGTATCTACTTACGGGTGTTGTTATATCGGAAGAGTCCGACCAGGTTTCGCTCCGATTCGCAGAGCTTAATCATGGTGAGCAGATACTATATCACAGTGTTTTTATCGAAAGCGCCCGAAATTACTTCACCGATTTTTATGAATTTCTCGTGTATATTTGGTAGGTCTTAAAATAGGTAGGAGGCTAATTAATATGGGAAAAATATGTTATTATATTAACCTCTATATGGGTGCACTGGTTTGTTACGTTACGGGTGACTTTGCGTCAAAATGTAAAGGCTGATTTGCTGTCAGTTGCACACGCTTCCAACCACCCTGTATAGCTAAACACTTTAACAGCATACAGCTAAGGCGAAAGTCACATCTGGCGGATTAAGCCGCGGATCGGAGTATATTTTCGTAACTTGTATAAATATTATCTTCAATGCTCTGAAGCATTAGTTCCAGTCAATAATTCTTTCTTCTCTACACATGTATTTTCTATTCTTATCATGAAATAAACTCACGTCTGTATCCCAGAGGGGTAGGCAGAGACCAGAGACTGCCACTTGCCACGATCCTGACAGATCACCTTCGCTTCATCAACGACAAAATCAGTGGTAGCGGAGCGGTGTAGAACGCCGTCTTCTCAATCGGGAGGTAGCCGGTTCGAAGCCGGCAGGTACCAATGACTTTGCGTTTGTTAGTTGTATACATTTTTTTGTGAAGTCATTGTAGCAATAACACTCGCTGACAGTGATGAAAAACATCGTAAGGAAACCCTAGTGTCTGAAGTGTTAACGTAACTCAACGCTTGCTACGTGCAATGGCCCAACTATAAGGCTAAGTTCGGAAAATATCGGGTCTGACTAACTAAATTCATCAATGCCTACGTAAATTTAGTAATCCAGGGTACCTAATCGATATCAACCCTTTTGTATGTCCCCATTCCTTGGGCACAGATCTTTTTCTGCATAGCAGGAACGATTTTTCATTTATGGTACTCAACTTAATGTAAAATGTTTGCCTCATTGAACGAAATTGCCAAGCAATTATGAAAACGTCAAGTTATCTTTCGCTCTTTCAAATACGTATTAAGTTTAGGAAAATTGATATCATGATATTTTTTAAACAAACAAAATATCACAAGATACACAGGGCTTAAAGCGAGCAACTACACAAAAGACGTCTTGCGAACAAGGAGCGACCATTGCATTATTTATTGGGAAAAACTTTATTTTCACAACAACATAAACAACCAGATGCTTAGCTCACCTGTGGACTTTCCTATTATCATAAATAAACGGAAGAATATTTAACTTTCAACTTTGCCTCTTTAGGAATACAGATGCATTTTCTTTGCTGCCCCGAATTTTTACTTCTTTTTTCTATAGCACTTTAGGAAAACCTGCCAGTCGCTACTGTATTTTCCTTTTTCGACTTTTGTCTCCTTTTTTTTTTCATTAGCTATTATTTTCAAGTGGGGTTGTTTACGGATGCTAATAAGGTAGTTTTGAATTTCGAATCGTTTTGATAGACGCTGTAGACGGCGCATCGCGTGTTTATGTTAGAACTGGCTGGCTTCGGTTCGCTTTTTTTAAATGCGCTTTATTTTTTTACTCGAGGACCTTGTTGCTTTGTAAATTGTAAATTCAAATTAATGTTTTGCTAGACGTAGCTGTTTAGCATTACACTTGACTACTGTGGACGACCACTTACATAGGGACGGGACCAAACTTCTGGCTGTCTTTGTAATATTATGCCGCAAATAGTGATGCACCGATTCTAAAAGTTTTTCTTTATAAAACCGATAATAACTGGTGAATACAAAAATAATCGATTACTGTTTGTAGTGTCTAGAGTGCAGTTGGTGGCTGATATTGTTATGTATTGTAATAATTAATTTTGATTTTTTGAGATTAAACTTTCTTTCGACGACGCAAGAATGCGGTAAAAAGGGCAATAAAATCCGATTTATGTATTGGGAATCGGTAACGATCATTTTATTGGCATTTTAGGTTGAGCAGGCTGTTGGATAATAAGATCTTTGATCTCTTTTTGTACTAAAATTATGATTTTAAGATTTAATTACACATAGACATATTTATTCGTAATTATAATTTACACGTCAATTTATTAATAATTCGGATTCGTTAATTACAATTGCAAGCAACACAATAATTACAATGCAACATTTACAATTAACAATCAACACAATTGTTTAATCGAGCAATTACGACTATTAGTATAGCGCTCACTCACAGGTTCTTATACATACTAATATTTTAAGTATAAGCTCACCCCGCTGCAAGTAGGACAACCAGCTTGCGCGTGAACAAGTTACGAATCTGCAGCAATCCAGTTAGGCAGAGCAAACATAATAGGAACCACGTGCTTGGCCCAGTCTTTTATAACGTTTTAGCCAAAGATTAGTTTGCGGCTAGTGATGGGAACCGATTACGGTTTTTAGCAACGATATTTTCCAATCGATTTTACCAAACCGGATTTTAAGGGCCTTCAGGTTTTTTTGCCTTAATTAAAAAGTATTATGATATTTATGAAAATGCATTGATAAAATAAATCAGTTATTTACTTGATTAATCAAGTAAAGTATCTTAACTATCTTAAATAACTATCTTAAATAATCAAGTAAATAACTGATTTATTTTATCAATGCATTTTCATAAATATCATAATACTTTTTAATTAAGGCAAAAAAAACCTGAAGGCCCTTAAAATCCGGTTTGGTAAAATCGATTGGAAAATATCGTTGCTAAAAACCGTAATCGGTTCCCATCACTAGCCGCAAACTAATCTTTGGCTAAAACGTTATAAAAGACTGGGCCAAGCACGTGGTTCCTATTATGTTTGCTCTGCCTAACTGGATTGCTGCAGATTCGTAACTTATTCACGCGCAAGCTGGTTGTCCTACTTGCAGCGGGGTGAGCGGGGGATGATCCAGAGAGGTAGGAACCCAGTGGCCCTTCAATCTTTATATAAACCAGACAAGAGCTAGTAGGAACGTGAAACGTATTTACTCTTTTAGACGCAAAAGCTCCGAATAAAAATTTTATCTCTTAAGTAAAGCGTGATTTTTGCGTCAAAATGTAGGTCAACTATTTAAACACATTCATAATTTAAAAACCTATTTGTTCCTTAGCACGGGTTAGTGCATTAAAAATAAAAATAGTGTAATCATGTGGGTACAGTGATATTGTTCCGATGTTAAACCTAACTGCAAAGTAGGTAGTCGGGGCTGTAAGTAATGCAATTTGCTTAAGTCAGATGTCGCTGCCTGTACGTAATACAGAGAATATTGTAAAGAGGTTCGAAATTTCACTGATGTCGTGAGTCGCCCATTGGCTCAATTGGTAGAGCGCTGGTACGGATAGCCAGAGGTTGCGGGTTCGAATCCCGGCATGGGTGAAATTTTTAGCCTCTAAATAGGTTTTTAAATTTGTTCCTTAGCACGGGTTAGTGCATTAAAAATAAAAATAGTGTAACATTCATAATTGCCTTATTAGTCTGCTAAAGAACCTAACTAACTTAAACGGACCTAACCTAGGCACACGAATAGCATAGGAAGCTATAAAATTTATATTAGCTCGTAACATTCATATATGAGTCCGCTCTATAAAGGTTAGCTCACACTTAGTATTACAAAAAGTAGCCAAGTGCGAGTGAAATTCGTACTATAAATCCCAAAGATAATGAACAAAAACAGTTTTTTTTCTGATAAATTAGTAAACTATTATAAAAAACACTTTATTATAAATAAAGTGTAATCAACTATTACTAATTAAGTTAACAGTATTTACGTACTAACAAAATGAGTTCTATTTCAAAAAGTCTCGACCGCTGCCCTCGAGGACAGTTCCCAGGACGCTGGCTCTCTGAACGGCCAGGCTGATGCTCTGGCCAAAGTAGCTACCAGCTCTTGGGTCGCCTGATGAGTCGATGAGGCGCGCCGATATTTCTTTTTGGATTTTACTTCCAAAAAGAAATATCGTCTGTCTGTCGGTCATCGTCTGGACCCTAAACGGCGCAAATAGGTAGTTGTCTCCAAAAAGTATTGGCGCCGCTTGAGGCCTTCTGCCATAGCGGATAAAATTGATTTGATTGATAAGATATTTTAAACTTTCGCGACTTGTACACATAGAATATTTTCGGGGCTTAATCGCGTAGTAATTTATTGCTATTTTAACTCGACGTTTTGACGACGTTCCAGTCATCGTGGTCACGAGAAGACTGATGTTCCCGTTCGAACGGATGAAGACCCGTTCGCATCTTTGGCTGATGAGGTTTCAGACTACCCTCAATTGATAAGACATGACAAATGTGCAAAGGCGAGCTACAGGCCATGACACTTGCCCTCAAACTTATTCTCACAATTTGCGTGCGCACTTCGTTCTCTGTCTGAGTGGACCCTAATGGTTTCCTTACGTAGGTGCCTATCGAAATGTCTTAAAGTGTAGCGTGTAGGCAGTTGCGTGATAATCGTATGTTTTATGCACAGCATAGGATCGGGGTGGTAATTAAAATTTATGTTGTCTTTTAACTTAGATTTACTATAAAAAGTTGGGTTCCACGTGTAGATGGTACTAGTAGGCACAGGATTGTGTTATATTTATATATTTTCTACTTCATTAAAAATGGGATTAAATCCAACTTGTTTTTTGTACCTGTTGTAAAAAAACACACAAGTAGTCAAAAACAGTTATTGTTAGAAAATGCTTACTTCACTGTTAATGAATAGCTGACATTGATCAGATTAAATTAATACTCTTTATTACACACACGCAACGACTTATGAACGTTGATGAAGCAAAGGTGATTTGTCAGGATCGTGTCAAGTGGCAGTCCCTGGTCTCTGCCTACCCCTCTGGGATACAGGCGTGAGGTTAGGTTATGTGTATGTTTATTGCACACCGTACATTTTGAGAGTACATAAAAGACTTAAATATCTAAGTTACATACTATTCGCGGTCTTATCGCTAAAAGCGATTTTCTACAGGCAACCTTAGGATGAAAAGGACTTGAACTGAAGAGTGTACATAAAACCTATGGACTGAAAGATGAAGAGAGTACGGAGTTGTACATAAAAACATTTAAGAATATCAGGACATACACAAAATGACTTATATTAGTAAAAATACTTGAGCTTGCTTAGAAAACCATATTTGTTTACTGAATTCAATTGTATGAAATCATAAACGTGGATGTGTAATTGACATTATAATTTATAAATTTTATAAAGGTACTGTTTAGAGTTATTAGAGGTACTGTTTTAAATAATTTGTAAATATTTACATAAGCTGTATCAACAATGTGGTATACTGCTGTTAAGAGAAATGCATTTGCTTATTGCGATAAGGATTTATGCAATTTGTGTGACAAGTATACGCAAACAAATAATTTGAAATTAGTCTCTATTGGGGTTTTTAAAATAAGGCCAAAAATCTTCCTCTGCGTGCACTTCAAAGAATAGCTACTCTTATATGTATATTAAACTCCTTCTCTATAGAATAAACTATAAAAATTCTGATAACTTTTATGCTAAATCGAAGCCTACTCATAGGTGCCTTCTTCTTCTTCTTAAAGGACCTCTACATTACTGGAGGTTGGCAGTCAGCTCTTTACAGCGATCTCTATTCAGTGCAATTCTGAACAGCTCCTCCTAGGTGCTTAGCTAAATATTATTATAATCAGTAGAACAAAAAGAATGTAATATTATATGAATATAAATCAAGCCACCCTGTATACAGTCTCACTAGGTACAGAACTGTTTACGTGCCTCACTCTTATTAGAAAACTCGCCTTTAAGGTCGTATCTAATGACTTTACATTGCTGATACTTTGACGTATTAATTAGATTTTCAATAAATAAAAATAATTGATCCGGATTGCCTATGTTTAGTCTAGCGTTTTTTAACGTTTTAGTTAAGACATACTGTTTATAACGTATTTTTTTGTTTCAGGTATGTTCATATACTGACTATAAGAAATTGCTTGGATCGTAAGGTACCTTTTGTTTTCCTTTTCACAAGAATCTTCAAAATTCTTTTCAGAGTCATGATGCAATACTTTAAAACTTACCAGGATGTTCAACTAGCAACTTCTTGGTATATCGTTAATTTTCCTTTGTTTATCTTTAGTTTGAACATTTCACAGTTCTGACGGCACTACACGCCTATTGCCCGGGAATATTGCCAGTACACCTAGGCTCGGGAGTTAAAAGAACAAATCGCGATGTTTATTTACAATACGCTAAAGATATCCGAGCAGCGCGCTTTCGTTGGTGTTACACTTCTGCCCGGCCATATTGGCAATATTGCCGGGTACGACACAACAGGATTGCGAAGTAGATTAAAAAGCAACGATACGGTACACCAGAAAAATAAAAAAGAAAGAGAATAGTAACAAAGTGCCCTTAGTAAGTCCTGTTTTCAGAATACATCCTGGTACACCTCCGTGGTACAAGCGTGAGCCCAAGTATGAATATATTTATATTTATGATACTACTGTAGTAAATGGCACGACCAATAGCTAGGTCCCACTGTGCAGACAATGAACTAAGTCGCTAGCGACCAGCGACTAGTCGCTGTGCCTCAGGCTGTCTTAGCTACCAGATAATGAGATACCGAATTCTTAAGGCGAACGCTCCCCCGATGGCCGATATTACACCCGTTCTCTTCAGCCGCCCGGGGCCCTCCTGCTGATTAAAATTCGTATTTCGATCACAAACCGAATGGTTGGGGGCCTACTCGGAAAACGACCTATAATATGCCCCAGGAGATTATTCCTTATTGCCATATTGTACGTCTGCGACAAAATAGCACCAACCTAATTCTTCCTGCGGGTGTCGTAAAAGGCGACTAAGGGACACAAACCGGGGGGTGGGCAGCAGCGCCCCCTGCAGTAAAATTCCACCGAACTGCGGTCCCCAACCCGCATGCCCAGCGTGGGGATTATGGGCATTACCCCCGTATGATAGCACAACGTGGCGCTCTTTAGGGGAGGGCTATGTCCAGCAGTGGACTAGTATAGCCTGACGACGACATAAAAGACGTCTAAAATGTCCGATCTCAATGTGTGTTGCAACAACGAGCAGTCACATATTTGTGATTTAAAAAATATATCAGGAATGCACGTTGCATTGCGTGTAAATTGAAAGTTTCTTATAGTGGGAGATACTTATGCCTTCAGGGTTCTCATGGGGCTACCCCACTTGTGGTGCATCTGCCATGTTCGCAGAGACTCGTGTAGACTGTTTCTATGGTGCTATGCGTAAGCATTGCGCAATGCACATCGTGAATAGCGGAGTGCGGGCCACCTACAACGGCACCGTTAGCATGATACCAGGCCGCATACAAGTAGATTCGCTCTACACTGTATCGATATGCCAACCCTGAAATGTATACTGTTAAATTTATTTTGTAAATTACTTGAATAAATAATTAAAAAATATATAACAAAAATTTATACAAATAAATAACAACATGTAATATAAATTTATACATTTATATTACATGTTGTGTCTTTAGCGACTGTCTAGTTTACTAGCTAAAATAAGGATGTATTAAAAAATATTGTTTCGCCTAATGTTGTCAAAGGACAACTATTTAACAAAAAATTAAAATAAAAGTCCCAAAATTCTAATTCTTAACGAAGTAATTAGAATTATTTTGACTCACTAAATAATTTACTCCAGGCAATTTTCTGCTATTTCAAATATCAACCGAGTAACTTTATGTATCAATGCTCTACTACTTTCTTCAGCTGATGAATAATGAGACATATGTCGTGAATTGCTCAGAAGCTCAAAAGCACTTGTTATTGTAACAGTCTGATCGTGAATCCCGACTAGACCCCTAGGTTCTTCAACGCGCGATTATATGGAAGTATTCGGTTATCGCAAGGAATGGGCTCCAAGTTGAGGCGGCGTCGTGTGAAATGTGTGTGTGAATGAAATTATGAAACCGTCAACTCGCATTGGTCGGCCTGATAATGGAAAACACCCTAGTTAACAGAAAAAAATGCAACATTCGAAAGGTCAAGGAATTGTACTCATTTATATTTAGTTATTATATTAAGCGGGTCTAATCGCGATTATTTATTAGGTACAACTTAATTACCTTGACTTCGGAAGTTCCGCCAGCGTTGTAGTTGCCGTGGTCACGGGTAGTCTGAAGTATAATAAAGGTAATTACGTTTTACCTACTAAATAATCGCGATTAGACCCGTTTGATATACAACTATGTATGAGTATCGCGAATCATTAAGAAATACTCATTATTATAGTTCTTTTTTCAACGGTTTTTCGTTCGTTAACAATGTTTACCCCAAGTAATTGATACCAATCACTCGGTTCCGCTAGGCCACGAGCGCTACCTTCTTCAGATACATTCATTTTATTGCAATTAAAATCTGTGCAACTGTATGATATGACATGCATTCGCAAATAATTGATTTGAGTTTGAGTTCGGCAGATGATTACAGAGTGCTTAGTGCGAGTTTGACAGATCCAATTGAATAACTTTACTACCGCGTTAATCGAGCATTGAGTAGTGAGTATGAGTAAGTTAACCGTTCGAACTGGCAAAACGCTGTTACAGTACAACTCGCACTCGCGTTTATTCGTGTTTTGGCTGGTAAACGTGTTCACTTCTCAACGCAAACCATTACAACTCGCACTCAGCAATTTTAATTTCCATACTTGTCGCTAGGTGGCGCTTCCTCGATGCCATAGAAATATGAGTTTACGTTAACGCGATCGAGTTGTTAAAAAACTCGCATTAAGCACTTAGATTGTCGGTGTTGGGAGTACCGGAGGTCTGTCACTTGTAAACACAGCCCCTATGACGTCCGGATAAATGCGATAGACACCGGAGTGTTATCGAATGTTAATTCGCAGCTCGCATTGTGCCCGAAATTAGATCATTGTATTCACCCGTTTGTCTGCTAGAGTCCTTTGTTTGATTGTACGAGTTTTATGTGATTTTGAGCCGCACCCGCGGTGGCGTTTGTTTTGATGACTCTCCATATATATTGCTAAGGCTCGTGTCATACATGGTTCTGCGTATCGTTTACTAGTTTAACAGTACATATAGGTCTTCGTTAAAGTTGTCCGTGGCGCCCTCAGTGCACCCTGAGTGAATATAATAGAGTGAAGTTGTCTTTAGTTCAGAGTGCTTAGTGCGAGTTTTTTAACTACTCGATCGCGTTAACGTCAACTCATATTTCTATGGCATCGAGGAAGCGCCACCTAGCGACAAGTATGGAAATTGTTTTGTTTAAAAAAGGGTCTTTATTTTTTATAAACATTATATAATGTAGGTTAACTAAACACAGTTTAGTGCATACGATCACAAATGTTGTAGTAACTCGGCAGGCTAAGGCGCCTATAAAAGTTTTATAATAAAATTACTATTTATGGGTATCTAGGCCCCTTTGCCGAGAGCACAGCATCGCGACCGCGCGTGTGCAAGGACGAATGGAAGGAAGACCCCTATAGCGCTCAGGCGGAACATTCCATTACACCGATTACCTACACGACAATCGTCCCTCCACCACGTCTCTACTGCTAACTACGTCTCGGGTTTAAGAAGCCTAACTCTCGGCAAAAGTCCTATACCTTCTTCAACTTATTCAATCAATGTTGTTTCATTATGCATTAATTATATTCCATAAAAACATAAAACATTGTATGCTTACTTTGAATAGTTCGCATTTGTGACATGGTATGTATGGAAATTAAAATTGCTGAGTGCGAGTTGTAATGGTTTACGTTGAGAAGTGAACGCGTTTACCAGCCAAAACACGAATAAACGCGAGTGCAGTTGTACTGTGACAGCGCTTTGCCAGTTCGAACGGTTAATTTACTAACACACTCACTACTCAATGCTCGATTAACGCGGTAGTAAAGTTATTCGATTGGATCTGTCAAACTCGCGCTAAGCACTCTGTAACGATTTGGTGTTCACTGTTATGTTACAAGAACTCTGTAAATAAATAAATAAATAATTAATAATAAATAATATTACGACTTTTATGTCGGTGCGGTAACGCATCTGCCTACAATGCGAATGGTTTCGGGTTCGAACACCGGCTGGGGACAAAAAAATCCCAGGTCTTGGATGTTTACATGTTTGTGATGTCGCTGTTTCTGGTTCCCACGACACAGGGTATCCTAGTGTGGGGCCAGAAGCAATGTATGTAGGTATGAAAATGTTACATTATATAAGTTTGCAATAGTACTTTTTAATGATTCACCATACCTACACATAGCTATATATTAAACGGATCTAATCATGAAACGTCAGGAATTAAGGTTTTAATTAAGATGGAAATTAAATTAAAAATTAAGGTATTAATTAAATTATTTTTAATTATTTTCATTAACTTTAAAAAAATATTTTATTAGGTAAAACGTAACATGAAAACGTATACCTATAAGTTTCCAAGCTAAAAATAATATTTAGGGTACTAAGACAGAGGTCGTGGGTTCGATTCCCACTGGGGGCCGCCCTACATTTGTATAAGTGGCCTCAGTCAGTCTATTTTCATGTTTGTGACGTCCTTGCCTGGTACGGACCTGGTGACCTGGTCCCAAACTAGGATAGTACAGGGTATTCTAGTTTGGGACCAGGTCAAATGATTAAATTGATTAAAATGAGTGGAAGTTATTATTATTAATTTTGTTCACGCAGAGAGTTTGTTGTTGTCTCTATCACCTATTTCATAGGTGATAGAGACAACAACAGAAAAAACTAGGTCACCCTCCAACTGCGTCCAAAAATATACTTTACCAGCCTTACTAATAAACTTGGTGTAAGTAGGTATTATACAACTATGCAGTGTTTTGTCTCTTTTCTTCCAACTGAAAATTACATTCAAATGACGTGAACAAAATACTGTGTAACTATACCAGGCTTATACGGTGTTTATTAGTAAGAGCCCACGTGTTTAGTAAATAATGAGGGAAAAATCAATTTTAATGAAGGTACCAAGTTTTAATTAACGTTGATGTTTAAACACGACCCGTGTTTCTCTGCTAATTAGCTAAACTTCAGTTTATCGGCGGCTTAGTGGAGTATAATTAACGCTTAGTGGAGCTAGTTTCAGCTAGTTGAAAATTATATTGGGTTGTGAAATCGAAGCGTAGAAGCAAGTCTTGAAATATATTTTAATAGCTGGCCCCCTAAACGTTGTATTTCCATACCAATTGAACTATTGCAATACTTATATACTTTTTTTTAATGCACTAACCCGTGCTAAGGACAATTTAAAACCCTATTTAGAGGCTATATATATATATATATATATATATATATATATATATATATATATAATCATGTGGGTACAGCTATGTCATTCCGATGTAAAACCTAACTGCAAAATCAGTTACTCGGGGCTGCAAGTGATGCAAATTACTTCGGCCAGATGTCGCTGCCTGTACGTAATACAGAGAATATTGTAAAGAGGTTTAAAATTTCACTGATGCCGGTGGGTCGCCCATTGGCTCAGTTGGAAAGAGCGCTGGCACGGATAGCCAGAGGTCGTGGGTTCGAATCCCGGTATGGGTGGAATTTTTAGCCTCTAAATAGGTTTTTAAACTATTCTAAGACTTACCGAACACACTTAACAAATTTAATAAAAATGGATGGAGACAATTCGGAGGAGTTTGATAACAAACAATTGTATAAAATAGTATTTCTTAATGATTCGCAATGCGCATATATTACGTTTTACCTAAAACTAATTATGATCAGACCTGTTTAATATAGAATGCATGCAGAATGTTTAGTAGATGCAAAAAAAAAAGCCAATATTAATATAGAATTACTAGCTGGTGCCCCCTACTTCGTCTGCGCAGGATAAGTCAATCAATCCAATCAATTTATTTCAACGTAAAGAATTTACATTCTGTTTGCTGAATCTCAATGTACAATGTAAGCCACTGCCTTCGGGCCGTTTTGTAGTGGAGAAAAATACAGCGAAAAAAAAACTCCACTCTGACCATCTGAAGTCATCTTAAACCAAATACATCAGTTGCGTATAACTAATAAGATTTCATGATTGTCGTTATCAACCCTTAATGCCAAAGTATTCGTTAAATGTCTCACAATAGTAGGTAAAACATAAGTCCTGCGGCCAGACACACGCACTCGTTCACGAGCATAACGCAGTGGTCAGCCATCATCAGTCTCAACCATTTTGGAGGGAGATAGATGACCCCAACACCACGCTACCATTCGAATGACCTTTAGCAAACCTGCAGTTAAACTTTTGTCAGTTATAGAATTTATCATATAGTTATCAATATGCAATCACGTCGTCTGTACACACTTGTATTATAAAATATGTTATAGTTATACTTAACAATACGATCGCGGTGGAATTGGTTTATTACCACGTATTTCGTATTTCGAGTGGCTTACATTAGCGTGGCGTAGAAAAGAACTTACATTATGATTATATTCTTTTTAATGCACTAAGCCGTGCTAAGGACAATTTTAAAAACCTATTTCTTCTTCTTGTTCAGGCTATATTATGTAGTCCACTGCTGGACATAGCCCTCCCCTAATGATGGCCATAGCGCCGCATCTCCAGCTTGCCGCAGCCAGCATCTGCCGATAAACATATTTAGAGGCTAAAAATTCCACCCATGCCGGGACTCGAACCCATGACCTATGGCTCTGTTACGGTTAGCCAGAGGTCGCGGGTTTGAGACCCGGCATGGGTGGAATTTTCAGCCTCTAAATAGGTTTTTAACATTATGAATTTTTGGGTCGCATTTAGAGTTGGGTCGCGGGAATATACCCGAAAGGTATATTCCCAGGTAAATACCCAAAACGGGTAAATACCCGGGTAAATACCCGAAATGGGTATTTATGTGGGTAAATACGTTTATTGGTGTTTTCGTTCGCTAAAATAGATTGCATTACCGTTAAATCCATTTTTACTCACGAGCCTCAGGACTATATTCAATATCTTTCATTCTTTTTTGACGAAAGAACGAAATAAGTATATCTCAAGAAAATTACTTTATTGTGATGAACTTATTTCATGAATTATTGAGAGATTGTTAAAGATTCTTACTTAGTAATCATCCGCCCGAGAGTAAATAACCATAAATACCAGTTTCTACTGAGTATTTAACGAAAACTGACAGTAAATATTTTTAATTGGTTTTTTACAGTAAAATCTTTTAAATAGGGTCTTATTTGATCGGTATTGATGAGATCTTTGTTTAAACTTGGGAAGCATGGTCTGATGATAGCGCTGGAAGGTGTGTATGGGATCTCCTCAACGGATAGCAGTAAACCGTTTGAGTATGTACTTATTCGATTAGTATTTATGAGATCTTTGTTGAAACTTGGTGACAAGTCGCCCATTAGCTCAGTTGGAAAGAGCGCTGGCACGGATAGCCAGAAGTCACGGGTTCGAAACCCGGCATGGGTGGAATTTTTAGCCTCTAAATAGGTTTTTAAAATTTTCAAGAAAATAACTTTTTTTCTGATGGACTCATTTCATGAATTATTGAGAGATTGTTAAAGATTCTTACTTAGTAATCATCCGCCCGAGAGTAAATAACCATAAATACCAGTTTCCACTGAGTATTTAACGAAAACTGACAGTAAATATTTTTAATTGGTTTTTTACAGTAAAATCTTTTAAATAGGGTCTTATTTGATAGGTATTGATGAGATCTTTGTTTAAACTTGGGAAGCATGGTCTGATGATAGCGCTGGAAGGTGTGTATGGGATCTCCTCAACGGATAGCAGTAGACCGTTTGAGTATGTACTTATTCGATTAGTATTTATGAGATCTTTGTTGAAACTTGGTGACAAGTCGCCCATTAGCTCAGTTGGAAAGAGCGCTGGCACGGATAGCCAGAAGTCACGGGTTCGAATCCCGGCATGGGTGGAATTTTTAGCCTCTAAATAGGTTTTTAAAACTGTCAAGAAAATATTTTTTTTGTGATGGACATATTTCATGAATTATTGAGAGATTATTAAAGATTCTTACTTAGTAATTATTCGCCCGAGAGTAAATAACCATATATACCAGTTTCTACTGAGTTTTGTTCAATATCATTGTCGTTTAATGTTTCCATTTAATGAGCTTCAATGTTGTAAAATACAACGAGGAGCTTGCATAAAAAAAATCATTTAAGAGTGGCATTAGGTACAAATTATTTTAAAGCAGTAAATATAATACTTCAATCATAAATTAATAATTTCAAATAATTTCTTGTATATTGAACCATAAAGTAATGATTATACTATTTTTATTTTTAATACACTAACCCGTGCTAAGGACAAATTTGAAAACCTATTTAGAGGCTAAAAATTCCACCCATGCGGGGATTTGAACCTCTGGCTATCCGTGCTAGCGCTCTTTCCAATTGAGCTAATGGGCGACTCACCTAACTGCAAAGTAGGTAGGTACTCGGGGCTGCAAGTGATGCAAATTACTTCAGCCAGATGTCGCTGCCTGTACGTAATACAGAGAATAGTGTAAAGAGGTTCGAAATTTCACTGATGCCGGTGAGTCGCCCATTAGCTCAGTTGGAAAGAGCGCTGGCACGGATAGCCAGCAGTCGCGGGTTCGAATCCCGACATGGGTGGAATTTTTAGCCTCTAAATAGGTTCATAAGTTAATGACTTATTTGAGCAAACAGAAATTTTGTTATTTATCCTTTGTCAATGTGGCCATGTTTATAGTGAAATCAAATGATAATACAATAATGTTACATTTTTTTCTGACCCAATTGAAATATAATTCAATATTTATTCTTTACTAGGACTCCATTATTTGAGACTAACTTTTGAAATGCTGCAAAAATATTTCAACAATTTGATTTTGAGTAAAAAATGTTGATAAAGCGAAAAAGATCTGTCAGGATCATGGCAAGTGGTAAACGCTGATCTCTGCGTACGCGATACGGGTGTGTGAATATGTTACGGTATGTTATGTTTTTTGTTAATTTGATTTTATTGAAATCAAATAAATGAATATCATAAAATAAATGAAAATGAATCATTCTAGGTTCTCCGTTGAGGAGATCCTGTAACCATTTTCTTTTTCCCAGATCTAACTAACTAATCACCTTACTTTTCCGTAATCAGATCTTATCAGAAAGTTCTGCTAAAGATCTCAATAATACAGATTAAATAAGGCGAAACTCGAATAGTTTCTTAATATGCGTTGTGAAGATTTAGTGTATGAAGGGTCACTAGAATTTGGGTACTTTGCTGTGCCATCTAAGAACTTGTCACCAAGTTTCACCAAAGATCTCATAAATACTAATCGAATAAGTACAAACTCAAACGGTCTACTGCTATCCGTTGACACACCGTCCAGCGCTCTCACCATACCATGCTCCCCAAGTTTAAACAAAGATCTCATCAATACCGATCAAATAAGACCCTAACTAAAAGATTTTACTGTAAAAAACCAATTAAAAATATTTACTGTCAGATTTCGTTAAATACTCAGTAGAAACTGGTATTTATGGTTATTTACTCTCGGGCGGATAATCACTAAGTAAGAATCTTTAACAATCTCTCAATAATTCATGAAATAAGTCCATCAAAAAAAAGTTATTTTCTTTAGATATACTTATTTCGTTCTTTCGTCAAAAAAGAATGAAAGATATTGAATATAGTCCTGAGGCTCGTGAGTAAAAATGGATTTAACGGTAATGCAATCTATTTTAGCGAACGGAAACCCCAATAAACGTATTTACCCTCATAAATACCCGTCGGGTAGATTCAATGGGAATATTCCCGCGAATCTACCCATTTCGGGTAAATACCCGGGTAGAATCACAACTCTAGTCGCATTTGAAAAATATGACACAATATGTTTATAAATGCAGCCTATTTTTTATTTCGATGTATAAGCTATATTATTGTAAAGTTTCATTAAAATCCATTCAGTAGTTTTAACGTGAAAGAGTACCAAACATCCATCCATCCATACTTATAAACTTTCGCGATTATAATTTTAGTAGGATATAACAATAATTAAACCTATGAGTCAGATTTAAGATTATTATAATTGTTGTAATTCTTTTTTTCTGGTTGTGCAATCTATCTGTCTAACAAACACTGTGACAAGACATTTTTATACTAATTACAATTTAATGCACACGCTTTACAGGATATTAAACGGGATATTACGTAAGAAACCCCACAAATCCGAAGGCTTGTGGGAGGCCAAGCAAGTCCTGGAGAGGGATGCATATTGTATTGATTGTCATCTAAAAAAAATAATAAAGGCTCATATTATTATTACGTAAGAAATAACATGAACAAAGTTGAGCTTGTCTCTGTAAGAGATTTCTTCTAGCAACCTTGGAGTCGGAGCAGCCGTAAAAACGGTTCTATGTGCGTGTACAAAACAAACTACATAGACTAAACTCAATTTTCGGCCTTAAAAAAACGTGATTCCTCTGAACCACTCCTAAGAATCGCTCGTAGTCCCGGCTGCCTGAGTGGCCTTAAACGATCACGAAGGTTAAGCAACACAGGGCGCGTTCAGTGCTTGGATTGGTAAACCGTCTATGGCTAACGCTAGTGGTATTTTTCCGAGCGGTTCCGTGCTTCGCAAGGCACGTTAAGCTGTTGGTGCCGGCTGCCGTCGATAGATGGCAGTCGTTAAGCCAAGTCAAAATCCTTAGGGCGGCTTGAAAACTTCTGACCGTAAGACCAGCCACTAGTCTTGCAAACCTCCACTAATCCGGACTTGGCCCCCGTGGTGGAGTATGGCCTATACCTTCCTCAGGGAAGAGACCCGTGCCCATCGGTGGGGACATAATGGGTTGATGAGGATGATGACTTCTAAGAAGCCGTTTTTTTATGTAGCCTATTGTTAGTAAGTATGTACTTTGTATGGTTGTAATGTTTTAGTGTTAGTAGATGTAAAGCTTTATAACATATTCGCTCGTAAAGTGGTTGTAATTACACCAATTTCAATATCGTAATGTATCTCATTACGTACTTGTGCGATAATGTAATGTAAAAGGCACGTGTTTTTTTTTTCAATAAAGTTTTAAGATACTCCGTCTAAAAATGAACGATACTAATTTTAAAAATCTTAGCAAAGAGGTTTTATGTCAACAAAGTGGTCAATATTTTATGAATAAAATTGACTTTGGGAAATAAAATATAACAAATAAACATTAAATTCTTTAATTTAATTAATTTTGACCGTTACATTTATCTGTAACAAAAACACAAAAATATTAATTTACTTTATTAGTAATACTGGCTGTTTTTGTACCTTTGCCTAAAAAAAAAAGTTGATGCGCGCGCATCGCTTATTTGTGGACAAGTAAAAATAAATCCGAGCGCTTTTTGTTTTCGATGTATTGTTTTTATTTGAAAATGTCGTCAAGTAGTGATGATAACAAAGTCAGATTTTTATTAATTTCCTCGTAAATATGTGATAAAACGTCGTATGACATACGTGCGCTTTGAAAATTACAGCCTCTGCTTCCTTATAGCCCTCGCCGATGGCTCGGGCTAGTAATATCGCCTCGGCTGTAATTTTCAACTTACCGCACTTATATCATAATGTACTATTTTTTTATTGAGCATATAAACGTCCCATTGCAAGCAACAGGCTTTCTTTCAGAGAGAGAGAGAGAGTATGGGCTTAATTACCACGCGTGCCAAAGGCAGATCCTCACCCACACCTCAGGCACCCAGGTTTCCTCAAGATGTTTTCCTGCACAGTTAGCGAGTGGTATTATTATTATTTATTAACATAAAATACTGCAACAGTATTTTCACATTTCATTTAAAAACTACTTATTCTAATGTACAATTCAGTGTGAAACATCTTTACAGGAGTATACAACTTTCAAAATTGTGTGTTCAGTAAAAGTTGAATTAGCTCATCGAAATTCTAATTAAATTAATTTACGACATTACAACAAATTAATATTTTTGTACAATTATGAATAATATTAATAATATTAGTTCAAATTGCATTACATTGCTGATTTTATATATCTAAATTTGATCAGGTTAGCAATATACATAATTTTTTTTATTATTTAAAAAATTGGTATTGATACTATGACTTCAAAGTCATCGGTACATGCCCACACTATTGAACTTGGGTATCCTACTTCCGAATCCATTGTTGTATAGTGCGTTCACATTAACTTGACGCGTGAGAGAATTGGTAACACTGAGATGTTTACTGTTACCATGTTAAATAAGAAATCATTCCCATTACTTGGGGAAAATAAAGGGATTGAGGGCTTGTTTTACCATCTTCCGATTAGGTCCAAAAGCTAATTCACATGTTATGTCCTTGTTACCAATTCTCTCACGCGTCAAGTTAATGTGAACGCACTGTATCTACTGGGCTACTGTCGTCGTTTATTTAATCTGTGGTTTAATATTTCCGTGTAAAATCTCCACCGCAGACTAGTTCAACTGGGCTTTATAGAGTGTTTTAAGGTATCGTGTTCTTATACATAAGACAATTATAGTTCTTAACTCCCTCGCCTCCAGTAAAGGCCCGGCGTCAAACTGCAACTGAAAAGCGTCCGGCGAAACTACCAACTAGTAATAAAAATGAACAGTCTGTCGGCCAGGGGTTTAATTACGGAGCTGTCGGCTCCGTGACGTCACAGACGGCGAAAGATTTCTAATCCCCGTCGGTAATTAGTTTTTCTAAGCCACGGGGTAAGTAGCCAAGTTAATAGACCGGCTGAAGACCGGCCTGTGGCTGAAAGGAGCTTGTGGAATATGGAGTGACCCTAACATAAACTAACTGATTGAATACGAGTTCGAACCCGGGACCTCTTTCATGGTATGCAGATGCGGTCGTCCAGATATATATGTAGATATATGTATGTGCACACTATATCTGTGTATTTTCCTGTTTTATGTACACTTAATTGCTCGCTATATATTCATTACTTTACATATGACTCCAACAGCGTTCCAAGTATACCTTTACTAGCATGACTGCGAGAGGAGGCTACTCGTATCACAGGAATCGCGACTGTTATTGAAAATAATTCAATTCTAGCGATGCGATAGGAGCTGAGCGGCCATTATGTTACGCTGGCCAGCTCCTTCAGAGCGCGTCGTGATGGTATCTAACTGCGCTCCGTTGGCTACTGGCTGCGGACCGCCCTCTAGATGTTAGTGGTCTTAGACCAGGGATGTGCGTGGAGAGGCGTTTGAGATTGAGGTTTCTTTTTCTCTAAAATCTTGATTGATTTAATTTAATGTTTTACGTTTATTAAGTAACAGTTTTTGTGCTATTCGGAATAGAATACTTTGATTTTGATTTAACACAGAACTCAAAAC
Source organism: Yponomeuta sedellus (assembly GCA_934045075.1). Lineage (NCBI taxonomy): Eukaryota > Metazoa > Arthropoda > Insecta > Lepidoptera > Yponomeutidae > Yponomeuta > Yponomeuta sedellus. Next base: position 24,426,770 of record OW203722.1, on the reverse strand, counting down.
TAGCGTTTTAAAGTACTACTCATAGATTTTTTGTCTGTTTAATTAATGGTTATATTTATGTTACATTTATAATAAGAGTGAAAACTGTACAAATTATATTGTGAAGTCCCTGGTCTCCGTGCTAGATAAAATACCTGTGATACAAAGATCAGTGCCCTCTCCTAGTTTTAGATGATGCATGTCATAGTATTACGTAATTACAGGAAAAAAACAATAAAAATTTTTTTATTGTATGTTTATTTGTGTGTGTGCGTGAGTGTGTGTGTCTGTGATATAATAATTTAAAACAAAAATACACTTTACTTTAATTGATCCAATTACCACATATAACTCACTAATCAGCTGCTGAACTCAAAAAATGATAAGCAGATAGTTACTCAGTTGAGTCAAAAAATGATAGGCACCTAGTTACTCAGTTGAGTCATAAAGTTGGTCTGCCAAAAAGTGGGAACACTAAGGCCTGACCCATATTTGGAGCCAAGCGTATCTGCGGCGCCTCTACGCCGTTCCCTGTTCCCAGCCACAGAGTTAAAACTCCTAAAAATACAGTCTAAGGTCAAAACAAAAAATGGAGTAATTATCCTAACCATTAGCTCACATATATTTTTATGTACAATTAAATGTTCTATATATTTCTTACTGTAAATAGAACTTCTACAAGACACTCCTCTTATTTCAGTGCTGGATTGTCCTCAATCCCCATCCAGCCACCAAATGAAATCTACTTCTAAAACTGTGATTCTGATGAGGTTCAAATATGTCCTACCAATCACCCACACGATACACCCCAATTTTGACCTCGTTTGGCTTTAATTTTTGGGCACACTTGTTATACTCGTAAGTGGCTCACGCACACATTTATGGGCCAATCACATTTAAGCGGATTTTGTTTGTCGCGCAGATGCGGCGTCTAGGTGTTATTAGTCTATGTTGCTAGCATTAAAAAGTTGGCAGCAGGCAGCGAGCCAATCAATACACAGCCGGCAATTATGTTAATGCACCGCTCTGGGCTGGTAGAAGGGTTAGCATGAACCTCCAGTTGTGTGCCCAAGGAATGAGAGCAGGCAGAAGTGTACCTTGTCTTAACGCGCTTTAGGCATAATTTAGTTAGTTTTAGTTAGTTACACCTGAGATTTCCGCACTTAGCCTCATAGTTGGGCCATTGTACGTAGCAAGCGCTGAGGTACGCTAACACCTCAGACACTAGGGTTTCCTTACGATGTTTTCCTTCACCGTCAGCGAGTAGTATTGCTACTATAATTTCACAAATGTACATAACTTAGAAAACAAAGTCATTGGTACATGCCGGGGTTCCAACCGATTTGAACACGACCTATCGATTAAGAAGCCGGCGTTCTACACCGCTCCGCTACCACCGCTCAAGGCATAATTTAAGGAATTCAATTTACACTGACATATTATAGAATTAAGGTCCTATTATTGGCATGAGCTTCCGTGACCAATGTGTAGGATATATACATATTCTTAACAGATGACCGGCAAACGTTCTTTTGCCATATTAATTTATTGCACTATTTCTTCTATCATAACTTTGAGCTATATATTTATGTATTACCTGCTGTGGTGTTCGTTTTCAACCCTTATATGTCCCCACTGCTGGGGCACGGGTCTCTTCTTGCATCGCAGGAAGGTTAGGCCATACTCCACCACGGGGGCCAAGTCCGGGTTGGTGGAGGATTGTGAGACAGTGGCCGGGCCTCACTGTCAGAAGTTATCAAGCCGCCCATAAGGCCTGTGACATGGCTTTACGACTGCCATTATATGACAGCCGTCACCAACGGCTTAACGTGCCTTGCGAAGCACGGAAGCGCTCTGAAAAATGCCACTAGCGGTAGTCACGGGACGCTCACCCATCCCGTACCGGACCGCGCCTGTTGTTGCTTAACCAAGTGATTGTTTCCAATCACTCGGTTCGCCTAGGCCACGAGCGCTTCTTGCAGTGGTGTTACCTGCGGTTTATTGATTTTCGCATGGAAATGAGATATTTTTCCGCAGTATAACGTAGCCTAAGTGTGAATATCCGGGGTGTCAGCTAACTCCATACAGAATTTTACTAAAATCGCTCCAGCCACACTTTCACAAACTTTCTCCACCAACCCGGACTTGGCCCCCGTGGTGGAATATGGCCTAACCTTCCTGAAATGCAAGCAGAGACCCGTGCCCCCGCAGTGGGGACATACATGGTTGCAATCATCATCATCATCGCCTTTATTATAAATATAATATACTTAGTGTGACATGATGTGATTTACAATAATAAACATAACATTTACATACGCACATACATTGCTTTTGGCCCCACACTAGGATACCCTGTGTCGTGGGACCCAGACACAACGACATCACAAACATGTTAACATCCAAGACCTGGGCTTTTTTTTTGTTCCCAGCCGGGATTTGAACCCGGGACCTCTTGCATGGTAGGCAGACGCGCTACGGCTACGCCACAGAGGTCGTTAATTAGGTACCGTATGGACCTGTTTTTACCGGTGCTCCGACTATCTAAGGTTTGCTGGAAGGAATTGCTTACGGAGAAAAGCTCGCTGTTGTATGTATTTTAATAATTAAGTCTTTATACTATTTTTATTTTTAATGCACTAACACTAAAAATTAAAAAAAAAAAATTAAAAACCTATTTAGAGGCTAAAAATTTCACCCATGCCGGGATTCGAACCCGCAACCTCTGGCTATCCGTGCCAGCGCCCTACCAATTGAGCTCAATAACAAATTGAGCTCAATTGGTAGAGCGCTGGCACGGCTAAAAATTTCACCCATGCCGGGATTCGAACCCGCAACCTCTGGCTATCCGTGCCAGCGCTCTACCAATTGAGCTCAATTTGTTATTGAGCAATAACAAATTGAGCGCTCTACCAATTGAGCTCAATTTGTTATTGAGCAATAACAAATTGAGCTCAATTGGTAGAGCGCTGGCACGGATAGCCAGAGGTTGCGGGTTCGAATCCCGGCATGGGTGAAATTTTTAGCCTCTAAATAGGTTTTTAATTTAGTCTTGTTTAATGTTTCATTTGCAATAAAGTATGATATCAGTTAGCCTACTGCTTATTCTCAGACCTATCAAATATCAACAGAAAAATCACTGAAATTCGTCGTTATTATGTATTACGTTTATTTTGTAGTACAGTTAACAGGTACCATATGGCAAGCGGTGGTAGCTCAGTGGGTAGAACTATAGACTGGCAAGCGAGAGCCCCAGGTTCGATCCCGAGTGCGGGCATGTACCAATGACTTTGTTTAATTTTCAAAGTTACATACATTTGCGAATTTGTAGTCGCAATACCACACGCTAACGGTGAAGGAAAACATCGTGAGGAAACCCGCGGCTTGGTTGGCTCCGCACGTATTGACTAGTCTTTCCTGTGGGCTAGGCCGACTAAGCTGTCAGGGTGGTATAGGTGCTGGGCAAGCCTACACCATCTATAAAACCATGTCCCAGGCACTACAGCGTCGGAGTGGTCCTTTCACCCATCTAGTGTGAGTGAAAATACCACTGGACGCTGTATAAATCATCTCAATAAGTAGATGCAAAAAGGCCAATATTATTTATTATTACAGTTATCTAGCGTATTAAGCATTAGATTATAGTCAGCCTCTCGATATAGTACATTATTGCCTCTTGTAACTGAGTGATTTGGTTGCAATTTAATCACGTTAAGATTTTCGTTATACGTTATCAACCCTTGTATGTCCCCACTGCTGGGGCACGGGTTTCTTCCTGCATCGCAGGAAGGTTAGGCCATACTCCACCACGGGGCCAAGTCCGGGTTGGTGGAGGATTGTAAGACAGTGGCGGGCCTTACCTTACCTTAGAAGTTATCAAGCCGTTAAGATTAGATTAGATTAATACTCTTTGTTGCACACCATACATTTAAGACTAATATTCTAGTTCCGGAACTAGATTTTACCCTAGATCAACAATTCCGCCCTTTTGTACTTAATATTAATACGTTTTCATGTATCTATCAAGTTTGCTTCGTTCTAGCCCAGAGCTGGTAGTTTGAAACCCTTTTACGCGGGCGAGAAATGGACAAAAAACCGCCCAATAACGTCATGGTGGTCAGTCGCTCTCATGAGCGGTTTGTCGTCAGTTTCTCTATGCACGAACTAAGGATGTAAAACCTAACTGCAAAGTAAAGGTACTCGGGGCTGTAGTGATGCAAATTACTTCAGCCAGATGTCGCTGTCTGTACGAAATACAGAAAGTATTGTAAAGAGGTTCGAAATTTCACCGATGCCGGTAGAGTTGGCCATCAGCTCAGTTGGGAGAGTGCTGGCACGGTTAGCCAGAGATCGCGGGTTTGAGTCCCGGCACGGGTGAAATTTTCAGCCTCCAAATAGGTTTTCAAAATTGTCCTTAGCACGGGTTAGTGCATTAAAAAAAGAATATATTTAAGCAGGATAAAGGTTCATGCTACCGGTACAGTTCATGATGTGGAGCGCAAAAAAATAGACGACAAGTATATTTTAAAGATAAACGTTTAAGATAAACTTAGTTTAAACGTGCTCGAAACCAACCAATGAACGTTGATGAAGCAAAGGTGATTGACAGGCTCCTAGCAAGTGGAAGTCCCTGATCTCTGCCTACCTTTCTGGGATGAAGGCGATGTTTATAAACTAATCTGTATTGTTTTTTGCTTTATGTTAAAACCCGTGATAAGCCAATAGAATCATTTCTCCTCAGATGCCACTTAGGGTCAGTAATTTTTCTATGAAAGTAAATACCAGTACGCCGCGTCTCGTCCTACGCTCTTCCTATGTGCCCCACGTCTTACGCGAATTAAAGCTTCAGTCGAATCCTAACTAACTTCAGAGTGTTAACTATTTATTATACGCGTGAAAATTACCTAATCCGCGAGAATACGCGTACCCCCTTCGTAAGCGGTTTTTAGAGAATTCGATGCGCTTCGACTCCGCTTTAATCGAGTTTGTAAAAACCCAATTTAAGTATCAAAGCCAGGTAGAGGTTCTTAGGAATCTTTGTGCACTCTCTTTTCAATAACTCATAAAGTCTGATATCTGCTGAGTAAGCCGAATCGGCTAGATAACGTAGCTCGCTTTTATCACCGTTTACCCGGTATCAGTCAAGGAAATCTTAATACCCAGCTAGATGGATAAGGCAATGGTTGAGAAAACGTAGGAAAAATTTCGTTCAGTCAAGGATTGTTTTGTGCGTCTTTTCTGTGGATAAGGCCGACGAAGCGGAAGCGCTCGTAGCCTAGCCGAACCGAGTGATTGGAATCAATCACTTGAGTTAACTAACAACAGGCGCGGTCAGGTGCAGGATGGGTGACCGTCCCGTGACTACCGCTAGTGGCATTTTTCCGAGCGCTTCCGTGCTTTGCAAGGAACGTTAAGCCGTCGGTGCCGGCTGTCATTTAAAAGCAGTCGTTAAGCCATGTCAGACAATCTACCAATCTACGGTGGGCACCCGTGGTAATTAAGCCTATGCTCTCTCTAAAAGAAGACCTGTGACCTGCAGTTGGACGTTTATAGGCTAAATAAAAGAGATAAGAATACTCTTGTACACCAGAAAAAAAACCAACATAAAATATTCACAAAGATACAGTACAATCGGCAAGTAAATCTTCTTGTTATCGACTGTACGGACGCTGCAACAGTAAAAACCAAACCGAAATCAATACCCCCCAAAAGGAACCCACCGTCCGTCCATCCGTATTCCGGCCACGTCCCACGGCCCCACCGTGATCTCTTGCCAAATAAAAACATCCCAGCTACACGCGTTTGTCATTCATTCCGATGGCTGTGCACATAGAATTAGAAGGCTCAGTCGCAGAACGTACAATCTTTGAAAGAAGACTTTTTAGTAAAAAAAAACGGACTTCTAGAAAACAATGTGCACTGAATAGAAGAGATCGAAGATTTTCTCATGCATACCAGCAATCTTAACCATATTCATACAGGGAAGAACCGAAAAAAGGAGGAAGTTCATACTACATCGAAATCATTTTTAGGGTTCCGTATCTCAAAATATATAATCACCCCCGTCCGTGAAGTGAAGATCCTTTGTCTTGCGGAGTAACAAGTTCAATTATTATTTAGTACCATATAAGTACGCAAGTTTACAGCTTCTTGAAGCCGAGCTGTAAAAATCATAATCATAGTGATTTATTGCAATCAAACTTTGTAACGTAAAAAAAAGATACAGTGTGCAAATCAAGTGGATGTTTACATAATATTGTATAAGTGTTGGTCAGATCACTGATACATGAATACCGTAATATTGAATAAAAGTCAAAAGAATTTTATTTAGTATAAAAACAAAATGTTTACTTAATGAACGTCAAAGCTGTTATTATTGAATGAATGAATGAATGAATGAATGAATGAACGAACGAACGAACGAACGAACGAACGAACGAACGAACGAACGAACGAACGAACGAACGAACGAACGAACGAACGAACGAACGAACGAACGAACGAACGAACGAACGAACGAACGAACGAATGAACGAACGAACGAACGAACGAACGAACGAACGAACGAACGAACGAACGAACGAACGAACGAACGAACGAATGAATGAATGAATGAAAAATTCTTTATTGCTCTAAAAACAAATTTGTACAACGGCGAGCTTAATACTAGATAGTATTTTCTTCCAGCTAACCCACGATGATAGGGACAGTGGAAGGGGTAGTGCCAGTAAACCATATAATATAGGAGTGATTTTATTATTCAAATATTCAATATTACTGTGAGAAAAAAATATAATTACCAGTTTCATCTTCAGCTGGAGCGCACATTTATAGCCCTCTCTCTTCATGTTTCATCAGAGATGTATTCTATCTACTGCGTCTATTAGTCTATGGCTGTCTATTTGAATATTATCTACGGGGAAGCCAAGGGTGGTGTCTTCAAACGTAACCACATAGCCCGAGGGTTGGTTACAAGCGGCTCGCTCAATCATAACCACGATTTAAAACAAAGCGACTCACATATTATTCTTCTTTAAATGATAAATAACTTCTACACGATACAATGACTTGTCCTGGTCCCAAACTAGGATACCCAGTGCCATGATAAGTAGGCATGAACCCGCAACCATGCAAAAACATCCAGACTGAGGTCATTTGTGCAAATTTGCAGCCGCCCCCAGGGTGAATCGAACCCAGGACCTTTGACATCATCATAATTCGGTATCATCAGATTAAGCTCTTTGGAGTTTGACCATTTTCGTACCATCTTGCCCGCACATTATATTTTTAAATGATAGTAAAAGGACGAGACGTATATCTGAAAAAAAAATCGGGAATTTAAATATTATAGACATAGTTTATTTTTATAGACAACCATGGAAGTTCATATTAACTCTTGCCAATTTCCTGTGTAATAAACTAAAATACTCGAATATAAAATTATGTAAAATGTCCGGACTTTATTCTCTTGTGTCGCCGTAGATCACATTTGTGAAACTTACACAATTTTGTGTACAATCATTCACAATATAATTATTAGAAAGTCCGAACGAGAGGGCTACCAGAAGAAAAGTTGTCACAAGTATTTTTTATATAATCAAACGCAAACGGAGTCGAGATCAGTTGAAATATTTAAAAAAGAACCCACACGGAAATGCTACCTGTTAACAATAATGGTGCTAAGAAGCTTTAATGCGGCATCTTAATAAAGGTAAACCCCTACAGCCCCTATTATTTGCGTAGGCATTAAAATACCCCAAGTTGGGAAAATGTTCCTCCCCTTAATAGACCAGGATCCAGGCTAGCTGTGAAACAGCACCAATGAGTGACTCAATGTGACAACTGACTTGCAAGTTTTTTCGCGTGGCAAATATGCCTGTGTGGTCTATAATTCATGCAACTAAAATTCATTTATGACATCGATGTAAATTGCAAAGTCGATTGACAAGTGGGAAAACGACTACGAAATACATTGCGAATTTCACTAATTTGTTGATATATTTCATTATAAACTTTGAACTGCAGTTTAATGAAACGTGGCACTGGCGGTATTAGTTGAGACACCAGGTGCAATAAAATTAATGTGAAAATCAAGGGATGAAAAGAGAAAACTTTCATTTTGCCATAATAATCTAATAACTAATGGCTCTTAAATTCAATATCAGTTACATTTAAAAACATTTAATTAAGTGTTATTTATATTATAGATAAAATGATGTCACAATAATTGTTCTTAATCCTCCGATACGGCTTCACCGATTTTACATATTTTTTGTGTTTATTTAGTAAGTCCGAAAATAGCTCGTAAACTACGGTTTCCTTAAATCACTCCATAAACGCAGTATTAATAGTTTGTGGTAAAGTGTTTCCCTTGTAGTCTCAAATCACAGAATTATTTATACGGCGTTTATGAAATGTTTTGATGAGTCGTGTTTTAGTTAATAAGACTGTTAAGATAGATAAGATAACGTTTATTGAACCAGAAAAAGGTGTGAAGATGTTAACAAAACAATATTTGGATTATTCAATATCTAGTACTAAAAGTTAGATTTACATAATAACATGTCTTTTGTAGCATCTGCTGCTGAACTAGGTTCATAGCCTTTATTTCAGGATACAGCGCCTCTTGCCTCTCTTGTTAATTTTTTTGTTACATAAACAACTGGCGTAATCTTATGATTTTTTTTTGTTAGGTATCATTAACAATAAACAGTAATTATTGAAAATAATATAAAAGCAACTATAGGGTTCAGTCCTCTCTGTGTGTTTTATGAATGTGAATGAGTGTGTGTGAGAGGGTGAGTAAAATGTGTAGTGTAGTAGGATTTTAATTTATTGGAAACTAACGAACTATTATACATCAAGGGTGTAAGTATATACGTTAATATGAAAAAAACCCATTCAGTATCTGTTATTTCAGGATAACTATTACATTTAATTAATAATCTGTTAATATCTCTCAGTTACTCGTTGCCGCACCTTGTAGACTGCCGGATCCTAATCTACAATATTCGGCGATCGACAATAGAACGTCTTTACGTGAAAGATTGATTGAAGATCAGCAAAAGGGAAAATTAAGGCTGCGGCCCGAGGAAAAGTGCAATATTTTAAATTTATTTGCTTTTTTGCGATGCAAATTATGAAATGGAGAGAGGGTGCCGCAGTTCTTCGTGGGTACTACGTTTAATCGAATAGGGTAAGGCTATTGTGTGAAAGTTGCTGGGGGATTTTCGATGGAAAAACTGTTTACCTTACCCCTACGTACGTCTGTCGTATGAAAGGAAATTCATACATTTAATTTATAGCGTGTTTGCCTTTGGTGTTATTTTGTTTTTCCTCCTGCGACTCCTTTAGGGCCTTTTGTTGACGTTGTATGTTCTTTCGATGTTCGGCATGCTACTTCGTACCTTATTTACATGTAGGTATCGGCTTATTTTTGGTGTAATTTTTGTAAAGGTTTAAGGACTTTTTTAGAGTTTTTCAAACTGCAACTAAGCGCCTGGTATTAGAGAATTAAGTACAGATTACAGAGCAAACAATATTGTAGTATTCGCTCGCTTGGAAGCGTTCGTGGCTTAGCCGAAACGAGTGATTGGAATCAATCACTTGAGTTAAGCTGCAACAGGCGCGGTCAGGTGCAGGGTGGGTGACCGTCCCGTGACTACCGCTAGTAGCGATTTTTCCTAGCGTTTCGGTGCATCGCAAGGCACGCTATCCGTTGCTGCCAGCTGTCATGTAATGGCAGTTGTTAAGCCATGTCAGAGGCCTCTATAACTTCTGATAGTGATGCCCCCTACTGTCTTACAATCCTTCATTAACCCGGACTTGGCCTCCGTGGTGGAGCATGGCCTAACCTTCCCGCGATGCAGGAAGAGACCCGTACACCAGCAGTGGGGACCAGCAAAGGGTCCAAACAACTTGTCTTCAATCGACATTGTTAGATAAAAGCAAGTCCATAATTACATTTTGTAACAAAATCTTTCGTAGGCTCTACACGTTGACAGCAAGTAATTTAATCCGGATTAAAGTTATTAAAGTCGGTATATCTTTAAAATACGCAATTTCTAAAAAGATCGGGATTAGAGTCTCCCGATCTTTTTAGAAATTGTCTGTCTTATAAATTTTGTTCTATGATTTTTTCTTAGATTGATATTTTTTTATATCACAGTTATTGTATTTTTAATAACGTCTCGGTCGCAACTAGTTTACAATAAAGTTGTTTGGATATAAAATATTAAGTTAATGTACTATCTTTCCATCATCATTATCATCAGCCCGGTAAACCCCACTGTTTACCGGCTACTTTACATAGGTCATCTGACCATCTAGCTGCTGGTCTGCCCACCGAACGTTCCCGGCCGCGGAACGCGGCGAAACGCGGCCGCCACTCTGTCATTTACGAAGCTACAATTAAAAGAAGTTGTTCTAACAAAGACGCGACGTAACATTATCTTCGGCAAACTATCTCACAACAATGTTCCATATTTCCAATAATAACAGAGGCAACGGGAAAAACTAATCTAAGTCCGCGCAGTTAGATAGGGCAGCCCTCCTCCTGGGACCTTCCACTATTTAGCCACTTTACGACCCTGTCGAAGTAAGCCGAGGCGATAATTTACTAAGGGACCTTCAGTCCCGGAACTAGCAAGCTGGCGCGATAGGGTTCCATGTTAAACTGAGCTGCTTCTCTGACTATAACATCTTGTTCAAGGCAATTATAAACGCGAAGTAAGTTTGATAGCTTATGGTCCATGTTATGATGTCCATCCTAATTACAGGTTAGTACAGGGTATCCAAGTTTGGGATCAGGACAAGTGGTTATGTTGTGTGGATGTTATATATATATATATATATATATATATATATATATATATATATATATATATATATATATATATATATATATATATATAGGGACGATGATAATCAATCGATTTTTGGTTAATTAAGGAGACGGGTTATTCGTAGGCCATTCCAGGATCCAACATATAAATTCAATCCCTTACTTGTCAAGATCGGGAATCCGGCGTCACGACGTACGGCGCGTGGCAATCTTGAGGCAGTCGAGAGTTGGCTCCAAAGTTGAGGGATCCCTCCACAAACACTCACACAGCTGTAATTCGGTCCCAGGACCTTTCACAATAAGTTCCACAATGAAATATACTTTGAATAAAAGTTTATAAAATTAAATGCGCACGAGCGTATGTCCACTGGTTTTGCTCACGAGAAAAAAGCCAAGATGGCGCCACCGTCTTCTTGACATAGACAAAGGCGTGCCTATTCAAACGCATGTTTGCGTTTCGTTGCGGTGATTGAAAATATATCCCAAATCCAGGAATTGGCCCAAACACCCCCTAAGGGTTAAAAAAAAACGGCGAAACACGTGTTCTATCAATTGTGTTGAAGAGTATTTATTTTAAGTTTCATTAGACAACATTCTTTATACCTCCCATACAATTGTTGGCAACCCTTTTCGCTCCCTTAGGGGTTGCATTTAAAAAAACCGATATTATTTATTGCCTACATTATATATAAAACCTCTGTGCAAAATTTCAGCTTCCTAGGTCCAACGGCTTGGGCTGGGCGTTGATGAGTGAGTCAGCCAGTCAGGACTTTGAATCTTATTTATATAGATTTTATCATGAATGTTTCGTTGCGTTTTACCATTTAAGTTGTTTCACATCAGGGTTGCGGATGCGGCAAGCTGAAGACAGGGCACTATGGCGCTCATTAGGGGAGGGCTATGTCCAGCAGTGGACTAGTGTAGCCTGACGATGATGATGATGACATCAGGGTTCTTAATGCTTAATTATTGTTCATGAAGCGATATGTCCACTTCTGAAGATAGGCCTCCTTCATGCACACCACATCCTTTTGTCCTTGAACATCCTCATCCAGCCACTGCCAGCAAACTGATTCAGGCCGTCGGTCCACCGAGCTTGTAGGTGTCCTACGTTGCGTTTACAAGTTCCTCGTCTCCGTTCGAGAACCTTTGAACCCCTTCGACCATCGGTTCTTCCAGCCACAGTCCATTGTCATTGTTTAGAGGTTACGTCAATTAAAATATTTGTCAGAACGTAATTATTCAGATTTTTCCTAGCATTTTTCCATCGCTACTGATTAGAGTCCAAACAAGCGCAAAACAATAGCCCATCACTTTTCAAAGGCTGACTAAGTTCGCGCCTACAACCCGGTAATGAGTAAAACAATGTCCGCAGTCGGTGCCGGGTACTCTCAACGGTCCCACACGGGTATTGTCTAAACTCTTAAACAATGAAAGGTTAACTAGTATTTGCGGTAATCGCAACAGCCATCAGTTAGTAACCTGCCGAGAGAGACAAGACTGAACTCTGTTTGAGGAGACCACTTAGAATCTGGACTTGAGTTTTCACTTAATTATTTTCGCTCCACTTTCTAATAGACTAGGATTTACCCCTAAGTGCTGTGTAAGTCATTAGTATTATTCCTTATTTATTAGTATTATTATTATTCCTTGTCCTTGTTGGACAAAAGAAAGTGAACAAAGCATGGAATTATCAATAGATAGATTGAATATTCTGTATTATATGTACACCAGGAATTAGATAGATGGATAAAAACATTTTTTTAGCGGCACAATATTCAAACATGACGTAAACATTCAACAACCATGAAACAAACAGAAATGTAAAAACAATAAATTTAAACGTAACATCATAACGGCCAAAGTACATTGTTAAAATTCCTTCTTAAATGCGACAACACATATGTGCACTCTATTCATTTACATAACGGGTGATTTTACATAAGGGACAAAGGCGAAGGCGTCTTTTTCTAAACTAAATAATTGAGGAAAAGAGATATTGAGGAAAGAAGGAAGCCGTGCTTAGAAACATCGAGGAATGAACGGATATAGCCAGCGTTGAAGACTTGTAATTGGTTCTTAATTTCTTGCCAAGCGAAACAGTTTAGCGACGACCTCTTTAGCGTAGCGGTAGCGCGTTTGCCTACCATGCAAGAAGTGCCGGGTTTAAATCCCAGCTGGGGACAAAAAAAAAATCCAGGTCTTGGATGTTTACATGTTTGTGATGTCGTTGTTTCTGGTTCCCACGACACAGGGTATCCTAGTGTGGGGCCGGAAGCAATGTATGTGCTTGTATGTAAGGGCCGATTGCTATTAGAGAAGAGACTCAGAAAGAAGAAGATAAGTGAAGCGACCTCGACGACGCTTCAAAGCTTTTCACACAAAAGGCTCGGTTGCTTACCAAGTCCGCGCTCTTAGTAGGTGTCCTGCCTAGATATAGCTGTTGCGAGTGTCGGTCGTGACGCGACGTCGTGATGATGGCCGCAATCCCTCGCGTCTGTCAGCGCACCCACAGCACCTGCATTCACCACAGAATGTTAACCACTCCTAGTGACACGTTCAGATTAGAATCGGCTTATGTTTTCCGTGTATTTTTAAAACAAAGTATTTTATTCAAAATTACACAGAAAATTACATCTTGAATGCTACAAAAAAACTAGGTGTCCATTTTGAAATTTATATTTTGGAGAAATATGGACAAAAACTTCAAATTGTAGACTTTTAGTCCGGATTTACTTACGGGTGTTGTTATATCGGAAAAGTCCGAAAATCTACAATGTGCTGTGCTTACGAAAGTTTTAGTTCAAAAAACTTCAAACTTAATATAAAAGTGGATATAGAGCGGAAATCCAGAGACAAGCACGGACTTGCGGCTTTGCGGTTGTTTACTGAATAAACGTGAAAAAATCTGTGTCGGTGAAACTAGAGAGGGCACACCATACAGTCGACTACACGTAAATCCATACAATCGACTAAACGTAAATCTTTACATGTGTCCAGTTTATTCAGTTGCGTTACGGGCGAGTGTCAAAATTGTTAAACTGCTGTCGATTCGGCTCAGCTCGTGTTGAATCCTACCCGGATCAAAAGCTAGATCTATATCTATGGAACGCGTATAGCCCGCACGCGTCCGCGCTACCGGAAACTTTCACGAAATGACAATGTGAATAAAGGGTTCATCATCAACCAATTATGTCTCCACCGAGGGGCACGGGTCTCTTCCCTGAGGAAGGTATAGGCCACACTTTACCACGGGGACCAAGTCCAGATTGGTCGAGGGTTGCAAGACAAGTGGCTGGTCTTACTGTCAGAACTTTTCAAGCCGACAAGCATCTTACTTGGCTTAACGACTGCCATCTATCGACAGCAGCCGGCACCAACTACTTAACGTGCCTTGTGAAGCACGGAACCGCTCGGAAAAATGCCACTAGCGTTAGTGATAGACGGTCACATATCTATGCACTAACCGCGCCCTATTTTGCTAAACCTTCGTCATCGTTTCAGATCACTCAGACAGCTGGGACTACAAGCGATTGCGACCGAATAAAGGGTTGTCTGCGACGAATTTTTGAGGTATCCTTCTGATAGTACAACAATATTTTGTGGGTCTAGCTAGCTCGTCGCTAAGCGCCGACCCTGTTGTAGAAAGCAGAAGAATAATTGCCTGTCTGGTGATCCCAGGGAGAGCTGTGCTTTGTGAGTTCACTCTTAATTTACCAGGTTATGTTCTATGAACTTGAAAGCTTTCATCTAGAGATGAAGTGAAATGAAGAGGTTTTATTCAAAATTGCGCAGAAACTGCGGCTTAATGAATGTTTACAATTGAAACTAGGCGTCTATTTCAAACTCTAGATAATTTTAGAGAAAAAATGGACAAACTCCAAAGTTAGTCTTTTCAAAGTCCTTAATTAACAGAGCTTGCATAATTATTTTAAAACGTAAAACTCATAATTGTACTGGCTTTAATACTAGACATCATTGTCATCTAAATAATCCTTCATGTTATATATAGTAGCCCTTTTGGCAAAAAGTGTACTTAACATATTTTTGAACCACGTTTCAGGCAAGCTTTAATATATCTTCAGGGATTTTATTATAAAGGCGTATACAATGTCCCATGAAGGATGTATTAACCTTTGCCAGCCTTTTAGGCTGGCAACCTATTTAATAGGTACTGTAACAATACTTCTTTATAGTAGCTGTCCAGTGTAGCCGTCTAGGCAGAGTTTAAATTATTTGAAGAATATCGTTTCGTTTAGTTTATGTGTCAGTCGAGTTGAGACCCAGAGAAGGCTAAGGTTTCGTTTCCATAAAAATGTAATAAAATGAAAGTATTATTACTAATTCGTGGCCTAGAAGCGTTCGTGGCCTAGCGGAACCGAGTGATTGGAATCAATCACTTGGGTTAAGCAACAACAGGCGCGGTCAGGTACTGGATGCATGACCATGTCGTGACTACCGCTAATGGCATTTTTTTCCGATCGCTTCCGTGCTTCGCAAGGCACGTTAAGCCGTTGGTCCCGGCTATCATGTGATGGCAGTCGTGAAGCCATGTCAGAGGCCTTATGGGCGGCTTGATAACTTCTGACAGTAAGGCCCGCCACTGTCTTACAATCCTCCACCAACCCGGACTTGGCCCCCGTGGTGGAGTATTGCCTAACCTTCCTACCATACAGGAAGAGACCCGTGCCCCAATAGTAGGGATATAAAGGGTTGATATCGATTATTACTATTTTAGAGGACTAATAAGTAGATCGTTACAGTAAATAGGGGATGTATTAGCAAAGGGGAAGATAAAAAGTACCCGGAACTGGCGTGCGTGCATGCAACGACCTAAGAACATTGATGAAGCGAAGGTGATCTGTCAGGATCGTGGCAAGTGGCAGTCCCTGGTCTCTGCCTACCCCTCTGGGATACAGGCGTAAGGTTTGTATGTGTGTAATTATCGTTACAGTACTTACCTACCCCCATCTTCTCCACGTCACCTGTTGGTTGGCTAGAATAAAATACTATTTAGTATTAAGCCCGCCAATTGTACAATCTTTACAGGTACAATAAAGAATTTAATAATAATAATAATACCTGTATGAAAGTTTTTAAAAGAGAACTTGCGTGAGTTAAAAGTTAAGCGGGCTCTTCTTATTGGGTTTTTTAAGGTTTTACAGGGTGCTTTCGATTCGAGTGATTCGAGAAAAATTTTATTTCAATAAGTCCTCCAAATAATTCACTCGAATCTTAGTACCTATGATTGATTCAAAAACGCAAATGAACTGAACACAATTTTTTGTAGCCTAGAAACGTCCCACTGCATGGCACAGGCCCTCTCTTAGAGAGATAGTATGGGCTTAAAGAAAGAAATAATGATAAGGTACGAGGGAGGAGGCACTACCAAACCGGAATTATAGGCCATTTTCAACACGCACTATACATTTATTTGCCCACGTCTAGGCCTGTGGAAAAGGCAATAAGCTTGCCTTTCGTAGTCACAGCAGCAATTAGTCGATTAACATCCGCATTTCTCTCTTTTCCTCAATTAACGCACAATAGTTTCTTGTCAGTCGTAGCTTATATTCCTGTTCGTGGTATTTCTTGATGACTAGCGACGCTCATACATAGTTTCGTATGAATGCCAATAACCAGTATCTTGCCTTGTTTGAATCATGGGGTTGTGCGTGAAATTGATCGAAAATACCATGTTTAGTAGTTTTGTAAGTACGAACTGTTTCGATATTTTAGGTTTTTTGTGCTCTAAAAAAATTCTTCTTCTTCAGTACTAGTCCACTGCTGGACATAGCTCTCTCCTAATGAACGCCATAGCGCCGTGTTTTCAGCTTGCCCCATCTAAAATCTACATTCTGCTGGCAAAATCAAACGTAAACTTAAATAACACACAATGTGATGTAAATTACGTGCAAATGCGGCCTTATTTCAAGACAAATTACCTTAGTCCCCGACGTTTCGGCAACTGCAACGCTCTCGAAAGGTCGGAAGGCTAATTACGTTTTACCTAATAAATAATCGCGACTAGATCTGTTTAGTTTAAAACTATTACTGTTCAAATGTAGAGCTTCATAGCATAACAGCCTATTTGACGACACACTACAGGGTACAGGGGTTTCTCTCTGAGAGAGACAGATTGGTGATAAAAACCTTAGACACTAAGGTATAGCAGTGGCACGTCACGATGCCACTTTTAATATTTATCTCCTATTAAATACCAGACACCTATGTCATTGTAACCTATGAATATCACCTGTTATTCTAGAAAACACAGTGAGAAACGCGCGAGTTTAGTACAAACTTTTCTCCGTAGCACATTACTTGATATTTAAATGCATCGTTGGCGAAAATAAATGTTAATATTATACAATTAGGTAGGTCGGAATATATCAAGCCCCCAAGGAGCGGAGGGCGATATAAGTTACCTTCTTAACGCTGTACGTGTCTTATACGCGTACTTATAACACCTGGGGTCTGAGAAATGTATGGATTAAATTTACAGTAAAGCTTCGCGAGAATTAATTCATATCGTAAAACGGGTTGGGAGTCGAGATACATATTCGTGTTTGAAATGATACGGAGCTTTGCCACTGCATAGAGTACTGTGAAACTTGTCTGTCTGTTACTATTTCAGTTGGTTTAGTTTCGATTGTAAAGTGGAACTTCATTTCATTTCATAGACACTGAAACTCGCACTTGTGTAAACCAAAGTATAAGTTTGGAGTTGAACTTACCGTTATCAACCCTTGTGTGTCCCCACTGCTGGGGCACGGGTCTCTTCCTGCATCGCAGGAAGGTTAGGCCATACTCCACTACGGGGGCCAAGTCCAGGTTGGTGGAGGATTGTAAGACAGTGGCGGGCCTTACTGTCAGAAGTTATCAAGCCACCCAAAAGGCCTCTGACATGGCTTAACGACTGCCATTATATGATAGCCGGCGCCACTACTATGACAATTCGTACCTGAGGTGTTAATACACCTCAGCGCCTGCTACGTACAATGGCCAAATTATAAGGAAATTTCAGGTATGATTACAGTTAGCTACATGTACATTCTTACACCTTGTATACCTACTATAAGGTCATTTTGTGAATGAAGTCTGCCATTTGAAAGCTCATTAATGATTTTTATCCACTCGTACTACAGATGTTTTGGCGTGATGAATGGTGATAGATTGCGTTTCGTTTCAAACGAAAACAACGCTCGAAGCTAGTGTAATTAATTTTGACGGAAATAATGAATAACTCTACTAATTATGTCTGTTGTTATGAATTGGAACGTAACGATGTAGAAGAGGATCGTTTCCGTTTGCCACTTGGTGAACCTCCTTGTTCTTTGAAGCTCCAAATTGGTTGGTGAACCGAACAGAATTAGTTATTCTGTGGTTATAATAACTATCTTTATCCGTCCGTGGCACAGCTGTGTTTGACTGTCCAGATTTACTTGTTTAAAGTTTTTAACACAGACTCGTATGTTCAGATCCAACCCGACCATTATAATATTAAGTTTATTTAGTCACTTGTTGTCCTAAATGAAAAAATATTACACTGCTGATTTATTTAAGCTATCCAACCTGAAAAAAATTCACAAATTTAAATATTTAGGTACCAGCCTAACTAACTTCACATTCTGAATCTTCACAAAATCAGGTGTAGCCTTTCTTTAAAGTAAGTGAATCTGGTATTAAGTTAATAGCGTGTAGCAGTAACGAAACGTTTCGTTCGTTATATTTTTGTCTGAATCTCTTAACTGATAAAACGTTTACTTACAAAGATAATGTTGTTACTACCAATTACCAAAATGGCCAATAACATAAGTAAGATAGATACTCGTATATAAATCATTTATTCACATAAGACACACACACGTATACCATGAGGAGAGTGCACACATGTAAACACATAGCCGAAACGTGAAAGTCTTCCCCGAAATACCCTGTGAATATTCGGAAAAGCTTTTGCCTTGGCTGGCGCCGTGAGGTACGGAAATAAAATGTCCACCGCTCGCAATTCCCTCTCCTAATTACATTCGTCAAAAACATGCAAATGACAGTCAACACGTACGAGTAGGTACAATATTAAACATGACAATTCCACTGTTTCGCCTACATGTGCCCGTACATCTTCGTTGAACTTTAACAAATTACACAAACAGTGAAACCAAAGTGACGGGCGTAAGGGTTGCCAGCTCGGTCGGGATTAATTTGGATTCTCCCGACATATTTTTCTAAATACCCGGTAAAATACATTATCACTCTATAGGTACATTAAATAGATTATCATTATCTCCTCGGTATATGACACGTATTTTTAAACATCTTTATCTCAATATTGACATTTCTATACATAAAGTTTTAAATACTGTAGGCTTATCTTAAATATACATGCATAATCGTCTGTATCCTGGAAACATAAACAACCACTTGCCTAGATTGTGTCAAACCTGTCTCGCTGAATACCTGTTTTGTTGAATTTTATTTTTTTATCTAATAAATAAATATTTACTTACTTCCTATGGCGCTACAACCCGATCTTGGTTTTGGCATCTTCAACAACAATCTATCTTAATTTTTATCTAATAATTAAGATAAATTGATAGAGTTTCAATTTTTTGACTAGATTTTTTTATTTAAAAATAATTACTAATTATTTACAAAAACAAAACTACCGGGTTAGGTATTATTTAAGAGCTCAGAATATTTCTCTAGACAAACCCAAAGTTACCCTTATTTGCCCACATATATCGGCCTTGCAACTTGGCAACCCTGAGTGTAACCCAAGTGACGTAGCGCGCGCCATGTTTGGCCACCATATTTGGCGGCCATGTTGCCTGCGTTCCGTTCTACGTAATTAGATAATTGCATAAAACGGGCAGCGTTTGCGCGACAACTCTGAATATTTGCACGGTCGGAGCGGAGCGTTCTCTTGAATTTGACTTGACGTCGCTGAGTGTTTGCGTTAGTAGCTACCCTGATGTTATTACCTCTCGTTTATCCAGCGGGAGTGTTGTGTGTTACTGATATTTCTGCTGCTTTTTAGGGTTTCGTACACGAATGGTGCTAAAGGTACCTATTAATATGTCTCGTTGGCCTAGCGGTATCACGTCTGATTACCGCACCGGAAGTCGTGGGTTCGATTCCCACTGGGGGCCGCCATACATTTGTGCAAAAGTGTGGCGGCCCCCCGTTTGTTGGTGTTTGTGCCATGTTTGTGATGTACTTGCCTAGTTACCATATGTATCCTAGTCTGGAACAATGACGATTGATTGTGTTTTGTTGAAGTTATATGCCTAGGATTTCTGTCTATCTGACTCCGAATTATAAAACCTGTCGCACCTGTCCACTTTATCTGTTCAACCTTAATAGGTAGATTCTTGAAATTAACTGAATATGCAATTTTCGGCCATTTGTCCAATAACATAATTATGTTAAAAAAATAAACTAGCTTCCTCATACAAAAAACAATGTTTTGTGAAGGTTTTCTGTTCTTGCTCTACTGTGATAACTATAATTCAAGTATCAAACACTGTGTGATCGTATAAAATGCTTTAAATTAAAGCCGAAAAAAACAAAAATCACAAGTGTTAGTCTACTCCCGAGTCCCCATGGAAAGAAAACACATTTTTGCTAAATACATGACGGCCTCTATGGTACCTGTAGCGCATCTGCAAGAGGTCCCGGATTCGAACCCGGCTGGGGACAAAAAAACCCCAGATCTTCGATGTTTACATGGTGGTGATGTCGTTGTTTCTGGTTCCCACGACACAGGGTATCCTAGTGTGGGCCAGAAGCAATGTATGTGCCTTTATGTTATGTTACATAACACAAATATATAAGATAGTGGTAAGGAACCAACGGTGCTCGAGTCTGGCTCGCACTTGGTCAATTTTTTACCCTGTGTCGTTATAAGCCTATATTAAACATGCAAAATGTTTTAATTTTCACTCTGATTGTTTCAGGTACGTTGACCACGCTCATCAGGAGAAGCAACATAGAAATAAAGGTTTTTACGCCTATAATATTAAGTTGTAGTATTTTAGCCATGCGTTGGCAATAATAATAACTACCGTTTGTTTCCGAAAATTTCTTTAAATAAAACATAATATTTTATGAATTACTAACGAAATTATGAATTACTATGTGTAGGTGTACCTTTATATTTTTGTTACAATATTTTCGGGGCTTAACAGCGTAGTAATTTATTGCTATATATTTATATTTTTGTTGCAAAGTCGGTGTTAAAGGTTGATGTACTGTCGTCTGTACTATCGATAAATACTAACCAAATAGGCATTGTTCATGTACTATTTTGATGTGTCTTACATTTGCACTTTTCCAACTCAAGACTTCTCAAAGCTAATGAACGTTCCAATACTTTCAAATTTGATACTTACCAAAACGAATGAACGTTACAATATTTTCAAACTCAATACTTCTCAAATGGACGTTGCAATAATTTCAAATTTCATACTTCTCAAATGGACTTTCCAATACTTTCAAATTCGATACTTCTCAAATGGACGTTCCAATACTTTCAAAGTCAATACTTCTCAAATGGACGTTCCAATACTTTCAAATTCGATACTTCTCAAAGCTAATCAACTTTCCAATAACGCAGTCTAGTTACGTGTGTTTTTTTTACGAAGTCCCGTTAAACAAAGGGCAGTCCGCACAGGTCAAGAGTAACACAGTGTAATCCGTCAGCGTCCTGTCCACCTCGGAGTGCACGAATAGTGTTTGTTCATCTCGAAATGTCTCCGCAGATGGTCAACTAAAGTGCAGTCAACAACTGGTCCACCTTTACATTTTTGTTGCGGTCAACCGTACAGCAAGTGAATAAAATACAAATTTCACAATTTTAGGGTCGATGTTATTGCATTCCCACGATCTTATATCAATGAATGTATTGACCTTGTGTCGTGCTTATATCATCATTATGGAAAAATATGTGAGTATTAGATTCTAGGGTCAGGTCGTCAGTCTATCTCATTGGTTGCCTGCCCGCACTTCTGTCCGACTAAGCCGAGATAATGCCCAATCGTAATTATTTCAAATCTAATGAAGGTAACATAAAGTCTGCATAATCACTATAGAAATAACTAGATACTATATACATTATTGACATTAAAACATTCATATGCTCTAAAACTTTCGTAAGCACAACACATTGTAGACTTTTAGTCCGGATCTACTTACGGGTGTTGTTATATCGGAAAAGTCCGATCAGGTTTCGCTCCGATTCGCAGAGCTTAATCATGGTGAGCAGAGACGGAGCTCGCGTCGTCGGTTGTTCATCTCACACTGCGGGCAAGCGCGCGGCGCGCCCGCGCCGATATGGGTGGAGCGGGTGCCGACACCGGCTGAGGGGGATTTCCGCTGGCTTGCGCCGCGGCGCCTGCTGCTTTCCCGTCATCAATGTCGCTGGGCATGACGGCACAGACACAGCAGAGCTCACGACATCTTCGAGCAACTGACGACGCGAGCTCCGTCTCTGCTGACCATGATTAAGCTCTGCAAATCGGAGCGAAACCTAGTCGGACTCCTCCGATATAACAACACACGTAAGTAGATCCGGACTAAAAGTCTATAATTCATATGCTCAGTGCAAACATTGAAATTAATTGCAATTAGTCGTTGAACTGTTTTTATTGGTGTAATATTGTTCATAGCATAAAGAGCGCGCTCGAAACAATCCTCGGTTATGATAAATGAAGAAGATAGTTTGTAATTTATTTTTGTAAACTTCTTCAGATTTTGAGCAGGCCTTCTTCTGTTCTCTATCCTATTTTGCACTGCATCGATGCGCCCCGACCTGACTTCGCCCATGTTTGTGCAACCCTCTACTGGAAATCCGGCCCGGCTTTCTGTTTACTGAAACTTCAGCTGACGGTCATCCACTGCTCAGGCAATTTGCTATCAACCCAGAGGTCACCACAACGTCAACACTCATCATGACTCTTTGTATTAGAGTAGCCAATCAGAAGACTGTACTGGTCACCCTTTCTTCAAGTGGTTTAAAATCAAGCGGCGGGTCACCAACGCGTAGGGTGCTGTCATTTATATTTACTATCATCTCGTCGTCTGAAGACTATGGTCAGCCTGCAGGTCGAGTTGGAATAGCAAAGGGTTGATGGATCACCAGACCATCAGAGCTGGGGCGCTGTTTGATAGCTCTAGTGCGGATCCGGGCTTTTGGTGGAAATGTCACAGTTAGTTTTTCATCAGAGGCTTTCGAATTACGAATTTAAAACCGCACAAATCGCACAGGTAAATTTAAGACAATATACAGTAGATGTTGCCATTCACAAAAACTAACGTTGTTTAAGAGACTGAGTCTCAAGTTCTTCTTATTCATTAATCATCACGAAAAATGAGGAACACAAGTTTCTTTGAGAAACCAGCAATTCAAAAATTGGCTCAATGTTACATACATACATAACCTCACGCCTGTATTCCAGAGGGCTAGGCAGATACCAGGGACAGCCACTTGCCACGACCCTGACAGATCACCTTGGCTTCATCAACGTTCATAAGTCGAGGCATGCACGCACGCCTGTTCTGGGTACTTTTTATCTTCCCCTTTGCTAATACATCCCCTATTTGGCCGATGTATCCTTATCCTTGTGTGCCTATATATCTCTTAGTCGGAACAAGCTGTTTCATTGCATCTCCCTTTCGCCTTCTAACTGGATCGAGCTTGATATGAGACGTCTATATTGCTTCTCATAACCGTATGAAGAATACAGCTAGATGACACTGTTGAAGTAGACACTCTTGTGATCTGGTGATATTGTATGATGTTTCTTTCATTATAGAACCGGCATTTGCTTAGAGGAGGTTTATTCAACCTCATTATTGAATGAGGTTCACTATACCCCAGCTCTTAAACATGAGAAGGCCTGAACGACGAAACCACTGAGCCCGTACGTCTTTGGAAACAATCAATGACTCCTTAATGCTGATTGCCAAATCCTTTCACCACCAGCTTGCCATCGACACGCTAAGAAGAATTTTTTAAGCTTTAAACTTCCATACAACTCAATTTCTTATAAGTTGTTCCGGTCTAAGATACCCTGTGTGCTATGGTGACAAGACAAGAACATCATAAACATTAAAGTTTTTTTTCTATAAATCTGAGTAATTTCTAAGATTTATTTTTAAGCCCAATAAGATCTGTTGATGATATCCTTAAGATCCCGGCATGGGCGGAATGTTTAGACTCTAAATAGGTTTTTAAAATAAAATTGTCCTTAGCACGGGCTGGTGCAACAAAAAGAATATAATCCTTAAGAAAACCATCGAACCCCGTTTTTTAGTTTGTTTATTTATTGAAATTGATTTTTGTATTGGCCATATTGTGGTTAGATTTCATGCAAAAAAGCAATAGTTTTAAAGAGGTCGAGCAAGTTTTCAAGCAACTTATTTTTCTAAGTTACGTTAATTTTTGAAGTTGCAGAAGCAATACCAATCGCTAAATTTGAAGGAAAACATCGTGATGAAACCTGAGTGCGTAAGGTGCTCACATGCCTCAGCGCTTAACATTGCCAATCGGCGGTAGCCACGTGTGGTTACTAAGCCCATTCTCTCTCTCTAGGTAAAGACCTGTGATCATGCAATAGGTCGTACGTACGCTACATAAAAAACTTTGAAATACGTAGCTATCTGTTCTTACCAGCTGTTTCCTGCAAGTGACGAGACCTGGGCTATTGTAACTTGTCACCCGATATTATTTGGCAGGTCCGTACAGCATGTATACAGGGTGTCAATAACAAAAAAGTTTTCGTGCATTTTTGGTAATTACTACGCGTATACTCATCAATATTGAATTAATTTCAGTGTCTGTTACTCGAATAAAACACTTTATACGAGCTCAAAAAAGAAATTAAGAAATATTCTGAAATAAAAACTTTCCGACTTTGACTTTGACTCCACTCTTTACACGCCCTGCCAATGTCGCGGCCTTTAGTAAATCATTGTCCTACTTAGAAATGAGAATGCCCTCTAGTTGTATATTAATTAGGTCTAATCACGATTACATACAAATCCCGCGCCTTATCACCGGACCAGTCCGCGGGCGTAGTGAGTGTGGTGTGTCCGCCAGCTGCGAAAAACTAAAAGTGACAACCGCTCGCCACTTCAGTCTACCCGAGACCACGGCAACTGTAACGCTTCCGAAACGTCGGGAAATAAAGTAAATAAATAATCGCGGTTAGACCCGTTTAATACATAACTATGTATGAGTATCGCGAATCATAATTTTAAGCTAGTTTGTGAGTGGCAATAAAAATATTTTTAATTTATTATTATTATTATAATCATTAAGAAATGCACATTCTATTTAACACACAAGGAGTTAACACGCATTTTTTTTTATCAAATAACGCTAATGTAAAAAAGAAATAATTAAAAAAAAAAGTAATTTGTTATGGAAAATTTAATAAGAATAACAATAATTTATTCACGAACATAGGTAATGGTAAAAAGGTGTTCTGCCCTTTAGAGCCTATGAATATTCTCGCAAACATGCAATAATAATCGTAATGACAATAAGAAGTTCTTATCACGAGAGTCAGCAATGAACAAAGCAGTTTTAAAAGTCGTAGAACAAATGTTGTAGATGACAAACTCTAACCGATATGTTTGAGAATTGTTTATCTTAGAAATAACCCTGTACAGTGTGAAAAGTGAAGGGACAGTCCTATTAGCTCGATTCTTTTTCCAAATAAAGTCCCGAAAATATGGCGGTGACAGTCGAAGGTAGATCCAAAGAGTATATAACCACGGTAGATCTCTACCTTCACCTGTCACCGCCATCCGCCAGACCTATAAGGAGTTCAGAAGGCCTATTGAGTAACTACCAATTAAGGTTATGTTTATAAAAAATAACGGTATTAAAAAATAACCGACAACCCGACTGATCATTAACTACTTAGCACCCGGGACCTACCTAGATATTTGGCAATGAGTATTGGTAGAATTGGTTCCCGCAATTTAATTTTTTTACTGTGTTAATGACGGATTTTTTTAATATACTGACTTTATCACTTAACTTGCGGAAACATGACAATTCACTTGAAATCTTATTTATCAAAATCTGACCATTTCTTAAGAAGTTATGAGGAACTTAATCAGCCATATACGAGTATACATACAAATCAAACATTACCGCTCTTTGGGGCTCGTCCGCAGCCAGGCAAAACACTCAGAGGCAGTTCAAATAATTGTCTGTGGTAAAAGGAATCGTGGTTTGATAAATAAATCCGTTAACTTAAGTTTAAATAATAGTCATAATCATTATTTATAAGTTCTTTAATTCTTAAATAAAAATATTCTCTTTTAGATGTCACAGTCAAAATATAAGTAAAAGATTTTAAATGAAAAATGAGTACTACGAATTTTCCATATCAAACCTTTCAATAAGTATATATCGATGGGCTCAGTCAAAACGTTAAATAAATATTAAATACGATCGAATCTAATATTGATACTTATTTTTATCAGCAACACTTAGCACTTAACTTGTTCTATTTAAATTTAATTTAATTTCGACAGATTCAGAATATTACGGAATTTTAACACTTCCTAGAGCTAGCAGTTACAGTCCTCATTCCGACGGCGACTCAACGCTGTGCCGTGAAGCGTTCCTATCTCGTCCTTAATTAGGATTTCGCCGGACGAATCGAAGGGTAAACAGTGACTGCGTTAATTAAAGCCGGTAACAAATTCGAGAGATAGGAACGGGCTGCTACTCATTCACTTCTTAGATTATCAACCCATTATAACCCCACCGAGGGGCACGGGTCTCTTCCCTGAGGAAGGTGTAGGCCATACTCAACCACGGGGGCCAAGTCCAGATTGGTGTAGGCTTGCAAGACTAGTGGCTGGTCTTACTGTTAGAAGTTTTCAAGCCGCCCTAAGGCCTCTGACCTGGCTTATCGACTGCCATCTATCGACGGCAGCCTTCACCAACTGCTTAGCGGGCCCTGTGAAGAACGGAACCGCTCAAGAAAATGCCACTAGTGCCATGTCACGTCTTGTCTACGGTATTTTTATCCTTACTTGTCCAATTTAGTACACAATATTCTACCGGTAAAGTATGACTCATTTCAGGTAGGACACAATACTTCATTCATTTGTGATTTTTGCGTCAGTCATTAAAGTATTTTTTGAAACAAAACTCACTAATCAGCTTAGTTTAGCTTAGCTTTCGTTCCGGGGCATACCTGATGCAAAGGATCTCCCTGGCGGTGCAACGAGGTAATGCTGCTAGCGTCATGGGATCTTTTGGGTCGGGTGTGTCCTGGGGCGATATTTTTGATTAGTTTAGTTTAGTTTTATACTGTTCATTGTGCCACTTTTTATGACGAAGCTTTCTTCGAATCTTTTGAATGTGTGATGCCTTTTTCTAAACAGTTAAATAAAATAAATTTTTATTATATAAAAAAAATCAGCTTAGTAGAAGTTGACTATTTTCCACATTTGTATATCCAGATTCATATTCATTTATTAGCGATCATAATGGTATAATACAATGATGTCACACATGTTTTAAGTCTCACATTATGGGCCCTGGTCAAGGCATTGCTAAGATAAACCTATTTATATAGCTTAAGATAACATACAATTTTTATTCTGACAAACATAATGTACGTAAACATTACTTATACATTACTTATATCTGCTATTTATTAAGCATAAAGCCGTCGAAAGGTCGTCGTGAAAGGATTTGCCAATCAGCGAAAGGGACTCTCTGATCTATTTAATAAAATCTCTAGATTTGAGAGAAATGGTTCCTGTACTAAATCTTGTATCAATCACGTATCCTTCGATCGATCTACGAGAGTAGGGGCCGGGACTAGATGAAAAATTTAAAACAATCGTCATCGCGCCAGCTCCGTAATTCGAATTAAGTCTCGAGATTGAAATAATCAACGGGACAGTTTCTTGGTTCGTTACCGTTTCGGTTGTAGACGACAAAAGAATTTACATATAAATTTAGCTGCCGACAATAAAGTCGGCGAGCGTTCCGAAGGATAGGAGACGCTTTCGCCTTCAGGATTTTGTCCTTTGATATTTACTGTAGACTTGCCAATATCAGCTGAACAAAATAGCTGCTTACACCAGTTTTTCGTCGCCGCATGTGTAATGAAGCGCTCGTGACCTGGTCGAACCGAGTGATTGGAATCAATCACTCGAGTTAAGCAACAACAGGCGCGGTCAGGTGCTGGATGTGTGACCGTCCCGTTACTACCGCTAGTGGCATTTTTCCAGGCGCTTCCGTGCTTCGCAAGTCACGTTAAGCCATGGGTGGCGGCTGTCATGTAATGGCAGTCGTTAAGCCATGCCATAGGCCTTATGGGCGGCTTGATAACTTCTGACAGTAAGGCCGTCTTGGCCCCCGTGCCCCAGCAGCGGGGACATACAGGGTTGCAATCGCTATTGCATGTGTAATTAAGAGTTCACGAGGCAAATGTCAATGTCTATTCAATCGACTTGAGTCAATTACCGGTCAATCTATCAGTCAGCCCGTAGGCCTCCTCGGAGTCACGCCACTTCTTTCAGATAATTCATTTAGCGGCCACTTGTACAGCAACGTTATATAAACTTTGACCGTAAAATAAACACTAGTAATAAATAAACTACCCTAAATTAGAGGTCCAATCCAGTTTAGGCATGGAGAGACCATGTAATTCTGGAACTATTATGATACTATTTTTACTGTATTTTATACATTATTCTATGCTCTTCTAACTAATTTTTTTTATACATTATTTTATATTTTTTGTTAAAATAAGTTAGCTTATTTTTTATTCATTTATTTACATATAAATTCCAATAGGGTACATATCAATTAATAGCAATCGTAATACCAGCACTCTTTGGAAGACAAATACGTTAGGATCAGTAATTTTCCATTAAGAAGGAGATTTCATATTATAAAGTTTGTCAAAAACCTTTGATTAAGTACAATACATAAATTTAATGCAATGACTGTAGTTTTTATTTTTATAATGCTTGCAAGTGCAAGAAATTAACTAACACAGACAAAAAGTCTTTTTAATTTCTACACTTTTTGGACAAAGTATATCTTGCATTGGCTTTTCTCTTTCTAATTAAATCTAAAATACAGCGTCTCACTCCTTCAGCCACAGTTCCGGTCCAAACGGGGACGTCCCGCGTGAAGCCGGTTATCAAAAGTACTAATGATGAATTATGAATGCAATCCGAGTTGTAATTAAAAATGTTCGCAGCGCCAGCGATCTTTATTCATGGGGGCACAAAATATGATGGGCTAGAAGCTCTGTCTGTCAGTCGAGCCCTAAATTATTTTGGAAATGTTCTATTCTAGCAACCGACATCCAAAAGACCCGGAAAGAGCTGAATCAACGGAAAATTTACTATTACTTCCGTTTCCGTCATACATAATTAGACTTTCTAATACATACATACCTATTTGGTTCGTGATCTATTAGTCTAGCCTAATATTTGTTGTCTTGTGTATAGGTGTTATTACTTTCCTTGTCTTGTGTAGAACTTTATTATAAGATATATATGTATGTTTATTATAAATTGTAAGTTTATATAAGTAACGGTATGTAAGTGTTTTATTATTAAGTATAAGGCTACCCGTCTTACTAATTTCCTTCAGCCACTTTCCATGGTAAGGTTGTCTGGAAGAAATTGCTTTAAGCAATAAGGCCGCCAATTGTATTATGTATATTTGTAATTATTTGTATTTGTTGTTTTTCCAGTGTACAATAATCAATATTCTTATCTTATCTTACATACTCACACACACACACACCCACACACACACAAACACACATACACACACACCCACACACACACACACACATTTGAGCACTAACACAATCAGACTTACACACACACTTACACTGTTCTATTACTGTCGGCCGTAAGACCTTGCTACACTTGCAATACAAACTTCATGTACGCTTTAATTTAAAAATGAAATGGTTAATAAATATTGGAAAAGCAGACGATTAAAGAAAACGCAAGACAGGTAGAGATGGCGTCTTCTGGTGCGGAGGTCAAGAACCGCGGATCCTCTGAGCCAGCGTAAATCAATGAATTAACAATTTGGGTAAGAGTAGGCACAGAAACTTTATTATTGACGTGCGAAACGTTTTCACATGCTTAAATGGCAAACAGAAGTGGCAGTGAACAGGGCCAGAACATAATCTGTCAAATGTGTTCTAAAGATGATTGTATGAGTGCGTCAACGACAGCAGTGGATGAATATTAGTCGTCGACACCACGTGTGCTGTCTTTATATGAACCCCACAGACACATGTTTCTTCGCGTTGAATTCAATTTTGGTTAGTAATGTGATTGGACTATCTATGCGTTTTAATTCAGAGATTCCGTCGCGGAGCGTTGACAAGCCTTCCGAGTTTGTCGGGTCATTTGAGATGGGTTCTTCTTGGATGAATTTCTTAACTCCTCAAGAAAGTAGAGTTAGTTTTCCAGTGCCTGCGATGGGAAGTTATAATTTTGCATTCTAACGAGGTTTTGAATGATAGAGTGGGTTTGTGCTGCCACGTTGAGCATCAATTGGTTCATTGGCGTTCTCTTCTTCATATCGTTTCTAAGGTAAGCTTGTGGATTCATTTGCGTGAAAAAGTACTTTTATTCGCTCATCGGCCTATTTCTATCCAATGAATTACGTGAACAAATCAACTGTCTTTGACTCTTGTGGTAAGTTCCCTTTGATTTCTCTTATACATAAAAGCACTATATGGAAAATCTCTTTTTGGACCTTATTGACTACAATAAGTTCCAAAAAAAGGTTTTCCACCAATAAACGTCTCCGCGATCAGAGGCACACAAATATTAATACCTGCTTGACGCATACAGAGACACACTGTCATGATCACGGAACGCGCAATCGGCAGAGGGCGATAGAGTCGACTTCCGCCGGAAGTGAACGGCTGAGCCCGGACCGGAAGAGCTTTGTCTGCCGCCCGCGTTTCGGCAGACGCGATCCAAAATGGCGGAATTGTCAAGAATATGAGGCTCATTGTCAACTTGTTTCGCTGAGCAATGTTATTTTGATATATTTTCTCGCGTCTATTTATTCGCAATCAGGAGGGAAATCCGGCGTATTTTACGCCGAATTTGGTGGCTAACGGTTTTAACGATTTGTCATCCTTTCGAGATTGCGTGTCTAATTATTGCAGATAAATTGATATAGAACTCTTTTTTTGTGACACTTACAGTGGTTTAGAATTATAATCATGAGCAATATAGTTATATACCGCTTAGTGGAGGGTGCAGACTTTCTCTCAGAAAGAGAGAGAGAGAAAAATAGAGTAAGAACTCCATTATCGACTCTGCGAATTGAAAAATTAAAAAATATATCTAATGGGCGCTGTCATAATGGCATAATGTCATAAGACGCTGTGATAAAAGCGACCTGGGTCACACGATTTTACGATACCTTTATGGGAGAAAATGGTTGTATTTACAAAACAATACTGTTACTGAAATAACTCAAAAATTTAAAACATATTCTTTAGCAAAAGGGAAGATAAAATGTACCCGGAACTGGCGCGCGTGCATGCAACGACTAACGAAGCGATCTGTCAGGATCGTGGCATGTGGCATTCTCTGGTCTCTGGGATACCTGCTTGGGGTTATACTAACATAGTATAACGTTATGTTTTCTTTGGTAGTAGGGGTATGAAGTCTATATATATCAAGTAAGTAGTTATATAAATTTTAAAAACCTATTTAGAGGCTAAAAATTCCACCCATGCCGGGATTCTAACCCACGACCTCTGGCTATCCGTGCCAGCGCTCTTTCCAACTGAGCTAATGGGCGACTCACCGGCATCAGTGAAATTTCGAACCTCTTTACACTATTCTCTGTATTACGTACAGGAAGCGACATCTGGCTTAAGTAAATTGCATCACTTACAGCCCCGACTACCTACTTTGCAGTTAGGTTTTTACATCGGAATGATATCACTGTACCCACATGATTATACTATTTTTATTTTTAATGCACTAACCCGTGCTAAGGACAATTTTAAAAAAACCTATTTAGAGGCTAAAATTTCCACCCATGCCGGGATTCGAACCCGCAACCTCTGCATATAAATTTTATTAAAATTAATTCATCTCATCGATTCAAACAAATTTCGAGATCTGTTTAAAGTTTTTGAGCATATTTCACTACCTCTTCTGTTTACATCTAGAGAAAAGTAATCTAAAACAGAATATCAGTAACGACATAATTGATCTACTAGTATAAAACTAATTGTAAAAGTGATTTTTCCACACGAGTATCATAGCTACAACGCACGCGATCATTTGAACCATTAATTTGTGTCCGCAACGTTAACTTGACAGTAAAATCTAACCCTTATCACTAACACGGTTAGATTACAATCTTTGAACCGTAGAATTTTAAAAGTGGGAAATTTAAAGGGTAGCCTGATACATTTCGATTTAGTTCCGTTGCGTAATAACGCGAAGGGTTGGTACTTCTTTCAGTGAAATGAAATGAAAACGTTTTATTTAAAGTAGCACAGAAACTGCGGCTTAATGAACGTTACAATTCAAACTAGGTGTCCATTTAAAAAACTAGTTCATTTTGGAAAAAAAATGGACAAAAAAAAGAGATAAAAATGGTAATAAAAAAAATGTGGTATATGTGGAGCACACTATACTTCATTGTAGATAAAAACGGAAATTACACATATATGTCTTAACCTAAGAATACAGACGGCGGCTTAATCACTAAAAGATCTTCCAGAAAACCTTCGGATGGTCTGGAGCAATATATTAAAGAAGGAAATAGATGCACAAACAAATATACCTACTACCTAGTATCAATGTACTGCCCACCCATTTGGAATACAGATGCAGTATTGAAAATGTGAGTTTGGTTTGTTTCAATGTATGTTTGTATGCAATGTGACTATGTACAGATTATTTTGCTCCTATTAAGTTCCATCAGTCTAATGCTGATCTACGTAGATTGTTTATTGAGAAAGATTTAGAACATAATTAACATTTTTTTCCCTTCGATGAATTTTAACCCCTTAAGCCGAAAAGTCTAAAGTTACTTCATTAGTCCAGTAACAAAGCACCCTTTATAACGCTACATAAAAAAATGTTAAGTAGGGTTGTAAAAATTAACTCTTACATAGCACAAGTAAAACTGGCATAAAATTCCAATTTGACCTTTAAATTTAATAAACTGAGACTTATTTCTAAGGTGCGAAGGCCTAGTTTGCCTTGGTCAGCTTTGGAAGGGTCAAAGGGTACCCAAGTAACGTTTAACTTTGATATCGTTATAGATACAAGTTTTAGTTTTGCCAGTGATTCTCAAAGTTATGGGACATTAAATAATCACGTTATAATTTCTTCTACAACTAGCGGTCGTGTCTCGATAGTCGATATCAACCCTTCTATGTCCCCACTGCTGGGGCACAGTTTCTTCCTACATTACAGAAAGGTTAGGCCACACTCCACCACGAGGTCTAAGTCCGGGTTGGTGAAGGATTGTAAGACAGTGACAGGCCTTACTGTCAGAAGTTATCAAACCGCCCATAAGGCCTCTGACGTGGCTTAACGACTGCTGTTACATGACAGCCGGTAACAACGGCTAAACGTGCCTTGCGAAGCACGGAAGACTAAAATAATAAAAGTGTGTTATTGAAGTAAATTATTTCTAAATATTTTAGCCTCACAAAACGCGCGGCGTACGCCTGGTCGTACCGTACGTAAGCTGTCGTCGTTATAATACTATCAAACGTAATAAAATTTTGAAAGTCGGAACAGTTTTCCACCGACTACATGGAAAGCCACTGTCGGGCCTTTTATAGACACCGTTGCCCCCACACCCGTGCATTAACCAATTTACACCCCCGATTTTAACCCGCCTAAGGGTTATAAATTTCATCCTAACCGACGGCATACTTCCGGTTCTAGTCGGTTCTACAAACCAGGGGTAACCGGGAATAGAGTGGGCGGGGTCGCGGGAGTGCTTTTTTCTTCAAACATGAGGGTAGCTTTAAAATGGTGAAAATTGTTACTTGTTCGAACGAAAGCCTTCCTCTGTTTCACTGTTGTATTTTTTGTACAATCGATAGTTCTTAGATCTTTGCATTGTCACGTGTCAATATGAATTTTCTATACGAAGATAAATTGATATCCACGGATAAATAGCTTCTTATAAAGTTCTTGAACTTATAATTTAGTTTCCAAGGATATTTAGATAACTTAAAAGTAAACTACAAATCGTTAGAACTAAAGACAACCTCTACAACGATCTCTCAAGCATTATCTTACATTCATCCATCAAAACTATGTTTATAAACGATATATTTGTAAACGAGATAATACAAAACGTTTTGCTACTAGTTTACATGACTTCATTCTCAGAGCCATAAATAGCTAAATGAGAGACAAATAGATTGATTGATTAATCATTTATTTACACTTCCACACACACGCAATAAAAACAATATTAAGCAGACTATACGTACAGGAGAAGAAAAGCAACAACACATACGATAGCTAAAACACATTTTTTTATTCACTATTTTTTCTCTACTTCTTTTATGTGCCGTCTCCCATTGGAGTATGACAACCAATTCGGATATCTTAGCTCTCTTTCCCTTCATTAACCTAGTTCTGGATTGATTACTTACTTGGTCCTTAATCTAAATTTTAATCACGAGAATACTCACATACCTCGAAACCTTTTAAAGATGGAAATTCAGACATAAGTCATCTGATAACAGTTTGATTTTGAAACCTCGAAACATTTCAAGATGGTGAATCGGACATAAGTCATCTGATATTTGACAATCGCACTTATGCCGTATACCTTAAGAGTTAAAGTATTGGTACAGTACAACCGTTAGCTGAACAAACCTAACAAGGGTAAAAGTCCAGACAGGTCCGCTGTAGCAAAAAAGGACAGAGCTGTCTCCGGGGACATTGTTTCACACTCCTTTTTAGTCCTTTAATCACAGCCCTATTCCATTGTATTTGTTTTTAAACTTAAATTATTCTTCACATCTGTCCTTGTTTATTATCCTTTACATAGTTATATATCAAACGGGTCTAATCGCGATTATTTATTACGTGAAACGAAATTACCTTATTTCCCGACGTTTCGGTAGATAGAAAGAACATTCTTTATCGTCCGCAGACATTAGACAAACAGAAATTTAAGTACAATTGGCTAATTAGCGAGTATCTCATTCAAGATAAAGAGTTTTTTTAACTCTTTATCTTAATAAATAAAGCAAAGTTTTCACTAATAAGTCATGACAATGAAAAGGCCAAAGATAGGAAAATGATCACCAACGCGCAACAAAGAGGGAGAACAAAATGACAACCTCCTTATCTCGTCGAAAACTTTAAAAAGCACCGAACAAAAGAGCAAATCTAAATAAAAATAAAACAAGAAAAATCCCAATATAAAACTTCGGCCGCACCGAATTAAAATAAGAAAGGAAACAAACTTTATTCGCTTTCCCTAAATGAACCGTGGAGTCGCGGACACACCTTGCAAAGTTGGCCATTCGTCGCGAACACGAGAGAACTAGCACACAAACATGTTTCGATCTCATTGGACACAGAACAGGGTATCAACCCTTTGTATGTCTCCGCTGCTGGGGCACGGATCTCTTATTGCATCACAGTTAGGTTAGGCCATACTCCAAAACGAGGGCTAAGTCCGGGTTGGCGGAGGATTGTGAGATAGTGACGGGACTGTCACAGTTATCAAGCCGCCCATAATGCCACTGATATGGCTTATCGATTGCCATTACATGCCAACCGGCACCAACGGCTTAGCGTGCCTTGCGAAGCACGGAAGCGCTCGAAAAAAATGCCACTAGCTGTAGTCACCCAACCAGCACCTGACCGCGCTTGTTGTTACTTAACCTTAATGATTGGTCCCAATCACTCAGCCGAGATGATTCGCGATCAGCACTGAGAATTGCAGAGATCGCAGTTTGGTCGCTGGCGAATGTGTCGCAGAAACAGAGTTGCAAGATAGGGCCAAAGATAAAATTTGAGGAATAAAAAGGCAAGCAAGAAAGAAGGAAATGAAAGGAGAAAGTTCTGGAACGCAACAATAGTCATTGGGCGACAAAACACATTGCCGGGATTAAAAGAGACGCGAAACTTTTGCGTGTTGATTTTATTTCTTTAGAAAGCAGTATAAATGGCAAAGACAAGGGGAGTGCCTTATAAAGTACGACTGGGGAGGAATGTGGACAAGTTTGTTTTCAAAGCAAAAAGATTCTGCGCATGGAGTGACAGTGTTATTCCTACTTTTTTCCCGACTGCGAATACCAAAGATTGTTTTAAGTGAGTATATTATATAGTATTTTCTAAGGTTAACACGAGCTGTAGACATAATTAAAACTGTTTTTATACGGATTTATGCTCGTTTATTACATTTTTTTTTTTTTTTTTATAATAAAAATGTAATAAACGAGCATAAATCCGTATAAAAACAGTTTTAATTATGAGTATATTATACCCAATAAAAAACAATCGGCCTTAAAACTTGCGGCCTTATTGCTACGAGGCCGCCAGTTGTTCCTCTTCTTTTGTAACTGTTGTCTCTGCAATTATTTTCTTGTGTGTACAATAAAGAATATTGTTGTCTTATCT
Source organism: Yponomeuta sedellus (assembly GCA_934045075.1). Lineage (NCBI taxonomy): Eukaryota > Metazoa > Arthropoda > Insecta > Lepidoptera > Yponomeutidae > Yponomeuta > Yponomeuta sedellus. The sequence continues at coordinate 24,390,283 of OW203722.1, read as the reverse complement.
TATATTTTACGTATGACATAGTTTAAAAGCAGCGGCGCAAGCGGCGGTAGCCCAGAGGGTAGAAAAGAGAGAGACCCAGGTTCGATTCCCAGTGCGGACATGCACCAACGACTTTGTTTTCTAAGTTATGTACATCTGTGAAGTTATAGTAGCAATACCACTCGCGGACTGTGACGAAAAACATGGTGAGGAAACCTGAGTGTCTGAGCTGCTCTAATACCTCAGCGCTTGAAATTGTCAATCCGTGATGGGCACGCGTGGTAATTAAGCCCACACTCTCTCCCTGCAAGAAGGCCTGTACTCTCAAGTGGGACGGTATAGGTTGCATAAAAAAAGGATTTTATTAAAAAACCTATTTAGAGGCTAAAAATTTCACCCATGCCGGGATTCGAACCCGCAACCTCTGGCTATCCGTACCAGCGCTCTACCAATTGAGCCAATGGGCGACTCACGGCATCAGTGAAATTTCGAACCTCTTTACAATATTCTCTGTATTACGTACAGGCAGCGACATCTGACTTAAGCAAATTGCATTACTTACAGCCCCGACTACCTACTTTGCAGTTAAGTTTAACATCGGAACGATATCACTGTACCCACATGATTACACTATTTTTATTTTTAATGCACTAACCCGTGCTAAGGAACAAATTTTAAAACCTATTTAGAGGCTAAAAATTTCACCCATGCCGGGATTCGAACCCGCAACCTCTGGCTATCCGTACCAGCGCTCTACCAATTGAGCCAATGGGCGACTCACGGCATCAGTGAAATTTCGAACCTCTTTACAATATTCTCTGTATTAAATTTGTTCCTTAGCACGGGTTAGTGCATTAAAAATAAAAATAGTGTAAGGATTTTATTAATTTATTCAAAAATCCAAAAACTAGAGTAAACTCGCACGAAAAATTAAGGCCACCGCACACGAGCGGACGCGCCGCAACTATGCACGCAACGCGGAACACAAAAATCTCTTTGTATACGCGCGCTCAATTCTATTAGTTCCGCGATTCCAATTTCGCGAATTGTTCCCCGCATTCGGAATTCGAAAATCGAAGGTGAGCGGGAAAAAATGGCGTCTTTTAAAATGGGCGAACGCGTGGAGGAAATCTCGCGTTCTTCCTACGCGAGATTTCAACTTCTAAAATAGCGTAGTAAAATTTGTTTTATTCTCATACGAATTATGTATTTAGTAGCTTTAAAAACCTATTTAGAGGCTAATTTTTCGTTTTAAGTTGTCCTTAGCACGGGTTAGTCCATTAAAAAGAATTTAATTATTTAGTAGCTATTAGTAAAATTTCCTTTATACCCGACTACAAAAGCAAAACATATTTAAGTTTTTTTACGCATATTTACGCATGTTCGTTTCTTTCTTCATGGACGTTATTGAGCAATAAAATGTGACAAAAATTTGAATGACTTCTACACTTCCGTTGGTATTTTTCAGGCCTTTTCCAGGCCTTGGTCAAAACTTTTAGCAGGTGATTAATTTCAATATTTGTTTCTTCTCGTGTCACTTTCTATCGACAACACCAGCTTCTAGCTCCCAGCCCCACATATCTACACTTGGACATTTAATTTATCTTATTTCTTTTTAAGTTTCGGCCAGTCCGCTGAAGTTTTCTGATACCCGGCGCCAGGTAAAAGAATTTTCCATTAAAAAGGACAACCGATCAGATTGGCGTTCGGCAAACAATAAATTCCTTTTCGAGAACTTTTGTTATTGGTTTCGCTTTCTTCATCTAGTTTTTGTGCGTGTGTGGCATTCCTGTGACATATCGAAGCGAAGATTTCCTAGAGGGCTGATATTGTGCTAGACGTTTTTTTTGTTTTGCCTCTATATGACCCACTGCAGGGCACAAGATAAGATAAGAATATTCTTTGATGTACACCAGAGAAAATATTATAAAATATGTAAAGATGCAGAGCACAATTGGCGGCCTTATTACTAAAAGCAAGCCTTCTTTGAGAGAGATAGAGTATGGGCTTAATTACCACGCATGCCCATCGATTAGCAATTTTAAGCGCTGCAATATGTGTGCACCTCATATATTGGTTTTATCACGGTATTCAAGGCGTAAATTCTGAAAAACTTACAGAAATAAAATCTCCTCAATTTTTTTAGAATCATTGGTCAAGGGAATAATATATAGGGAGTAGTAATACTTATTATATTCATGCTACAAAATTTTCAGTTTCATTACCGGTAACGTTTTTTCCGATAACTTTTACGTATAGTCATCCTTAATTTAGCGCCTTTTAAAAAATACCCTTGCTCGCGAAACAGATTAGCGCGATTTTGCTATGGATTTTTTTTTAATATATAATACTCATTGAGCTACGTAAATTCGGAATCACATGAACTTTTTACGCGAGCATTGTTCTAACTTACGCGTAAATTTTTTGCGAAAATATAAAGGTTCATCATCTGTCGACGCAGAGTTGTAGCGTGGAAACTGCTTGTTAAACATATATGTCCATATCAATCAAGATACATAATTGTTATACTATATTGCACAAAAAACATGTTACATAACAAATATCATGTACGAAGGCGATCTTATTTCTGCTGTTGTAAGACGGAGTTTACACGTTCAGTCTGGCGTCAGTCAATTCCATCAGTCTGGTTCGACTGACGACCGACTGATTGTCTATTTTATGGACTGATGGACCACACTGACAGATATTCAAATAGTTCAATGCTTCATCTGTCTGGTATCAATCCGAGCTTGATCAAGGTCACGAACTGAACTGACGCCAGACTGAATGTGTAAACTCCGTCTAAGAGATTTTTTCAACAAACCTCTATATAATTTTTGAAAAATAGTGGACAATAGCTTCATAATTAGTCGTTTTGAATTTTCTCCTTTATTAACGGAATTGTTAGTATAAAACCTACAGCTAATAAATTAAAGGATAAATTTCCAGACATTGTTGTCGTTTTAATAGTTTATAATTACAGCACTTTTGGCACAAAGTGAGCTTTACAAATCCGTTGAATCCCATCTCTATCATGCTATGTCTTCATCGACCTAATTGCAGAATCGTATACACGCCACAAAAAGGCTGTGCTAACCTTTTGCTAGCCGAAATAATCTAGTTACGAACGGTTTCTCCATACTCTTAAGCCTACATTTCATGAGGTTGCATTTTTCATTTCGGCCCTCTACTTTTCGCCCACGAACGTCACCGTCCTGTCCGGTCCAAGTTTATAATTAACGGGTGCCCAATTTGCCTCAGATAATTCAGGGTTTGACAGCGCCCGACATGTTAGGCCCCCCAAATGGTCCGAAAAAGGCACCCCTTCGGCCGGAGATGTGTGAGCAGCCTTAGAATTAATTGTCTGTGATGCGTTGCTTCGTTACACTAAGTGATCTTTTCAGCAGTGTTACTGAATGCAGTTCTTATTGCGATAGACTTAGAGGGTATATTTGATGTATTAGGCGCGTGCGGACTGTAGATGTAGTATACTGAGTGCGACCCTTTCTGAAAGCTTCCCTTTTGTGTTTTAATAAATCTTATCAGTTGAATAATTTATATGTGAAACATATTATTTTAATGATGAAAAAAACTTGGTGTTGAAACTGGGCGTGACGATAACGCATAATTTAATTTTAATATAAAATGCTCTTTATTTCTCTAAAGACTGTTACCATTACAAACTATAATTTTTCATCGACTAAGTACCTCAATATTCATATCCATTGAATAGAATTGCATCGACTACCCGTCTCTAATTTCTTTCTTGTCTCCGTCTATGGCTGCCTAAAAGAAATTGCTTCTTGTAATAAGGCCGCCAATTGTACTATTTTTTTATATAATTTCTGTTACTGTAATTTCTGTGTACAATAAAGAATATTCTATATATCTATCCATAATCATGGTTTCAGTTTAAATAACGACATCGTCAAATAGTTTTGAGAAATACAATAAGCCGATGCTTAGTTTGAATAACTTAATAGTGCGGTTGACTGGTAGAAAATGCTTATGGCATTAAGTTCGCCGCATTGTACAATTTTATGGTGCAATAAAGTATTAATAATAATAATATAATTCAATTATAATCACATAATAAATTAAATTAATTATTAATTATTATGTCAGTAAATATTTTTTTTTTTTTTTATTTATTTATTTAATTAATAAATCAGTAATAATCCATCGACAATAAAGTACAAATATATGTTACAACAACTTTAAACATATACAGATATCATAACGGAGATGTTTCGCAGCGTACTTTACGCTGTTTATTATTTCCATGAATCGTTATCCAGTAATAATGAAAGGCCACTTGGAAAGCTTAAAACCAAGTCGGCAATACGCAAGGGTTGTATTTCAATTTTAATTGTTTACAGTATGAAATTAATTACGCACCTTTTACACGGAAAACTCTTCTAAACAGCTGCAAATGGCATCCGGCGTATTCGGAATATCAAGTTTCATACCATAAATTACGTATGAACGCGTAATTTGGAAAGTTTCGCATATTCCAAAACCGCGGTTGCCTAACTGCGTTTATATTCAGCGGGTAATGTATTATGGTTTTGATGTCAATTATAGAATCATTCAAAAACGACTCGTCATCCAAACTAATCTAGCTGGTGTACCGTAATGCTATTGCGATTTTCTGCAATGGTATTACAGCATTACATAAATATTTTATGTTGGTTTTTTTCTTGGTGTACAAAAAAATACTTTTCTACTCTTATCTTACACCAATACTGTCTGTGGTTGTTCTCTCAACGATTCTGGAAGAGATCACTTTTGGTTGTCAAACACGCAGTGACACAACATCCTCTATTTGTCCACACGGTCCCTTCATCACACTACTACGTAACCTTTCATTCAAAGTTATAACTGTATAAATCTAGACATTTTTCTTATTCAAAAACTGTTATTGTTCGAGCCAACTACAATTTGGGGTCAAAACATCACACCAACCCTTTCACTGTACCGGTAGGGGCCCAATGCGGTCAGAAACATAGACCTATCAATCTAGCTAACCCCGGAGGTCCACTTAACGTGCATGCAAATCCCGACACCCATTCTTTGTAAACTACTGGACTGTGGGGTTTTTCCGATTCAACCCAAAGTTTTCAGTCTTTCTGGCTGCAGCTTTGATAAAAAAGACACCTTTAAACCTCTCTCACTTCTATCTATCTGATTTAATATCTTCTTTTTCGGCTTTCTCCGCCGTGGAGTCTGGGGCTAACACAAGGGCTTTCCATTTATCTCTGTTCATGCCTAGGGATGATAGCTCCAGCCAAATTGTTCCCTTCTCCTTCCTCTCAGAGAGAATAGATCTCTTCCACTTTTGTACTTCCACCATTTTTTTTAACATAACACAACATTTACATACAGGAATAACATTTTAATATTGTAACTTGATTTTATTACCATTTTAATGTATAATAAAGTATTCTCCATCTATCTATCTACGAAGCGCATCAATATACAGTTAAAGTCAAATGCCAAGCACAGGCTTTTTATCACTCTCCAGTCCTTTGCAATCACGACCAAGGTTTTTCAATCAACTTCACGATATCGTCGGTTCACCAGGTTGGTGATGTGCCCACCGACCGTCAACCCGGTCACGCTTACTATTCAGTACCTACCTTAGTCTACCGGCAGTCTTCCCCCAGCTAAATGCCCCGTTCATCTCCATTATACTCGTAGCTTTGTCATACTTGTGCAGGCTGTACTGCTCACTCGTACTTATTAAAAAAATCAGACCAATATAGTTATGGAAAAGTAAAATTTGTTCGGACCACTCTCCCAAAGTTTCTGAAACTATAAATTAACAGCTCCTTTTATCAAGTATCATTTTGTGACCAATCAAGCTTATACAGCACAACGGATTTGTATTAGACATTATCAGTCACTTTTGCACTTTTCCGCTTGCTCTTTTGCTTTGCATCGTATGCATGGTTTGCTTCTGTAAAACATTTTCGTTGCTCCTTCCTGTGTCTCTCCGCTAATGCCGGTTGGCAGTCAGCTCTCCATTTATTTTTTATCCTATCTCATACCTTCTCTCTGAGAGAGAGAATGGGCTTTATTGCCACCCGTGGCCACCGCGAATCCACAAGGATTCGGATAAAAAGCGTACCCGAATTCAAAGCAAAGCATGCACTCACAATAACTAAATACATGACTATTTGTATGAATGGGTTCTCCTTTTTGGGACAGCCAAGGGGTGTTGATGATTGAACACCTCAACATATGGTGGAACATCCCCCATGTACTCCAGACCCTGCTCCTGGTGTCTTTTTCCAACTTCCACGATGATGACGCAGTGATCACCGTAGGGTTAGAAAAAGGATATGCTAAGTGTATTCAACTAAAAGGTGACTGAGTCGAAAAATAACAATTGATAAAAGTTAATTGCAACTAATTCATTCTCACTACTTATTGAACCCTCCCCCCCCTTCCCCTTGTATGTAATACTAATTAGTCGGTACTTAGTTCCGCAATCATTACCACTAGATGGGGTTGCCACCTTTCAGGTTTGGCCCGGAATTTACGGGGTTTAATGGTACATTGATTCCGGTTTAATATAATAATTTTCCAGCTAGGCAAGCACGACGTCACGATAAAAGGTTTATGACAATAATAACCTAGTCAGTAACCTACCTTCCTTTACATTGAGATACACGTTTTATCTGAATCCAAAGCAAAAGAAGTCAAGCGACTTCTTGTACTTCTGCACAGCTAATATTCTAGGTAAAACTAATTTTACGACAATTAGAAATTGCTTTTAGCAATAAGGCCGCCAATTGTACTATGTATATTTGCAATTGTTTTGTATTTGTTGTTTTTCCAGTGTACAATAAAGAATATTCTTATCTTATCTTACGACCGTAAGAAGGTCATCATAGATTTGGGATCGTCGGGAACGGCCCAGTGCACGACGTCTCCATAAAACACGGGCCCTTAAATTAACCAACAATAAATTAGGGCCCCAGAATGGCAGGGGCGGCCGCAGGTGCCCACATAAATTCTGGCCGGGAAGGTCCAATCTCAATTGCTGATGAACTAACTGTGCCCTTTTTTTGGAATGACAAACCTTTTAGCGCTATTAACTTTCGTTGGGTAATTATTCGCAACAGCGGTAGGTACATAGAACCACTGTACCGTGAAAGTAAGTCATATTATAAATCGGTTCACAATTATAGAGCGGTGGTAGATAGATAAATAGAAGGTTTTATTCAAAGTACCGCAGAAACTGCGGATTTATGAACGTTACAATTCAAACTAGGTGTCTATTTCAAAATCTAGATCGTTTTGGAGAAAAAGTGGTAAAAAAAACTCCAAACTTAGTCTTTTCAAAGTCCCTAATAAACGGAGTTTACATAATTATTATAAAACATAGAACACATGCACTGTACTGGCTTTAATTCCAGACATTTACAAAAGTACATAACTTAGAAAACAAAGTCATTGGTAATTGGATTTCAACCCACGGCCTCCCGAATGTGACGCCGCTTCTTTGTTTCCTGCCAATTCAAGTATTGCTGGCTGTATCCGGCCATTCCATGAGTTTTCTGTACCACAATCTTCTTCATTTTGTTTGCAAGAAGGAGCAAAATAATAATACTATTTAGCATTGAAAATATATTGTTAAATAGCTATGTTTCATAAATACATTTGGATAGATACAGATACACTTTACTGCATATCTAATTTAAGCAGAAATAGACAAATTGAAGACGTTATTTTGTGTGAAATATGTACGGTACATACAATATGTAAGTACAGTACAACACATCATAAAAGTCCCTTCGGGAAACTACGTTCGCGCATACTAGGAAGAAGTGTAACGAAAGTACTCGAAGCTATAATACATTCAACATGTTCTTTAACCGATAGGGTTAAGGTGCAGAATTGATTGCCGCAGTAGCGCTACCTATTTCGCTCACGCTAATATTGCCAAACTAATAGTCACCTGCATCGATGACGTTGAATCAACCAATAGCAACAAAGGCGCGCAGCCTGCCATAAAATGAAACTATCTGATTGGTCGATCAACTTGCCGCACATACGAAATTTGGTCATCTGCGCAGGTACATCCGCGAGACTTATTTCTTGTGTAGCACTGTACTCGTAACTTCGTCGGGCTAGTACATTCCCAGTGCGGACAACCTCTCAAGTAAGGGCTGTTTTACCTCGAGATAAATGTTTGTGGCCTAGGTTAAAAGCTGGGGCGTTTTTGGGTATACTTGCTTTTGTAGTTTAAAGTCTAAGAAAAGTTAAAGAATTATAAAATTCGTAGGCCTAGAAATGGGTACATTACATAGGGTGTATCTTTTTGAAAGGAAGGAAGGGTATTATCACAATGAATTTCAATATTTTTTTACAATTACGTAGTTATTATTATTAAAATTCTTTAGAGCGTAAAAATAATGCGCATTATCGTGCTTAATACTTATATTCTTTTTAATGCACTAACCCGCGCTAAGGACAATTTTTAAAACCTATTTAGAGTCTAAAAATTCCACCCATGATGGGACTCAAACCCGCGACTTCTGGCTAACCGTGCCAGCGCTCTCCCAACTGAGCTAATGGGCAACTAACCAGCATCAGTGAAATTTCGAACCTCTTTACAATACTCTCTGTATTACGTACAGGCAGCATCATCTGGCTGAAGTAATTTGCATCACTTGCTTAGTGCTACTTAGCATTATCTCAAAGCTAACTTAAATTAAATATTGAAGTGTTGTTAGTATTGACAATTATAAGAAATTCTAAGGTTTGTTTCTATCTTTTTCATGCGCTTAATTTTTCAATTAAATTTTGAATTCTGTTATTTTTTTATTTGCGTTAGTTGCTCATTAGAGGCAAGTTTTGATCTGCTTTGTATCTTTGCGTGGAGTGCAATACTAAGTCAAACAGGAGGATTCCCGTTCGTTTGGTGTGAAAATAAATTGTTTATCAATCAATCAATCAATCAAAAAGTGGGTTCCATCATCAGTGCGCGGATTCGCGAAACGGTTTCGCTTGGAAAACATAACCTTCCACCGCGCAGCATCTTATTGCAATAGCTGGGGGCCGATTCTCGCCCATGCGAATTGAAAGCGTTGACGCAAATTAGTCAAAGGCTGAGACATGTGTCGTATAAAAATAAGGTAAGATAACTCGACAGAGTCATCAGTCAGAGACATTTATTTTCTCATTCGAATTCAATCTAGCATGGCGTTCAGAATACAGATTTTGGCTGTCGCTCGACTTTTTGCGTAGAATTCCAAGTCATAAGCCCTAGAGTCGTATAGAATTTATTTGCGCCTTGGCTTCCGAAAATCGCCAAAGCTCGCTTCCCGTCCCGCGGCCCGCCGTATAAGGGCCGCGCACACCACGGGACATCTTGCGGCGCGACGCGTGCGTGATTTATCTAACCGCCGCGCACCGCAAACTAGGCGCCCGAGTATTTATCGCCACAATAACAGCATTAATTCTCGTCTTGCTCTCCACTGCGCTGGCCGAGAGCGGCTAGAAGCACCTTGGTACAATAGTGAACTTAAATACACCAATTTTACTATTTTACTCCAAAGGCGTAAATTTGGATGGGCGGAGGGATAGATTTTTAGTCTCGAAAAGAATATAGGCTCCTATTTATCCCGAAAAATACACTTTAAAATTACCTAGTATTGCATTAAGACAGCTTGCTAAGTTTTTAGATATCAGATGACTAAAATGACAGGAATGGCAAAGTAATTGCTCTCTGCGTTTATTTTTATACATAAATTTACATTTTCACTTGTAATATCTTAAGGCTTCCTTAGTACCCCAAATAGCTCAGACTTCCTCAGTCTTTTTTGTATCATCGTTAGCAAGTATATTGCTATAAATACACCAATGTACAAATGTACAAATTGTACACATCTGTAATCAAACCTCTACCTCAGACATAGGAAGTAGTCTTTCCAGCTGTGCGACCACCGCCTTCACTACATATGTTGGTACAAAATTATTTATTTATTTATACTTTCGTTTCAATCATACAATGCGGCGGCGGTAAAGTTATCCTTTTGCCCCTAATTATTTTGTCACTCTCCTGAGATACCGTGGCGTTTTGGGAGCGTGCGGTCAGTGTGTGGAGGGCCTTAATTTAAAACGGCCATTGTTAGTCTCGGATCGTTTTAATTGGATTTCATATTGAAGTGTGACATTAGTTGATAAACAGTAATTTTGTTTTAGCACTAAGAGTGACTATGTGTGAGTGATAATTGTATTACCTATCTGGAATGTGTACTCCCCCTGGGTAGGGACTAGCATATGTCTAATAAGATCCAAATCAATAATTAATGTAAATCACCACAATGAAATCAAATATCTTAACTCCACATTCAGCTAAAAAAATCCAAATGCATTAGTATATATTAACAGAAAGGATTATTTATATGTCAATGATGTCTGAAAATAAGCCAGTAGGTACAATGCACGGTTTCTGTCTTATAATAATTATGAAAACTTTGTTAATTAAGGACTTTAAAAAAACTATGTTAAGAGTTTTTTGTGCCATTTTTCTCCAAAATTATCTAGATTTTGTAATGGACGCCTAGCTTAACTTGTAACATTCATTACGTCGCAATTTCTGTGCTACTTCGGATAAAACCTTTTTGATCCGATTTGATTTAAATTGTATAAATCAACTAGAATATGCCGAAAAGCATTAAAAATGTACATTAAATCAATCAATGTAAATCACCACATATTGTTCACGCTTACGTTCTATTTCCTTTCTTCTTTTGTTTTTGTAGTCTATGGTTCTCTCTCTTGTCTGTGAATTTTTAAAAAATCGAACGGGCGCCGCCTCTCGGGCGGCGTCCGAGCTCATTTTCCTGTACCTACTAATTAATACTTTTGCCTTTTATTAAATCTAAACCTACAATTTACGAGTTTTACTCAAGATTCAAAACACATATAATTCAATTATTTTGACTGCAAAAAAGTACCGTTAACTTCATAATCTAAGCTGTACCAAACAGCTTACTTAAAATAAATGTACGGCAAACTTAAAATTTCAGTCGCAAAGTTGAATCGTAATTAAGTACACTGCATGCTTTAAATATAACATAAATGGGAAGAAACCCGTTGGGATAGGACCGATAACCGTTGAGGTAGACTGGTTCTTGAGTGGAGACCGCGAATCGGCGAATGCAGCATCAGACACCCAGTGATCAGGCTTCACTATTTTGAATAGTTAGGTTAGGTAGAAGTTAAGTGTCATATTAGTTACGATATTTCTATTGCACGAATATATGCTATTCTATCCGATAGTAGCTGAGGTATATTCTAAAGACTGTACCTAAGTGTTACGAAAATACTTTTTCTTTGACGTCACTCTTGATGTTTTTAAAAGGGGCACATTACTTAGCTCTATTAACTAACCGCAGTTAGCTTGTGGTTCGGAGCCGAAGGTCAAATAGACTACATAACGAAGAAGTAAAGTTACGGTGACGTCATTGGGAAGTCTTAAAATAGTTTTATTGCTCACCATCTAATTTTAATTTTCTTACCAAGGTTTTTTTACTAATTGTTTAATTTACACATGACTTATGAAACGATAGAGAAGTAGACAAGAAGTGGAATCTCAATTGAAATTAAAAAACGTATATTTATTACACTTATAGATTTGAAAAAAAAAACACATCGATTTCAACCCTTGCACGGGCACTTGCTGGGGCACGGGTCTCTTCCTGTATCGCAGGCCCATCACGGGGGCCAAGTCCAGGTTGGTGGAGGATTGTTAGACAGTGGCAGGTCTTACTGTCTGCAGTTATCAAGCCGCCCATAATGCCTGTGACATGCCTTAACGACTGCCATTACGTGCCAGCCGCCACCAACGGCTTAGCGGAAAACCAATAGATAATATAGCAAAAATATGAATAGTTACGTTATATGTATAGCATAGTTTTTACCTTTAGTTTAGATTTAGTTTTTTAAGTTACTAACATCACTATGGAACACTGTTTTTTTTTCCGAAATAAATGTCTATTATTATTAATATAAAAAGGTCCTGATGAACTGAAAACCGCCTTTTTTTATGTTGATTAAAAAGGATAGGCGATGGTACCGGAGCGGTAGAACGCCTGCTTCTTAATCGGGAGGTCGTGGATATGATTCCCGGCATCTACCCAATGACCTTATTTTCTAAGTTATGTACCTATATTTGTGAAATTATAGTACCAATATACCACTCGCTAGCTGTGAAGCAAAACATCGGAGGGTAGTGTTTGAAGTTTTAACATGCCGCCGTTGCGCTTGCTACGTACAATGGCCCAACTATAAGGCTAAGTGCGGATTTCTCAGAGATAGGACTCGACTTAAAGCTGCGACATGCATTGACACAGTGTTGTCTTTTTGAGCCTGTCCCTGTTCTCATAAATTAAAACATTATCTTTGCTGATTTTAAACTTAAAACATTATGATCGGATCAAAACTAGATATATAAAATTTGGTAAAGTAATATTTCTGCTCACTGACCGTCTTCCTGTTCCGTAGTCAACCTGGGGGGCGAGGCTCTATAATGCACAGTTGTTCGTTATCAACCCTTGTATGTCCCCACTGCTGGAGCACGGGTCTCTTCCTGCATCGCAGGAAGGTTAGGCCATACTCCACCACGGGGGCCAAGTCCGGGTTGGTGGAGGATTGTAAGACAGTGGCGGGCCTTACTGTCAGAAGTTATCAAGCCGCCCATAAGGCCTCTGACATGGCTTTACGACTGCCATTATATGACAGCCGGCACCAACGGCTTAGCGTGCCTTGCGAAGCACGGAAGCGCTCGGAAAAACTGCCACTAGCGGTAGTCACGGGATGCTCACCCATCCCGTACCTGACCGCGCCTTTTGTTGTTTAACCAAGTGATTGATGCCAATCACTCAGTTCGCTTAGGCCACGAGCGCTTCGCATAGTTGTTCAATAGAGTCATATTAGTCCCGTAATGGTCGTTTCATTTACACTATCGGCAGTCTAGTAACCAATCAGATTGCAATGGTAAAACTCGATTAACTCGGATTAACTGATTAACTCGGCGCCTCGCGCTATTCGATCTTCTTCGCGAGTGATGCCTATTTAATTTGCGCGGGTTATACCCCTGGAATGACATTATACTGCTGTTGCCTCATAGACTACCAAATTGAGGCAAATGACAACCATTGTCGTGCTTATATTAAAAACTATGTAAGAATGGACTCTAGGACCTTGTCCACCTGCAGTCTTTACGCCTCGCAAGGTCTCGCCCATTTCCATTTCAGTCTCGAGACTCTTTCGCCAATGGCGTCGACTTTTGTCCGGCGACGGATGACAACATTGGGTACCAGATCTACAAGTCTGCATCACTTTAAAATAAAATCCAAACCAATAAAAAATCGTACAACCCACGCTCAATAAAATTAAGAGTTAAATTATTGATTACGATTTCAATGTTAGCCTCTGCAAAGTTTCCACATGACATTGTTTAAAATGGAGAATAGACGTAAAGGTCTAAGTTTAACACTTTGCCATTAACTCGTCTATCGCAACATCAGTAACAACTTTGTACGGCTCCGGCCAGCGCGGATGTGACCTGTACGAAATTCAATTTGATTCATTGAACTAATGCGTCCCACTCACGCGAGCCGATCGTCCAGAAAAATCCGACGAATGTGACCGCTTGGCTGGTTAAAAGGCAGACCGCTGGGCGGGTTTGACGCCCCTTTTATCGGATTTGTGAAAAATTGGGGGATTTCCAATTAATAATGCTAGACTTATATCGGTACGCTATGTTTACGTGGATTAGCATGAAGAAAATATTATGTAGTATTAAGCTCGCATTTGAACGAATTTGTTTTAGAAAGAATTTTTCTTCTTAGTGTCACTTAATTTAAATCAGTCTGTGTTTACATGTTAACAAACTATTGCTATAATTCGTTCAAATACGAGAAATAAATAATATGTAGCAAGGCTAGTGCTAGGTGATTCGATTCAGTCATTACAATAATTCAAGAAATATTACATTCAGTCAAATGTACAATGAAAATGTAGAATTACATAATTCGTTATCGCACAAAAACATCTTTGTATAAAGGCGAGCTAGTGAAGAATAAATACTCATAAATATTTATTCTTCACTAGACTTAGATGTTAAAATTACTCGAGTTCTTTTAAAACTACGTGGAAATAAAAACATATTTCAAAATCAATTGGGAAGAAAAAACTTGATGTGTACCTACAAATTATTAATATAGTATTTGAGGTTTTTTGTGTAAGGAGATTGGGTATATAAGAAACATGTAATTGGTGCCCTTACGTATACAAGGCTTGGGAGGCTGGATATGTTAAATATTAATAATCTTAAAAACCTATTTAAAAGCTAAAAATTCCACCCATGCCGGGATACAAACCCGCGACCCCTGGCTATCCGTGCCTGCGCTCTTTCCAACTGAGCTAATGGGCGACTCACCGGCATCAGTGAAATTTCGAACCTCTTTACAATATTCTCTGTATTACGTACGTGGGTGGAATTTTTAGCCTATAATAGGTTTTTTAAAATTGTCCTTAGCACGGGCAAGTATAGTTTACAATGACAATGCAGCAGACTTAAAACTACAAGTATTATCTACCAGTCAACCGCAAGAGGTGCACGAAAATAAGTGGTAGGCATACAGAAGTGCGAGATTTTTTTTTAAATTAATTTACAATTATATATAAATATAATATTTTGAAAACAATTTTTGGTCGCAACGTTAAAAAAAAGACCATCATTATAAATTGAAATGAAGACGAACCGAACATAAAATATTTCTTAAATATGACGTCACGCACGGGATACCACAGGAGCGCCTCCCCTTAACTTTTCCCCCGATTTGGGAGCGCGCAACTCCAACCTTCGAATTCGATTCTCAAATGCCGACACGAGTCGACCTTCTTATTTAATACCCCGATAAATCTGGAAAACGCAAAAGGCCAGGCAAATAAAGAGCTTTTTTATAAAATATTTAACTGTTAAGTCGCTCATAAAAAAAATCAAATCGGTAAGTGCACGCAAGTTCATTTAGTCCTTATTTGAAAGAAAAATAGAAAAAGAATTAGAAACACACTTACTTGCAAGAAATTTACACGAATGTACAATAAAAAAAAATTGGTCGACATGGGAGCCGAGTCTCCCTCATGCAAACTGAAAGCGTAGACGCAAAATATTCGGAGACTTAGACATAGTCACATAAAAATAAGATAAGTTAACTAGACAGTGTTATTAGACATTTATTTTCACATTTGAATTCAATTCAACATGGCGTTCAGAATACAGATTTTGGCCGGCGCTCGACTTTTTATGTAGAATTCCACGTCATAAGCCTTAGAGTCGTATACGAATGATTTTGAAATCCTATTTAGAGGCTAAAAATTCCACCCACGTACGTAATACAGAGAATATTGTAAAGAGGTTCGAAATTTCACTCGAACCCGCGATTTCTGGCTAACTGTGCCAGCGCTCTCCCAACTGAGCTAATGAGCAAGTACCGGCATCAGCGAAATTTCGAACCTCTTTACAGTATTCTCTGTATTATTTACAGGCAGCGACATCTGGCTGAAGTAATTTGCATCACTTGCAGCCCCGAATTATTTGCTAATGAAGATAAGATAAGAATATTCTTTATTGTACACCAGATCACATATTATAAAACATGTAAAGATACAGAGTACAATTGGCGGCCTTATTGCTAAAAGCAAATGAAATGACAATTGGCTCCATGAGTCGTAAGTTCGTAACTTTATTCAAGATGATCTGTGAATTAGCTACTTTCTTACAGATTGATCTGTGAATTAGCGCTCGTGGCCTAGGCGAACCGAGTGATTGGAATCAATCACTTGGTTAAGCAACCACAGGCGCGGTCAGGTACGGGATGGGTGAGCATCCCGTGACTACCGGTAGTGGCATTTTTCCAAGCGCTTCCGTGCTTCGCAAGGCACGCTAAGCCGTTGGTGCCGGCTGTAATATAATGGCAGTCGTTAAGCCAAGTCAGAGGCCTCATGGGCGGCTTGATAACTTCTGACAGTAAGGCCCGCCATCGCCACTGTCTTACAATCCTCTATCAACCCAGACTTGGCCCCCGCGGTGGAGTATGGCCTAGCCTTCCTGCGATGCAGGAAGAGACCCGTGCCCCAGCAGTGGGGACATACAAGGGTTTATAACGATAACGATTACAGATTGAAATTGAAAAATGGTTTAATTATCGCAAAAAAGTACACAACACAACTTAAAATAGACTAAAATACATACTTAGTTACTTTAGTGAAAACTGCACGATTGTAGATCTGCACGACTATTTTATACAATTTTAACAATCAAGCCAAGTGTTTGCCATTTTAAAACAAGTAACACTGGCCAGAGGTTGCGGGTTCGAATCCCGGCATGGGTGAAATTTTTAGCCTCTAAATAGGTTTTTAAATTTGTCCTTAGCACGGGTTAGTGCATTAAAAATAAAAATAGTATAAGTAACACTGAGTAACATCGAGGCTTCGGTCTCATTCTTTTCAGCTTCGCGATCCTGAGCGTAGCTAATGTATTTCACTTTGAGAAATTGTACCTCCACTATTGGAGGCAAGTAATCTAAATGGTGGGCATTGTTCACTTCGTTACATGCGTTCTAGATTCTCATTTATTTTAGTACTTCGTAGAAGGAGATTTTCGAAGTATTTTTTGTCGTATAAGAAAAATCATAAACCAATGATCTCAATAAGTTCATGGTTGCTTCTATGCCTGTGATTTCAATAATAAAAATTGTTTCAAAAACTTATTTAGAGGCAAGAAATTCCACCCATGCCAGGACTCCAACCGTATTACGTACAGAAGTCGCGGGTTCGAGTCCCGGCATGGGTGGAATTTTTGGCCTGTAAATAGGTTTTTAAAATTGTCCACACGGGTTAGTGCATTAAAAAAAATATAATAAAAATTGTATTTTTAAATTGTCCTTGTCATTTGTTATAATTCATAATAATTTCCACACAACACACCTAAACTAAGATACACTGTGCTATGGTAACCAGGCTAGGACGTTACATTGATGGAATTACGCCCCGACTTAGGCCATGTTACAGATGTATAGCGGCCTCCAGTGGGACTCGAACCCACGGTCTCTGGCTTGATAATTAGACGTGATACCTTTTCGGCCGCCATGGCAACTAAACTTCGCAACTGGTTGTGAAAAAGGAATCTTTATTGTTTGTTGGAAACTAATTGCGAATAAAGACTTTTTTTCTTTGTTCGTAACTAGTTGCCAAAAAGGAATTTTTCAAAATCACTAGTTGCAATAGAGTAATCTATACTAGGAGACAATCAAATATCAGTACACACAGTAATGCCAATATTAAAAAGATAAGGTTGGGTCAAAAGCGTTTCTACCATTTTGTGGTTCCATTAGATGACCTACTTCCTTGCGTCGTCGTCGGCAATTTCCAAAATTACATCTTTGCAACACTCTGTAAAGCCAATTTTAATCTCGCTCGTTCGAGGACTACTCTTTTGACGCGACCGAGTTAAAATGTCCGCGTTATTGCGGGCCGAGTCCCGCGCGGTGCCATCCCACTTTGACAGGATATTACGAAGCCGCAACGTCACGGACACCCGCCCGCTGCAAACAAAATGAGAACTAGAAATAACAGTGGCCTTGTGATGTAAGTCAGCTAAGTAACAGTGGCAAACTAAGCAGTTAAAATAATGGCGCCTCGTATAACATTAACAGAAATAGTCCTAGAAAAGAGCCTTAAAGTACACTTATCTTTAATCCAATGATTTGGATTTGATAATTTGATCAATATAATCTGTTTTCGTTTCCAATGTTACAAAACGCTTTTGTATCTAAAAAAGGCTTTTTAATACAGTTGCTCAAAAAGTGGCGTATTGCAGAGACGTATAGCGTGCGGGATGTGGGCTATTACACAATCGTGCTTTTTTTTTACCGTTTCCGCACTCGTGCGTTCTCTTTCCCAACTGTCAAAATAATGTCTATTAAAAAGAAAAACCAACCATGAAGTTTTTACTAAAAAAAAATCATAGAAGTTTTTATGATTCATGCAAATACGTATATTTCAAAAGAAGCTACTAATTTGTTTCAATATCAGATTTAATGATTTGATTGAATGAGTTAGGTTAGGTTTCATTTCATTTCATCTCATTAAATTTCATTTTCATTTCATATCAATAAAAAAATCCTACTGAAGACTGGCTGTATGGGCATGGTTTCCTTTGCCTACCAGAATAAAAGCAGAGAAAAATCTCTGCTTATATTCTTTTACGGTTGGCGCCATTTTCCAAATATTTTTCCTTTATTAAATTGCTTATTTTTTTCGCAACTGTATTAAAAATAGTCGTTCAGTACACGTGCGGAACCGTCATTGCAAATTGTTCCGACTGTCAACCCTCGCCTTCGGCTGCGCCTCGGCTCAGGTAGACATTTGTCGGAACTCTTTGCAATGACAGCCTTTCCGCACTTGTAATGAAATATACTATTACCTCACTCATTAACCAGAATAAGTTGTGACCTCTACTTCTAGCTTATTTTTTTCCTACGTTGCTCTCTGTTTCATTATTATATTTTTTTTATTGTTAAGCTGCAAAGTGAGAAAGCTTATTTGCTAAAAGTTACAGTTTTTATCGAAGTCTAAATAAAGGTACTAAGTAAGTATTGCAATAAGTAACTTTACCGAGAAATATTAAAAACTTCCTCCAGTTACGTGTAAAAACTTTCTCAGACTCACAATAAAACTATAGAACTTAATGCCTTTTCGTTATAAAAAAAAAACTCCATTCTCTTCCTCCCGCTTCCTCGTACCCTGCCCGCCATCGTCATTAGCATCCACCAAGTTGATTCGCGTCGATTCTAATTCAATTTACAATTAAAAACATTTTCCCTCCACTCACAGAAACAAAAGCTTTTACAGAAAGACTACATGCAATGTAGGCTTGTGTAATATTGCCATACCAGCCAAGTTCAGCACATTGGGATTCAGCCAACAATATTAGAAACAAATTCGTATTATATCGTACCAGGTGTATTAGGGAAAATAACTTGTGTATTAACAGTAAAAAATATTTGCCCGCTTTCCCCCTGTAAAACGTAGTCTATGTATTAATCCAGGGTGTCTGCTAACTCCATACCAAATTTTATTAAAATCGTTTATGCCGTTTAGACGTGAAGAAATAACAAACATAAACACTCACAAACTTTCGCCTGTATAATATTGGTGTGATTACGTGTTTGAAATATGTAATTGCATTGGTATTTATGATATTATCTGAGGACTGTATTAGTATTCCAAAAAATCAAAATAAGCTTCGCGTCTATTTTTATATTTGAAAGCGAATCTGAACTAAATCCTAAAATAAAGATTGTTGGGAATCTGAAACAAACTTTGTTATTAATGTGGGGAAATTAAAAGATAATTACCTTACGAATTGACGAAATGGTACCGCAAAGCAAACAATCACACTTGAGAGCAATAAATAAGTAATAAATAACATATTTTTAGTGATTAAGCTGCGTGCACTTTCTGTCATAATACATTGCGCGTTGGCTCTTGTTTTTCCCCAGTCGTCTAATTTGGCCAATGAATGTGGATCTTGTTGTCCTTTTTGTATCTCTGTGTCTTTTGATTGTCGAGTTACTACGTTGTTGATTGCATCTAATTACGCAATTTCATTAGTGATGGTCTCATAGTCGTTGTCAGTTTTGTGGCTATTGTCGAGATTACGATTGCTTAAGAAACATAACTGTTGTCAACACAAGAAATGAACATAAACTATAATTTCCACGATTTACACTTGCAAATTTTATACAGCCTTTGTGGGGCAATGAATTAGGTTCTTCAACAAGATTTCTCAAGATAATATATTATTATAGATACCTCCGACGTAGTTTCAAAAATGTGTTAAAAACACTCTGTGCAGAAGAGCTGACTATAACATCAAGCATTGTTTAATAGACAAATATAAATCTACAGTTTAATACCACGTCTGGTATAATATTAAAAGATAATTAGAAGACGATTGTATATAGTGTTCAACACGTCTATGGGTTTTTATGTTTTAATGTTAACTTTTAATTCACATAAACTTGTTATGATTAGAATAAACGTCGTGTCTTTTCGTTAGCTTTTTCTCCACATAATCTATTCATCTTATTTGAAAGCACTTATTGTTTTTTTCTTGCCTTGTTTTCGTCGGTAAAAAGTACTTCCGAGTTGTAACTGCAACCAGTACTATACTTACATCAACCAGTGTTATTGTAAACAACTCCGTGCACTGCTCTATGGTTTATAAGGAAACCACAGATAATAGGCCGAATTTGACAGTTATTGCTACAGAATTTATCTGTGAGGAAAAACGCCCATTGTTAAGATTCACATTTATGATTAAAAATAAATATGATTATTGCAATATGAGTCAATTTTAAATAGTTAAACTACTACGCTAATCACCATGTATTACAGTGCCCCTACTGACCCTACCCACCTACCACTAAAAGTAAATGTAAACACCCTACACACACATGCACACACGTGGGTAGAAATGTAAATACTACCGCAGTTAAAACACGCAAAGTCCTCCTTTTAATCCAACTAACTCAATCATCATACTAAACAACATTGAATGGGCTACGGTTAGCAGAAAAAGTACCTAAATCGTCCGTGGCGAAAAATAACGACTGTTACGGTAAACGTAATCATAGCATTATGGATAGTCATACGTATACTGTATAGTGAATATCACGTGTTCTATACTTTACTATACCTATACCATACTTTCATATGCAGCAAAATATCTGAGGCAGCTGATATGTATGATATAATTTGAAAGTAAACTATACATAGCAAATTCTATTCATAAGGAGTTCTTTATTTTTGAACTAAAAGTTTCGAAATTTTGAAAATCTATAGATAGATAGAACTAAGTTTCGAAATTACTACACATTTTTTGATTATGACCGGATTAACTTACTAGGCTTTTCATCCGACCAAAATCCTACTAAATTAATCCATAGATTGTAACTATGTATGCACAATGATAAATATATAAATATTAAGGCGCTTAGGGGCACTAACTTGCGCCAGCAATGGAATAAAAATCATAACTTGTTTTATTACCTACGTCTTTATTTTTTTAAAGTAAACTTCAAATATCTTAATATCTGTAATAACTATAAAAATAGTAGAGGATATTAATACTACATTCTAGGCTATTCTAAAAAGAAGAGAAGAGAATGTAGTATTAATATCCTCGGACTCTAATCCATTTTTGCTAAAAACGGTCGTTTTTACGGTCCTAGATTATTGATTCTAGGTTCAATTTACTAAACGAACATATCTTTTTTTCCAGGTAATAACGAGACAGTCGTGTCCACTCTGCTTTGCTGACCCTACATGGCGGTAACGAAAGAAAAACAACATCAGGGCCTAAAGCCTTTCATCTCTTAATAGCAGAAAGGGGTAGCCTAACATGCTTAGTTGCAATCAAAGGCCGGTATTTTAATAAAAACAGCTAAGCGCGAGCAGGACTCGCGATCTTAAAGTGGTAACTAGCGCCGCCAATAGACTAAAAAATATAACTTGTTTTAAAATACGTTTTTTGCTAAAAAAAAAGTGAACATGAGAAATCTTAATAATATTAATAATAATAATAATTTATTTCAGATAAATCAAAATCCGTATTAAAAATTACACATTTTAAAATATTATAATAAAATAAAAAACAATAACTGACTGAATTACTGACAACTAATTTTAGAACCTGCAGTCTAGAACCTAGGATCCTAAAACTGCGGTTTTTAGCGGAAAGTGATTAAAGTTCTTGGTTCTAGACTCTAGGTTCTAGATTCTAGAATCTAGACTGTAGGTTGTCTCTAGTTGTCATGGTTGTTAAGATTTCTCAGGTTCCTGTTAGTTAAAAACGTATTGTAAAACAAGATATGATTTTTGTCCATTGGTGACGCCTGTTAACACCCCGAAGCGCCTTAAGGTTCCTAACAAACGAATGATAACAATTTTAACATAACGTATTTGCCAAATAATTCCTTAATATTTGTCCCTGATTCTGTATTAGTTATAACTTATAAGTGAAGGCTTTGCTGGTAACTGTCCGTGTAACTGGTAACTGTGAGTGTACCGATTCTCTTCCAAATATTAAAAAATATCTTTGCTATTGACTAGTATGTGAACTAAACGGGCTGGAGCATCCGTATTTGAATTTTCCCCGAGATAATCTATAATATAAAAATTAATCGCTGAATGTGTTGGTAAGCGTAAATCTCAAGAGCAGCTGAACCGATGTCGCTAATTCTTTATTTAGAATACTCCTTGAAGTACGAGGATGGTTCTTACAGAGAGAAAAAAATAAAAAATAAAGAATCGACTGTTAGGCGGTATGAAGTTCGCTGGGTCAGCTAGTTGTAAATAGTTTCATGTAAACATACATTGCTGATTCACTTAAAGGCTTTATTTACAAATCTGACAAAAGAAAGGAAAAAACTGAAAAACTACGAACTGAATTGAGGGCACATCCCTTCTCTTAGAGAGAGAGTATGGGCTTAATTACCACCCGTGCCCACCGCTGATGTGCAAATACAAGCGCAGAAGTAATATTTCAGATTCTCAGATTAACAAAAATATGATACCAAAATTCTCTGTGGAAAGCCGCCATATTGTAATAACAATTTAAATATTGGTACATTACATTGCATTTTCAGATATTTTAAAACAAAGTTTGTGTTTTTACAATTATATAAGTGACTGTCAAAACATAGAATTGTGTGGTACCTACATAATATTACACTATATCCCCAAAAAAACATTAATTTCACTGCCCTCATTACCATTGCAAATAATTTCCAAAAACTGTAATAAAAATAAATCCCGAGCCGAATACGAAGGGTAGGCAGGAAAAGATGGGGCCACCCGATGGCTCTATAATGAAGTGCTGAACTTTCAGGTCATATGTACCACAATGGGGGGGATATCTTCGCAAAGGCATGAATGTACAGAAAGACTGATTTTCAGGAGCTAACTGGGACCACTAATGGAAAACAGTAGATTGTTACACGAGGGTAGAAAGAATCAATTCCCGAGGTATTTAGGCTATAGTCCGAGTAGGAATTTATCTCTATGCCTCTACTTTTCATTTCGAATATGAGGAAAATATAAACTCATTTTTAATATTCAAATCTTGACATAAAAGATTATTACCTATTTTTTTGAATTCCGCAGATACTATAACTGATTAGTACCCGCCAAATTATGTCGACTTTTTAAATTTTAAATATGGAACTCACCGCGTAATTGTTGCGTCTTATTCCGCTCAAAGAAGTTTGCACTGAGTTCACACTGGCTGTTTAGACACTCATATGGCCGCAGCATTTTGTTTTAATTAGTTTTTTTTTTAAAGCCTATTTATTACATAAAACTCTTCACAGCTGACAGTAGTTCTATTATTAAAGTTCATTCCGGCCCTTGGGTGAGAAGTAATTTGTATGAGTAAACATGGAGGGAAGCAGCATTTTCCATGTAATAATCAGATCAAAATAACACTACTTTCCGAGTATAAGAAATGAAAAATCATATCTTTTTTTACGAGTAATAGCATTACTGCAGTGGCCAGCAAAATATGGACGAATTTGTAAATGGGTACCTACATGCATAGTTGTGGCCAAAGCTTGTGTAGTACTCTTCTCAAATAATGTGAGGAAATTTTAAAAACTAAGTAGTAAAAAGCGGAACTATTTATTTGAAAATGCAATTACTTTTTAAAATCAACGACGGACTCGGACCATCAACAGTTCAATAATAATTTTCCCGCGTAAAAGTGCAGGCTAGTTCGAAATTAAAATGAAAACTTTGATAAGTTACCACCTTGGTTGCCATGTTTTGGAGTAAAAGATCGTTGCATTATAAATTTTATGACAGATATGAGTTTACGTTGTAATTTATTTTGCCGCTGAATACGACAAGCCGCTGCTCCCGTGTACCTATTTGGCTACTACACCAATTTGGATGTATCTCAAAGAATGCTATCAAACTAACACTAAAAACAACTATGGCCTTTGCATCTACGTAATGAGATGATTAATATACAGCAACTTGTGGTACCTTTACTCACACTACGGACTTTTCAGTACCTGGCACTTTGTTTGAAATGGAGTAGGGTGTCCAGCATTACTGCCAAGCAAGTTTGAAAAAAAATACATTTTGCAAAAAGCTGTTAAGCTTATCTTGTCTAAAATAGCTTAGAGCAGTTTTCGCGATAGCGGAAGACAAAATGCAATACGTATTTGAACTGAAAACGAGTCATGGTGGACCCTCTGCAACTTCCTCTGACTGGGATGGGGGTAGGGAGTAATTGCCCTGATATACGGCTCTTTCGAATTCGCCCCGCCCGATGATAATGACTGCTAGTGCGGTATAGTTCTAATCTCTTTTATGGTCCGACCTTTTCTGAACTTCAACGCGCGAAGATTTATTGAGTAGGTCACGCCGAGTGACAGTGTAAAGTTGGGAAAGCGGGCAAAAGTTGGTTTGTAGGGATATTTAGAGAGTGCTTACGTCCTACTCTAGGACTTGGAACTTTAGGCGAGAAAGTATGGGGTTAATCATCAAACGTGGGCCTATAAACGTTCCACTGTAGTGTACAGGCCTTTCTGAGAGAGACTTTATGGGCTTAATTACCACGCGTGCCCAGCACGGATTGGCAATTTCAAGCGCTGAGGTATTCGAACACCCGAGTCTACCCGAGACCACGGCAACTGTAATGCTGCCGAAACGTCGGGAAATAAGGTAATTACGTTTTACCTAATTAATAATCGCGATTAGACCCGTTTAATATATTTATAACTACGTATTTGAACACCTCAGACACTCAGGTTTACTCACGAAATTTTTCTACACGGTTAGCGAGTGGTATTGCTATTATAACATCACGAATTTACATAACTTAGAAAACAAAGTCATCGGTAGATGCCTGGATTGGGAATCGAACTTGGGTTCCACTGCATATTAGATATTTAAAACGTTTAAGGTTTAAAATTATGGTGTAACCTAATCTAATCTTACCCGTTAGCTATTCAACATACTCGTAACATAACATACAGACACATACATTGCTTCTGGCCTCACACTAGGATACCCCGTGTCGTGGGAACCAGAAACAATGACATCACAAACATGTAAACATCTAAGACCTGGGGTTTTTTTGCCCTCAGTCAGGGTTTGAACCCGGGACCTCTTGCATGGTAGGGAGATGCGCTACCAGTGCGCCACAGAGGTCGTCTATCCAGTGAAGACTATAGGTATTAGGAGTTCATGACAGGGTTTGTGTTCTGTGGTACCTACTAGAAACCATAAGTTGTTTCGAGTCAAAATAACATAGCAGCTCTTTAAAAACGTTTCCCCTCCGCGAACTAATTACAAAACCAGCAACAGTAAAAAAACCGCATCAATCTAAACCATTTGCAACATATGCAGCCATTTAATCAAAGAAACGTCACCGACATCCCCTTCTGCGATAGATTTCCTAGCCGACCAACCCTCGAAAAAATCACGGACCTACAACTTTGACACTACAAAATTAAAACGAGATAAATATTTGCGACGCCTGTGAGGGAGCTGACATAGAATAATACACTATAAAGGGTCCATTTGGTGTTTTCTTGAACTAAGTTTAATATTAAATGGCCTCCTTTTTTTCAACTGTTTCTGTTGTCTCCTAAGCCACTTCGCACCGTCCCAGCAATGTTTTGGTACTTATTTACACGGTTACTGCAACATGAAAGTAAAACTAAACCAAAGCGTTGTGATATTATTATACAGCACTACCTATTGTACTCAAGTCATCTCAACATCTTTTTGGTATCCATTTTGGAACCCACTCGGACGCCATCTGAATATTTTAACTTATACGACAATCATATTAAGTTCAAACAAGCATAATACCCAAGATTGACCAAATCAGTCACATCTAGATATCAATGAAGTCTAATAAACAAACAGCAATAATGGCTATAGCAGATAACATCAACATCAGTTCAGCAAATCCAACTGAGTAATTACTGCTAACTAGGAAAGAATTTGAAAGATTCTTGCGTTAAATCTTGAAGAAAATTACATAATTTACTGATAAAAACAATGTGTGGATCACATTACCAGATAGATTATTTGAAGAAATAGACAAACCTACAGGAATAACATACATGAAATCCAAAAAACAACTAGCATCTTTTGGAAAATAAGATAAATAAACACATTTTTTTGCCGTGTAAAAAGTTTGGTCCTTCTGAAACTTCCCACTTTGGGCTTGGAAGCGCAACAATTAATTTCTCGACTACGCCATCAGACCCCGCTCTCCCCAAGGCGCAGTTGAGAGGGGAAACTGGGGCAAAGTGGTAAGACATTAATCTCTAGTGCACGCGAAAAGTATTGTCTAGATTACGGGGAACTAAGATGTTTGCCCGGCTCCGCCCGTTTGCTAATCAAAGTCAATGGTAAGTAAACACGTAGCGAAGGTAGAGTCAGAAATGCCGACATGTCTCAAAAATAAGACAATTATATGCTGTTTTCGCTAAGCTTAAAGGAAGCGCGTGTGGCCTAGTCGAACCAAGTGATTGGAAGCAAACACTTGAGTTAAACTACAACAGGCGCGGTCAGGTGCAGGATGGGTTCCCGTCCCGTAACTACCGCAAGTGGCATTTTTCCGATCCTTTCCGTGCTTTGCAAGGCATTCTATGCCATTGATACCGGTTGTCATGTAATGGTAGTCTTTAAGCCATGTCAGAGGCCTTATGGGCGGCTTGGTAACTTCTGACAGAAAGTCCCGGCACTGTCTTACAATCCTCCACCAACGCGGACTTAGCCCATGTGGTGGAGGGTCTATGGCCTAACCTTCTTGCGATGCAGGAAGAGACCTGTGCCCCAGGAGTGGGGACATACATGGGTTGATATCGAACCTTAAAGAAAAACATCGTGAGGAATTCCGGGTGACTGAGGTGTTTACATACCTCGCCTGAAATTGCCATTTCGCGATAGGCACGATTGATAATTTAATCCCATGCTCTTATTTTCTCTCTGAGAGAAGGCCTGTGCCTTGCAATCGGACGAATAATCGGCTACCATCGTTGCGCTACAATTTCAGTATCAAATTAACTATCAAATCGCATTATCAAATTAATTCCAGATTTACTTCGATATCAACCCTTGTATGTCCCCACTGGTGAGGCACAGGTCTCTTCCTGCATCGCAAGAAAGTTAGGTCATACTCCGCCAAGAAGGCCAAGTCCGGGTAGTGTAGGATTGTAAGACAGTGGCAAGCCTTACTGTCAGAAGTTCTCAAGCCGCCCATAAGACCTCTGACATAGCTTAACGACTGCCATTAGATGACACCCGGCACCAACGGCTTAACTTGCCTTGCGAAGCATGGAAGCACTCAAAAAAGATGCACTATCGGTAGTCACGGAACTGTCACCCATCCTGCACCTGACCGCGCCCGTTGTTGTTTAACTCAAGTGATTAATTCCAATCATTCGGTTCGACTAGGCCACGAGCGTCTCCAGATTTGCTTACTTGAACTCGAATAAGTAAGTCAATGCGGGATGCAGTAAATAATGTGTAGTGCTTACAAATGATTTAGTTAAAAAAATCCCCAGTCACAACCTGCATGCACAAAAGTCCTCGCACTCCTCTATAATCAGCTGAAATTGGCGAATCTAACCCGACACGCACAAATAATGTACCGTTTTACCCGCTCATCCCGCCGGATTACTCCTAACTGCCTCCTACACGTTTGCCGAGATTAATCAGGGAAGCCACCGACTTAATGGTAAATACTAATTTCTTTACTTCACGTACGTACAAGGACTTGACTTGAAATAAAAATTTGAACTTGAAACTTTGGTATTTCTTAACGATTCGCGATGCTCGTACATAGGTATTTAATTTTATATTTATTTTAGTTATATATTAAACAGGGTCTAATCGCAAAAATTAAGCTGACATTTTACTTTGTACATTGACAATCGGCAAACAATTTTTTTACGTTGAAATAAATTTATTTGAAGGCCCGTAAGGACAGTAAGGCCCAAAAATGTCTTACAATCCTCCGCCAACCCGGACTTGACCCCCGTGGTGGAGTATGGCCTAACCTTCCTGCGATGCAGGAAGATACCCGTGCCACAGCAGTGGGGACATACAAGGGTAGATATCGATATCGTAACGGAATTAAGGTAATTTACCTAATAAATTATCCCGATTCAATATACAACTAAAGAACTCTGGCCTTTGCATCTACGTAATGAGATATAGCGTCCAGTAGCACTTTTCCTCACACTAGATGAGTGAATGGACTACTCCAACGTTGCAGTACTTGGGAGATTGTTTTTTTAGACGGAGTAGGCTTGCTCAGCATACCATACTGAGAGCTTAGGAGGCGTCCCCTCCGCAATCTCCTAGCTAAACGGTTGATTGCAAAAAATCAGGGTAGTAGCACATATAATGAACTTTAAAGGACAACTATTACAGCTAAGAAGGCTTTGCAAGTTAACGAGTAACAGGCGCACAACTTATAAAAGGAAAACTTCGTACAAAATCCATTGAAAATGACGTTGATGAAGTTAGTTTTGTAAAGCGGATAGAACTCCCTTTGTCCAGGGAACCCTAGGGAACCCTATCAAATATTGTAGATTGAAGTAGTCTAAAATATTAGATAAAATCACCCTAAGTTTTTCGAAAAAGTCTCCTTTCTGGCTTGATAAGTGCGTTTGCTGTGTGGTGTCGGCTTAAAGAATAGCACCAACCCAAATTCTTCCCGCGGGTGTCCTAAAAGGCGACTAAGGGACACAAACCGGGGGATGGGCAGCAGCGCCCCCTGCAGTACAATGCCACTAATCTACGATCCCCAACCCGCATTCCCAGCGTGGGGATTATGGGCATTAACCCCCAATGATGGTATAAGACAGGGCGCTATGGTCATCATTAGGGGAGGGCTATGTCCAGCAGTGGACTACATAATATAGCCTGAAAAAGAAGAAGTGCGTTTCGGCTTCATAAGTCGGCTCTATAACAACTGACAGGACACATTGGTTAAAGACTTAAAGAAGCTTCTGAAGTCTTTTACCATTTAATGCTTTCAAATTATATTAGAAAAAAAAAATACAGCATAATAACTGTTGGAGCTCTACGTCACTGAGTCGGCGGACAGTTCACAAAAATTCCCCAACGTGTCGATACATTTTTTTTTCATATCTTTACTTTCTAATTACACTCCATTCTTCACCAATTTACAAGTCCACTTAGCCCACTATTATAACCACAATTTATAGCCCACTTGTCTGTTATCTCACCAATAGACCTTGAACTACCAATACAAAGATTCGTTATAATTTCATCCTTCAACACAGAGTCTCACACACATAAAGACAAGCTTTACTCAGATCCCATTACCCGAACTCGCGCACTAATGATAACTTACGACTCCCGTCTAAGATTAAATGTGAACTCGCGAAAATTTCATCGCCATTTTCCATTACTTGCCATTTCATGGCGCGTTTATACCGTGCGAATATGGTTTCACACATCCGTACATCACTTTCTGCATCTTATTTAGATGAAGACATTTTGTAAGCACTCCCCAAGTCTGAACCTTAATGGCTTTATTCCTAAAATATAAATATAAAATGATACAAACTTTATTCCACTTCCTGTAATCACTCCAGTAATGCCACCACTGTTTAACTAAAGCTATAGAGCATAGAGCTGCTACTATTAAAAAAGCCTACTTGGAGATAGCCTATCCATAGTATTTCCTAATGCCTCGTGATGCTCATACATAATTAAATGTTAAACGTTATTGTTTTGTCTAATATATAATCGCGATTAGACGCGTTTAAAATTTAGCCCAGCTATCGCTTTAGTAGACACGTGCCAGTTTCGTTCGTTCAAATCAACGAAAAAAGCAAAGGAATATCAATAAGTAACATTTATTATTCCTTTGTCTCTACGAGGCGTAACAAAATCCTTGAATCCCCTAAACTTAAAAATATCTAACAAAATATCAAGTACTTTAAATGTCGATATATTGTTTTGATGATTTCGACGATTCGAAGATGAATAGTAAAAGTTATTCGTATGGCGAATAGAAACTCTTTTTCTCAGATGTTACTGAAAATTATGCAATTATGTATTTACGAGATATCAGTCTTGGGAATATTCAACTCTGGATCCTTAATTTGGTTACTTGATCGTCGTAGTAAGCAAAAAACGTTGAAGTCAGTTCGGTTGCCATTTGTTCATTCATTTTGTGTAAATACATCGCTACATTGGGATAGATAAATTACACTGTTATGAATAATTTTCGCATAAAAACTCCCGACTGCACCTTTACTGCTTCTAGAGAGGGATGGTTATATTTTTTAGCCCTTGAGAGGGAGGGGGACGGAAGTTCAAGTCTCGGTTGTAATCCGAAAATTTCATTAGGGCGATTCGTAGTTCCCGTTTATAATCATCGCTACTAATATATGGAAAAGAGGGAATAAGACTGTATTTTTGTTTGTTTATAAGATTTAAAACTCTTTGCTGAAGTTACGGGGAATAAAAAAATATGTATTCTCCTAGTTTAATCATTGATGACATGATATCAACCCTTTGTAAGTTCCCACTGCGGCACGGGTCTCTTCCTGCATCGCAAGAAGGTTAGGCCATACTCCACCACGGGGTCCAGTCTGGGTGGAGGATTGTGAGACAGTAGCGGGCCTTATTGTCAGAAGTTATCAAGCCGCCAATTAGGCCTCGGACATAGCTTAACTAACGATTACATAGACGGCACCAACGGCTTAACAGAATGCTCTTTAGTTTTATAAAAAGCTTTTCTCATGTATACTGAAATATATTTTTGATTGTTACCAGTTTTACATCTTCTTCAAGCTATATTAGTCCACTGCTGGACATAGCCCTCCCCTAATGAGCGTTCTAGCGCAAGGTTGTGCCATCATTGGGTGTAATGCCCATAATCCCCACGCTGGGCATGCGGGTTGGGGATTGTTTTACATACCTACCAAAATAATAACAAATATAAATAAATAATGAAACGAGTGGAGTGGTAGAACGTCGACTTCTCATTCGGGAGGTCGTGGTTTCGAATCCGGCATGTTCAATGACCTTGTTATGTACAGTTGTGAAGTTATAGTACCAATTACCACTCACTAACCTTAAAGAAAAACATGTTAAGTGCCTAAAGTGTTTAGGTACATACTTTCTTCTTCTTAAAGTACCTCTCCATTACTGGAAGTTGGCAGTCAGCTCCTTACAGCAATCTCTGTTCATGGCAATTCTGATCAGATCCTCCGCGGTTTTAACACCGGCCCACTCCTTGATGTTGCACAACCATGACATCCTTCTCCTGCCCGGCCTTCTCTTTCCTTCCACCTTGCCCATCAAAATAGTCTGCAGTAATTGGTATTTACTGCATCGCAGCACATGGCCTAAGTAAACTACTTTCCGCTGTTTGATTTTACATAACTAAGCACTTGAAATTGCCAATCCGCGGTGGGCACGCGTGGTAATAAGGCCATACTCTCTACCCGAGAGAAGGCCTTTGCCCCGCAATGGGATGTACGTAAGCTGCGTTATTATTAATATTATAATAATCAAACGAGTGAAGTCAGAGCAGAGCACTAGCCTCAAATATTGGGATACCTACCTTATTACGCTGGGCGAGGTGGTGAATATCTCCCATTCGGCGGGGTGATTTTATGTAGTGCTTCTTGGAGATGTAATTATGATACCGCGGAAGGTGATTTGGGGTGGTTGGGTAGAATTATTTAAGGCATAAAAAAAGATTGAATTATATACTGAAATATGACGCTGGTTCCCGTGTAACATTTTTTTGCAGTCAAGTAAATAGAATGATGACCCTAATTTCAAGCGGTATAAGAGAGAATATTTTCTGCCCAACATACTCTAAATTCGAATAGTTCATTTAAGCTGCCTGCAGAGTGTAACATGTTTCCCATATTCATTTGACTCATTGACGACCTCTATGGCGTAGCGGTAGCGCATCTGCCTGCCATACGACAGGTCCCGGGTTCGAACCCTAGCTGGGTACAAAAAAACCCCAGCTCTTGCATGCTTACAAGTTTGTGATGTCGTTGTTTCTCGTTCCCACGACACAGGGTATCGTGTGGGGCCAGAAGCAATGTATGTGCCTGTATGTAACTGTTATGTTAAATGTTATGTTATTTGACAATCATCACTATCAATCAATATTAGTCATCGCTAATAACTTTTTCTGTAGCGAAAACTTTAAACTTCGATATTGCGGAATATCCTGCAAGTCATATGGACTTAATATACTCGTATAATAAGTCCAACTGAGTCGAACAGCTCTGACATAAGAAATAGACAGAGAGGTAGAAAGGGAGAGGAAGGCTTCACAATAACGCGCACCAAAGATGTCGATGATGATGAGATCTCCTCAAGATGTTTCTCTTTGTTGCTAACGCACACGTTTACTTAAGTTTCAAACGCTTTCTGCCTGCATCATATCTTTTTTCTGTACACAATTTAAAAGGCCATACATCTGAAAGCTTAAAGAACTCAACGTCGCTAACAACCAAGCCTTTCCAAGGCATAGAGTGTAAATAACGAGATTCGAACGGTATACCTTTCACAGCCTTTACCCGTGAGTCACACGACCACAACTCTATAAAGATTTTGCGTGTTTCCGTTGTTGTGCGACATTGACGATGAAATACTGAAATCTCTTGGTAGAGATTTTCGTTGGGATTAATATAATCTTCTCATCATCATCAACTCATTATGTCTCCACCCAAGATCACGGGTCTCTTCTCTGAGAAAGGTATAGGCCATACTCCACCACGGCACCAACTGCTTAACGTACCTTGCGAAGCACGGAATCGCCCGGCAAAATGCCACTAGTGTTAGTCATAGACGGTTTACCCATACATGCACTGAACGCGCCCTGTGTTGCTTAACCTTCTTGATCGTTTAAGATAATTCAGACAGCCGAGACTACGAGCGATTATAATTTTCTAATATATAAAAATGTCGTGTCACAGTGTTTGTTATCGAACTCCTTCGAAAGGGCTTTACTGACTTTGTGGATTTTTTTTTCTGTATATTTGGTAAGTCTGAGAATAGGTGATAATCGTTCTAAAAATAAAGTTTGCTAAATCAGATAGTTATCGATAGGTGCTGTCTTTCTTTAAATTTTATCGTACCCAGATTTCAACTAGCTCAAAGCATCATCGTTGGACCGACGATAAAATAAGATAAGAATATCCTTTATAGGACACCAGAGCATATAATGACACCTGAAGATCTGAGGTAGATTGCTGGTGGTGGCTGGTTGAGGATGGCTGAGGACAAAAAGTATTGGACTAATACGGGCTGATTCGATCAGTGAGCACATTAGATCGAAAGTTTGATATTAAACCCCCAAATTAACCGTACGATAGCTGTTCAGAAAGAGACGTCCAAAGCAAATTCGACCCTGTTTGACGGGCAGAAGCGATCTGTACCACAACTGCATGTGCACCAAAGTAAACAAAAGCGGAGTGATCAGAGATCTCTTGGTTGCAAGCCGTGCGTACCTAAGGCACGGACGTGTACCCGATTCCCGGCAGAATGCACGCCCCGCTGCCCGGAATAATTCGTAGTGCAACGGAGCCGCGCAAATCTTGTCACACCCAGCCGACTATGAAAGTATAATGATGGTTGCAACTCGCACCTTGCAGCTCGTCTCTGTACCTTTTGTTTTTCACGTCAAAGTGAAAGGCGCCAAAAAGACTAACGGCGCCCAGGGGAGCCCGCCAAAGGGGTGTTTGTGTTTCTGAGTGAAACGCAAACGGAGAACCGTCTGTTTAAATGTGTTATGGCTGGGAGGATTGCTATTGAACGTGTGGAGGTGAAACGGCCTTTAATTTGCGTGACGAAGATAACATTAGTATGCCTTAATATTCGTATGACGGCCTCTGTGGCGCAGCGGTAGCTCATCTGCTTACCATGCAAGAGGTTCCGGGTTCGAACCCCGGCTGGGAAAAAAAAAACTCCAGTTGTTGGATGTTTCATGTTTATGATGCCGTTGTTTCTGGTTTCCACGACACAGGGTATTCTAGTGTGGGGCCAGAAGCAATGTATGTGCCTGTATGTAAATGTTATGTTATAACATATAGCGTATAGTCAGTCAGGCCTGAGATTTCCGCACTTAGGTTTCATCCGAATTTATCTAACCTTTATTCGCGATTACGTCACTCGTATTTTAGAAAGTTCTGTCGATATAAACGCGTGCAAAGGTGATTTAAAATTTGAATTCAAAGATGAAGAAGAAGAAATACATTTATTTATCAAGATAAATTCAATGTCTTCTGAGCTACC
This sequence comes from Yponomeuta sedellus, assembly GCA_934045075.1. Classification (NCBI taxonomy): domain Eukaryota; kingdom Metazoa; phylum Arthropoda; class Insecta; order Lepidoptera; family Yponomeutidae; genus Yponomeuta; species Yponomeuta sedellus. The sequence continues at coordinate 24,355,882 of OW203722.1, read as the reverse complement.
TTGAAAACGCTTTGCACAGTAATATTTTGAAAGTACTTCATGAGCTACGTTAAACAGCGAGTTGATAAAGTAATAATAAAATTTTATGAGCGATAGATTTGATTTGTGTTTCTTAAGTTGTTATCGAAGAAAATGAATAGAAATTTCGTCAAATTCTGGTGGCACTACAATAAGTTTAAAATCAAAACAAGACTCAATAAGACTGAAACAAGATAAAATCAAACTTAAACTAAGGAAACTTTCTCCTTGAATAAAACTTTAACAAAAATATTTGTTAAGACCAAAAAAAAATCTTGCGGTTATTTCTATCGAATGAGAAACCTAAACCATTTTTTAGGCGCAGAGTTGGACGCTTTAAGCAAAACTGTGTCACATAAAAAAATAATAAAAATGGAGATTTTGATACTGTTCGTTATTTTGTAAAGCGCTCATACTCTAGTCAAACCCAGTAATTGGAATCAATCACTTGGTTCAGCAACAACAGGCGTGGTCAGGTACAGGATGGTTGACCGTCTCGTGACGACCGCTAGTGGATTTTTTTCCAAACGCTAAGCCGTTGGTGCCCGCAGTCATGTAATGGCAGTCGATAAGCCATGTTAGAGGCCTTATGGGCGGCTTGATAACTTCTGACACTGAGGCCTGTCTTACAGTCAAAGTCCTCCACCGGTTGGTGGAGGACTTTGACTGTAAGACAATGGCCAAGACGATGTTCTACTCCACTGTTCTACTCTACTCCACCACCGTGTTCTACTCTACTCCACCACCGTTCTGTTCTACTCCACCACCGTGGCCAAGCCCGGTTGGGCTTGGCCACGGTGGTGGAGTATGCCCTAGCGTTCCTGCGATGCAGGAAGACACCCGTGCCGATATCGTTGTTTGGGGATACTAATGACTACGAGCTAAGTGAAAACTGTTCAGCTAGCTCGCAGTCATTAGTAGCACAAAATGCTCGTAGCATCGCTACATTGCTACGACGCGTAGCTGCCTACGGCGTAGCGTAGATAAAGGCTGACTTGCACCAGAATCAAATCCTACTTCTATATAGATATAATATAATAAACGTAAAAGTATACAGAAACTTATTTGGATGATAGTTACTCAATCACGCAATAACGACTGAACGGTTTTTCATGAAACTCGGCGGAAAGATAAACAAAGATCTGAATATAGACATGCAAATTATGTTTGCGGGGTCAACTAGTAAGTGAATATGTGAAACGTAAATATTACCAAAAGCAAAATTTTCGTTTTAGCTGGGAGTTAGAACTAAGTTCGCATATGTGTGTTCGTTACTTTGTTTGAATGAAAGAAAAAAAATCTTAAAAGCTTCCGTTTGCCTTTTACATGATCGAGATTTCTCCTTCCTTCTTATGCTACGTAACAAACCTCACGCCTGTATTCCAGAGGGTTAGGCAGAGGCCAGGGACTGTCACTTGTCACGATCCTGACAAATCAACTTAGCTTCATCAACGTTCGTTAGTGGTTGCATGCTCGTTCCCCGGATCCGAATACATTTCATCTATTAAATTCACTCATTTAAAATCATTAAATTTCATAGAGCATTCCATACAACTATGTTTCCTTCTCCTTCAAGAGTTTAACTTCATAGCGCTATAAATTCAAGGGATCTAGATACTTGCTATTGCCGAGTGAAGCGAATAAATATGATTAAGCGATGATTTAACAATATCTCGTCCTGACACGGCGAGCCAACTCGCCCGCGGCCCGGCGAAACACGTGTGGAAAATAGCCAGCTTCAAAGGGCTACCCTAGTTTCTCAATGCGAATAGTATCGAGTTGTGTTCGTAACGTTCAAACCAAATTTGAACGACCAAATTTATATTCGTGAGGAACATAGGTACTTTTAAAAACCTATTTAGAGGCTAAAAATTTCACCCATGCCGGGATTCGAACCCGCAACCTCTGGCTATCCGTACCAGCGCTCTACCAATTGAGCCAATGGGCGACTCACGGCATCAGTGAAATTTCGAACCTCTTTACAATATTCTCTGTATTACGTACAGGCAGCGACATCTGACTTAAGCAAATTGCATTACTTACAGCCCCGACTACCTACTTTGCAGTTAGGTTTAACATCGGAACGATATCACTGCACCCACATGATTACACTATTTTTATTTTTAATGCACTAACCCGTGCTAAGGAACAAATTTAAAAACCTATTTAGAGGCTAAAAATTTCACCCATGCCGGGATTCGAACCCGCAACCTCTGGCTATCCGTACCAGCGCTCTACCAATTGAGCCAATGGGCGACTCACGGCATCAGTGAAATTTCGAACCTCTTTACAATATTCTCTGTATTACGTACAGGCAGCGACATCTGACTTAAGCAAATTGCATTACTTACAGCCCCGACTACCTACTTTGCAGTTAGGTTTAACATCGGAACGATATCACTGCACCCACATGATTACACTATTTTTATTTTTAATGCACTAACCCGTGCTAAGGAACAAATTTAAAAACCTATTTAGAGGCTAAAAATTTCACCCATGCCGGGATTCGAACCCGCAACCTCTGGCTATCCGTACCAGCGCTCTACCAATTGAGCCAATGGGCGACTCACGGCATCAGTGAAATTTCGAACCTCTTTACAATATTCTCTGTATTACGTACAGGCAGCGACATCTGAGTCGTGAGTCGCCCATTGGCTCAATTGGTAGAGCGCTGGTACGGATAGCCAGAGGTTGCGGGTTCGAATCCCGGCATGGGTGAAATTTTTAGCCTCTAAATAGGTTTTTAAATTTGTTCCTTAGCACGGGTTAGTGCATTAAAAATAAAAATAGTGTAATCATGTGGGTGCAGTGATATCGTTCCGATGTTAAACCTAACTGCAAAGTAGGTAGTCGGGGCTGTAAGTAATGCAATTTGCTTAAGTCAGATGTCGCTGCCTGTACGTAATACAGAGAATATTGTAAAGAGGTTCGAAATTTCACTGATGCCGTGAGTCGCCCATTGGCTCAATTGGTAGAGCGCTGGTACGGATAGCCAGAGGTTGCGGGTTCGAATCCCGGCATGGGTGAAATTTTTAGCCTCTAAATAGGTTTTTAAATTTGTTCCTTAGCACGGGTTAGTGCATTAAAAATAAAAATAGTGTAACATAGGTACTGTTTACATTTATGGAAAATTATTTTGATGGCTTTGTTTTACCTACAGCAGTGCACATATTGGTTGTCTAGACGAGATCGCTTGAAGCGATAAGACCGCTAATTGTATACCAGTAAAAATCATGGTTGTATTATTTTCTGGTTGTGCTATAAAGTGTTCTCTATCTATCTATCATCAGATGATGACGATGATCGCATCATTCCAACTTTTTCGGTTTTTTATTACAAAAAATACTAACTTGTACGAGGGGGTCTCAGATTTAGTTCGAGTTGAGTTCGAAACACCGTGTTAACCCTTTAGTTTCATTCATTGCATTAGGCACGTTCAGAGGCGAGTATTCAGGGCCCGTGCCGCGTGGTAACAAGCTGCAATTCTATTAAAGAATTAGCTTGTGCCAGCCCTGCGGACGCTCGTGGTGCAGTGCGATTCTTCTCGTAACTAGGGTTGACAGTAATGTAATAAGTATCAATAATAATTAAGAAGGACTTCCTTCTTCTTCTTCTTCAGGCTATTTTAATCCACTGCTGGACATAGCCCTCTCCTAATGAGCACCATAGCGCCCTGTCTTCAGTTTGCCGCATCCAGCATCTGCCGGCAGTTTTTCGCAGATAGTCTTCCCACCTGGTCGGAGGGCGTCCTACACTACGTTTGCCGAGTCGCGGTCTCCACTCAAGATCACCTTTACGACTTTGAAGAACGACTTGGAAGACATGAAATTGAGATATAAAATAGTCTACGTCTAAGCGATCCAATACATCGTTGCCTATCTTTGTATATTTCGTACTTTATATTTTGGACACTTAAAAATTTAAAATTTATGAATGCATGAAATGAAAGTTGTAAGAGTTTTGGAGTTGCTCCACACTAAATTGTTTCTGATACTACAAATTGATGACCTTAGCATAAATTTCAACTTCCAGTTACCAACACAAAATATACGAAAGTTAAGTACAATAATTAATTATTCACAGAGTAACGCGCAAACTCTTTTGAAGACATTTTACGAAAATATTTACATAAAAAGTCAAAAGAAGGACCCCGATGGAAATAGAAAACAAAATTATATTGTCAAAAAATTCGTACACGCTAGGCGTTAGGGGGAAGTTGTGCCGAAAAGGATAAACACGTTAAAGGGTAACTGCTCACTATCCTCAAAGAAAACACTCATGATTGTATGCGCAGGGAAAAGCGGCAACGCGGCGTAGTGCTTACAATATATTACGAACAGAACGTCTACTCAATTCACGTGTGGAAATTATTTTATACTGACCCAGTATATTGCGATAATCTAACGTTCGTAACTTTGTGTAATTTGATTCATAACAAAGTTAACATTTTTTGTATATTTATTTGAAATGGTGTAGTATACAAAACGAACTAGTTTACTAAATGGTTCGTAATTAACTTAATAAATTTACATATTTTTCTGGAATAATTTACGATACACTGCATAGATTTACAGAGTATATTAAACGCATGTATATAAGTATATATGCGAAGTGAACCATCAATCATATTGCGGGGTATCATACCTATAACATATACCCATAAGTATTTCATTTAATTTGATATTTTTTTATTGCGCAGGAAGCCAATCTATAGATAGGCGCGCTTAAAACGTAAATGTTTGTACTAACAATAACACAAATTGTATAATAGATATATCTATGAATAAACCCACCCATCAGATATGGCTGGATGTTTCAATTGCACTCTGTAAAGAAAGTACGCTACATCTTTGAAAAGGATCTTCTGAGTTGTCATATTCGGTGATATAGAATGTATCGATCCATCGACGAGTCTGCAAACACTAGTTCGCGTATAGCTATAGTATATAGCTATAGTGTTATTCTTTATCTTCACCCTGCATCTCAAGGGGTAGCTAGGGTGGCTATAAGTTTACATAGTTGTAATCGCCTGATTGTATCGTCAAAATGGAGCAATTTATTCGTAGTTCAATTTCACTGTAACGATTTAGCTAGAAATTGATTCAACTTCCTAATAAATTATTTGTATAATAATAACTTTAACAAAAGAGGATACCCTGTACTATGATAACTAGACAAAAACATCAAACACATAGAAAAAGATCTGAGGCCATATTTAGAAATACAGTACGGTAGCCGATGGCGGGTACCAAACCTTTGACTTCTATTTTGATAGTTAATTATTTAATTGCTAGACCAATTAGGCAAAAATTATAATAATTTCCACAACACAATCGTTGTCCTGGTCCTAAACTAGGATACTCATCCTATTCTTTGGTTACCAGACAAGGATATCATAAACGAGGAAATACACCTAAACTGAGGCCATTTGTACAAAAGCACGGTTATTCCCAATGAGAATCGAACCCATGACCTACGGCAACATAATCAGACGTCAAGAGATTGTGGCAGTCATTGTTTTTTATATTAACCCTTTGTGAGTCCCCATTGCTGGGCCGCGGGTCTCTTCCTACAACGCAGGAAGGTTAGGACATACACCAGCACGCGGGCCAAGTACGGGTTGGTGAAGGGTTGTAAGACAAGACCTTACTGTCAGAAGTTATCAAGCCACCCACAAGGCCTCTGACATGGCTTAACGACTCCCATTACATGACAGCCGGCACCAACGGCTTAACGTGTTTAATTAATGATAATGTAGTAAATAACAAGTACTTATCCGTTGGAAACTCACAAGTAGAGCTCATAAGTTATTATAGCTCTTAACAAACTTCCTAATAAAAGGGCACTCAAAACTCCATAGAAACAATTGCACCAAAAACGCGTCTAATTTATATCAAGAATACAACGATTAACCAAATGAGCATACTCCACTCTCGTTTCCCACGTAATAGCATAGATTAGGCTCGGAAAGAAGGTTGAATTCCCTTACACTTCTAAGGGCTGATTTTTCAATAGTCAGATAACTTTTATCTGAGGAATAAAAATTGGCTGTTAGACATAATTTTCATACATAAGCTGTTAAACCGCCATTTTTATTCCTCAGATAAAAGTTATCTGACTATTGAAAAATCAGCCCTAAGTAAAGAGATGTACGAAAACCTTTTTTGACACTGTTACTTGAACAAAGGTCTCAAATTTGGCAAAAGCAAAGTTTTTTATTTCAGGCGTGTTGCATTCTATTAGTGGATATCGGCATACCCATAACATCAGTTTTTACAAGGTCGGAAATCAAAGAGGCTTAAATTAACAAATTAAAGTGTTGTAATAATCGTCACTGAGTTTCACTAAAAAAAAAAAATCTGCGATTGCCTATCAGATCCTAATTTTAATATATCAGGGTTCATCATAGAACTACGTATTTTTGAGGTAGTTCCGTATTCCTGAAAAATGCAAACTTGCACGTCATGTCACAACTATATTGGATTCTTACTACATTGTTATTTATTAATTCAGAATACTTTAGAATACAATACTTTAGATGAGCATGTCGGTATGCGAAATTTTATTCCATCAATGTGATGGGTTGGTCTATTAAGGGTCAATTGGAGTTTGACCTTATTTATACGGAGTTAAGACAATATATTATGAATATTCTTTATTGTGCAAACCAGAAAACAATAACAGAGACAACAGTTACAAAAGAGAAGATACAATTAGTGGTCATATTGCTGATAGTAATTTCTTCCAGGCAACCTCAAATGTTGAAATCGAAATCGATCGATCGAACCTCATATGCGAGCGTTTTTCGGAGGAAAAATAGATACCAATAGCCGGTTTAGCTAGTCGGTAAGGAGTTGCTCTTCTGTACACAGTATAAATTTATTCTTCGGTAATGGCCAGTTGGGTTCACAAAATATGGCCTTTACACTGCGTATTAATTAATGAATTTTTAATAAATTAATTTATGGGCTAATTAAAACCTTATTACTAGTCATTGGGATGAATAAATTTGCATTAATTTTTATTGGGCATATGGTTTAATCAGCCCCGTCTGGGTATACGATGCGTGACTTCTATAGGGCCAACAATCGAGGTAGTTAATAATTTTGCTTTTGCATTTAACTTGGCTTATAACAAAAATGTCTGACAACGCTAGACCAAGCGCTCGTGGCCTAGTCGAACCGAGTGATTGAAATCAATCACTTGTATTAATCAACAACAGGCGCGGTCAGGTGCAGGATGGGTAAACGTCCCTTGACTACCGCTAATGGCATTTCCGAGCGCTTCCGTGCTTCGCAAGGCACGTTAAGCCATTGGTGCCGGCTGTCATGTAATGGCAGTCGTTGAGCCATGTCAGAGGCTTTATGGGCGACTTTACTTCTGACAGTAAAACCCGCCACTGTTTTACAATCTCCCATCAACCTGGACTTGGCCCTTGTAGGCGCATGGCCTAACCTTCCTGCGGTGCAGGATGAGACCCGTGCTCCAGCACTGGGGAGATACAAGGGTTGACATCTACAAGCTAGTCCAATGCACGATAACATTAAATAAAAAATCTAATACAATTTTTTTAGGTTCTTGTAAATTGGATTCGTGTGGTCGCTTTTTCTGTCCAAATAACAAACAAATGGATCCTTGTTGAAGCTAGCAAATTGAAGATTTTACAGTTAAATAATCCAGGTTATTTTATCTTATAGTAAACTAGCTTTAATTCTCAGTAACGCCCGCTATAGAAATTAGGTATCCCACGGTAACTGTATATGTCGAGAATAGAGAAGCAGGACTCATATACTACATATTATAAATACGTATATGTATTTCACAAATATTCGTAGTCATTGGATATTCATAGACTGTAAATATTTTGTTCACATATTGAGATTGTGATGCTTCACGGTTTACGAAAAGCTGCAATATCACATTTTAATAAAAGGGACAATTTTTTTATGCGTATGAACTTGTGCCGTGGATTTATTACTCAGAAAATATAATTATCATTAATAATTTACGTTACTAGCTGTCCCGGCAAACTTTGTACCGCCACAAAAGCAATTTTTCTTCCACCTCCTGCGTTTGACCGATAGAAAATGCTTCAGCCGTATTGTACATTTGTTTGAATACATTAAAAGTATTAATATTAATAATTAAAGTCGTTTATGTTATGGCTACTATAGCTATTGCTTGTTAAGATATTGGTTACAAATATCTTAGAGTGAAGCCGTTGGTGTCGGCTGTCATGTAACGGCAGTTGTTAAGCCATGTCAGAGGCCTTAAGGCCGGCTTAATAACTTCGTACACAATTTCACAATTTATTTATTTATTCATAAGAAATAGGCATACATGATAAGGTACTTATTCTACTTAAACTAGTGGTTCAATTTATTATGATCTTTTTGTACTTACGATGGCAAATGTACTAGTTCTTTATTAGAACTGTATTACAATCACCAACGCCGTACGTACAGTAAGGCCCGCTACTGTCTTACAATTCTCCGCCAACTTGGACTTAGCAATGGTTATTCTGAATATAGATAGATAGATAGATTGATAGAGAACACTGTATTGTACGTAAAAAAGGATATTACACAAATATTTCCCAACCTAAGAGTACACACGGCGGCCTTATCACTAAAAGTGATCTGGTCCAACCTTTATTTCGACTGGAGCCATACATTGTAGAAGGAAGTAGATCATATGTACAAATAAATCAAACTATTTCAGATAAATATTAATAAACATGCTTAATTAAGAAAGTTACGTGAAGAATATGTCTCCAGTAGTTATGATAGAATCCCGCGATAAATTCCAAAATTCCACGATAATTTCGGCGGATATATAAAAATTCTGTTTTATAATTATTTACTCACATTTTTTTACACTTATTTATTAACTTAAAGACCATTGGTTGTCACGAGCCCTCACAGAAAAGAGAGATACAATATTAAAATAGAGTTTAAAAAGTATGGAATATCTAACAGGTAACCAGCTCTTCTATAACTTATAAAAGTTGATTTTTTTAGATAGGTTATATACGTCCCACTGCAGCACACAGGCCTTCTCTCAGAGAGAGAGAGAATAACATAACATTTACGTACAGGCACATACATTGCTTCTGGCCCCACACTAGGATACCATGTGTTGTAGTGTATTATATAGTCTCATTTCTATCTTATTAAGTAGTAATTTAAGTAAGTTATTTATTGATTTCCTTCCCACAGAGGTATCTATATACAAAATATAATACAATTAAGCAATCAGGACTTATTATATACACGCCCCTAGCACTATGCTGAGCCAGTTACTATTTGAAGCAGCAAGGACACACCGCGACAAAGTTTGTAATGTGTTTTTGGTTATTTTTACTGTCCATACTTTATCTTTGTATTTTAGGCCAGGTTTTCACGGTCTTAGTACGCTCGGACCGAGTACGCCATCCGAGTAAGCTAATGCTCCTGATTGGACCGTTTTTCGTGACAACACCAAAATAGCCAATCAGAAGCATTTGTTTACTCGGATCGCGCACTCGGACCGAGCCCACTAAGACCGTGAAAATCTGGCTTTAATTTAATTTGTGTGTTACTGTTGTTGCAATAAATGTTTTTCTTTCTTTTCATTCCTATGTGAGAGACTAGATTCCATACTACTTAATCGCAAGAACGTTAAACGCTTCAATAGACACTGTATCTCTCCCCGACATTGTGGCTAGCACCTCTTAAGGATCCACATCTTCAATATGTTTTTACAGGGAGGCCATGGCGGCAGCCCGTCTACGGCGATGTTTTTATTCGATCATCGAGTATGGAAGGAAAATGTATTTACACGAATTTTCATCGTAAACACTGCACCGTATGGCTGCTAGGGTATCCGTGTTAAGGAATTGATGCTTTCGATGTTTGTTTCCTTTTTCCCGGAGAAATGTGGGGGGAAAACCGCCGACGATAGTTATTTATTGAAGGAATAGAATGTCTCACGATTCAGTATGCTAATAACAGCCATACAATACTGTCGTGTCTCTGTTTTAGGCGCATCAGATCCTGAGCATTTTAAATCGTCTCTCAAGTTCCATAAGAATTTCTCTCGCAAGCGTCAGGAATTCGACAGGACTTGGTGCGCAATTTTGGCCCCTGGTCGTAAAAACTGAATGTGCCACAACTGAGCGTACAATACACAGTTTTGGTGCCAAATTGGTCTAATGAATGAACAGAGGCAGCTCTGAATTACGCGCATCAAATTCTGAGTGATTCCAATCATCTAACTGTCAAATTCCGTACTAATTTCCCACGCAAACTTCAGGATTCCGACACAATTTGGTGCGTGTATGTGCACAAAAAACTGAGTGTGTCACAATTGAGTAGAATAATCCCATCCACTCAACGCAGTACTGGTCCCAAACTGATCTGGTACGCGTAATACAGATGCTGCACTGTATTACGCAGACGGATTTATTCCTTGGCCTAGGCTTATCACCAGTTAAGGCTTATCACCAGTTAAGTCAGGTCGTGGTATTCTGCGAATTTTCCAAATTAAAATAACATAACCTCACGCCTGTATCCCAGAGGGTTGGGTTGAGTCCAGGGACTGCCACGATCCTGACAGATGACCTCCGCTTCATCAACGTTCATCAGACGTTGCATGCACGCACGCCATTCCGGGTACTTTTTATCTACTCGTATTAAAAACACTCAGTTAAAATCATTATTTTCTAACGAACCACATTTCCTTTTCATTCAAGAGTTCAATTTCATAGCTATAAATTCATGCTTGGTATTTCGAATGAAGCGAACAACTTTGTATCTTTCCCTTCTTACTAAAATAAGGTTATTAATTTTTCCTTTGCTACTCCTACCCTCGTTTTGCCCTGTTCATATCACAGATCCGAACAAAAAGAGGCCTCAGCCGCCCGGTAACAATTACAAAATTAATTCCCGACCCACACTCGTATTAGGGTGTCATTTGGCTGCCCTACAGATTTCCACGGTCCTAAAGGCCAGGGTAATTTGGCATTTAACCGTGATATATACTAGGAATTACGCTAGGGTGAAACACCACACTGCCTGCTAGGCCTCGCGGGCCGTTGGACCTTTTTTCCTTGAGTTCGTGAAATAAGACCTGCTTTTGTAATACGTTACTCGGAGCTTTGAAACGATTTGATCCAAATTCCCACTAAAACTTGATTCCTATGAAAACTTTTAGCTCATTAAAAATAATGTGGTTTTATATCTCGGCATTTTGCTTGTTTTTTTCTGAAGGGGGTAGGCCCTATTTTATTCCCCTTCAATGAGCATTCTGAGTAGTTCAATAGTAGTATTTCTTAATGATTCGCGATACTCAATCATAGTTATATATGAAACCTAATAAGGTAATTACGTTTTACCTAATAAATAATCGCGATTAGAGCCATTTATTATACGATATTAAACGAGTCAGTTTAATAGTATTATTTTATTTTTTAGGGACGTTCAAGGGTTGATATCGAATTTTTATTATGTGCGTACCTAAGCCTTCATGCTGCACGCTGGTGTGTGGCTTTACCTGGGAGCATACTGTGTAATATTAGCGCGGCAAGGCTTTGTGCGGTTCTCTGTGGTTGCGGTTTTGAATCATACCGAGTCACTTGCAAGTAGCATAGCATTGAAGCTAACCGCATTCGATTCGTAACGGCACCTCTATACGCGACCAGACAAGCGAAAATGAATTTTAAAATTGTAAGTAAAAGCCAGTTCCGTAGCTGGAAAGAGACAGAAAGTCCGTCTGTGTCACAGTTCCGTGCAGAACCGAAAGAGCACTAACTTCCTTTCCAATTAATAATACTTTTATTTATGTAACTTTTGTTTGAGTATGTTTATTATTCTCTAAATATGTATGTCTAGAATTATGCATATGTATTTTATGTACCTACTATTTAAGTTGTTATAATTATGTACAATGAGTGTATATTAGTAAGTATGTATTGATAGCTATAGTAACAATTAATAGGTAACTATTAACTTGAAATAGGTGATTTTGATTTTATTTTTCTTGTTTAGTATTTGTTACAAACGATACTTAATTTCAAAGGTATAAGCTCAGTTCTTCTTCTTCTTCAGGCTATATTATGTAGTCCAATGTTGGACATAGCCTTCCCCTAATCAGCGCCATAGCGCAAGGTTGTGCCATCATTGGGGGGTAATGCCCATAATCCCCACGCTGGGCATGCGGGTTGGGGATCGCTCAGTTATTAACTATTAATTGACGACCTCTGTGGCGTAGCGGTAGTGCATCTACCTGCCATGCAAGAGGTCCCGGGTTCGAATCCCGGCTGGGAACAAAAAAAAAACCCCAGGTCTTGGATGTTTACATGTTTGTGATGTCATTGTTTCTGGTTCCCACGACACAGGGTATCCTAGTGTGGGGCCAGAAGCAATGTATGTGCCTGTATGTAAATGTTATGTTATGTTGTTATGTTAATTACTCGCTAACGATAATGGGAAAGGTCGTGAGGAAACCCGAGTGTCAGAGAAGTTCGCATATCTCAGCGCTTGAAATCGCCAATCTATGGTGGGCACGCGTGGTAATTAAGCCCATACTCTCTCTTTCTGAGAGAAGACCTGCAGTGGGACGTTTATAGGCTACAAAAAAAATATATAATGGTACAATTATAAATGAATGATATTCACTACTTGTATTTCGTAAATAAGTGAATAGACTGGAATTCGATCTTCTAACGTCCGTTTTACACGTCAATATATTATTACGAACGCCAAGATATTTAAAAAAACTATTTAGAGGCTAAAAATTCCGCCCAAACCGGGACTCGAACCCGCGACCTCTGGCTATCCGTACCAGCGCTCTCCCAACTGAGCTAATGGACAAGTGCCTGCATCAGCGAAATTTCGAACCTCTTTACAATATTCTTTGTATTATTTACTAAAAAGACTCAATCGCCAAGATAGTGTTTTTTCCGTATTCCGTAAAAAAGCAAATTTGGCGATTGAGTCTTTTTACTTTTGTAGAGCTCTTGCATCGAATCACAGTGTCACTAGAAACTGACAGCTCGTAGAGTCTCTGTCGCTGTCGTACTTCCGTGCATGACATGGTTCCAATCTAATCAGGTGGATTTATTTACTTGTACGCTCAACGAGTTCACAAAAGCCGCTAGTCAAATATTAAATTTGGTAAAAAATCTTATTAAATTTATAAGTAATATAAAAACCTATTTAGAGGCTAAAAATTTCACCCATGCCGGGATTCGAACCCGCAACCTCTGGCTATCCATGCCAGCGCTCTGTATAATTATAATTATAAGTAATAGTTTGTAATTGTGTGTTTGTTCTTTTATTATTCAGTATTGTTTGTGTTTTGTTCATTGTTTTTTGCTTAACTATTGAATTAGGGACTCCCTGTAATAATAGTTTAGTTTGTTGAAATTAAAAAAAATAAAAAATTCTGGTTCGTGCAATAAAGTATATGAGTACCGTCGTATAGTTTGGAATCAACAGTTTTAAAAGTCAACTAAAAGAAAGAAAATAGATCTCTTATTTTCTGAAGAAAAGGCCGGGATGGAGAAAGATGCCATGGTTGTGTTACATCGAGAAGTGGACCACTACCAAAAACGCGAAGGAGCTGGTCCGATGTGCACTGAACAGAGACCGCTGTAAAGAACTGACTGACAACTTTTTGTGCTGGAGAGGTACTTTAAGAACACGACGAACCTTAGTGAAAAATGACAAGACAAAATTTACTGTCTTTTAATTCTGAAATGTTGCTTCTTTTAACTCATTCTTTGAAAAAACTGTTCTGGGCGCCCGCGATTACCTATTGCGGGGCCCGCTGTGTGTTCACCTCGTCGTCGTCGTCATAAGGCTGTACTAGTAATTTTAGTTGTGTAGAAGATAATGTTAATTTAGTAAGATAAAAAGAACTTTTACCAAGAGCTTGCCGATAAACTGCATTAGCAGTTTGGCAAACTATTGATATTGCAATCTTGCATTGTTTGTAAATAGATAAATAGTCCACTGCTTGAGATAGCCCTTCCCTAATGAGCGCATTAGCGCCCTGTCTTCAGCTTGCCGCATCTGCCTGCAGATTTTCGCAGATCGTCATCCCACCTAGTCGGAGGGCGTCCTCCACTACGTTTGCCGCGTCGCGGTCTCCACTCAAGGACACGTTTACCTATGTAACCTGTGTTCACCTAATAAATATTATGTATTTTTGTAACTTGAAAAGTAACTCAGGGACCATAGCAAACGATGTCCAGCCTGGAAGCAATGGCCGAAAAAAGCCTTTGCTAATGTTTAAGTTTAAATAGTGCAATTTATTTCTAGAAATGTTAGTTTTCTTCGCCTGGTTATTATTTCTACATATAAGTTTGCATGTCCTAAATGCAGTGTAATTGGTTGAAGGCTCGCTTAATAATGGCAATTTCTTTGTTTCAGGTAAAAAACGTTAGTTTCTCATCGAGTTGCTTTCTTAACCCCGATACGTCGCCAAGGTAAAATGTCACGATTTCAAAGTATACTCCGAGCCAAATGCAGGTTTTATTTAGATGTAATTTTTATTTTCAATTAATGTCAAGAATTAAAATAAAAAAGTTTAGATGCGCTCATGGCTTAGTCGAACCGAGTGATTGGAATCAATCTCTTGAGTTAAGTAACAACAGGCGCGGTCAGGTGCAGTATGGGTGACTGTCCCGTGAATACCGCTAATAGCATTTTTCCGAGCGCTTACATGCTTCGCAAGGCATGCTAAGCCGTTTGTGCCGGCTGTCATGTAATGATAGAATTTCTTGTCAAATGAAAAATGGTCAGTAATGCACAACCAGTTAAAAATGAACCAAATAAGGACAGCGAATAATGTACATCAAGATCCGTAAACATCACATACGAATTATTGTAAATAGTGACTGAGGAAACTGCTATCGATTATCCATGCACAATACATGCAGTCGATAGCACATGAAACTTTACTGATAAAAAAGCACGCATATTTTTTTCCACACATTAACGGTTTTTACAAGCTGTATGTTTGCATCCGATGAAAATGTATTTGGCACCGGAAATACCATATTTTCACAGAAAGTATACGTTCAAGTAACCTCCTTTGAAGGCTTAATTGCGTTTTACATGCATGTTTCGCACAAGTTTTTTGTACACTCTAAAGCTATAGACCTTTACATATATGCAATCTTCCCAGTAACCATACGAGCTATTTTGCAACAAAAACAAATTGGTATGTCCCTACTGCTGGGGCACGGGTCTCTTCCTGCAGCGCAGGAAAGTTACGCCATACTCCACCACCTCAATCTTTATATTTATTTCGCTAAAGTTCAATATGCTGTCGGCTATACTCGAGATACTTACTAACATGTGAGTGAGAAGTTTTTACTTTTAAAGAGACTTCAAAAACGGATGAAGTGCTCAATTCGACCGAATGCTTTTATAATTAGATTTTTTTTGTATTTTATTTTATAGCAATGTACAAGCATATGTTATTGTTATACGAGTCCACCGTCTATCGCTCACAAAAATGGAGTGGCTGAGATTCTTTCGGAGGGGATTGGGGGATTGTCTGTAGAAACATTGGATTTTGGAACTACAGTCCGTAGGTAAAACAAATATTATGTAACATCGGATACACAATTAATAGGCATCTAAAAAGTTCGGGTGTAGTTTAGAAACTTTCTATTTACAAACCTATTTAGAGGCTGAAAATTCGAACAAACCCGCGACGTCTGATCTATCTGGGCTATCTGTGCCAGAGGTCGCGGGTTCGAGTCCCGGCATGGGTGGAATTTTTCGCCTCTAAATAGGTTTTAAAATTGTCATTTGCACGGGTTCGTGCATAAAAAAAAAGAATATAACTTTGTATTTACTAAACTGCGATGGAATCGAAAATTAGGGTAGTGTTTGACTCGTATGTATGTACGATGTTACGTTCTCTCATAACTCCGTAAATAATGGTCAGATTTTTAATGAATAAGATATCAATCCCAGAGGGGTAGGCAGAGACCAGGGACTGCCACTTGCCACGATCCTGACAGATCACCTTCGCTTCATCAACGTTCATAAGTCGTTGCATGCACGCACGCACGCTGGTTCTGGGTACTTTTTCCTTTCCCTTTTTATCTTTGCCTACCCCTCTGGGATACAGGCGTGAGGTTATATATCTAAGATATTAATCGAAAAAATAAAAATTAAATCAGGATAAATCGAATGAAAACACAAAAAAAAAACATTTAAAGACCAAAATTAAAAGAAACCTAAATAAAAAGAACCATCAACAACTCGACCATTCGGCATTAACTACTAAGCAGGTGGTACGCAAATTCAACAATGTAACTCATTGTGAGGTATCTATGTTGATCCCTGGTAGACACTGATATTGCCTTACGTTATTGCCTTCTTGCTAAATATAAATACAATAATACTTAACTTAAACTAATAACGGCAAGAAAGTTCATGTTTGCAAGACACGAATATTCCAAAATCCAGCCTGATAAAATGCCATTAGAAAAACTTTCCATCGCAAAATCAAAATTTGCGGTTGGAAGCAAATGGGGCATCTTTTTCCAAGTAACAAACCGCGAAATTGGGGGTGTATTAGCGAGTTGCCGCTAAACGTTTCGCAGGAATACACAAACTTTTAATTGGTGGATTCGCACGAATTCTCCTCGGCTTACTCCGTTCGTGGCGCCTTTTAGGCTGAACTAGGTACTGCCCTTGGATTTGCCCTACAAGTTATAACACTGTTACGTAAAGTATGGTATTGGATAACTATTTACTTTGCGATCTTACAATATTGCCTTACATAATATTGTAGGAGCCGCGTGTGAGGAAAACCGCGTCTTAATTGGCTCCTCAGGTATTGACATATCTTTCCTGTGGGCTAGGTTGACTAATCTGTCAGGAGGGTTATATGAACTCGTAAACTGGGCAAGCCTACTCCATCTAAAAACAATGTTCCAGGCACTGTAGTAGAACCTTCACCCATGAAGTGTGAGCCACTGAATGTTGTATACGTCATCAACCCATTATGACTCCGCCGAGGGGCAAGGGTCTCTTCTCTGAGGAAAGTATAGGCCGTACTCCGCCATGGGGGCCAAGTTCGGATTGGTGGAGGCTTGCAATACTAGTGGCTGGTCTTACATATCGACGCCTTACTGCTAAAACCGACTATCTGCATGAAATGTTATGCACACAATAACAAGTTTTAGTATAGTTAACGACATCCGAACCTTAAACTCGAGTTTTCTCGAAACAACATTTCATGCAGATAGTCGGTTTTAGCAGTAAGGCAACAAGTTTTAGTATAGTTAACGACATCCGAACCTTAAACTCGAGTTTTCTCGAAACAACATTTCATGCAGATAGTCGGTTTTAGCAGTAAGGCGTCGATATGTTGTGTAAATCGTCTCAAAAGGTACAGAAGTAAAAAAGGCTTCAAAATTATTTTTATTATTCTTATTGAATAAATATTTAATGTTTATTCAACAATAATAATAACGATAATTTTAATAATTATGTCTAAGAACGAATAACAGATGCCACTTACTTTCTTACGTCAGAGAGAAAATATTGTTGATTAATTTAAGTTTTTGCGTACTATTTACGTACTAAACTAATGTATAAAATTCTCGTGTTACAGTGTTTGTTATCGAGCCCAAACACAGAAACAGCATATTGTTGCGAACTCGGTAAGGATAAAGAAAGCTAAACAACGTTTTGATAATTAACTCTCAACGTTTCTATTAAATGCAAAGGATTCCTTATTGAGTTTTCGAGTCTGAACGAAATCTCAAGTTTGTAAATGCAAGTTGGGCCGTTGATTGGTCGCCATTGAGAGGGAAAAATAAGTTATGTATTCGCTGTTCGGTTACAATAATAATGAGCTCCGGAATATTGTTCCAAGATGAAACGGGGTAAGAAAAGGGGAAATTCGTTTTCAGAGTTTCGCATCTCAAAAAGCATACAATGCAGTATTCCAGGAAGAAGAGGGCAAAAGAAACAAACATATGTCTAGGGTCAATTAGTAGAGTCAATAATTGTAGTGAGAGTAGGTGGTCTACCCTCAAGTCATTTGTATTTTCTGTCAGAATTAGGATAATAAAGTTTATCTTGTTCTTCTTCTTCATATTATGTAGTCCATTGCTGGACATAGTCCTCCCCTAATGAGCACCATAGCGCCCTGTCTTCAGCTTGCCGCATTCAGCATCTGCCGGCAGTTTTTCGCAGATCGTCATCCCACCTGATCGGAGGGCGTCCTACACTACGTTTGCCGAGTCGCGGTCTCCACTCAAGAACACGTTTACTCCAACGGTTGTCGGTTCTTCGCGAGATATGGCCAGCCCACTGCCACTTCAGCTCACTAATTCTCTAAGCTATGTCGATAACTTGTGTTCTCTGTCGGATGCATTCGTTACGAATCCTATCCTTCCGAGAATCTTGTTGTGTCTAAATAAATAAAAAAATCGAAATGTTTTGCGTTAACACAGAAACCGAGACTTAATGAACGTTAGAAGATTACAAAAAACTCCAAACTTGGTCTTTTTAAAGTCCTTAATTAACAGAGCTTACATAACTGGCTTACCGAGCATTCAACTGGTTTTTAATCCAGACATCTTAGTCATCTGTATAATCTTTAATGCTATATAGTAAGCCGAAGATCGGGCTCAGTTTTGTGTCTTGGGAGGCCTATGTCCAACAGTGGAGAGACATCGGCTGATGATGATGATAGGCCTTTTAATACAAAGTGCGCTTCACTTATTTTTTTAATCACATGTCAAGCACGTTTATCGTGTTTATATTCATTGTTTATGTCGTCAATACTTCATCCATTTTCACATCTTTACACGTTCGCAAAAGAGTAGATATAAGTATTTAAATCGCTAAAAAATCTGATCTATCCAGAAATTCACAGGAATGAAAGATAGAACATCTGATTTAGCGTTGGGAACAGAACAAATAAAATTGGGACAGAACAAGAATAAGGATAGAATATCAGGCGGCCAATTCTCGCCAATGCTAATTCAAGGGTAGACGGAAAATATTCGAAGGCTTAGACATTTGTCCCATAAAAATAACATAACATATTTTAAACTTTCGCGACTTGAACTCATAGTTAGAATATGACGATGACTGTAACGTCGTCGAAACGTCGAGGTAAAATAGCAATAAATGACTACGCGATTAAGCCCCGAAAATATTCTAATTAAAAATAACATAAGATAACTCGACAGAGTCATTAGACATTAATTTTATGATTCGAATTCAATCTAGCGTGGTGTTCGTGATGTTGGAGTATACAGACTTTTTACATAGAGTTCCAAATCATAAGCCTTAGAGAAGTCTCATAAGCGTATGCGACTAATTTGCTAATCAAGTGAGAATTGGATCGCAGTTTTTTTAGCGATTTAAATGCCTATACCTACTTTTATGCAAACATGTGAAGATATAGTAAGGAGGTTCGAAATTTCACTGATGCCGGTGAGTCGCCCATTAGCTCAGTTGGGAGAGCGAGAGATTAGCTAGAGGTCGCAGGTTCAAGTCCCGGCATGGGTGGATTTTTTAGCCTCTAAATAGGTTTTTAAAAATTGTCTTTAGCACATTTATATTTTTTAATGCATTAAAAAATATAATCATTTGAAGATATGAAAATGTATAGAAGAGCTAGCTACCCTTCCGGATAGATTTCGCGCACTCGTTGGTAGTCGGGTATTGCCGAATTTAAGAGGGTTGCGGATACACATTTTTCAAATGCCGTCTTGACTTTCGTTGACTCTCATTTGCTAAAACATTCGTTTTATAGGCTCTCCGTGTAGACTTTATAAGTGATAGAGTTTACCCGAAGCAAATATCAAATATAATACTATCTTTCTTTGCAAGTGAACTGTTAGTAAGAGGATTTCGTTCATTTTTTTACACTAAAAATGAAATGAATAACCAAAAAATTATACAATTGGACGCCGTAATGAAATTAATATATTAAATTAAAGAGAGAATATTCGTAGAAACCAGTAGTTTTACATATTGTTCATTAAGTCTTATTTTATATATGATTGAAAGTAAATTTAGGAAAGCAACTGAAAACAATTTTTCTCGCATACAACATTGATGCCAATATTGTACGAACGAGATCAAAATATTTGTCCGAGCCCTTTCTTTAATTAATTGTATCATTCCCATAGCCAGAATATGTGTATATGATATTATTATTTTCCAATTAATTTGGGTTATACTTTTAACATCTAATAATCTCTAAGCAGCCATGTCTATTCTATGCAGAACTCTTTCCACCCAGTAGGTGATGAATACGGCAAGTTTGTCCACGTCAGGGCGCGAGGGGAGCGGAAAAAATCCGCATACGTTTCGCCCGCCAAAACGGAAGGAAGCGCGCCCTACGCCATGATTGGCAGCCGGGGCTTTCGAAAATGGAACGTGGCATCCAAATTTTAAGATTGACGGTTCGATTTTTGAAAATGCGCCGAATTGTGGTTTTAATTTTCTTGTTTGCTTTTAGTTTTTATACAGAGGTTGTAGTTTACTTCGGTATCAGTACCACAGCTGCCAGTTACTACATAAAAAGTTCCGCGCATATTCGATCTCGTACATTCGTTAATCATCAAATTCGTTATTACTTTATTTTGGTTAAATATTCGTATACCGTCGCTGCTTATTGTAAATAATTGTGTCTGAATTGTTCACATACCTCAGATTATTCACATTAATTTTAAATTTATCACGCAAACTTTGTCACATTTTATCACGCAAAAACGTGGCATAACGAAAATTATCTTCACAGCACATTACAGAAAATCAAACTCTTCATAAGTTTGATTTTCGTTAAGTACTTTAACCTTTTAAAATATATTTTTTTCAGTTTGTGGGTACTTTAGAGTCTGTAAAATAGTTTTGCTGTGTCTCTGACCCTTTCATCGCACCTCTTTTTCAAGTGTTACTTACATAATAACTACCTAAGTTTTTTATTTCACTGTATCATGCGCAATGAATAATAAAAAAATCCGGTTTATTCAGAGAATCTTCTATGTGAAATTATAGTGCTTTCAGTGAGTAAAGTCTGGTTTATCTGTTATTTATAGTGCGTCTTCGGTGCGGTCTTCTTGAAGTATTTTTTTTATTAAAAATTCTTAGCTTAGGTAAAAACATTTAAAAAAATACAATTACTCGCACGATAAAGCCGACAATGTCAGGATGCTCCCCACACAAACCACCCAGTTGATACCCAAAATTTTACACCGGTTAGGCCACGATAATAAATACGAAGTGACAATTCCGTCCGACATAAAACTGAATGGTGGGCTTAAAGCAATCCGAGTGACTATTTACGAGTTCAAGGGGCGATTTGGCCCGTAGTTAAAAGAATGATGGCACTGTAAAAAAGGCCTGCCGACGGTAAATCGGTAAACGTTTGATGACAAATGTTGTACTACTAATAAACCATTTATTCGACGTCAAGATTGCCCATTCGGATCGCGAAGGTTTACAGGCGGCTCCGTTTGTTTCAAGTAATTGTGAAAAAATATTGTTGGCGTGCGTGCATGCAACGACTAGTGAAAGTTGATGATGATGAAGCGACGGTGATCTGTCAGGACCGTGGCAGTTGGCAGTTCCTGGTCTATGTCTAGGATGTCTGGAAGAGATCACTTTTAGTGATAAGGCCGCCGTCTGTACTCTTTAACCTATTAAGAAACATCTATGCAAGTTCTTTTTTATGTACAATAAAAAGCTATCTATCTACCCTGCTGGGATATAGGCGTGAAGTTATGTTTATAATTGTAAAAACTCTTACATAATGCATTGGTCCATAGTTAGTTATTTGGAATTGAAATTTCGAATACTAAATATTTTGTCGCTTGACCTAATTAGTTACTCTGTGTCAGTGTTTCTGTAATCGTTTAAATTATGTTTTCTTTCTTTTTTTATATCAAAGATTTGGTTTTACTACAATTAACCTAAACAGCGAGAGAGGCGGTAGCTCAGTGGGTAGAACAATGGACTGGGAAGCGAGAGACCCAGGTTCAATTCTCGGTGCGGGCATGTACCAATGTCTTGGTTTCCTCGCTAACCTTGTAAGAACCCATCATGAGGAAACCTGAGTGTCTGAGTTGTTCAAATACCTCAGAGGGCTTGAAAGAGCATAAAAAATATTAACCAGATTTTGCCACAGCTTTGTGACAGTCGTGTTCAATTAGAGCAATTCGCTTTCATCAGCGCCTTAAAAACCACGAGTTTACGTAAACAGCCCCAAAACCAGTTTTGTTCAGAAACTGCAACTTAAATTACTTATTTATGCCCGTACTCTATCTCTCTTAGAGAGAAGGCCTGTGCCCTGAAGTGGGACGATAATAAGCTTTATAAAAAAATATTAACCAGATTTTGCCACAGCTTTGTGACAGTCGTGTTCAATTAGCTCAATTCTGTTGAGTTTACGTAAACAGCCCTAAAACCAGTTTTGTTCAGAAACTGCAACTTAAATTACCTATCTACCTGCTAAGCTCTATATACGGTGCAGCGAAATACAGAGAGCGTAACTCAGAACCTGTGTATTTTTTAAACAAATCTCCGCGACAAAAGTTGGTCCGAAACGGATCCAGCTCCGTCCGCCTTTCCCCACTATCTGAATTGCAAATACGCGGCGATGACGACGTTATATACACTATTATATAACAGATGTGTCTGTATGTTAAAGATAGGATAAGAATATTCTTTATTCTACTCTGAAAAGAACAACAAATACAAAATATTTGCAATACAGTCGGGAAATAAGGTATTTTTTTTTTAAAAAAAGATTGCGTTTTACCTAACAAATCATCGCGATTAAACCCGTTTAATATATAAGTATGTATCGCGAATCATTAAAAAATACTAATATCACAGTATTACAATATTTTCGCAAGTTTCTGAAACGCAGTTTCTTCCAAGCAATCTTAGTATAGAAAGTCGCTAAAGGAAATTTTAAAGATTATAGCAATACAGGTAGCCAGGCAAATTTGAATATTGACACATATTTATAATTAATAATAATGCACTTTCATAACTTTGAAGACTTACAAAAAACATATTAGGATATGTTGTTCAGGTGTCCTTTACTCTAAATCACCAATTGATTTAATGCACTAACCCGTGCTAAGGACAATTTTAAAAACCTATTTAGAGGCTAAAATTCCACCCATGAGGTCGCGGCGGCATGGGTGGAATTTTTAGCCTCTAAATAGGTTTTTAAAATTGTCCTTAGCACGGGTTAGTGCATTAAAAATAGTATAATCATGTGGGTACAGCGATATCATTCCGATGTAAAAACCTAACTGTGTAAAAGTAGGTAGTCGGGGCTGTAAGTGATGCAATCTACTTCAGCCAGATGTCGCTGACTGTACGTAATACAGAGAATAGTGTAAAGAGGTTCGAAATTTCACTGATGCCGGTGAGTCGCCCATTAGCTCAGTTGGGTAGAGCGCTGGCACGAATAGCCAGAGGTCGCGGGTTCGAATCCCGGCATGGGTGAAATTTTTAGCCTCTAAATACGATTGTTTATATGTTTTCTGTCTTTTTGATTGTACAGGCAATAACTACTGAACCGATTTCAATAAATACATTTGTATTCGTTACCTTGCAATTAGAATTAAAAACTGGTAACTCTTTTCCTCGCTACAACGACGGGAACCATATAATATACTCGTAACAATGTGCTTAATTCTTAATCACAGATTTTTTTATATGTTTTCTGTCTAATTGTTTGTATGAGCAATGCACTTCTTCTTCAGGCTATATTAGTCCGCTGCTGGATATAGCCCTCCCCTAATGGGCGCCATAGCGCAAGGTTGTGCCATCTTTGGGGGGTAGTGCCCATAATCCCCACGCTGGGCATGCGGGTTGGGGATCGCAGTTTGGTGCAATTGTACTGCATGGGGTGGGTGTCCCTTAGTCACCTTTTACGACACCCGCGGAAAAAAATTGGGTTGGTGCTATTCTCTGCACAATAACTATTAAACCAATTCCGAAAAGACTTGTAAACTTATGAGTGGATTTTTTTTCTTGCCTATTGACGTCCCGCTCCAGGGCTCAGGCCTTCTCTCAGAGAGAGGGTAAGGGCTTAATTATGACGCGAGCCCACCGTGGGTCGGCAATTTCAAGCGCTGAGGTATATGAATACCTCACACACTCGTTTCCTCACGATGTTTTCCTTCACCGTTAGCAAGAATGATTAATATATCCTTTTAATTGCACTAATCTATTTAGAAGATTTAAATTCCACCCATGCTGGGACTCGAACCCGCGACCTCTGGCTAACCGTGCCAGTAACGTACGTAATACAGACAGTATTCTAAAGAGGTTCGAAATTTCACTGATGCCGGTAGTCGCCCATTAGCTCAGTTGGGAGAGCCCTGGCACGGTTAGCCAGAGGTCGCGGGTTCGAGTCCCGGCATGGGTGGAAGTTCTAGCCTCTAAATAGGTTTTTTTAAAAAAACGAATGATTATGCTTGAAAGTAGTAACTTTTTACCTCACAACAATACAACATTTTGTTACAAAGACCACAGCTGTTGCGTCCTTGCGGACGAAGTCACGAGTAGAAGCTAGCACAAGACTAAAAGTGTCGCCAAACTTCGGATTAAACTTCCACGGCGGAACTCGCAGGTGTAGAAACAAAAACCCTACTCTTACAATTATGATAATTCGCTCGCATTCAGGGTTACCAGTTACAAAAATTTCATTTTTCTCGGTAAAATTTTGTGTTTTACAAAAAAATCTTTGTGCTTATTCTATGTTTATGTTCTTATTTTGGACTAAAACTTTCGTAAGCATAACACATTGTAGACTTTTAGTCCGGATCTACTTACGGGTGTTGTTATATCGGAAGAGTCCGACCAGGTTTCGCTCCGATTCGCAGAGCTTAATCATGGTGATTAAACCTGGTCGGACTCTTCGTAGATCCGGACTAAAAGTCTACAGTCTTATTTTGGTGTGACGTATTGCTACAAGTCAAACAGGAATTGCATAAAATATTCATAATAATAGTACATCAGATAAAAATTATCTTTCCAAACTTCTTGTGCGTTTGACATTTCTGTTCGAAACAGCGCAGCGCCTCATTTAATTCCTACTCACATTGTTGATAGCGAATATTTGACGAGTTAAATAAGAAAACCTCACAATACCATTTTTTTTTTATTTCATTTATTTCAGCGAAGTACTGCATCCTAGAACCGTTTAAATTCATTAGAAAATATATTGTAAAATAAGTTCATAACAAGTCGGAGGTAAAATCGTTAACAATGCATTATTTTCCTTAAACTCTATATAAGTGGTATTGTATTGTTTCTTTCTTCACTTCCTTAAAGAACGCACGTTTTACACGTGTGAAAAATTCCGGACAAGATATCTTTTCCCTGATTTCCCGACATAGTAGATTTTCTGAAAACATCTGGAAATAAGGAAAATCGTCGGCTGGCAACCCTACTGGTATCTCAGCTGGATTGAATTTGCATGGCGATCCGTTGCCTGTGTCAACCCAGCTACCTTTGCCGATGAATTATGCAGCCGAGCTACACCACTTACCTACGGTATTAACATATTTATTAATAAAATAAATATTAAGAGCAGACGTCCGCCCGCCGCCGTCTCGTCTCACCTGAATGAATGAATGAAAGCCTGAGTGAATGAATCACGTAGGGCTGTCACGTCAACTCTTGTGTGTTATTTTCTTCTGTTTTTGTTATTTTAATTTTCCTGTTTAACAGTTCCTTGTATTATTAATATACTTTATTGTACACAAAGAAAGAAATATTCTTCTTAAAAGTCAAAAGTAGATGTAATGAAAGTAAGATTTAAGCTTTGCTTTAGATATATTATTATATAAAACGGGTCTTATCGCGATTATTTATAAGGTAAAACGTAATTACCTTAATTCCCTTATTTACCTTAACATTACCTTCCCCCTAAAAAGTACTAAATACAAACCACAAGACTCTCACAATCGTAGTAATAAACGAAACGCGGATGATTATTTCGCTCTTATAAACGCATATTTTCATATAAAAACGAACAACGTTGTTGTAACGACCTGCAGTTTAATAATGCACGCCCTATAAACATCACGTCACAATTTCACATCAAACAACAATGTACTGCAGTTATGAATATCGAAGCGAAACTTCGAGTATGCCAACATTAACACTTGCTAGGGAATATTGTTAACTAAAACGAGACACATTAATGTATGGCATTTATTAGTCACTTAGACAAATTGACTCCGACCGAGAGAGCGGTGTTCACTTGTTTATACAAACGAGAAAACAAATAACACACGTCGAAGGAGTTAGAACTGTTTACCTTCGTCTCTGAACCAACTATAGGCTTGTTTATTGTTATTGTAGGACGCTTGTACTAATATTTGCGTTATTTTCATCCCCTTAAAAAGGAAAATTTTGTCCCTCGCGACTAATGGTATTAAGGAAACGCAAACAAAGTATGTTTTTTTCCACAAATAAGTTTATTTATCATTCTTTACAGAAGCAACACATTACAAATCGAACAATTTACTTGCTTTATTTCCCTAGCGCGCCTCGCAAAAGCGCCAGAGCAAAGCCCGAGAGAGGAGTTGCAGTTCTCTCCACAAAAAAGTGTGCACTCCGAAATTAAATACGTGAATTGCAGGTGAATTGGGAGTCCGCAAAAAAGGCCGACAGTTCCCAACTGACCTCGATTTATAGACCTCAAGAGGACTAAGCGCGATCGGGCGTGAAATTCAACCAAACAAAGAACCGCCATCTTTTATTTTCATTTCATTTGGAAGCTCCAGAATGCCGTTTGTCAGATTTGATTTGTTACCTTTTTCTTTACTGCGTTTCAAATACTGGCACAGTTTTATTTACGGAAGAAATGATAAAGAAAACCAATTTTTGTTTCTTAATTCCTAATGAAACGCCATAAACTGCCAGTGTTATGCCAAAGCTGACCTGTTTTCGTGCACAAACATCACTGCATCTCGGACGACAACAGAAAAAAAGAAAAAAGCAGCGTCATTTTCACGCCGCCATTTTTCCGCGCCAAAACAGCTGTCAGCGCAACGGTAGCGTTCAGTTCAGACACCGCGAATTATGCACCACAGAGTACAAGTCTCTCGCGCTTGTGAATTATGCATACATACCCGGCACATTAGACCGATACGACCGCGGTGCCGATTAAATATGGACACCCTGTTTAGTCATTCCGTTCTGCTAACTACGAGGTGAGAATATAAGACGGCGTGAAGCTGATACATTGTGAGCGATTGCGTATTGTTTCGAGCAAAGATGGTCTGTATTTAGGAGCTTAAATCTAAACTACTTAATGCGGTTTCTTCGCCGCCGTGACGAAATCTTTCTCTGATGCAAAAGGAAAATTTATTAAACTTGTTTCACTTCCTCACTTTTAAGCTAATATAAACGCGACTTGGTCCAGACATATTTATAGAGCTGAGCTAAAAATAAATATTAGATAAATATCAGGTTACCTAAACCCTAATCATGTTTTGGTCAACTTATTCGGGCACTTTATCCAGGACTCTAATCACATGACAGAGAGCCTCTTTGTCTAAAATCAACACACCAGACGCGTTACAACGTTGTACGCTTACCAAGTTATCTACTTACGAGTACCTGCCCCTTTTCAATCAGCGAAATGGCGTCATCAGATCAAACACTGGAAGGACCGGCCTCGTTCCTATCGAGTCAACAATCACACCGGCCTCTTGTAACGGACTCAGTGTTTACAGTTCAGCTCGGAGTGTAGTCTGGAATCGGAACGGTCTACGTACCACCCGGTCAGGGATAGTAGTAAAAATATTTCTAGCTAGCGTCAAAAACTGAAACTGTGCAAATTGTGCCTGGTCGGTCGAGCTTTCTAATTGCACATCCACCATCCAAACCCGCTGTCACTATGGTCCAATCGACGTCAAGATCACCTAGGTAATGCACAGAATTAACCAATCACGCTGTGATTTACTCTGCTGTAGATCTTGCGCTGATTTCATTGGTAGACTATAGGTAATCGTCAGGTCTGTGAAGAAATTGGTCCTGCTTTTGAGGTATTTTTATTTTATTTAGCACCCGGTACCATATTTATTATTGACTTTATTGTACAATGATTAATGTGGCATTAAAATCATAGTTCTATACCTACTACTTTTATTTTTAATGCACTAACCCGTGCTAAGGACAATTTTAAAAAACCTATTTAGAGGCTATAAATTCCACCCATGCCGGGATTCGAACCCGCGACCCCTGGCTATCCGTGCCAGCGCTCTATCCAACTGAGCTAATGGGCGACTCACTGGCATCAGTGAAATTTCGAACCTCTTCACACTATTCTCTGTATTACGTACAGGCAGCCACCTCTGGCTTAAGTAAATTGCATCACTTACAGCCCCGATTACCCACCCTGCAGCTCATAGTTCTAGCTGTAGAGCCGACGGACAACCAATTAAAATGTGCTCTATTGAGTCCAAATGTATCGTAGATATAATATAATCCTTGAGTGGTGGATACGTA
Organism: Yponomeuta sedellus; assembly: GCA_934045075.1. Taxonomy (NCBI): domain Eukaryota; kingdom Metazoa; phylum Arthropoda; class Insecta; order Lepidoptera; family Yponomeutidae; genus Yponomeuta; species Yponomeuta sedellus. The sequence continues at coordinate 24,327,344 of OW203722.1, read as the reverse complement.
GCAGATAGGCCTTAAATTTTAGATTTACTACTTTTCATACATAGTTCTAGTTGTACGTAGCTAAACAGTTTACTTAATACAATATTATCGCGATGAGACATTTTAAATGTATGACTATGTATTCGAGTTTGAATTCTATGTCTATCGTGCTATCGCGTCAAGACTATTGTGTGAAAGTAAGTGAGAAGAAAGTAGTTTGTTTAAATAATTAGATTGACCAAGTTTAAAGTGTGGTATATTATAAAAACCTATTTAGAGGCTAAAAACTCCACCCATGCCGGGATTCGAACCCGCGACCTCTGGCTATCCGTGCCAGCGCTCTATCCAACTGAGCTAATGGGCGACTCACCGGAAACAGTGAAATTTCGAACCTCTTTACACTATTCTCTGTATTACGTACAGGCGACGACATCTGGCCGAAGTAGATTGCATCACTTACAGCCCCGACTACCTCCTTTGCAGTTAGGCCTTTACATCGGAATGATATCGCTGTACCCACAGCCGAATTTTTAGCCTCTAAATAGGTTTTTAAAATTGTCCTTGGCACGGGTTATAGCATTAAAAATAAAAATAGTATAATCATGTGGGTACAGTGATATCATTCCGATGTAAAGGCCTAACTGCAAAGTCGGTAGTCGGGGCTGTAAGTGATGCAATCTACTTCGGCCAGATGTCGCTGCCTGTACGTAATACAGAGAATATTGTAAAGAGGTTCAAAAATTTCACTGATGCCGGTGAGTCGCCTATCATATATATTGGTCTTTTTTTTTGCATCTACTTAATGAGTTGGTTTATACAGCATCCAGTGGTGTCTTCACTTACACTAGATGGGTGAAGGGACCACTTCGACGCTGTAGTGCCTGGGACATGGTTTTATAGATGGTGTAGGCTTGCCCAGCACCTATACCATCCTGACAGCTTAGTCGGCCTAGCCCACAGGAAAGACTAGTCAATACGTGCCAACCAAGCTGCGGGTTTCCTCACGATGTTTTCCTTCACGGTTAGCGTGTGGTATTTCGACTACAAATTCGCAATTGTACGTAACTTTGAAATTAAACAAAGTCATTGGTACACGCCCGCACTCAAGATCGATCCTGGGGCTCTCGCTGCCAGTCCATGGTTCTACCCACTGAGCTACCACCGCTTTCAGAGCTGTAAAGTCGCCCTTAAAGTAACTATTTAGAGTGCACTTCAAAGGTCGGTTTGCTGTCGCCTGGACTCACAATTCCAAAGCGATGAGTGTAAAGAGGCTACGCGTATACCAAAGTTCCGAAGTAGTTGAGTGGTCGGGGAACGTGATTAATTGACATAGCAGCCGACGAACTTTCGCATTTATACTGTAATTTGCGTTTAATTGGACCCTACACGGTTTTAGCGCTCCATTATTAGATATTTAAATTTCTTTACCCAACATTATTAACGTACTTAATAATATAAATGTGAAAGATATTTTCGATTGTTTGATATTCTCAATCACGCAACAACGGTTGAACGGAGTTAAATGAAACTTGGCAAATAGATAGGTAAAGAGCAGAATTGAGACATAGTATACTTGATATCCCCGTAATGCGTTCCCTAGGGATAATATTTTATTATTACGGTAACTTTCTTCTAAGCCAAACTTTTAAATATTTATTGCGTTTCATTGGTAACGAAAATCCTATTAATGGATACTGCTCGTATACGATGTTCGCCGGCACAACTATTAAAACGTAAATTTCGAAGTTTTTACCCAACATTATACAACATAATTCCTCTGGTAGATCATACATACAAAAAAGGTAAAATATAATGTATTGAGATATTAGTCCGCAATCCATATTGTGATTAGTGATAATCAAATCGAACTAATCCGAGTTCAGTTTGATTAAATTAAACTAAGTTTAATTCATTGAATAGATGTGAATTGAATCAATGCGATTCGATCGGTTTCCAATTGAATTCGATTGGATTAAATTAAAGCATTGACTTACGCAGCTGTTCATCACCGTCACGATAATCAGACTCGCACAGTCCCATACATTACCGTTCACTTCCTAAAACGATTTACACTATATTCAACTACAACATGGAGAGGATGAAGGAAGAAAGATTGACGAAACAGATATATATATTGCGAATGTGAGGCGAAGGGTTGGTAAGGGTCGTCCCAGGCGGGCATACGTCGACCAGATAGGGGATGTATTAGCAAAGGAAAAGATAAAAAGCACCCGGAACCGGCGTGCGTGCATGCAACGACTTATGAACGTTGATGAAGCGAAGGTGATCCGTCAGGATCGTGGCAAGTGGCAGTCCCTGGTCTCTGCCTACCCCTCTGGGATACAGGCGTGAGGTTTCGATGTATGTATGTATGTCAACTACAACAGACAGGTTCCGTTCACATCCTCCAGGCTGTTGCTGAAAATATATCTTTCTTTCGGTCAAAATCTACTTCTTCTATCGAGCAGATAATGACGCTGAGATACGGCCATTTTGTACTGCTGCATCACACACGCGCCAAACGTTGGTTTTCATTGCCCTTATCTTAGTTGTGTGTTGTCATGCATACAGAACTTTTAGTTGTGTTTGTTTTTCTGTATTAAGTTTTTCTTTTATTCAATATTAAGGAATTACTTTAATGATGTTTAGAAAGGCGTGTGTGAGTCATAAAGTACCTTTAAATTATTATGTACCTACCTATCTATCTGATAAGCGAGGGTAATCTGAAAAGTGTGAGATCTTGTTTGAAATTATTAACAAACATAAATAAATAAATATTCATGGACATATCACACAGATCTCGTTAGCCCCATACTAAGTACAACTAAATGACTTGGTGCTAACTCGACGATAGATGTAATACAATAAATACAGAGATTACATCCGAAACCCGAGACAAACTAGAGATGTCCGTTTCCTAGTTTGACCTGGCCGGGGATCGAACCCGAGACCTTCGGTTTTACCGTCAGCGTGGCAAACCGCTGCGCCACCGAGGCCGTCGCGTAAAACTCAATATACTCGTATTTGTATAAGACGGCTAGTAACTGGACGGAATATGAACCAAGACCAATCGTTTCCAAGCGTATAAGTAAAAAATTACAGAATATTTAAATAAATTATAAAGATATCTGGAATTAATGCGAGTGCCATATTATTAGTACTAGGTTTTAGAATTATATGGGAATTCTGTTTACATATTATGTAAGTATCAAAAGACTCTGACAAGGCTAAGTTTGGAGTATTTTGTACGATTTTTCTCCAAAATCATTTAGATTTTGAAAAGAACACCTGGCTTTACTTATAAGTTTAATAGGTCACAGTTTCTATATTATTTTGAATAACATTCTCCCTATCCTCGACCAACCTAAAATTGCGATATGAAACTGCTTCTTATTTCTATTTTCTACTTACTCTTTAAAAACACACACACACAAGCTGCTACACACACCCACACACATAAGTATTGGCACCGATATTCTATTCTTAAAAAAATCTAAACAGGAATAAGACAATTCGGACATAAATATTTTCAAAGTTAGTCATGCGATTAAGGACTGAGAAACGATTGTTTGCGTTGAAGTTAAATGTGAGACAGCAAAGGACCTATCGTAATGCAAGGTTCGCGTTACGATAGGACCTTTCCTAAGAACCCTGTACCCTTCGGTTATTCAACTCAATAGCCCGAGCGAGACCCGATAATTACTACCGGCCTAAGCGATTGTGTCGACAATTAAAATCCTGACAAATTACAAACTACATCGCTTCGAAGACAGTTACTGTGACATCATGTCAACTTTAATTGTCGAATAATTAACGGTCTATTGGCAAGACGACCCCCGTGTTCCTGGTGACATCTTTTGTGTATTAAAATATCGACTTGTCACAACATGAAACCACTAAGAACTTTGGGCCCGTTTCTGAATTGAGAATTTCACTGAGTAAATACTTAAGGAATGTTCTGTCCCGCTCTTTTCTGAGAAATTCGAAGAGACAGTACTACACTTAAGTATTTACTTAGCGCATTCTCAATTCAAAAAACTCTGAATAAATTCCTACAGAACTGATTGCATCGTTGGTCTAGTGGTACCACGTCTGATTTCCATGGCACAGATCGTGGGTTCGATTCCCGCTGGAGGCCGCAGTAGGTTTGTGCGAATGCCCTCAATTTGGGTGTATTTTCATGTTTGTAATGTCCTTGTTTGGTCACCAAAGCACATATTACTCTATTTTGGTACCAGGACTAGTTATTGTGTTGTATGGAAGTTATTTATTTCTGAAAATTATTTTACCGTACTTCAGGTGTCAAAGAACAAGGCCTGTGACCTGGGACGATTAATTGCGTGTTCTGGTCACGCTATACAACGGCATTTTTATATCATTACCTCTAAAACAGATTTAATTTCATATAAGATAAGAAGAAAACTATTCTTTATTGTACACTGCAAAAACAACAAATACAAAATTATTACAAATGTACACAGTGCATATATTTATTCAGAAACAATTTGCATTGTATTTTAAATGTAAGTTATAAATTATGTAGCTGATATTTAAAAACCTATTTAGAGGCTAAAAATCTACCCATGCCGGGACTCGAACCCGTGACCTCTGGCGAACCTTGCCAGGTTAGCCGGTTCGAGCACGGTTTGCCAGAGGTCGCGGGCTCGAGCCCCGGCATGGGTGGAATTTTCAGCCTCTAAATAGGGTTTTAAAAAAATTGTTCTTAGCATGGGTTGCAATAAAAAATATATAATTCCATTACATATTACACTATTTACATGAAAAATGCATACTAATACTATTAAATGATATTATAAAGTCTATACAGTACGGTCTATAATTTTACAAATCTCACTGGATGCCATTTGTATACAAACTACTTAAATCTGTTTAATACTTATCGTACCTTACGACACAGACCTAGCCTAGTGTGGGGATAGTGATAAATCTGTACACCTCTTACAATAAGCCATATTGCATATTCATTACATTATATAATTGATAGTCTCTACCTCGGATCAAATCCTTGTCATATGCACAGTGTAATGAAGTGTCTATCCTACCTGTGACATAACCTCACGCCTGTATCCCAGAGGGGTAGGCAGAGACCAGGGAATGCCACTTGCCACGCTCCTGACAGATCACCTTCGCTTCATCAACGTTCATAAGTCGTTGCATGCACGCACGTCGGTTCCGGGTACTTTTTATTTTCCTCTTCGCGAATACATCCCCTATTTAGTCCAATTATGTCGACCTGGGACGTCCCTTACCAGCCCATCCACTCGAATTGGCAATACATATTTGTTTCATCAATCTTACTTCCTTCGTCCTCTCCACATGTCCAAACCAACGCAACATTCCTTTCTCAATTCTAGTCACTACATCCTCTTTCAGTCCACAACGTTCTCTAATCAGACTATTGCGTATCCTGTCATTCAAAGTAACACTACACATACTTCTCAAGGACCTCATTCCTACTGCATTAATTTCTAATAAATATTTTCTAATAAATATTTTTGAATTTAGAATCTGTTCTTTTTTCTTCTTAACGTCTCGATGGCAAGCCATCGTGGTGAAAGCGTTTGCAAATCCTCTTCTTTGCCTGGCCTTTTCCCATTGTTTTGAATTTTGTATATTTAACTAGAAGGAACTTGCGTTTTGCAAAGGCAAAGCCACCGAACACTGAGAAATCGACGCAAAAAAGTGCCAATTCCATTTATTGCCTCGAGATTCGATCTTCATCAAACCCGCATAGGAATCTTTGCTTTCTTCGGGGCCGCAAAAAGAAAACTTCCGTCCAATACGGGCAGCCCCTGTGCGTTTTCTGCTTGTGTTTTTCTGCACAACTCTGAGAGCGGCTTTATTTGCACTTCGATTTACGGATCACATACGCGCTCTTGATTTTTGTGCCTGGGGACGCGGTGGCAGCCTTACAATCGAGAAGTCCAAGGTTCGATTTCAGTACCGTTAACTTTGTTTCCTAAAGTCCACTCTGAGACGGCTTTATTTGCACTTCGTTACGTCATTCATTTACGGATAACATACGCGCTCTTGATTTTTGTGCCGGGGGAAGCGGTGGTAGCCTTAGAATCGAGAGGTCCAAGGTTCGATTTCGGCATGTACCGACGATTTTGTTTTCTAAAGTCGACACCTGCCAAATAACTTGATAGGTAAGGCAGTAGGTAAGAAATATAATACAGGATGGCACTCATGTTGTATGATAGTATTTTTTAATGGCTACCATATATTTTTTCTAAATAAATAATCGTCATTAGACCCGTTTAATATATAACTAAGATACACGATATTTATTGTTTATCAGTGATATGTGTTTGGCAGACTGAGTGGTCCCTTCACCTAGCTAGTGTGAGTTAAGGCGCCACTGGATACTGTATAAATCTCATTATTTAGACACAAACCCCAAAGTTTTAACGAATAAATAATAATGTTTCTGAACTTATTCACTGGATAGAGATAGATAGATAGATAGAGAACACTGTATTGTACTCCGTATTATTTTTATATCGTGTTACATTGTGTTATGTGTATTGTATCTTTGTGGCTTCAAATAAATATCTCTCTCTCTCTCTCTCTCTCTCTCTCTCTCTCTCTCTCTACTTAAAAAAATACACGGATATTTCTTAACCAAAGAGTACCGGAGGACGGAGCACACTTACTCGTATCTATAGATAGGTGATAAATAGATAGTGCTGTCAGATGCCGCAGGTGTGAGCAAATCAAATCAAATTTATTTGCAACCAAGTGTACCTAACAGTTGATGTGCATTATAAAGTTAGCGCTTAAATCTTAGTCGCCTATACAGGCATCTCATGTAGAATACACAATAATGCATGCATTATTTACATATTTTACACATCCACTATACTATTATTATCAATATAATTATTTAAAAACCTATTTAGAGGCTAAAAATTTCACCCATGCCGGGATTCGAACCCGCAACCTCTGGCTATCCGTACCAGGATACGGATACGGATACGGTACGGATAGCCAGAGGTTGCGGGTTCGAATCCCGGCATGGGTGAAATTTTTAGCCTCTAAATAGGTTTTTAAATTTGTTCCTTAGCACGGGTTAGTGCATTAAAAATAAAAATAGTGTAATATAATTATTGTTATCACAGCGTAGTAACATTCTTATCATCTTTATTTTTATGATTTTCATTACAGTACACATTAGTTACATTAGTTACACAGTAGCTACATTGTTTACAATTATTTGTGATTAATTAATTAATGAATAAATTTTAAATTAAACGGGCCCAATCGCGATTAATATCACGTTCAATATACAACTATGTTTGAGTATCACGAATAATTAAGAAAAACAATTAATCAATCTTTACATTAAATCGTAGCAGTTTAACTAATATTCACAAATTCATTTTATATTATTTATATACAGTATTTATGTACTCATTTATATTATAAAAACATTTTTTAGGCCAAAGCCAGTTTAAGTTTCGTGACTTTGTAGTACCAGCCGCTAACTGTAAGAGAAAACATTATGAGCCTGAGCGTCAGAGGTGCTCAAGTACCTTGGCACTGAAATCGTTAATCCACGGTGGGCACGCATGGTAATTAAAACCATACTCTCTCTCTCTCTCTCTGAGAGAAGGCCTGTAACATGAAGTGGGACGTATATACGTACATAAAAAATATATACTACATATTTCCCTACAAATATTAGGGCCGTTAGCAGTGTCTCAATCAGTCCAGCGCCTTTATTTTTACCCGGAAAACTTTTATAATTTGACTCGGCGTTGGCTCTCAATGACTACCTCGTTAGAACACCTTTGTCAGCCGATTTAGGGATCCGCAGGAATTCCACCGCACAACCAGATAGGTACAGTCGACAACATATGGGCCTCACTCGAACGTAAATATTGCACGAAGTGCAAATGGAAAATTTGGACTATTTTTTTATTTAACAAAACTTAAACAATTTTTAGCCTCTAAATAGATTTTGAAAACTTAAACACCTTATTAAAAAATAAATAAACATGATTTTTTTTTTCTCTGTTTCAATTTTTTTTTATGTCACCTATACGGCAAAGGCCTTCTCTCAGAGTTAGAGTTTGGGCTAAATTACCACGCATGCCGACCGCGGATTGGCAATGTCAAGCGAAAATATATTTTTGAACAAGCCGCCAAACGCTCTTGAGCAATATGGCGTCGCACAGGAATTAATGACGTCACTGGTCAGTAAGGAACAAACGTCAAGTTAACTTTCGGGTTCTCGGATCGCCATATTTACTGGACTGTCACGTCGTTATAGATTCGACCAATCCTGGCCGTTTTCGATAAAATTCCTACAGATACAAAATTATCAATGCCTGAAATCGGTTTTAAAACATTTTTTTTCACAGTGTCATATTGCCAATTAGCATAAGGCCATCTAAATTTGCGGTCAGGTCAGGCGATGTTAGACAAGATATATGGCAGTCGATGCTAAAATGACAGGCAATAGCCAGCGTTGAAGCTCGAGACATTATTCTACAAAGAAATGCCTTCGAATCTTGAGCTTCAATCAACTGTATTACGTAACCAAATAATTCCTTTCAACTCTCTCTCTGGGGTCGGTTCTTCCTTTCAACATTTAGCCCTATTACTGGTAATAGGAAACCTGGGTTTGGTAAGCTGGAACAGTGGCGGCAGCGTTAGCATCCCGTTGCCGATAATTCCAATTACAGATGCATCGGGCCGTGTACTAATAAGTCAAATTGAACAATGCGATGGCCATGGAGCACTAATTTCTAGAGAAGGTCGCATGGTAAATGGACTTGAGGGCAGTTAGGTGTTTGACTTAATTTATGAGCTACCCAAGGGAGCTCGGGGCGCTATAAAAACTATTATAATACATAATAAAATTGGTTTATTGTTTATTGTATTTGTTGAGCAGTGGTGGCTCAGTAGATAGAACAATGGCCTCAGAAGCTAGAGGCCCAGGTTCGATCCCGCGTACGGGCATTCTTACGACTTCTTTTATTTTTAAAGTAACGTACTTCTGCGAATTTGTAGTAGCAGTCTTTTCTATAAGCTAGGCTGACTATGCTGTAAACATAATCTAGATGCTGGGCAAGAGTGCACCATTAAAAATAAACCAAGGCACTGTAGCGTACGAGTGATCTTTTCATCCACCTAGTGTGAGTAAGGTGCCACTGGATGATGTATAAATCGTCTCATTATCTCACTGTTTATTGTACAAAAAGTTCAACACAAAGTAGAATATACACTTGAAATTTACAGAGACTGTGCGTAGATTCACAAGCAGTGTCGAATATATATCTGGTTAACTTCTTTTCACTAATTTTAAATCTGCATTAGAGGTCGGTAAGGATCTTGGATTCGCGTTTTAATAAATAAAGTCTAGTGCAGATACCGCATGGCAACAATGCAAATGTCTCTTTTAGATAACGAGTCTGTTTCATAAAATCGGATTATACTTAGGTAATGTCGACAGATAGAGAATATAGAATAAACACGTAGTTGTATAATAATAATATTTTTAATATTTTAAATTTGTTAATATTTTTCTGGATGTGCAATAAAGTGTTCTCTATCTATCTGTATATTAGACGGATCTAATCGCGATTATTTATTAGGTAAAAGGTAATTTCTTTCCCGGCCTTATTTCCCGACGTTTCGGCAGCGTTACAGTTGCCGTGGTCTCGTGGTTAGACCCGTGTAATATATAAATATGTATGAGTATGGCGAAACAATAAAAAGAATTGCATAGCCTATTTTGTAATTAATTACGAATAAAAATAGTCACAAACTGCAAGCCAAAACCACTTACAGCGATGATTTACCGACAGTTAAGTCGACAAGATAGGTAAACAAAGATTTTGGTAAACACAATAAAACTATACTAAAATATAAGACTGCAATGTACTTAATTACGTATAAAAGTTATCACAAGCCGTGAGCCAATACCACTTTATAGCGATAATTTGCCGACAGACACTACTAAAAGTCAACATAAGTTTTGCCGACCCAAAATCGCGATAGAGTATCGTTGCGCGGGAACTATTATTAAATATTCAAACATAATATAGTTGGATTAACAATGGCGTAGGGTCGCCTTGGGCTTTGTTGCCGTATCGATCTATCGATGCATTATTGAAGAGTCGATACTTCGGTACCCTGCTAAAGACGAGCTAAGGCGCGACTGAGCAAACTTTGAACTCAAGCCAAACGTCAAATGTCAAATAATACATGAATAAAATTTCAACTACCGACAGCGGAGTGTGTTTGGACATTCTTCAATGTGCATATTGTTAGTATCTTTATTATGTTTAGTGATGTTTTAGGTGATTATTAGATAATGAAGAAAAAAACTGCGCTTGAGTAGCGGTCGCTATTGTTCTACAAAGATGGAAACTCAACAAAATTGTTATTTAGTTTGTCCAATAAATCTAAACGTGATCAAACTTATTAAAAGTGAAATTACTTTGGCTACAAGTCGCAGAAGAAATAAAAATTATAATTTCTTACCACAGTAAGTAGAAGCAACGAATGATTATATCTATTTTATATTAAATAAAGATAAATAAGAAATAAATGTAATAAAATAAAAAAGAACAGATAAGTTGATTGGTTGCCAAATTAAATACTTTAATTAAAAAGTCGAATAGTTCGTTTCGTCAGTCATTTCCATCTATTCTAGTTAATAAAGCGATAAGCTTTTCATTATTCTGCTGCCATTGGTAAAAATGTCACAAGTAATGTAGGTACTCAAAAGTCATGACTTTAGACATGTTTAATGCGTGATTCGCGTCGCCGCAATGCAGTAGTAAACGAATGAAAACTGATGGAACAAATTGGACGCCTAATCCTAAAGTCGTTGACACCGGCAATTTCTGACAGGTCCACAGATAAGTTGTCGCGGTCAAAATTGAGTCCATTTACTCGGAGTTGGTTCTATTTCTGTGCGGACATTGTTTATGGAATCCGTAATGCGCTGTAAGCAGCGGGCGACATTTTGCAGTCGCATCGATTTGTCGTCGGCGTCGTGCAAATATTGCTCAGATAGCGGAATAAAGTGAATCCTAAAAGACAACTGTATATTGAACCTCTCAATCTCCTGTTTCTTGTTTATACAACATACAAAAACTGACGCCTATATCCTAAAGGAGGCAGATATCGCTCCCTTTATTTGTAAATTCAGGCTTGCCACTGTCTTATAATTCTCTACCAACCCGGACTTAGCCCCAGTGATGGAGTATGGCCTCACCTTTCTGCAATGCAGCAAGAGATCCTTGCCCTAGCAGTGGGGACATACAAAGGTTTATTTGGAAATTTATACTTCAAAAGCTATTAACAGATATACTTTAAAACAATATACAGGTATTTAAAAACCTATACAGGTATGCTTACCTCCAGTCGTAACTAAGCCTATTTTAACTGTTTTGAGTTTCCACTAACATTTTATAACCCACCTAAAGGTAACTAACTCTTTTTCCTGATTTATGTTCACTAACGTACGATCGTTATATTGCTTACATTTGTTAAATGCTCAGTGGTTCACGAAACGTTGACTTAACGATTAGTTTTTCTCATGATGCTTCCTTGTAAAAAAAATTACACACATAAACTCACACCTATATATTGCAGAGGTAGGCAGAAACTTCAGTTTGCCACTTGCCATGATCCTTACAAACAGCTTCCGGAAACATGTCCTAGAAAATCTGCATTGGGAACTGAAATCAAATTTAGAATCGCCGAGCTGATAGCCTGACCCAACTTAGCAGCTGAAACTAGAAAATGAAACATACATTATGTAAAAGTTGCCAGCTGAACGTATGTGCGGCATTACCCACATTCAGTTTTAAATTTCCCATTACGCCGACGATGCTACCCGGAATGTGTGGCATTTGGCTCGTGCTTGACCAGAGGCACACTTTTGCCGAGTAATACATTTGAATACGAGGAGTTAAGGATGTGCTGGTATCGATAAAAACTTGCATATTATTTACCCCATGATTAATTTTTAAAAAAAGAGGTAAGCTACTGATATTAATTAAGCCGATGATTGAATTTTTTTTAATTTGTTGCTCTATCTCATTTAACGTAATTTTCTGACTGGAAAATTCTGTAGAGTTGTTGACTGGATTTTGATTGATTGTGTTGGGACCAATAGGGAAACAATTTTTTGGTTTACGAAAACATTCTTTATTTTATGAAAACAATAACATAATTAATACAATACTAGTTATATTAAGCGGGTCTAATCGCGATTAGACCCGTTAAATATACTCGTATATCTAACTTTGTATGAGCATCGGGAGTGATCAAGAAATACTAATTTATTTATTTCTTTATTTCTAAACATTCCCTATCCTTACAAGTGTAACCTAATTCAATAGAGAGATACAATTAACTTTATTATTAACAATGTTTAAATATCATACATTTCCTTATATCTAACCTAAACCTTTAAATTGGTATGTAACAACAGTACGATTCTAACATGCTACTAAAGAGAAACCAATATTATCGAAACTTTTTGTATCAAGTGTAAAGTTGTATCACAAAACTTTCTGACTGTAGCTACTTATCTTTTTTATACTTATTATCTGTTAAATGCATTTCACTAGAAAATTAAAGAAGGTTTTGCCAAAACACGCAACAATAAGACAATAATGAAAACAAACCGCTGTGTACACTGCTTTTGATCAGGCGAACTTCCTGTTCGGTCCTCCTTGACTCCTAGTGGAACAGCCAATCATAGATGAAAATCTAAGTAATATAAGTGCAAACTTATGACGATGGTCCGCGATAGCTGCAAATTTAGGCGAAAGAGGTCCTATCGACTTTTTTGAAACACACAACTGTTGTATTTTAAGAAGCTCTGCAGAGACAAAAACCTTTTTATCCGAGTGAGCGAACCCTGCGACAGCCGCCACTCGGCCGCGGCCGCCCGGCTGCGCCGCGACTCTGCAAGCTGGCGGGCTTCACGGAAAATATATTATTCTCTAATAAACCGCGGGTAACACCGCTGGGCACAGCTAGTGTTAAAATAAAGATATCGAGTTAAAGTTATGTATGGTGGATGAGTAGGTAGGTTTTGTGTTTGGCCAAAGTAGTAGTTTGAGTTTATACTAGTTCAACGACATCGTGCAGTTACTATTAACGTCTATTAAGTGAAATTGGTCGATATCGATAGAACCTGTCCCCTCCCTACTGATTTTGCGCCGGGGCCGAATTTCGCGAGTGCATCCACCGCCGCCCCGGAAGTGGGGTAGCGGTCGCAATTACCGACCCCGCTCTTTGTGATTCTCCACGCCACTGTACCTCGGACGCCTTTATTTTTATCCCGCGTTCTGTTCTATCTGTACTGACGGCCACGATGGAGGCGTAAGTGCAACGAAAATGTATCTGAGGCTGCCTCGATGGTTTAACAGATTAAAATGTTCAAAAGCAGAGATGGGTTCGATGCCCGAACCCACCTCATCTCATCATCTCACCTCACCTCAAGTATGTATCAATATTCTAATTTGCCCTGGCTACCCGTCTTTCTAACTTATCCCATCTTAGGGCGGTGGCGCACATTAAGAGCAAAGAAAGCGTATATATGTATATATTTGCATATATTGTAGGGAACATGTAAGTTTACTTTGCACCCAGACAAATGTTTATTTGCAATGTTGGTTTCCGTTAAGTTAAAAATTCTTAGATACATTTGTTTTTGAGTAGCCTATAAACCTCCCACTGCAGGGCACAGGCCTTCTTTGAGATGGGCTTAATTACCACGCGTGCCCACCGCCGATTGGCCATTTCAATCGCTGAGGTATTTGAACACCTCTGACACTCAAGTTTCCTCAAGATGTTTTCCTTCACAGAGTTAGCGAGTGGTATAGCTACAATAAATTCACAAATGTACATAACTTAGAAAACAAAGTCATTGGTACATGCTCGCACTGAGAGTTGAACCTGGGGCTTTCGCTTCCGAGTCCACTGTTCTACATACTGAGATACCGCCGCCACATACATAATATGTATGTGGCGGCGGTATCTTATTATCTTATTATTATTATTATCTTAGTATCGGTATAATATTATTATGTAATATTTCGCTGACTGTAAAACTGAAGGTCTCGGGTTCGATCGCCGGCCGGGTCATACTAGGAAACGAACTTTTCTAGTTTGTCTCGGGTCTTGGATGTTATCTATGTATTTATTGTATTAAATCTATCGTCGAGTTGGCACCTATAAACACAAGTTATTTAGTTGTACTTAGTATTATACTAAGTACAACTAAATGGCTAGGGCTAACGGGATCTGTGTAATATGCCCATGAATATTTACTTATTATTTATTGTGAGTATTTTTTTAAAAAGAATACTTTCTTTTCTTTTTTCTTTTGTGCGCGATAGTACCAACCGCGTCGGGTTTCAGGAGATTTCGTTTTTCGCTCCGATGATAGTGCTGAAGCGTGTTTTGTTTGGTTTTTTAGGTTGTCTTTTTTTTATGGGCCGCACGGCCAGTATTATTTTCTGCAGTTTATACTGTTGGTCTCGCCATCTTGATAAGTTTCTGACTGCTTCCGAGACTGGTTGAAATTCTGTTCTAAATTCAAATATTTTTTTGAAACTCCAATAAAAATATAAAGCTTTGAATTATTTTCTTCTATGACTAATGTTCAAATACCTCAGCACTTATCAGCAATTGCCAATCTGCGTTGGGCCGTGCATAGCATACCAAGCCATGGTGGTAATTAAGCCATACTCTTTCTCTTAGAGAAAGCCTGTGCTCTGCAGTAGAACAATAGTAGGCACCATTAACAAAAATGCTAAAATTACTGCGAATAATGCACATAATTGTCACATTCAAATTATACCAATCACCAATTACTGTCGCTTGTTTTTATTAGAGTAATTGAAATATTAGGCATTTTTAACGGAAAAATCGTTTTCCATCCTTGTTCAGGACAAGAAACTGTCGTTGTTTAGCTCACAAGACAGTCAGTTACAACCAAGATAAAATATTAACTTTACTACCGTCCGCATCCAACAACGGAAATAGCTCTCCAAATTGAATGGAACAAAATTCCCGAGTAGAACGCGCTGTGCAGCTAAATAAAACATCGTGAGGAGGTCACTACTGAATTTCATATAGGATTTCAAAAAAAGAATGGGTTCGACAAGTTTTCAAGGTGATGTGAATCTCTACTCAGGTGCAAGAGACGAAATATATGTGGTAGAAAATAAAAATGGAACTCCCCACTGTATCTTCTCTTGTTCACTACATTGTCAGTCAATGGTGAGCTTTCCTCAATGTTTTCCCTATTTTTACAAGAGCATATAGTCTAAAAAAACAAGTCCCTAAATCTTTTAGAAGTGCCTTGATTCTTTTATTCTTTACATTTGCGGGAAACCTGATCTTTTATAATTGGTACTTGTTCAGAAAACCAAATCATGTCAGCTCTTCCATACATTTTAAGGCCGTAGTTTGGTATTGATGAATTAATTAGTAATAAATTATGCCGCACGAAAAGTAGAGAAAAGTGTTTACCGTCTCAAGTAAGAAATGCAGGTACTAAAGATTCGACAAATATATGCGTCCATATATAATAGTCCATATCATATTAACCCATAAAGTATACAAGGTATGATTTGTTATTTTTTTTCCTTACCACGTTGTCCGATTTCATTGAATCTTTTTTTGTTAGAAAGAGATTATTTTAAAAACCTACAATTTTAATTTTTAATGCACTAACCCGTGCTATTGCATTAAAAATAGTATAGAAAGAGATTACCCCAGAAGTGGACCTATATAAATGTTGGCCAAGATCTGTCGATGGGAAATAAAAAAAAAACCAACTGATCAATTGGCAACGGAATCACCACTACAAGAGACAACCATACCGCGATACAGAATGCCGTCAGCGCCATCTAGTGTCAAATAACCAAATTACAGTTTCTATTTTATACGTATGTTGAAACGTACAGTCTTTATTAACTTATTAGTATTGATGCACCATGTCCGCCAATGTTACCAATGTGCAGATATTGTCAATATTTTCTGCACGGTATGACAATAGATATTATTAGAAAAAGCATCGACACAAACAGTACCTATTATATATTTGATAAATATACCACGAAGTCTGCGACGAAACAAATGTAAGTTTCTTCAGGAAAAATTATTTATTAAACATCACTTGGTTACGTGAAGTTATAATGAACAATTGTAAAGGTTAAGTCACACTGTAGTTCGTTTGTAAATGCAGTAAATAAATTGCTTCATTTTAACGTATCCATCGCAAAACGAGGTTTGACATAGTAGTACATTTTATTGTAACTGCATTACAGCCTTTGAACAGGTACGTCTTTAAGAACTCGACGCCAAGCGCCTGTTTCGAAAAACTCGTTCTAAGCCCTTCCAATTACACATACAATTCTAGCGGTCAATGAGCCGTTTTCAGCACAAATTCACAAAGCAATTCATAGATGACGCTTACAGGCGTGTCCATAGAAGAACTGGAATACGGCTGTCAAAAATAATCTTCACTGAGTAAAATTTTGACAGCCGTATTCCAGTTCTTCTATGGTCACACCTGTAAGCGCCATCTATGAATGGCTGTGAATGTGTGCTGAAAACGGCTCATTATATTACGGCAGCTGTGACCGTGTGTTTAAGAGCAAATTCGGGTTTACATTACACGTCCGAGCGCATTCTCGGGACTGAGATAAATGGGTCTTTGTCGTTGTGTCACCGTCGATGGAATCATTGTGGACGACATCATCATTATCCACATTTTAATACTAGTTGCTGTGAAAAGTGTTATTTTTTCTCACACGTAACCACAAATATTTATACAGTAATTTGTCGTCGCAATACCACACGTTAAATGAAGGAAAACATCGTGAGGAAACCCGCGGCTTTGTTGGCTCCACACGTATTGACTAGTCTTTCCTGTGAGCTAGGTCGACTAAACTGTCAGGATGATATAGGTGCTGGGCAAGCCTACACCATTTAAAACCGTGTCCAGGCAATGCAGCATCCGTCCCTTCACCCATTTAGTGTGAATGAAGGTGCCACTGGACGCTGTATTATTATTACTACGTAGATGCAGAGGCCAATATGTATACAGTAGCTTTAAAAAGCTCAACAATATTCACGAACAGACACGATATGCGAAAATATTGCAACGAATAGACGCCTATTTCCGCGCAGACAAAAATATCCCGACTCTAAAGCGTTCCCGGCTCGCGTCATGGCGCGTCAGCTGTCGCGATGTGCCTGTACCTTAACACCGCCACAAAGTTTAGTCAATACTGCAACTAGGCTACTTGAACACCTCGCGAAGTAAAAATATAATGCCTTTTGCCTCCACAGGAAATGTGGAAAATAGCTATCGATGGTTTAAATATTAACTTGACGGCGCCTTTTCCTACTAGCATCGTACATTTGAAATTTGGTTTTTCTATTGATTAGTGTTATTGCCTCGCTCGAAAGTAATGACTAGGTATGGTGTCGTAATTTTAGGGGAACGCAATAAGATTTGAAGTTATTGGATACTGGCAAACAGAGGATTAAATCATTGAAAATAGGAATATATTTTGATAAATGTCTTTAATATTCGGGATTAACTAGCACCCCACCCATGAAAAAAATCAAAGCAAATATTTTCTTATTCAATTAATTTTTTAATGCACTAACCCGTGCTAAGGACAAATTTAAAAACCTATTTAGAGGCTAAAAATTTCACCCATGCCGGGATTCGAACCCGCAACCTCTGGCTATCCGTGCCTGCTCGCACAGGTTTTTAAATTTGTCCTCAGCACGGGTTAGTGCATTAAAAAATAAAAATAGTATAATTGTTTTTTTGCAAAAAAAATGCATCATACCAATAATCGTGATAGCTACTTCTAAGTTGTGTATTTTTGTGAAGTTAAATAAATAAATATAAATATTCATGGACATATTACACAGATCTTGTAGAGTTATACTCGTAGTAGCAATATCACTCGCTCACAATGGCCTAACTATGAGACCAAGTGCGGAAATCTCAGGTATATCTAACTAACTAGCTGCTTTTACAGTCTACTTTAATTCGTTAGTAAAAAAATCTACTTTAGCTAACATTAGCCATTACATTATTATTTACAGGTGTTATTACAAGTTACTTATATAATTGCCTAGTTACATTACTCTCATCCTATAAATTGAAGGAACATCATCGCTCGCACCAGAATGTTCTAAATGTTTGTTTATATCCAGAGAACTCTTGTCCGGTAAAGAGTATACCTCTTCACAGGGAGGGCCTAGCTAGACAGCTGCCTTTCTGAAGAGGGAGTGCCGGCCGGTGCCAGCCACTGCGGAGCGCCTGTAATGCCCTTTTGTTGTTTAAAACGGGAATTAAGAAGTGCGAGTATGTGTTGGTTGGCCAAGAGGCTAAATTATTACTATTCATCAACCAATTATATCCCCACCGAGGGGCACAGGTATCATCCCTGAGGAAGGTATAGGCCGTACTCCACCACGGGGGCCAAGTCCGGATTGGTAGAGGCTTGCAAGACTAGTAGCTGGTCTGTCAGAATTTTTCTAGCCGCCCTAAAGCCTCATTATTAGTATTATTATTGGTTTTTAACTATCCCAGTAAAAAGTATACAATTGAGGAGGATTTAACGCTAACTGTGAAGGAAAACATCGTGAGGAAACCCGCGGCTTGGTTAGCTCCGCACGTATTGACTAGTCTTTCCTCTAAGCGACTAAATTCTAAGGATGGTAAAGATGCTGGGAAAGCCTACGCCATCTAAAACCATGTCCCAGGAACTGCAGAATCCGAGTGGTCCCTTCACCCATCTAGTGTGAGTGAAGATGCCACTGGACGCTGTATAAATCATCTCATTACGTAGATGCAGAGGCTAATATGTGAATAGGTATGTGTGGGGCTTAATACAAAATAGTATTTTATTCTGGTTAACCAACAGTTAATAGTAAGACCCGCCACTGTCTTACAACCCTCCACCAACCCGGACTTGGCTCCCGTGGTGGAGTATGGCCTAACTTTTCTGCAATGCAGGCTGAGACCCGTGCCCCAACAGTGCGGACTTACAAGGGTTGATATCGAACCAACAGTTGACATGGAGAAGGTCCAGTTGAACGTATGGCTGCACTCTGGGTGTATCTCCATATTTGTTCCTGGTTAGCATACCAGGGTACCCTAGTTTGCGACCAAGAAAAGTGATTTTGTTATGTTATTATTATTGTTATTTAAACATCGTAACTAATGTAGAAACACTGATCTTGCTTTTGCTATTTTGAAGTTATCATAGTGAAAGTTTTTCAATTTGTGTTAACATAGCATATCCCTCTATTTAAGGATATAATATATAGGTATGATTTACAATATAAGCAACGAAATCAAACACACAAAGTCGATTGTATTGCGCTTTGCTGTTATGTAATAATTCCTTCTTTAATAATCTCAGTAACACAGCACACAATTTTAAATTATAAATTGTAGAAATATTTATAAATTACCTCACTCATTATTTATTGAGGTCTATCTACAGATTGGCCTACCCCCTAATTAAAATCATAACCTAAAAAGTACCTAACTTAAAAAGTACAACTTTCCCATAGTAATTAAAAAACTCCGAAACATTTTTCAATGTCTTCAAAGCACTGACTAAGCAAAAAATACACCTCGCGTTGGGGGAAAGCTTGGCAAACACATTTTAGACAACCATTATTGAAAAGGGAGGTCTTTGACAGTCAATAAAGTTGAAACAACCGAAAGCCAGAGCCATCAGATCGCTTCAAAACAAAGCGGTGTTTCCGATGATACAACTGAGGAACAATGCATTATAAATTTAGTGAAGGCCTGGAGATCTAACACACAGGATCTTTCCTAGTATGGACCTAGTATAGCTTTATATTAACATGTAGCTTTATTCAATTCTACCTTATATTTCTTATATGTATGTATGTGTAGGTTTATTGAATTATACCTTATATCAATTATACCTTCTATTTGAAATTGCATTTCCTCTATTCCCCCAATTTTTTGTGCACGCCTACCATTTTTTCTTCCATCTCCTGCATTTCGATATCAACCTTTGCATGTCCCCACTGCTGGGGCACGGATCTCTGCCCGCATCGCAGGAAGGATAGGCCATACTCCACCACGTTCAAGACTACTGTCAGAAGTTATCAAGCCGCTCGCGTTTGATTGTTAGAAAATACTTAAAGTATTAAGTCCGCCGTATTGTACACTTGGTTAAGTGCAATAAAAGTATTAACTATAATAATAAGTCCTGATTACCTGTTTTGAGACCTCTGTAAGTAGGAAATAAATAAAGTACTTAGGAACATTAGGATTTAAGAGTCTCCCTGAAGTAGCCATTTGAATATAAACGTAATTTAGTTTTTATTAACAAATTTGTCAATACGTTTAGAGGACTCGAATCGAGGTTTGATCGTACTTACAACAGAGAATAACAGAATTAAAAAAAAAAATTAGAGGCTCATCCATAGCCGTTATCTTATCCACAGCCATATAGCCGTTTGCAAGGGTTTTGCATATAAGAGTACTTCACGACCCAAGCCCCATGGTTTACCCAAAAGTATTCCAACTCCACCTTCTACGCCTTCATACCTCTTTTCCTCAGATATCGATAGGAAAAATTTCCATTTATCTTTCGAAACAACCTTAATTTAACTTGGAGCACCCCATGTGTGCGTCTGCAAGTCACTGTGCGGATCGTTTGAATAAATATATGCTACAACATTGACAACTTAATCTGTGGAACAATCGACTGAGAGAAATAGATGCGGTATACCCTGAGGAGTTGTGCTTTTGAGGGGTGTCGCACTTGAGTAAAACCTACCTAAAGTTCAGGTTATTAACAGTTTTTGGGGTTCCGAAACTATGAGACATTTCCACCTTATCATGACTTGAATGTAATGCTATATCCATAATGCTGTTTTGCACATCTTTTGGTAATAAATATGCATTCGTGAGGAGTTGCAAGAGGCCTCGGCTGGTGTGTGCGAGGCCAGGTTCTGGGCTACTAAAATTTGAATGTTTGTTCTGACTGAAAACATGACACATAACACCGACACGATAAAAGAAGGGTTCCCTTGTACGTACGTATCTATAAATACAGAACTAATTATGTACATAACTAAACAACTAAAATAAAGGTTGGGTTATATACTAAAATACTAAAAAATCTTGCCTGAATCGCGGTTCAAAAAATATGTTAAGCACACTTTGTGCCAAAAGGGCTACTATAACATAAAGGATTCTTTAGATGACAATGAGGTCTGGAATTAAAGCCAGTACAATGTATGAGTTCTATGTTTTATAATAATTATGTAAACTATGTTAATTAAGGACTTTTGAAAAGACTAACTTTGGAGATTTTTTGTCCATTTTTTCTCCTAAATGATCTAGATTTTGAAATGGTCTAGGTGTCCATTTTGAATAAAACCTTTTAATTTCATTTCATTTCAATTACATAATTTACAAAATTACTTATCAATACACCAAAATAACATCATCACCAGCCATTCGACGCCAACTGCAGTACATAGACCTTCTTCATAGTTTTCCAAGCTCCACGGTCTTGTGCCGCCCGCAACCAGAGACACGTAAGCAGGTCGTCAGACCATCTGGTGGAGGGTCTGCCCACGCTGCATTCAGCCCGTGGTCGCCAGATCAGAACTTTTTCGCCCCAACGGCCATCTGTTCTCCGAGCTATGCGCCCCGCCCACTAAAACTTCAACTGAGCAATATATAACATAAATACGTATAATACAAATAATTAAATACATACATACATACATACATACATACATACATACATACATACACACATACATACATACATACATACATACATACATACATACATACATACATACATACATACATACATACATACATACATACATACATACATACATACATACATACATACATACATACATACATACATACATACATACATACATACATACATAACCTCACGCCTGTATCCCAGAGGGGTAGGCAGAGACCAGGGACTGCCACTTGCCACGATCCTGACAGATCACCTACGTTTCATCAACGTTCATAAGTCGTTGCATGCACGCCGGTTCCGGGTACTTTTTATCTTTCCCTTTACTAATACATCCCCTATTTGGTCGATGTAAGTCCGTCTGGGACGTCCCTTACCAGCCCTTCCACTCACATTCGCAATATAAATATTTGTTTCGTCAATTTTTCTTCCTTCATCCTCTCCACATGTCCAAACCAACGCAACAATCCTTTCTCAATTCTAGTCACTACATCCTCTTTCAGTCCACAACTAAATAAAACATAATGAAATAAAAACTCTTATATAGTATTTCCCCGATGACTGCCAACATAATTTGAACTAACGATTAAGGTCCGGTTTGAGAGGCTACTCCAGTGGCGTCACGTGTTGCAAATGGCCGATCGATCGAGGCCGCTGTTTGCACAGGAGTTCACAAGTTTAGGGGTTCAAGACGTGGGTACCTGGGTAGGTTATGTGATGACTTAGAACGGCCAGTTCGAGTGGATTGCTGTCTCTATCGAAAGACCGGTTATCCTTTATATCTGTAAAGAAGATATTATAAGTCACAAATTAAAATCAAATCTACTGGATGTCAATATACGATGTAAAATGTAAGCCGCTGCCTTCGGGCCGTATTGTAGTGGAGAAAAAGGCAGCGGGAAAAAATCTCCACTCTGACCATCTTTTTTCAAGTCATCTTAAACCAAATACATCAGTTGCCGCCTACACGTATATTTAATAGGATTTCATGATTACCATCAATAACTTTAAATGCCAAAGCATTAGTTAAATGTCTGATGATGAGGCCACTCGGACGCTTAGACACTGTTTTTCAGATAGTCTAGGCTTGCCTTGGTATAGACCATAAACACAAGACAGTATATGCGGTGCTAACTAAGCCGCTAACCTAACCTAACCTGACCTCCATTTTGTCATGGCAACCTGTCATGTCAGCTTAGCTTTTTAATTCGTCAATACGTACGCCGTATCATCAAATCCCGCTAATAAGCACAAGACGCGGAGGTAATCCTGAAATTACACCCACCTACCTAGGCAAACGAATCCACCTCTCTTTATTGGAATTTAAATTCAATCCCACAGAAGAAGAGCCCCCATTCACAATATTAAAATATGATTGCGAACCGCGAACGGTAAGGACCATGATAGATATATACAGAAATCTCACTCCACAAAGTGCTTGATGTCTTAAAGCTCTAGAGCTCTTATTAGAGCTAAAATCTAAAGACTGCATTCTTCTTTATGAAGTGAACTGAAAATCTTTGGAAGAATTGAGAAGTGAATGTTGCGTTGGTTTAGACATCTGGAGAGGACAAAGGAAGAAAGATAGACCACACGAAGATATCGAGGGAATTTAGGTAGAAAGGCCGGTAAGGGACGTCCCAGGCGGACATACTTCGACCAAATAGGGATGCATGGGGTGAGATAAAAAAGTTCCCGAAAGTGGCGTCCATGCA
This sequence comes from Yponomeuta sedellus, assembly GCA_934045075.1. Classification (NCBI taxonomy): domain Eukaryota; kingdom Metazoa; phylum Arthropoda; class Insecta; order Lepidoptera; family Yponomeutidae; genus Yponomeuta; species Yponomeuta sedellus. Next base: position 24,303,835 of record OW203722.1, on the reverse strand, counting down.
TGAAACGAACTTTGATGAAGGGAAGGTGATCTGATGCAAGCGTGAGTTGATGTTATGTTGTGTATCATTAGGATCTTTATCGTAATAAGTCCGTATTACATAAGCATTGTTAAACTCCTCCATGTAATACTGAGTAGAGTACAACCTGTTTTCTATTGCAACAACTAACTGCATTCTACATCGAACTATACTACAAAAAACTATGGAATAAGTCTGAAGTGACAAGATATGAGCAGAAATTTATAGTTTATTTGTAGATAGTAAAGCTCGTGCGAAAGATATTAATTTCAAAAACCTATTTAGAGGCTAAACATTTTCACCCATGCCGGGATTCGAACCCGCAACCTCTGGCTATCCGTGCCAGCGCTCTACCAATTTTTAGCCTCTAAATAGGTTTTTAAATTTGTCCTCAGCACGGGTTAGTGCATTAAAAATAAAAATAATATATTAATTTCATTAAAACTTACTTAATTGCACTACGCTATCGCATCGCATAAATCTGCCCAAAACTGACAGTTACAAAAATTCAAGATACAACTGCAAGGCTGTTAGATTATGTAACCTTAAGAATTTTAACTGAATACGGCAGCTTTAAACGTGATTAAGCCTTATAGTGAAATTTATTTATTTATTTTATTAAGTTTACAAAACAGAATACAGTCGTTACAAATTCAGTTGAAAAATACATCTGTTTGTGTTCTGGACTGCAGTCCAAGGTATGTAAACATAGAGGTTTTCCAAATTGAAAGCGGGATATGCAGTAGGTAATAACTTAATCTAGAACATTAAAACGTTTAACGTAAATTACATCACAAATAAGTTAAATTGAAATAAAGGGTTGATGGTATTCATGAAATCTTATCATACCTGTAGGTTACAACTGATGTATGAGATTAAATATGACTCGAGGAAAGATGGTCAGAGTAGAGTTTTTTTCCCGCTGCCTTTTCTCCACTACACTACGGCCCGAAGGCAGCGGCTTACATTTTACATTGTACATTGACATTCATCAAACAGAATGGAAATCCTTTACGTTGAAATAAAATTGACTTCATTCCATTTCATAAAAAAAAATTAAATAAATCAGCTATTTTATAACAATACTTTAACCTTCTGAATTTTCTCGGCGCCGAGCAGTCTTCCTGCACTAGTCTATTTCGCGTTGAGGGGGACTCCTGAATGCAATCACCAACCGATCACGTGTCCTTTTGAAATCGGCTTATCCCGGCTCCCACGCAATCAGTCTTAGCACTTATTACCGAAAGTGTAGGGCACGTTTTTCCGTGCGGGAAATTCGAGGGTTTCTCCAGATCTGTGGAATCTTCATCGTAATGGATTCGGTCGGTCTACGATGCGTTGAGCCTCGCTGTTGAGTCAAATTGGGCCAGAAGAACCGTTTAGCAGAGGTTTTACTGTTTTCTGTGAAAAAACTCGGTCTAGTTACCAAAATGTAGATTTGTTTGAACGTTCGTGCTATGTAAATAGCAAATTATGTTAAGGCGCTTAGGGGCGCTAAAAACGGCCATTTTTGGGCGGAAATCGATTAAAGTCCTAGATTGTTGATTAAAGGTTCTAGACTGTAGGTTCTAAGAATAGTTATCACAGTTAAGATTTCTCATGTTCACTTTTAGATAAAAACGTATTATAAGACAAGTTATGATTTTTATTCCATAGGTGGCTAGTTAGTGTCCCTAAGCGCCTTAAGAGATTCTTCCCGAAAGCACCCCAAATATGCGAGAATAGTGATGAAGAGAAAGAGGATTGTGGCAAATCGCAAACTCTGCCTAACCCATCGGGATACTGGTGTGAGCTTATGTATGATATAGTTTAGTTGCATGGCTAAGACCTCCGGAAGACAATGAACGAGATGGGGAGTATTGCTCCAAGATTGCCTTGTTGAGACAATACCATAGCGATAAGAATTCAGCAGTGTGGTCAAATTTATAGCAGTGATTTTAAAAACCTATTTAGAGGCTAAAAAATCCACCCATGACGGGATTTGAACCCGCGACCTCTGGCTATCCGTGCCAGCGCTCTTTCCAACTAAACTAATGGGCAACTCACCGGCATCAGTGAAATTTCGAACCCATTTACAATATTCTCTGTATTACGTACAGGCAGCGACATCTGGCTTAAGTAATTTGCATCACTTGGATTGATTGTCAGTAAATTCATTGGAGCTCTTGTCTATATAACCTCCAAATCTGGTAGCAGAGCTCAGCATCGCACGCATTCGCATGTACTAGCAACCTTCTGCACTCTTTCGGATGCCATCGCTCTAACTGAAGACGGCGGCGCTAGGAAAACCGCTCTTATGACGTGCTCTTTAAGGCCCACTGTGAGGCGAAACCCGCGGCCGCTGATTACCAACCCATTTTGAGGCCTCACCTTTGAATTTCACCAAAATTAATTCGCCGATAATCTCCCCAAAGGTTTCTCTTCCCTGGCGGTGCAGTAATGATGCTGGTTGATTTGTTACGCTAATCTTTAGGAGTTGAAAGCAAAAAAAATTTAAAGGAAAAATAGTCATATAATAATAGTTTGCAATGTTTTGTATTTGTTGTTTTTCCAGTGTACAATAAAGAATATTCTTATATTATCTTATAGTCTCTTTGTTGTACATACGGCAGAAGTTCAAGTTAGCGCCGATGTTATCAGGTTAGGTATTCAAGGATAATTGTGATAATTGCAGTCTGTACAAAAAGTTACCAATAGCGGTTTATGGCAAACCATAAACAATAATAAATAATGTATCAATAATGTATAATAATCAAATGGCAGAATTCTGGACTCCCTGCCGAGGGACACCGACCTGGAGCAAGTGTTTTATTTGTAAATTATAGGTATTTATTTTTATTACTTTATGTTAATTAGACTTCAGTTTAGTTATTAATTTAGATGTTTTGTTTTAATAATTAGTAACATATTTTTCTCTTAATTAAAAACTAATCCTTATAATGGCAGAATATAACACTTTAATAAGATGCTTAAGCGCTTCGATGTAAGGGTTTACAAACACCTTCTATACTTCAGATTCAAAAAAAAAACTATTGAGACTGTTGTTTGTGTAGATTGTGTAAGTTTATATATGAAAATGGTCACCAAGAGCTTACCGATAGTGGCATTAGCAGTTTGGCGCATGCCGTAATTGTGGCTTTCCATATACGTATTCTTATGGATAAATAAATAGTAATAACAATAGTAGAAATTAAGATGTACCCGTGACTGGTGCGCGTACATGTCAAGAGGTGTTATGTATGACAGCTAGTGAAGCTTGAAAAAAATGTATGCCTCTCAACCCTGTGGATACTTGTCAAGCAGTGGACAGTCTCAAAGCTTCGTATAAAAAACGTAACTGAGTCGCGCATGTAAAAAACGAGGTGTTTTCGACTATACTGCACGAGCACAGCCAGTGCGGATGCGGCCCCGCGGAGCCGAATAAAGCATTGTTAAAAATTCACAAGTTACCGGGCGCGGGCTTCGTTTGACATGGAAATGTGCAGGCCTACTCCACGCGAACAACCCACGGTGCTAGGATGCGGTGCACTTTGCCCCGACGTATTTTGTTTCTATGATTAAAATAAAAAACTTTTTCTAGGATAGCAATGTGTACGCCTAGTAGTGGCCTCCGCCTAAGATTTGCTTTTAAGTATACCCAGTTTACGGTTTTTTTATTTTTTTATTTGTGAAATATGTAAAATAACAAGTGTTTCTTACAATCTAGCCACTCTCGGAAACCTGTTCGGTTTATCTGTTAGCGGCGCGGCGGTCGTTCTTACTTTTTAATTCTTGTCGGTCTTGTCTGGCTTGATCGTGTAGTAAGTTGTGGCTTTAATATTCCGAGGTCTTATTCGTTGTCTAGCACTGTTCTTTTTTTTAATGTATCGATGACAAAATTATTCACATTTTTTGGCTTAAAATTTGACATTGTCTCTTGAAAACTTCTGTCATTGTATTTTGTTCTTTGTTTTTAGATATCACATTCGTTTTTTTAGTCACATCCATAAAACAAAGTTACCTACGCGATAAAGATGGACCTAAGTTTTGATCCGATTGTGTAGCAAACAAACAAGCCCAACATGTTTATGTTGGGCTTGTTGTTTAACAATGCACCTACAAGTAATAAGCCCTTTTAGTCCGCCCACCATTCTCCAAACCTGAAGAGGACTTCCTACAAGGCAAGCCACTTCTTTCTCGACTCGGCCGTCTTCGTCCAGCCGCTACTTAACCATTATACATAGTACATACACAAACACGCTTAAATCCAAGAGGGTTAGGCAGACCAGGTTTAACCACTTGCCAATATTTTGCCGAACTTCGACGAGCAGTTATCGATCACAAATAAGTTCCGGGTTGTATTTCAAGCTCCGAGGGCGAACTCCACCGCGTGCAGAATTTATTCAAAAGCCTCTACTCCCCGTGCCGCCCCCCACCGCACGCACCTGCGAGCATTGGTATGCACATTCGATTGCCGGCTACCGGCAAGAGCGCCCGTCGGGACGAATCAATCATTGCGGGGCTCGTGTATCAACTCCAAGTGGCTACTGGGGACATCAGTTTTAGAGATCTGAATTGAGTTACGAGCCCTTGAATTTTATTCTATACCCAGTCAAGTATTTTTATAAACAGATTTGGATGTCAAAATTGAAACTAGATTAAAAATCAATGTTGAAACACAATTTGTAACAAATCCACGTGATAACAGTATCTTTTATTTGTAATTATAAAAATACATACATAACCTCACGCCTGTATCCCAGGGGGGTAGGCAGAGACCAGGGACTGCCACTTGCCACGATCCTGACAGATCACCTTCGCTTCATCAACGTTCATGAGTCGTTGCATGCACGCACGCCGGTTCCGAGTACTTTTATCGTCCCCTTTGCTAATACATCCCCTATTTGGTCGATGTATGTCCGCCTAGGACGTCCCTTACCAGCCCTTCTACTCACGTTCGCAATATATATTTGTTTCGTCAATCTTTTCTCCCTCATCCTCTCCACATATCCAAACCAACGCAACGTCCTTTTCTCAATTCTAGTCACTACATCCACTCTCAGTCCCCAACGTTCTCTAGTCAGACTATTGCGTATTCTGTCATTCAAAGTAACACTACACGTACTTCTCAGGGACCTCTTTTCTACAGCATTAATTCTACTTTCTAGCTTCTTTTGTTACACTGCACCAGCACACCATTATTAACAGCCAAACTAGCTCTATTAATTATAAAAATAATAATACATTAACATTTAAATCGTGTGGTCCAAAAGATTGGTAACAAGTGTGTTAGGAATTATATCTGTGTTAGTAATTGAATCTACATTTTTTTGTCAATTTCCTCAGATCACTCAGATCATCATCATAGTCAGCGGCGTCTGTCCACTGCTAAACATAGGCCTCTTTCAAGACACGCCACTGAGCCCGATCTTCGGCTCTTGTCTCTTCCAGTTATTGCCCACAACTGCGGTTGTCGTCCTCAGATGGATCATATTATGTGATATTGAGATCACTCTCAAATTTGATAATCTGTTGCTACTTCGGAAAAGTCTGATATTTTAAAGGACTCTTGATGGGGCTATAAAAACTTAACACAAAAGAAGGAAGTTGTTACGGGAGTATTAGAGCGCGTGAACAGTCTAAGAGCTTGTCCTGATAACAACAATAAGAATACTTTAGAAAAGAAAAACCCGACTTCTAAACAATCGTAGACAATGAATCAGAAAGCGGAGCCTGTTGGTCAATTTCATATACTTTAGACCAACCTTCTGAGGGTGTGAATTCAATCTAGATTTTATCTTCTTTGATGCTGTTTAGTGAATTTTAGGTACTGATAATAATAATACTAATAATCGAACCATCTAGGAAGCTTGGCGGGTTATTGCAGCTCTTATTTTGCTAGAAATAGGTGCAAATATTGAAGAAAATCTAGACGTTACTACGCACACATTCACATATTACCTTGACCACCATCATTGTTTTTTAGAGAACTTTTTCCAAGCGCAGCGCACTATTCTTGTATTGAGAAAAACACGTATTATTACTGTCACCTCTTTCTCTCTTTTCCCAATTTTAGTCCTACGTGGTGGTGAAGTCAGTTTTCCCTATTTTGTCTTTCCACTGAATAGGGCAAATTCATGATCTCGTTTATCGAGGCTTCACATTCTGCGAGATCTTTCGTCACTTCATTCATCCAACTATTCCATCCCACCATTCACGTTCATCATCATCATCATCAGGCTATACTAGTCCACTGATGGACATAGCCCTCCCCTAATGAGCGCCATAGCGGCCTGTGTTCAGCTTGCCGCATCCAGAGTTTGTCGCAGATCGTCATCCCACCTGGTTGGAGGGCGTCTTACACTATGTTTGCCGAGTCGCGGTCTCCATCCTCGTTGCTGAACAACTATTTGTCAAATTTGGTCAGGATTCTGCGTGGTTATTACGAAACAAACATACTTACATAATCGCGAAAAACCGTTGTGTTTTTATTATCGCCGTTGTGGGGTAAAATGGTCGGGAACCTTTGGACGGAAAATCTGAAGCATCCTTATTCGTGAGGTAATAAGAAAATTCCAATTTCACAAAACAAAAGCGCTTTTGAAGGCCTACGGACGGAACAATCCACGAGTTTATAGAAGAAAATATTCATATTTCCTTTTAAAACGTAATGGTCGTAGAAAAACCCTCCACGCGAAAATCTTTTACGGCCCGAGAAGGTAGTTAATTTTAATGTTTTGAGTAATTAACGAATCCCCAACCTTCAAGTATGGGTACTAGAGACTTGGCCGACTTAATCACAAAGTCTTGCCGCGATGGTCCAAGGGTGAAGCTAACAGCGGGTGTCAACTAGCCTTGCAGCCTAATTCAGCCAAAGTGATGACGGCCTCGGTGGCGCAGCGGTTTGGCACGCTGACTGTAAAACCGAAGGTCTCGGGTTCGATCCCCGGCCGGGTCAAACTAGGAAACTCGCTGATTGTTGCCCAGGATGCGCCAGACGTACGGGCTCAGTGAAAACGTCGTTCGGGGAGGCTCCTGGCACGCAGTAAGCACTGCTGGGCTGATGATGATAATTTACAGTTTTCTACCCGCTAATCGTGTTTTTCTCGGCCCACAAAGGAATCGGTGAAAAAGACGAGGGTCTCGCCTCGCCTCGGATTTTTCATAGGCGAAGCAGGGCGGGCAAATTGGATATTTCCCTGCCTTAATGAGGACTTATTTGATGCACGGCCGTTTAGAGGGGCCTTAAGAGAATCTTGGCCTCGTAATATTCAGTTGCAATTAGTTTTAAGTGTATCTTGTACCTTGCTTGTAGTTTCACTTCCACGGTCGTAACCTTTACAGTTAATTTTTAGCATAAGTTGTAAGAAAGAACTCTCAATGTTTAAACTGTTAAAAAGGTGCCTCGCGAAATGATTCTCATATAAAAGTAGTTTACTTTTTATTTACAAACGACATGGTAGACACTGAAATTTTAAAAATATATTTATAGGACAAAACTAAGGTTTTATCGTGCTTGGTACTTAATAAAAAAGGAAATTAGGGGCTCTTATGCCTTCCCTGACAAATTTTTCATAAAGCACCAGCTGATTTTAATTGATTTATTCGCAATTCTATATATGATCAAACCTCTAGTGTGTAGTCTCACCATATTGGCAAAGTTCCATTGCAATCCGGCATGTAATTATAAAATGAAAACCCAACTACTTCGGTATGGGTATCGTCAGGTGAGGCGCCCTACTGTTTTCGATACGATACACGTATCAATACGCTGGGTATAAGTTAGTACCTATTATAAAACAGTGAAACTTTGGGGAATTTTCATAGCCCTATGAGAATTTTGTTGAGACGGCTGTCATGTAATGGCAGACGTTAAGCCATGTCGGAGGCTTTATGGGCGGCTTGATGACTTCTGACAGTAAGGCCCACCACTGTCTTACACTCCTCCACCAACCCGGACTTGGCCCCCGTGGTGGAGTAAGGCCTAACCTTCCTGCGATCAGGAATAGACACGTGGCCTAGCAGTGGAGACATACAAGGGGTTTATATGATGAGAAGTTTACGTCTTTGGCCGTTACAATGATGTGATGACACGAACGCGTCGTGTTGTCTCGTTGAAATGGACACAATTTCTTGCAATATTCTTTATCAATACTTCTATAATGTCTAGAAAACATTAATCAACGCATCACATAAGCACTATTTACTCACACAACACAGCGCACTCGCACATGCGCTATCTCTTGGCAACTGCTGGGATGTCCCCAGGATGGTACAGAAGATTCACTCATAATAGGTAGCTAATTGAACTCGATTTCAATATGACCAACTTAAATTCTCGACTCAGCGGTTGATTTGTGTAAGCGAATCTTTCCTTTATATCGTCATCATCATCAGCCATTTGACGTCCGCTGTAGGCCTCTTTCTGAGCATTACGGTCTTGTGCCGTCCGCATCCATGTGAATAGGATATTTTGAATTTTTTTTGGCAGGTGAATTTAGCTTGTTTGTTCTTTCTTATACGACTTTACGTCATCCTCTTTCTAACAGGTTCAGTTTTTACTCATTTTAATTTTGTAACACTTTTTGACCCTCGGATGTAATTGATATGAGACATGACTTGGACTTTTTAATTGATAATATATTTAGGGCTTATCAGGATCGTGGCAAAATGAAAACTCTGGCTTCAGCCTACTCCTCCGTGTTGCAGGCGTGAGCTTATGTAGTTTTTTATGTGGCTTAGAAAAGTCCCACAGCTCGGCACAGGCCCTTTCTTACATATATAATATGGGCTTCTTTACCACGCGTGTAAACTACAGATTGGGATTTCAAGCATTGAGATTTAAAGACCCTCCAAAGGTTTCCTATCCATGCTTTCTTAACTTCTTAACTTCACAAATGGACGTAACTTAGAAAACAAACTCGTTACGTGCCGGGATTCAAACCCAAGGACATCTCGAATGAGAGGCCGGCGTTCATGATGATTTGAGGCGGAGTTTGTGTTAAGTAAAGTAAACATATACAAAGGGTAGACTAATTTCTTTGAATCGGATTTTTATAAATAAAACTAAGCAGCCACATCGACCGGTTCTTCTGTCTAACTCTACGAGCAACCGGGTGAGCACCATAAGTCAATTTACCGCAAGACGGTCATTTATCTCTGTCAGCGGGTAGTGTGCACGCGCCCTAACATTAGGCCGTTGATAGCGCGGGTTAAACGGACCTCGGGTGTGAAGATGGCTTTTTTAGATTGCGATCTCTAGAGCCTTTTTAATGGCATTTCGTGAATATATAAGACGATGCTCGGAATAAACACGTGACAGACGAGCTCTGTGGCGCAGCGGTAGCGCATCTGTCTACCGTGCCAGAGGTCCCGGGTTCGATCCCCGGCTGGGGATCGAACCCCGGATCCAAACCCCAGGTCTTGCATCTATACATGTATGTCGCTGTTTCTGGTAACCACAACACAGGGTGTCCTAGTATGTGACCAGAAGCAATGTATGTGCCTGTGTGTAAATTTTATGTTACTGTCTAGCCGGCCCGGAAAACTTCGTACCGCCACAGAATCCGTTGATACGATTGTTATTACCATGGCAACAAAATCACGACCAAATGCTATTTTAGGGAGCGTTTTTGAAGTCTCTAAGTTTTTTAAAAATAAGTCCATAAGTTTGAAGTTTTGTTCGTCCATTTTTTCTCCAAAATCATCTACATTTCTAAATGGACACCTAGTTGTCGTTATGTTAGGTTTATGAGTTATGCTTTATATGTGTGTCTCAAAGCGTAACTGTATCAAATTGTATGTATCTATCAAATTGTGAAGTTTCCATTGCTGTTGGCAGTACAGTACAATGGGCATGCCTGTAATTAGCAATCGCTTCTCTACCTCTATAAAGGGACTACCATTTACGTACTGAAATAAAAATAACGCAAACTAAACAACTTTCCGCTCTTTCCATGTCTCTCTCTTTCTCTCTCTTTCTCTCTCGCAAAGCTGAAAAGAGATGAAACCCGTCAAGTAGCAGGACTTAAATTGGAATATTTCATAACTTGCATCGCAAGGCAGCGGCAGTATTAGCATTTTGATTAACGATTTTAAACTTTCAGGCTTTGTGTTAGGGTAACTTGTTAAATAATAAGTTCTAATTAGGTGGTAATATTAGCAATAACACTTGTTTGTGGTTAAAAAAACATGGTGTACATGGTAGAGCGCTGGTACGGATAGCCAGAGGTTGCGGGTTCGAATCCCGGCATGGGTGAAATTTTTAGCCTCTAAATAGGTTTTTAAATTTGTTCCTTAGCACGGGTTAGTGCATTTAAAATAAAAATAGTGTAATCATGTGGGTACAGTGATATCGTTCCGATGTTAAACCTAACTGCAAAGTAGGTGGTCGGGGCTGTAAGTAATGCAATTTGCTTAAGTCAGATGTCGCTGCCTGTACGTAATACAGAGAATATTGTAAAGAGGTTCGAAATTTCACTGATGCCGTGAATCGCCCATTGGCTCAATTGGTAGAGCGCTGGTACGGATAGCCAGAGGTTGCGGGTTCGAATCCCGGCATGGGTGAAATTTTTAGCCTCTAAATAGGTTTTTAAAAATGGTGTACATACTAAGTAATAGTGCAGTTATTTTAAAGTTATGTTAAGTTTAAAGCTAGTGACTTAAATTAAATAATTTCATGATAATGGTGTAGTGACATAAATGCAAAGTGACATAAATGATTAAATGTTTTTGTTATTATTATTTTATTGAACTTTTGTATTAAATAGGATTATGAGGATATGTCGAAATGCTAATTTGTATTTCATGATGTTTCCATGCCGTGCTCGGCAAAATTACACATGTAATTTGTATGAATAATACCTACTTAAGACCTTATTAGTGTAATTTATCGCAATAAAATTTAATTCAATTGAATTAGTAACAATACCACTTGCTAATGGTGAAGGGAAATATTGTGAGGAAACCTGAGTGTCTGAGGTGTTCAAATACCTCGGCGCTTGAAATTGCCAATCCGCGATGGGCACGCGTAGTAATTAAGCACGTACTCTCTCTCTGGGAGAAAGCCTGTGCCCCACAGTGGGACATTTATAGGCTATACCAACACAAAAAAATTTACTAAGATCCCACATAGACATAAGTGAGTAATGTTGAGTAAACTTACTTTAAGGCTGATTTACATTTGCTTAATTTTCATGCTTTTTAAGCATGCTTTACACAAAGGTAGAATAGAGTAGAGGCGTCAAAAGCGTACAGGGACAACTATTTTTTTTGTGTCAACACATGAATAAAATTACGACAGAGAATTAAGCGGACCACGGAATTATACGATTGTGACGTTTCTATTCTATATAAAGCATGCTTAAAAAGTATGAAAATAAAGCAAATGTAAATCAGGCCTTAAGGTGATTTTTTTTATCACTGCTTATAGTTAAAGTACAGCTCTCCTAGTTAAAGACAGAAATTGAATAACTATTTGCCTTTCGCTCACACAATACATACGGCAATATTCTACGAGCGAGAGGTATATAGTTATCCAGTCCCCTTTCATAGTTCTAATAGAATGATTATTAAGTAATATTACAGTAAGCTTGGTCCAAAAAGACAATTGTCTTTTAGAATTCACTGAGTCAAACAAACAGCCAAGAAAGTTACTTGAAAATGAATACAAAGCCGTTGTGATGAAATAAATTTATTATATTTCGAAACTTAACATTCTGTAAATTCTATTTGAGTTTTGTCGAGAAAGTGTTTGACCTCCTTAGAGAAGTCAAACAAAATAACAGACTATTTAGAGCCGCCTTATGAAATTAAGCCTTTGTTTCCAAATTAAAGGCATTAAATATTATACAAAACAATTAGTGTGTTTGTCTTGGCAAAAAAAGATGAAATCGCATGTGGTAGCCCACTTACAATTTTAGCGAACTCTTTCGTGAAATTCTAAGTGTTTAATAAATAATAATAAATAAATAAATATTCATGGACACAGATCTCGTTAGCCCCATACTAATTATAAATAAATGACTTGTGTTACAGGTGCTAACTCAACGATAGAATTAATACAATAAATACATAGATAACATCCAAGACCCGAGACAAACTAGAAAAGTTCGTTTCCTAGTTTGACCCGGCCGGGGATCGAACCCGAGACCTTCGGTTTTACAATCAGCGTGTTAAACCGCTGCACCACCGAGACCGTCAATTATAAGATAATTACATTGTATTTTTATTTACTTATGTGCAATAAACGTATTAATAATAATATAATAGTAACAGAATGACTTGTACAGTCTGTTAGCTTTTAGAATATATCTCGGCTACTACCGGATAGAATCGGATACATTCGTGTAATAGAATTATCGGAACTAATATGACACTTAACTTTACATAACTTTAAAAACCTATTTAGAGGCTTCTAAATAAAATTTCACCCATGCCGGGATTCGAACCCGCAACCTCTGGCTATCCGTACCAGCGCTCTACCAATTGAGCCAATGGGCGACTCACGGCATCCGTGAAATTTCGAACCTCTTTACACTATTCTCTTTATTACGTACAGGCCAGGTCCTTAGCACGGGTTAGTGCATTAAAAATAAAAATAGTATAATTTACATAACTTTTCAAAATAGTGAAGAAAAGTTTTATAAAGAGCAGTAAGTACTCGTAGTAAAACCGAAGTATATTCTAAAAGCTGACAGACTGTACAGCGACTCGATTATGTGAATTTTTACGTATACATCTCTGTGCGAAAGCAAACTGTTTACGTAGATACGTGATAGTGATAATGAGCCACATAATTGTACGACAAAGTCCAGTAGATGTTTTGTTTTTGCACACAGATAGATACGTAAAAAGTTATATAATCAAGGCGTTTGCCCCAAATTTCCTTTTTTATGTACAATAAAATGTTTTCTATATTGTTATTTTATTTATATATATTATTATTATATTATACTATTTATATATATAGCCCGAGTAGCAGGTAACCACGAATAAGGAACCAAATTGAATACTATTTTTGGTAAAAATAATAAGACATATTATTTTCATTCGGTATTATTGGAATATGAACGTAAACCTGCAGCCTGATAACATAACGCATCAACGCTTCAGTATTTATAGTGCGTTTAGTTATGCTACGTGTGCGCTCCTAGCGGTTTTTTCGAGAACTATCCTACCTGTCATTCTCAGCCGTTTTTCTAACTGTATCGCGCGTTGTCTGAATACCGTAATTAAATACTTTGTGCATTATTACTAGTTTTCATTACTACAGGTATCACTCAGATCGAAAGTGTTGAGATATGAGATAACATTAAGTTTTTATACGATTTCATCACTTGTTCTAGTCCTAAGTTAGGACAACCTGTGCCATAGCAACAAGGCAAGGCCATCACAAACATGGAAATATACCCAGACTGAGGCGCGTTGTACAAATCAAGTGGATACGCCCCCGAACTCTAAATTAGCAGTTAAGCGTATTAACCGTTAAACCATAGATGTAGTGCAGTCAATTGTGTGACGTGCATTTACATAAATGCACTTTAGTACCTTGTCGAAGTCAAAAGAGTCAATTTCTCTTACATTAGGCTAGAAGCGGTTAATGTGACAAGGTTCTAACGTGTATACAAGTTAGTGCACGCGACTGTACATCTGTATACACAATTGGGTAAAATAAACAATTTGTATTAACAGCATAAATATGACTTGTTCCACCCTCTGCGATGGTTAACACAGAGTAGCATTCGCGGTCCTCTACGTGACGAGTATGTATTGCAAACAAGTATTGAACTTCACTAAACGATACAGTACTACCGACTCAAGATGAAACTTTTTGTCCCGACTCCTGGTCCTACAGTGCAAACCCGTTGGCCCTCGCATTTGGTAAGCGTGCCGCTTGCACCGAACCCGGTCAGACCACTTGCAAAAAGTGAGCTCTGGCTACCATACTTATAGTGCAGATACAAGGGTCTTCGAAGGCTGGTTCTTTGGCCGCTACCTATGGCTACTTGTCTCACCGTATAAGGGATGGGTGGCAGCAATGTTGCGTGGTATGGTTGCATGAGGCTAGGGTTACCAGGCCTTCGATGCAAAAGCCGGACTCGGCATATTAAAAAGCCGTGACCTAGAAGGTGGATACTTTTTTTTTTAAGAATTTCAAAGGGATCAGTCAGATCACCGATCAGCCTTTATATTACGTGTGCCAAATCCTAGAAGATTTCAACTGTGGAATTTTATACAAATTTTTATAGTATGAAATTTGAGACTGATATTATTATAAATTACATTTAATGGGCGTTCTCACACACCTGCCTTGTACATGAACACGTTTAAACATACACACATACGCACACTTAAATTTGTTTAATTTTCTTTTAAATTTTGCTACAATGTTACTAAAACGTTATCTGTAAGTGTAACTTATAGAAATTAAGAAATTAGTTTAAACTGGCTATGGAAGAGCGGAGTGTCCCAGGCATATTTTTGCTTAAACGGAGGCTCCGCTAATTGTTAGGACCAATGTACCTTAACTTCATGAAATAAACATTTAATCTTTTTGGTAATTTTTTTTCTGTGGTTCAATTATGCGCGCCAAATCCTGAGCGATTCAAATAGTGTAACTGTAAAAATTCATACTACAATCAACAATGTAACCATCAAATTTCACATTAATTTGACAGTTAGACAGATTGGAATCGCTCAGAAATACAACAGATATGGAAAAATTACGTTTTCGGGGTCAGCTCATTTTACTAAAAAATATTGTCCAATGCGTAGAATCGAGGTGACACCGAGATGAAGGCTCTTAAAAAAACTGGACTAATAAATATTAATAAATATCTTTAAAAAATATATATATTTAAACACAGCTTAATGTTTATGCATTATAAATCTTTTTAAGATTCCATTTTTAAAAAGAGTTGGCAGTCAGAATTAAAGCGGTTTTTTAGAATTATTATCAGTAAAGTTTGGTCACTAAGTCAAATGTGTATGCGGTTGGGTGAATAGCCACCTAGCGTTTTTAGATAACTTTGAGTAGATAATTGTATCGAATTATTTGTGTACGTATTGATACTCGTACTAGAAGAACATTTCTTGTTATCATAAACACACGCCTGTATCCCAAAAGTGTAGGCAGAGACCAGGGACTGCCACTTGCCACAATTCGGACAAATATCCATTGACATATTATTGGTAACAAAAATCGATCTAAACATGGCCGTTTAAATCTAAAACAGTTTCGCTATATCTGATCGTTTTCTTTTCATAATAAGTAATACAGTGTAATTGTATTACTTATAATTAAATAGCGAAGACCCCAAAACCATTAATATTTCATTTAATAATAGCAAGTTTTGGAAGTGAGTCGGTCTGTGTTTTCCATGTTTAGGTATTGTTGGTTCAAGGGAATTAAGTTGTTTCCTTTTATAAATCGCAACAATAGATGTTGACATAATTTACCCAAAGAAAATTGCTTTTTATTAGTGTCGTCGTCGTTAACAATCCTTGTTGTCCCCACTGCTGGGGCACGGGTCTCTTCCTGCGTCGCAGGAAGGTTAGGCCATACTCCACCACGGGGGCCAAGTCCGGGTTGGTGGAGGATTTTAAGACAGTGGCGGGCCTTACTGTCAGAAGTTATCAAGCCGCCCATAAGGCCTCTGACATGGCTTAACGACTGTCATTATATGACAGCCGGTACCAATGGCTTAACGTGCCTTGCGAAGCACGAAAGCGCTCGGAAAAATGCCACTAGCGGTAGTCACGGGACGCTCACCCATCCCGTACCTGACCGCGCCTGTTGTTGCTTAACCAAGTGATTGATTCCAATCACTCGATTCGCATAGGCCTCGGGCGCTACAAGCGAGCGAGCGTTTAAAGTGTACCAAAATAAATTCTACATAGTTATTTTAATCTCTATGGCGTTGAGCCTTAAATGATTTCCAATAATTCTCAATAACTGCAATATTACGTTGCCCCGATACCGTCTACCAACCCGCATATCTGCAGCAAATAACAATAATATCGCCCGTCAACTTTGTCATACATTTATTCGCATTTCCCCGAAGTAGAGTATTGAAATTCCCTATTGCCGAGATCAAACCGGATCCATCCATCCATCCTTTTGCAGTTGGAATGTAAAGGTACTTACATTAAAGACGCCACCTACCGATGTCAGCGCTGGTTTTTTACCACTCGATATTTCGCCAAAAAGAAGGGGGTCATCATATTTTGGCAGAACTACAGTGACGTCGACAGAAAGGGTTCCGGAAGATTGTAATCTCGGAACGTAATATCCTTCGCGCAGAAATAAGCCGCCGGGTAAACCTCTTATTTTGCAGACCAAACTTCTTAGTGAGACGGAAAAAACGCCGTCACCCGCGTCAAAGATAAAATAGGATTTGCAGAAGGCAGAGCCGGAACATTATGCGGGGACCAACACAATCGCGAAAAGAGGGGGTTCTGCACGTTCAGATCTGTCTATCTGTCTAATAACTTTAACTATGGTGACCACATCGAATGACAAAAAAAAGTTAGCTGTAGGACCATGGAGCATTGGAGCGTGTGATATTTTTACGATTGCTTTGCAAAGCCTGCCTTATGGCAAAGGATGTTCGAATTGAAGAAAGAGTAAGATCCCAACTGTGGAATATTGTCCACAGTTGACTAATCTTTACAAGGTCATTGCCAAAATTACTTTAAACGTGAAAGAATAGAGTGTCTATTAATATTTTACTATGGTGACCTCAAACAACAACAAAAATATCGGCTGTAGGAGCATGAAGCATTAGATCAGGTGATATATTTTTGTGATCTCAAAGCCTTCCTCATGGTAAAGGATGAGTGCGGTGGTAGCGGAGCGGTGTAGAACGCCGGCTTCTCAATCGGGAGGTCGTGGGTTCGAACCCCGGCATGTACCAATGACTTTATTTTCTAAGTTATGTACATTTGTGAAATTATAGTAGTAATACTACTCGCTGACGTTGAAGGAAAACATCGTAAGGAAACCCTAGTGTCTGAGGTGTTAGCGTACCTCAGCGCTTGCTACGTACAATGGCCCAACTATGAGGCTAAGTGCGGAAATGTCAGGTCTAACTAACTAACTAACTATGGTACAGGATGTTCGAATTGACGAGTAAAATCCCAATTGTCTCATTCATTTGGGGGAGACACCATTTTATACCATAATCAATCAACGTACCGTGCATCGTTGACTTACCTTTTCATTTTTGTTGCAAAGTCGCTGTTGGCGATCAATAGCTGTAATAAAGCTTTTTTCATACAATAGATGCTTTTTCTTTGTAATTCTGGTTTTAAAAATATATTTTAACTGACACAAAACCGTCTTTTTAATAACAGTCGCCTTTAACGCAACAGAATTAAACCTCTGTTTTATTCTGAGTGGACGCATATAAGCGTTTGCGTAACACTGACTGCCGCGTCTAAGCTGGGGCATAAACGACAGTTGAAGGATTTTTTTTCATACAAAATAAGACAAAAAATCGGCCCAGTGCGTGTTGAATCACGCGCAATGTAGGGCAGCGGACAGACATGGCAAACCTAAAATAATAATGATAACTTCCATACAACACAATCACTAGACCTGGTCCCAAACTAGGATACCCTCTACTATAGTAACCAGGCAAGATCGTCACAAACGTGAAAATACACTCAGACTCCTAAATGGTTCCTTATGGACTACGGAACCCGATATAGACCTTTTGCAGATTTTTAGTTGGCGCCACTAGCATCCTCGGGACAAGCGACATAAATCATAAAACGCGACGCGGGGTGAAGCTAGGTTCGTGATCTTTATCCGTGAAACAGAATAGTTGTTCTTGATAGAGACCTTCAAGAAGGCGAATTAACTCGTAAAGATTAATAATTTTCTTAAGATATTAAGTTAGGCTAAGCTAAGCTAAAAAAACGATACAAATAAACAATAATTAATTACAAGCAAAGAAATAATGGTGGCTCTGATAGGTGAGGAGTCCCTCACCTATCAGAGCCACCATTATTTCTTAGTTCTTCTTCTAGAATTCTTCTAGAGGGAGAGGGGAGTTGTTGACATACCTGAGAAACACTGTTTTTATTTTTAATGCACTAACCCGTGCTAAGGTCAATTTTAAAAACCTATTTAGAGGCTAAAAATTCCACCCATGCCGTAATACACAGAATAGTGTAAAGAGGTTCGAAATTTCACTGATTCCGGTGAGTCGCCCATTAGCTCAGTTGGAAAGAGCGCTGGCACGGATAGCCAGAGGTTGCGGGTTCGAATCCCGGCATGGGTGAAATTTTTAGCCTCTAAATAGGTTTTTAAATTGGTCCTTAGCACGGGTTAGTGCATTAAAAATAAAAATAGTATAATCATGTGGGTACAGTGATATCGTTCTGATGTGAAACCTAACTGCAAAGTAGGTAGTCGGGGCTGTAAGTGATGCAATTTGCTTAAGCCAGATGTCGCTGCCTGTACGTAATACAGAGAATAGTGTAAAGAGGTTCGAAATTTCACTGATGCCGGTGAGTCGCCCATTGGCTCAATTGGTATAGCGCTGGCACGGATAGCCAGAGGTTGCGGGTTCGAATCCCGGCATGGGTGAAATTTTTAGCCTCTAAATAGGTTTTTAAAATACCTGAGAAATACAAAATTCACACTCTAAAAATTGTGTATTAATTAATTATGAGTAATAGTTCAAATATTCCATCTCTCTGAAATCTTTCTTTTTTTCTCAAAATCGTGGGAAGCGTTGCTGTTTGTAAAATTACTTAAATTTATTTTCTTGTTCATTTAAGCTGCTGTTACCATTACAATAATTTCTTTGCCCCATTTTTATTTAGCTTATAAACGTCCCACTGCAGGGCACATGCCTTCTCTCAGAGAGAGTGTGGGCATAATTACCACACGTGCTAGCCGTGGATTGGCAATTTCAAGCGCCGAGATATTTGAGAGGTATTGAAATAAAACAATATAAAAAGCGTAGTAAAACCTATTTAATATAACATTCTACACTCTCCATTTAAGCCCAATACAACTTTCACACGAAATTTTCGTCTGTCGTCATATCCATAACACAATATCACATAAATTGCCGGACGCGTAACACCGCTCCTTGTACAGCCGTGCCATAAACATACAAAAGAAAGCAAAAATAAAAACGCTCGCGCCATATCGAGTCACTCAATACTCGTAACTTGCAATTGAGCGGCACCGGACGGGTTAATTGCCATTGGATCGATTAAAAACGAAACGCTGCCGTTTTTTGTTTAGGGCGACTCCTTAAGGGGCAATACCCATACAAATTTACATAGAATGTTCTATATTGTATGTACACCAGGAATCAAATAAACTTAAAATAAAACGTAGAGTACAACAAAGCACTCGTGCTCTAGTCGAACTAAGTGATCGGAATCAATCACTTGAGTTAAGCAACAACAGGCGTGTTCAGGCGCGGGATGGGTGACCGTCTCGTGAATACCGCTTGTGGCTTATTTTCCGAGCGGTGCCGTGCTTCGCAAGACACGTGATATGTCATGTAGTGGCAGTCGTTAAGCCATATCAGAGGCCTTCTGGGCGGATTGATAACTTCACAGTAAGGCACGCCACTGTCTTACAATCCTCCACCAACCCGGACTTGGCCCCCGTGGGGGAGTATGGCCTACCTTTCCTGCGATGCTGAAAGATACCCATGCCCCAGCATAGGGGACATACAAAGGTTGATATCGATGTACAATATACTCATACTTTAAACCATACATACGTTTGTGATGTTCTGTTTTATTGTTTTTAAGCGTATGTAAATAGCATTAAAAAGTTAAAATTAAGGCTCCCAAATGCAAGTGCACTTGCATTTGGGAGCCTGAGGATGCCTCGTGTTAGAGGCGAAACGCGTCGCGTGTTTTCTCACACAAGTATTGGTGTTGGTGGTGGTGTATTCGTGTCTTGCTTCTGCTTGAAAAAGTGGGAGGGAGGGCGGTGCATTAGCTAGCCGCATGGTGCTTGTGGGATTTTTGGCGGAATTCAGCAAAGTAATTTTAACTTTTTAATGCTATTATGGATTTCCGCAAAGTAACGCCTGATTCTATACAGCGTATGTAAATGTAATCAGTGTTTGAAACGTGTTCTGTTAGTTCTTTTTCTTTTCTTGTATGCATGTAATATATTTCCTTTATGTTATATTTTATGTTCATGTATGCCTTTGTTATTTTTTAAAGTTTTGTGTCGTTAAATAAATGATTTATCTATCATAGTATGGTTTTTATTTACAAAAGACATGACCAATTCAAATAAAACTTTGCCAGTGCACTTCGACGGCACAAATTGAGGTTTCTCGTACGTAGAAAAGGAAATAAACTTCTCAAAGACAAATTATAGCCTTGAGTATGGTTTCTATGAAACGTTTTTATGAAACAATAATGTTTTTTTATTTCATTATTCTAAAATGTAAGCACAATCAAACCTCGCTTTGTGTCCCCTAAATGTATTGGCAAAGTTTCAAAGCGATGCGGTATGTCGTTCGTAAATAAAAACCAAACTAACTTTGTATGGGAATTCCTCCTTAAGAGTCTCCACTTAAGGCCTTGAGACAATGTGGCATAACCGACATTAAGAATTAGTGTTTTTAAAGGAATACTGTGGCTATTATTTTAATGATTAAATAATAATTGTACTTTATTGCACACGAAACATTAAAAAGGACATTACATAAGAAATAACATGTACAAAGGCGAGCTTATCTCTGTAAGAGATTTCTTCCAGCAAACCTTGGAGAGTCGGATTTATTTGTAAATAGTACACTCATTCCTTAAGTTAATAATAATTCCTAATTAGTCAAAGACTCAAATAAATAAAAGAAACATAATAAAACAGACATAATTGTTACTGCGTGCGATGATAAATGTATTTTTGTTTTATACGTAAGCGGCAAATAAATTTTGGTGCTTGAGTCGTTTTGGGTTTGATTAAAGAACGCCTCATTGCGATTTCGATATGTTTAATTACTTTTTGTAATTAAACCTTTAACTGTACTGTGTGTGGGCCTTATAAAACGTTTACTTTTTAATTAATTGGTGAGCGGTTTAAATTACTGTAGCTGCGTGATTGTGTCTCATTAACATTGTGCAATCGCAGGCTTTAAATGTCTTAACTTCGTATTGTGCGCCGTTTTTGGGACGAAAGCAATCGCTGATATCCGTAAACAGTTCAAACATGTTATCTTGCATTCTTGCCCGTGTACAGTATAGACTTTGAATGTATGTCTCGTGACTTTTGTGCAAAAGTTATTTCGTCAGACTTAAGACTGAGAACGCATTATCGGAAAAAAGTATTCAACTGCTTTTGCTACAAGGTACAACATTCAGTACATACTAATGAATATTTCGACGGCCTCGGTGGCGCAGCGGCTTGGCACGCCGACTCTAAAACCGAAGGTCTCGGGTTCGATCCCCGGACGGGTCAAACTAGGAAACGAACTTTTCTAGTTTGTCTCGGGTCTTGGATGATATAATATATATATAACATAACATAACATTTACATACTGGCACATACATTGCTTCTGGCCCCACACTAGGATACCCTGTGTCGTGGGAACCAGAAACAACGACATCACAAACATGTAAACATCCAAGACCTGGGTTTTTTTTTGTTCCCAGCCGGGATTCGAACCCGGGACCTCTTGCATGGTAGGCAGACGCGCTACCGTTACGCCACAGAGGTCAATTATATATATAACGATAGATTTAATACAATAAATGTATAAATAATACATTTATTGTATTAAATCTATCGTTGAGTTAGCACCTGTAAAACAAGTCATTTAGTTCTGCTTAGTATAGGGCTAACAAGATCTGTGTAATATGTCCATGAATATTTATTTATTATAGTCTTAAAGCTAACAGATGTTGCCACAACTTTAAAAAACGTTGATAGTAAGGGTAATTAAAATTTACTATTTCTTGGCGTTTATGTGTTCTTTTAGTGACTGTACCACTATACAATGGACTGAGTATTGTCACAATAGTGGACTATTGGGGCTGAACTTTGACATCTCGCCGAAGCATTGCTGTTGGATTCTGATTTATCGGACTCGATACACAACGTGAAATGTCACGACTCGAACGAGGAATGACCAGAGGCAACTTCGATCGTTTTCCCAATATGACAATGTCTTATGTGAAACGTTCCATACCTAACAGAATATTTTACAATGAAGAGGAAAATAGTTTGTTGATCGAAATAAACAGATACGTAATACAGAGAGTATTGTAAAGAGGTTCGAAATTTCTCTGATGCCGGTGAGTCGCCCATTAGCTCAGTTGGAAGAGCGCTGGCACGGATGGCCGGAGGTCGCGGGTTCGAATCCCGGCATGGGTTGAATTTTTAGCCTCTAAATAGATTTTTCGAAATAAACCTCATTATATTTTTTTGTAGCCTATAAACACCCCACTGCAGGGCACAGGCTTTCTCTTAGAGAGAGAATATGGGCTTAATTACCACGCGTGCCCACCGCGGATTGGCAATTTCAAGCGCTGACGTATTTGAACATTAGTTATAAAAGAAAAGCTTTTTATTTCTTAATACCAGTCTAACATAATGTTGAATTCAGAACAAAATGTAAATGACATTTGTCTCGGAAGCTATAACGTAAATATAAACTGCAGAAAATAATACTGGCCATGCGACCCGTGAAAGAACAAAAGACAACCAGAAAAACTCACTGCGGATTGGCAATTTCAAGCGCTGAGGTACATATTTCAGCACCTGAGGCACTCATAGCGTATTAGATTAGCGAATAAATATTTTCAAATGCAGTTATGTATGGGTATTATTATGCTTTGTAGTCATAGATGATATTTTGCTAATGGAAGTAATATTATGCTACATGATGACAATTTTGTGGCTCAGCATATAATGCACGTGAATTCACGAATCCGTTAAACAAATTACCTTCTTTGAAAGAAGAACTGTTCTCCCATGTTACATGTAGCGCGGTAACACAGGAATATCGGCTTAATAATGCACCGCTCCTAACACAATCTCCAGTGGCGTAATCCAGTAATGGATTGTGGATTAATGAAATTAACCCATTCTCTTTACAGCGGCATGCATACGCGATTGGGACCTGCATTGTGACAGCAGAAACAAAACATTCCTTTTAAGAATGCCTAAATACTAAAAGGGCACTTGTCCCATTTTTCATCCAAAAATGTTTTTTTTCTTTATTGTGTTGCCAGTACTGTTTTACACCGTCTGTGTAAAACAGGCACTTGTCACTGCTTATTTCGTGGTTCAAAAGTCGATCTTTTTATCTAGCATAATTACTAAAACGGCACTTGTCCATGGACAAGTGCCGTTTTTACAAAAAAGTCTGAACGAATCCATAGAACTGTCAGCGGTCAATAGTGGAGGGAATGTGATTTATTTTGGTGCTGTGATTGATTGATTAAGGCGGCGGTTGATATTAAATTGGATAAAAATTATGAGTGAAGAGTCAAGTCTTAAAAGAAAGACTAGGGGGCGAGCCCCCTGCGCGCTTACGCGCGCCAACCCCCAGCCGCTCCGAGCTCCGCTCTCCGCGGCGCTCGGCCTAGGGCCTCGCTAGACACGTATTGTAGTGAATTGTTGCATGGGAACATGTATGGTCTCGGCCTTCGGCCTCGGCCTGGACGGAGCTCGGCCTTCGGCCTCGCCGCGGCGGGGTTCCTCGTGCCCGCTCCGCGGAGCTCGGGCTCCAAAAATGTTTTTTTTCTTTATTGTGTTGCCAGTACTGTTTTACACCGTCTGTGTAAAACAGGCACTTGTCACTGCTTATTTCGTGGTTCAAAAGTCGATCTTTTTATCTAGCATAATTACTAAAACGGCACTTGTCCATGGACAAGTGCCGTTTTTACAAAAAAGTCTGAACGAATCCATAGAACTGTCAGCGGTCAATAGTGGAGGGAATGTGATTTATTTTGGTGCTGTGATTGATTGATTAAGGCGGCGGTTGATATTAAATTGGATAAAAATTATGAGTTAAGAGTCAAGTCTTAAAAGAAAGACTAGGGGGCGAGCCCCCTGCGCGCTTACGCGCGCCAACCCCCAGCCGCTCCGAGCTCCGCTCTCCGCGGCGCTCGGCCTAGGGCCTCGCTAGACACGTATTGTAGTGAATTGTTGCATGGGAACATGTATGGTCTCGGCCTTCGGCCTCGGCCTGGACGGAGCTCGGCCTTCGGCCTCGCCGCGGCGGGGTTCCTCGTGCCCGCTCCGCGGAGCTCGGCCTCCGGCCTCGCAAGTTTGTCCCTCTTTGCTCTTGCGCTGGTGCTTATGCACCGTAAATTGAACGGTCTCGGCCTTCGGACTCGCCGCGGCGGGGTTCCTCGTGCCCGCTTCGCGGAGCTCGGCCTCCGGCCTCGCAAGTTTGTCCCATTTTGCTTTTGCGCTGGTACTTGTGCGCCGTAACCTGTATGGTCTCGGCCTTCGGACTCGGCCTAAACGGAGCTCGGCCTTCGGCCTCGCCGCGGCGGAGTTCCTCGTGCTCGCTCCGCGGAGCTCGGCCTCCGGCCTCGCAAGTTTGTCCCTTTTTGCTTTTGCGCTGGTACTTGTGCGCCGTAACCTGAATCGTCTCGGCCTTCGGCCTCGGCCTAAACGGAGCTCGGGCTTCGGCCTCGCCGCGGCAAAACTTTTTGTGCCCGCTTTGCGGAGCTCGGCCTCCGGCCTCGCAAGTTTGTCCCATTTCTCTGTTGAAAAGTCAATTTTAGTACTAAATCTCCATACAAAAATTGTCATTTTCAATCATCAATATCTCGGCCGCCATCTTGAAATTCCAAGATGTCGGATTTTTCTCATATACCTGGGTCCTTTGGCAACGCGATGCCGTTTACGGCATATCTCCAGCATATGCCCAGTTGGCTGCCGACTTTTTTGCGCAAAGGTCGATTTTGCGGTCGGCTATATCTGCGCCGCCATTTTGAATTTCGAACAACCAAAATTTTTTTTTTCAATCGGATCACTATATCACCATTCTATCAAAATTTCATCCAAATCGGCCGGTAAACTACAGAGTTAGCACCTTCGCGTAGTGGAACGCGTTCGAAATTCAAAAATCGGCTTCATAGGATGGCTGTAATTCATACATTTCCTACAACTTTCTCATACGTCATTTTCGTCAAAATCTTACCGTTTCCGAGAAAACGTATGGATGTTAGATCAGTCAGTGAGTATATCGGATTGTAGCTTTATATATATATAAATAAAAGGTGTGCGGCACGAAGAAAACTATCGTCGATACAGTCAATACATACCACAAGAATTTATAGACTTTTGGATAAATATATATAATTGGAGTGTGGAAAATTAATTAATGTTAACATGTACCTTAGTTTAGTTTTAATTCATTAAAGTTTGACATATAAATACTTTGATCGTGGTTTTTTTATTTGCAGCAAAATGGTAAGAAGGGCACTTGTCCACCCGTAGTTAGCAATAGGGCACTTGTCCAATTATTTTTGTATTTATTTCTGGGAAATCTGCTATAAGGAAAAATCATATTTTCTTACAAACTGATAGGTATTTATATATTTTAAAATATATAAAATAACCACGAAGTAAAACCTTATCATTAAATAAATATTTAGTTTTTATCCTCTCCTGTAAATTTCATAACAGCAAATTCATGTGTGACAAGTGCCCTTTTAGTATTTAGGCATTCTATTATTCACTTGCGGGCGATTAATTAAACGGTGGTGCAGTTGTTAAACGTAGTTTGCACGTGCCTCACAAATACTCTGCTCATCGATTAATATAGATAGATAATTGGGAATATATTAATAAATGAAAAACCAAATTACCGCTCTGTTTTCCAGACTGTTAAGTCGTAAAGTCGTAAGTCGTGAGCGGTGCTAGCTCACTGGGTACAACAATAGACTCGCAAGCGAGTGACCCAGGTTCGATCTCGAGTGCGGGCATGAACCAATGACTTAGTTTAAATTCAAACTTACGTACATTTGCGAATTTGTAGTCGCAATACCACACGCGAAAGGCGAAGGAAAACATCGTGAGGAAATCCGCGGCTTAGTTGGCTCCGCACGTATTGACTAGTTCCTGCGGGCTTGGCCGACTAAGCTGTCATGATGGTATAGGTACTGGGAAGGCTACACCATCTAAAACCATGTCCCAGGCGCTACAGCATCTAGTGTGAGTGGAGATGCTACTGGATGCTGTATAAATCATCTCATTACGTAGATGCAAAGGCCATTGTATGTTGTAAACGACACTCACTCTTTACTAACTTGGTAACGTCACGATATGAATACCTAGTAAGTTAAATTTCTACAGCCTTCTGCTTTTATGCAAATTGAAAGTGCTAGTAAAGTGTAGGTTTTTTTATACTCTTTTGTTTAATAAACAAACATCGCTTGTATGTAATGTTGACACTCGGCCTTTGATTCGTTCGTATCGATTAACGATAACAGGCGAAAACAATCTAATAATTTTTTAACCATTAGTGGGTAAGAATTTTTCATAGGTTTTGAAATGTATTTCAATATGATTAAGTTTCATTTGAAGCGGGTTCTATTTTACCATGACCTGGTTAAGAGTTAAGATTCCAATATAGTTATTGGAACCTTAATAGTTGCCATTATTGCCAATGTGTTACAAAAATGGTGCTATACAAATTTCCACGATCAAATTCCTTCAAATATTCAACAAAATACTGCACACCTCCGAATTGGTACGGCTAAAATTCAAAAATAAGCCATCATCAGAATTTAGAAGTCAGCCCACTGCGGGAAATAGGCCTTTTTCAAGACACGCCACTGAGCCCGATCTTCGGATCTTCCTTTCCCGTCACTGCCCATTGGTTTACGAATTTCATAACGTCGGGAACATAATTAATGTGTTATTATTACTTTACGACAGTAAGATTGTCTTGGTACCACATTATTGACGTTTCCTTCTTTTTCATATACTTCTCCACTAATGTCAATACACTTCTTTATTTTTTACCAAGCAAAGAAGGTTTTCAACACTGGCTAAATCTGTCAATTCCCTAATGTTTCGCCCGCGGCAAATAGTACCTTTACAAAAAGTTTATATAACAAAATAGCTTTTTCTCCTTTGTCGCCGCGCGGCATCCTTTCAATAGCCATTTTATCGTGACACTGACTTCCTAACATCGAGTCGACCACGTGCGTCGGCGCACAGATCACGACGCTCCGCTCACGACGATGTCGTTACGATTTTTTAGCGACGACAGTAATTTATCCGCTCAATGGGTCGGCGGCGGTCACGCGCGTGGTTGAGGGTTGAGAGTTTGAAGTGACATTTTTGTGAAGCTAGTGAGGTGACCTAAAAGGTGAATGTTGTTTTCGTCGGTTCTTTGTACGCCGATTAAGTGGTACTACGGTATTCTTGCGACGATTGACCATTTTTATCGAAACTTAGTTCATAAAAACCAGTTATTTGCACCCAAAAAAGACCGACGTGTGATTAAACAATCCAACAAGTATTGCTTAAAAAACTGTTATAAAACATTTTAGGATCTCGCGAAGGGAAAAAATCAGATTTATCCACAAATCTAGTTTTTTTTTTTATGTTAGCTAGCTACAAAAGTCATTTTATCGTCACAAGGGTACGACGAAAAGTGGTACAATACTTAATACATAGCAGTAGCTGCAGTGCCATAAATGTATCTAACTGAAAATAGGTATTTTAAAACCAGAAGTTGACCTTACTATAAAACAAACGAAAAACATATTTTTCGAAGGCAGTAGCTTCCATTTAATTCTCCCTGTATTCGGCCATTCTCAATAAATTATATAATTCCTTAAAGCATCAAATGAAATCTTTCTGAAAATGTTCTTCCACGTGTTTTTTTATCGCCGTACTGAACCTCCCCAGCACAGGAGGTGTTAAAATACTTCAATTGTTTTTTGTTTTTAACTTTCCTTTACGGCTCTGTATTTTTACTGTTTGTAAATTTTCCGTTGCATTTTGCTTAGAGAAAATGCTGTTTGGAATAGACCCCTCAGGCGTTTCAGATAATGTGCTTTTTAAATTACTTTTGTTTTTATGTTATTTTTTACGGCATATTTTTTAAGCGTCTGCATTTTTAAAGACTGAAACTAGTCTTTTTTTTTTAAGTACTCGGGCCGATTACTGAATAAAAAAATTCACTAAGTAAATACCTTAAGTCCTGTCACACTCTTTTCTGGGAAATTGGAAGAGACAGCACTATTAGTTAACTAATTACTTAGCGAAATTCTCAATTCAGAAACTAGCCCCTAGTATTCCTTAATGATTCGCGATGCTCACACATAGCTATAATTATATTAAACGGGTCTAATTGCGATTATTTATTAGGTAAAGCGTAACTACCTTAATTCCCGACGTTTCGGCAGCGTTCCAGTTGTCGTGGTCACGGATAGACTAAATTGGCGAGTAGTCAATTATTGTAGGTCGGTGCACACACAACACTCCCTACGTCCGCGGACAGGTCCGGTGATAAGGCGCGTGAATTTCTTAGTTGTGAAAAACAATCGTGGTTTTATTTTTATTTACCGTTATGACATGTGGAAAAATACGTAAAAAATTTATACTTTAAATCTGAGTTTTCACCACATTATGTTCATGAGTCCATGTCAAGCATAGGTAGTACGATGACTGCCAGTCGCGCGTTTTAAACGTCAAAAGTCGCAACTTTCCATTCAGTCCATTAATTGTCAAATTCTGACATTTTAGCGACACAAAACGTGAGACTCATGCCACCTTACTAACCAGGCTGGTCTTTCCTGGGCATTCATGAGATAATAACGAATAACGAACATTCAAACATTTACACAAACAACATAAATATTGGCCAATGTTCTACTTAATGAGATGATTTATACAGCGTCCAGTGGCATCTTCACTTACACTAGATTGGTGAAGGGACCACTCGGACATAGCAGTGCCTGAGATATTGTTTAAGATGGTATAGGCTTGCCTAGAACCTATACCATCCTGAGAACTTAATCGGCCAGGCCCAATATAAGATGCCTAAAAATCAGGTAACTACCTATTGACTATGACATTTTTATGTAGCGTTATATTCAAACATTCACACAAACCATATGAGACGCCTCGAAAGAAAGGTTTAAAAGAAAGTAATAACTTTAAAGAACATACATATATACATAACCTCACGCCTGTATCCCAGAGGGGTAGGCGGAGACCAGGGACTGCCACCTGCCACGATCCTGACAGATCACCTTCGCTTCATCAACGTTCATGAGTCTTTTAACTATAAAGAAATTTTGGCCATTTAGTTTAAGACCTTGAGTACTTTCAATTAGGCAAAACATCTCACTTTAAATAACTGTCGTTCGTGAACCATGCGGGGATTAAATGCATAACTTACAACTGCTAATAAACGAAACTAAATATAATTATCATGTTTGAGGAACGAGAGCTTTCTCATTAATAAATTTAACAATTAGTTGGTCATAAATAGCTGCGCTCAAAAACAACTTAGCCAGAAGGACCGGCTTTGTGTATTTATCAAAAATTTACCAACGTAAAACTACGGACTGAAATAGTGAACAAAAAGGTTTATTCACAAATTAATTTAACATGACTAGAAACTTAAAATAGGTTTTTAAAATTGTCCTTAGCACGGGTTAGTGCATTAAAAAGAATAAAATCATGACTAGATAGAACTGTCAAATTTAATAATCTAAATAAATATAACAAATATAAAAAAATTATCACTTCTACACAACATAATTACTTATCTTGAGCCAGGATAATAAATAATAACAATAATATTCTTCGTTGCTTTTTAAGTTGTTCTTATCAATATTCGTTAGAATTTGGTTTCGGCTACTCTTTATCCAAAATTACTCCTTTTTTTGGACAATAATTCATGGATTTAATTTTTAAGACAACGTGTATGAATGATTTTTATGTTCCTAGAATATCTCGAAATACTCTTTTAGTATTTCGAGACTATGATCACAGTACTATGATGGGTTTGTTCTTCTGAGTGAACTATGAAACTTTATGACTTAATAATTTAAGTGGTGCCTTGAGTTCTAAATCGCCGTTATAATTTTAGAACTATAAAGCGTACGTTTCATATGCACTGCCAAAAGCTATTCTTTAAATATTTTATTGTTAGTGCCAGATTTTATTTTGGTGCGTTAATCTTTATTCCATTTGTGTGTATTAATTCTGTTATAATTTCAACAGTCTGACACAGCAGATAATGCATTCCGTCTGAAAAATCGTAAAAGAATTGGCTTTACTTAGATTTAAGATCAGATCATAATGTTAGTTTCTAAACAGAAAAATAGAACTCGAAATGTAAAGACGCCAACCCTGTATTTTTACAGCCTTATTTATAAAAAAGACATTATTTAAAACAATCCACAGTGTGAGTTTATTTAAATTGAGATAACTTTGCAAAATCTCCACCACAGACTATTTTAGTCAGCGTTTGTGGAGAGTTAAGGAATTGTGTTTTATAAAGAAACTTTTTAGTATGTAGATCAATCCAAAATCGCGTAAGCCTTCTTACTTACTATCTTTCGATCTAGATTTTGAAATGAATACATAACTCATAAGTCCATTAAAGCAAATAAATTTTTGAATACTTCCTTTTTGTTTGATTGATTTTTAATACACGTAATTTTTTTTGTCTCTCTCCTGCATGCTTTTCTTCTCCTGTTTCTTGTGTCCAAGCGCCACCAAGTAGCCCTACCCTTGAAATGAAATGAAATGAAATAAAATGAAATGAAAAAGTTTTATTCAAAGTAGCAGAGAAACTGCGGCTTAATGAACATTACAATTCAAACTAGGTTAGTACAATAATTTTATGTATTTTATTGCATTTAAATTTTAACAATAAAACCGTACAATGCGGCGAATTTAATCCTCTTCTCCTCCTTCTTCAGGCTTTATTAGTCCACTGCTGGACATAGCCCTCCTCTAATGAGGCCCATAATCCCCACGCTGGGCATGCGGGTTAGGGATCGCAGTTTGGTGGAATTGTACTGCAGGGGGCGCTGGCGGCGAACTTAATACCATAAGCATTTTCTACCAGTCAACCAAAGGAGGTAGGCTAACACAAAAAAGGGCTTGAAACACTTTCGTGCCCTGTTGTACCAAGCAGTAGGTGCTAAAAGCTCCAACAGAATATCAGGCGAACGAGCGCAGTGTTCCACAATTAACGTGTGCCTTCCATAAACCGGTTGCCATGACAACGGAGCCCTTCCACGCTAGCACTGCTAAACAAGCTAATTGGCGATCGCTATTTCATAGGCCTCATTGCCTCATTTGTTTTAAACCGCTCATTTTTGTTCTGAATGGTAGTGTTTTAATTCTATTTGTTCTAATAAAATTTGAAGCCATTATTTTATTTTTATTTATCGTATAGCATTTTACATTGGTCGCATAAAGAGATACAATGCGTTTATAATGAATCAAAATAAAATGTCAAAATTGGTCACAATTGACAATTATTAAGGTACGTAGCCGAGTCGCCGGTGAGGTTTATGAAAGCATCTTTCAGCACATGATACTTGGTCAATTGACATTCGTAGACTCTAAGATCAATGGTTTTTTGTCGGTGAACGTTTGAAGCCCTCGATATCAACCCTTGTATGTCCCCACTGCTGGGGCACGGGTCTTTTCTTGCATCGTAGAAAGGTTAGGCCCTACTCCACCACGCGGGCCAAGTCTGGGTTGGTGAAGGATTATAAGAAGGTGGCGGGTCTTACTGTCAGAAGTTATGAAGCCGCCCATAAGGCCTTTGACATAGCTTAACGACTGCCATTAAAGGACAGCCGGCACCAACGGCTTAACGTGCCTTGCGAAGCACGAAGTTTGAAGCCTTACTAATGTATTAATGTTTATTTTTCCATTCTTATCCGTCATAGGCTCTGATCATTATCAGATGCGGTCTAAGAATATTTAATAGGTATGTATTGTTAGTTGATTCTCCATTAAACATCAATAATTCTTTTGCGGATCTAGTCTATTATTTCAGTTTCTTTTGCCATAGTATTTCCTAATGCATTACTCAATATTTCCAATGTTTTTAAGCGAGCTCTGTTTCCCTGCTTATTTAATAGGATTCTCGTTAGTATGTCCTTGGATTCTTTGCTTGTATCTTTTGCATTTTTGGTTGACTTGGGTATTAATGCAAAAATGTTGTATGTTTGTATGACGTTTACGTGTCGTTAATATTGTTGCATTCGCGAGAACGGCTAATAATTAACCAACAGAGATTTGAAGGAAATGTTTGCGAGGCAACTTGTACAATGAAGAATTTTAAAAATACTTTGGTTAATACTATTTCTACATAGCCCATATACGTTCCACTGCAGAGCACATGCCTTCTCTCAGAAAGAGAGAGCGTGTGCTTAATTAGATCGATAGACAGAAATAGAGAACACTTTATTGTACATAAAAAAGGAAATTACGCAGATATTTCTTAACCTAAGAGTTCAGACGGCGGCCTTATCACTGAAAGTGATCTCTTCTTCTAATTACCACGCGTGCCCACCGTGAGTTGAACACCTCCGACACTCAGGTTCCCTCACGATGTTTACCTTCACAGTTAGGGAGTGGTTTTCTCACATTCTTGTGTGAACCAATTACGTAACAAAACATGAATTTAACGTATTTTTCTTTGTCCTCAGGCATGCTGAGGTCTACATACGATCGCTCAGACCACGAACGTGAGTACCTTATTTTATCTTTAGTCTTGATACAGAATTACCGTTTTTATCACTATTTATTTTAATAACAATGCCTCATGAATCGTAACATTCCAAATAGCGACGACAGTTACCAATGCAATGAACAAAGTTTCAATCGGTGTTATTATTTATTAACGGAGACAATAAATATTTTATTTAGGGTGTCAGACTACGTCTCGTAATATATATATGTTCTGCACTAGGAAGTCCCTGAAAAAGTAGATAGATAGATGGATAGATAAGCATTTATCAAATTGCCACAACGCACAGAGCTATACAATTACTAATAAGAGATATAGCATTCTAACAACAGTATTCATAATAATAATGTAATAAAACAAACAATAATGTAATAAAACTTCTTCTTCTTCTTCATGCTATATTAGTCCACTGCTAAAACTTTATAAGTAGAATTTCCAAGTAACTGGTGGCCGATTCTCGCCCATGCGAATTGAAAGCGTAGACGCAAAATGTACGAAAGCTTAGACATTTGTACCTTAAAAATAAGGTAACTCGACAGAGTCGTTAGACGTTTATTTTCTCAATCGAATTTAATGTACAATTCCAAGTCATAAGCCTTAAAGTCATAAGCTATTTACGTAGAATTCCAAGTCATAAGTCTTAGAGTCGTATACGACTTACTTGCTAATGAAATGAGAATTGGCTCCCTGGTATTCTGTTGAAACCACTCATAGAGTTTTTACATAGTCACGCAACTGTCATTGCAGACAATACATTGAAATCATCCAAGCCTTGTCTATGCTAGAAACGCACATCAATCATGACCCTACATCCAAACTACAATAATGACCGAAATTGTCAGTCGAAATTTTGGCGCGCCAACTCTGTCGTTCGCCACGGCGCCCAACTTGGAAATGGGACCGAAATTTCCATCGAACTATCTCGCGAACGCTCCAACTGTCGACCGTGGAGTGAGCCGAGCGAGAAATATTGCTCGCTCATTACACAGAAATCGCTTGGTAACCGAAAAGACCTAAGCGTAATATTTTGCGAAATTATTAAAAGGGGTTCTAAACGAGCCATATTTTCACTGCAATATGTAGCCAGCAACTATTGGTGTCCTTCTCCTACTCACATGTTAGAGAAAGACACCAATAGTTCTCGGCCACGTATTGCATTAAAAATATGGCCCGTTCAGAAGCCCCTATAGAAAAACCACACAGGCGCCATTTTTATGCAGTTACAAAAAAATTGCTTTCGTCCAAACATAATGAGCTCTAAGAATTAATGAGAGGTTTAATCTATATAATCTATATATTATGCCTACATAATCTGCCTAAATCTATATAATCTGCCTACCATGCAAGAGGTCTCGGGTTCGAACCCCGGCTGGGGACAGAACAAAACCCCAGGTCTTGGATGTTTACATGTTTGTGATGTCGCTGTTTTTGTTTCCCACGACACAGGGTATCCTAGTGTGGGGCCAGAAGCAATGTATGTGCAACGTATGTGCCTGCCTATATGTAAAATATATATCTTAGTCAGCCCATAAACAGAGCCCACTGCTGGACATAGGCTTCTTCTCTTTTACAGCTGCCTTGCTCGTCTCGTCCAATGTTAATGTAGTCTATTAAGCAGCACTTTTACGAAAGAAAACAACGCTTACGGTTGTTTAATCAAGATCCTAATACTACTACGTATTACAACATAACTTTATCTCATGCCTGTATCCCAGAGGGGTACGCAGATATCAGTGACGGCCAATTCGGGATGCAAAAAAAAAGTGAACTGCCTGAATCGAAAACCATTTCGAGCTTAGCATCCAAACTACAGTATTTTTAATGTAAGAGATTTTTATCATAAAAGATGGGCCTTATTTTGAGTAAATAATAATATTTAAATGCCCTTCATATGACCTCTGAGGACCTCTATGATGACGTCACATGTTAAATCGTCTGTGGTTGTAGTTATTCTGTGGAAAAACTACCAATGGCCTGTCAACTTCATGTGTCAAACACATCGATGTCATTCACATGTCACACTAAACCACAGACAAATCCAATCGCGAGCTCTACCTACACACAGAGTATGTAACATATGACGTCACGCCGAATAATATTAATTTTAATTAAATAACAATGATAAACTTGATTAATCACGAAAAAAATGAATTTAGTTTCTTAAAATTACGTCTACTATCAGAATATAAAATAAAATCCGATCATAAAAAAAACTTTGCATCCCTAATTGCCACGATCCTGACAGATTACCTTCGATATCAAACCTTTTGTATGTACCCGCTGCTGGGGCACGGGTCTCTTCCTGCATCGAAGGAAGGTTAGGCCATACTCCACCGCGGGGACCAAGTCCAGGTTGGTGGAGATTACCTATGCTGCTACATATTATTACGGAATATTTTCACTGAAAACGCGTCGCTTAGGCCGTTTTGCCCAGGCGCTTTGTCGTCTATAACCATTAAATTAGGTAGGCAAAGAGCGATTGTTTACCGGTTAGACGCGAGTTTACTAGTGATTTTCCCGTAGACAAGTTCGGTGTTTGAACGCGCTTTATAAAGTTTCCTGACGTCGAGTTAGGGCCGGCGCAAACTCGCGACTAAGCCCCGCGATCTAGTTGGCTCCCTCTTAAATTGTTTCATGAGGTTTAAAACTATAAGTTTAATTACCCACGGCCTCCTTTAGTCTCGAGATCGCTGGGATGCTGAGTGCTATTTGCGAACGGATAAAATTGTAAGTGTCATGTTTGAAACAAAGTGTGTATTTTTACTTTATTTATTTTTAGAATAGAATAGAATAATCTTTATTTGGCACATAAAATTACAGTAAGACAAACTTCACATAAAACTTAACACGTATAGGTATGTACCAAAAAGGTCTCCGCTCAGCTTTATGCCATGGTTGAGCCACGGCGCTGATTTTCAGCGGATGCCTTACACTTATATACTAAACACTTTTATCATTATTTCGAGTTTCGGACATATAGACATTTTTCTTTTTAACATGTAGGTTATTAGGGATTTTGAGACTATTTCGCACACGTATAGAGACCCATTTTTTACTGCTGTTAAAGTTTGCTGGAAGAAATATCTTTCAGAGATAAGTTCCTTTGAACATTTTAATTCTTATGTTAATTCCTGTTTCGTGTGCAATAAAATATAGCAATAAAAAAAGTATTTCAAACATAATAAAATGCAATTGTGCCTTCTATCATTTATTTTCGTTTATGTACAATCAAGTATTCCAGTCAGTTCGTCAGTTCAGTTTTTAACCCCTCTAGCGCCCGACGCGCTCGGATAAAAGAAAGTTCAAAGGTGCCGCATAGTGCAGGGTCATTTCGCACCGCCATTTTTTTGCATTTTTTTTGTGGACACAGTTCCGCATTTCTCAAATTAGAGAAAGTACTACGTAATTATTCAATAAGTCTTATATATCACACAATCTGCATAAAATTCCCTATCCGATTATAATACTTGTAATGCTAATAAAATTATCAATAAACTTACATGATATTCAAATGACGAGATGAATTTCACTATCCACGCCATTTTGACACTACTTTAAACTTTGTCTCACTATTTTCACTAATTACTCATTCACTAGCACTGAACTAACACTTATAATATGATCTGCATATTATCTATTACTGTTTACACAATTTTCATACTCTAATTCACCAAAATAAAGCTAAAAATTAATAATTAACAGGTTTGTTACTAGGTACCTTATTATTATTATCATCCTCTATTAAACATTAACATTGCACAAGATACACTTATAATAACGTTTTCAAAGGCATGTACCTTACTTACTAGATTTCACATACAAATAGTTGTATCGCGGGTGTGCAACCACGTTTAGGAACGTCGTAAGTTCAGCCAAAGGCAAATTAATTTTCGCTCGGAGCTGCCAGTTTGATGGGAAAAATCACAAGAAGGCCTCCAACCCGTGTTCAACTTACACCTCTTAAACACAAGCAACTTCGCACGTTAATTTTCAGCAGAATACACCATTATGATTCAGTACAAATTGTCTTGTTTCCTGCATAAAAACATAAAGCGTTCGCAACTTCCACTTTGAAAAATGACACGCTCTCGTTTTTTGTGTAAAATATTAACGAGCGGAGAGTCTTTAAAAAAGGAACACTTTTGTAAACGTTTAAATGGACCGACGCACTTTAAATAAATTACTACCTGAATCACTTTTCATTTTAATGTCGAACAATATCGTTAAGAAACGCGGAATAAAGCGGGAAGAGCGCAGCGATTTGCAAAAAGAGTTTCCTTATCCATATAACGATCGGGCATTATTTGGAAGAGATCCCAAAGTGAATTTGCATTATTTTTTATCGTTTGTTACTCGGCCGTGGCGCTATGACACCGTATACTTCGCAAAATATTTTACTTTTTCCATTTTTTATTTTCACAAAGAACAACAGGCGATGAGTTTTCGTTTACGCGCAAAATTTTAAAGGAATTTTTTTTTTTTAATAGGCGACACAATGTGAATGAAAAATTGCTGCGTTATTCCCGTACTTTCTATCAGCGGAATTTTTCATGAAGAAATTCTTCTATAATAAAACTAAGGTTTTATAGTTCAAAGGAATTACACTGTAAACCGTACAGGAAAAACGTCATTATCATCTTTAACCGATTATGTCCCCACCGAGGAGCATGGGTCTCTTCCCTGAGGAAGGTTTAGGCCATACTCCACCACGGGGGCCAAGTCCGGATTGGTGGACGTTTGCAAGACTAGTAGCTGGTAGACTGTCAGAAGTTTTCAGGCCGCCCTAAGGCCTCCGACTTGGCTTAACGACTGACATCTATCGACGGCAGCCGGCACTGCTTAACGTGCCTTGCGAAGCACAATGAACAATGCATTACCGTTCGTCACAGACGGTCACCCATCCATGCGCCGAACGCGCCCTATGTTGCTTAACCTTCGTGATCGTTTAAGATCACTCAGGCAGCCGGGACTACGAGAGATTCTTACAGTAAAATAGTTTATCTCTATTATTTCAACTAATTCTCAATAGCTGAAAAGGCGTGCTAAAAGATAACAATGTAAGATAGGTACATCAAAGAGTAGTAAGTAGCTAACAGTTATTACGCTAACCAGCCATAAAACTCAGTTATCTTCGATTTTAAAACAAGCGATGGGCCGAAACTCAAGTCAATTTAGATCGCAAGATAGCCCACTCTCCCTCAGCCGCGACCCTAGCACGCTCTGGTTAGCCGAAATTTAAGAACCGCAGGTCTTAACTTAAGGCTTAAGGCGTAATAATAATAGGGGTTAGAGTATGAAATTGTCGTTTTATTGCAATAGGTTCTTTGAATTGACATAGAATCTTCATGGTTTGAGGTTTTCGAATGAAACTTTTTTTAAATGGTTTCTATGATGTTCTTTTTTTAAAAAATGTGAAACATTTGAATATCGACTTTCAATTGTTTTGTTATTCAATTTAGACAAGAAAGATGGATACTGCGAAAATTCGAGTGATTTTTGAATACGAGTTCCGACGCGGAACTAACGCGGCAGAAACAGCCCGCAATATCAATGCTGCGTTTGGAGAGGGGTCTACTAATGAACGCACCGTGCGATTTTGGTTTAAACGCTTTCGACTTAAAGAACGAGCCACGAGGAAGACCGCCCACACAGGTGAATAACGATGAATTAAGAGAGACAGTGGAAACCGATCCTAGTCAAACTACCCAGGAATTAGCATCATGGTTTAACGGCATTAGTAGACCCCTCTCCAAACGCAGCATTGATATTGCGGGCTGTTGTTCATGCTAATGTACATGTATTTATTATCATTTATTATTATGTATTTATTATACATGAACATTAGCATTCCGATTTCTCAGCTTTCCAATAGTCCGTTAACTTTGGCATTTTTGTTACAATAGCATTTTAATCAGCTTTATGTCATTTCCATAGCCGAATGACACTTGCGCAAACTCGACGATTTAATTGAAAAATTATTCGTCAAAATCTCACAATTGTGGAGGGAGAGAATCGGGCATACTTACCCTGCGTTCCGAGATGCGATGAAATCGATTACAGCGCGAATCCGACCAAATTTAGCAGTCCCTAAGTATCTCGCACGAAATAGGGTTCTAATGCCTACTGCACTTGTATGGATTGGCACTGTAATCGAATTCATCGCATATCGGAACACACCTTTACATACAGCCAAAACCCCTCATTTTAGGTTCCGGCGAAGTTGTGTAAAGAATATAAAAAAAATATATAGAGCTAGTCGGACTTTTCCAATAATATGTGATTAAATTAATCCTGATATAAGTTATTATGGCCTATGCCTTTCTTTGGGAAGAGACCGTGCCACTCGGTGGGGATATAATGGGTTGATGATGATGATGGTGATAAGATAAACACACCACAGGCTAAACCTATGTCTTTTTGTTTTGTTTCGTTTATTGTATATTTCGTTTATTTCTGTTGTGCTCATATTGTGTTAATTAGTCTGTTATTTTTTGTTTCTGTGATGTGTCTTGTTAGTATTATAAATGTCTTTCTTTTTAAACACCAATTTAGAGGCTAATAATTGCCATGCCGGGACTCGAACCCGCGACCTCTGGCTAACCGAGCCAGAGGTCGCAAGTTATTGAAATTGTCCTTAGCACGGGTTAGTGCATTAAAATGTACAGATAAATTAATACATACAGTCTGTAAAGTCACATATAAGAAAAAAGTTGCAGAATTTCTGTTGAGTCAATTGTAGTTGATGTGTATGTAGGTAGTTGGCTAGTTTTGATTCTGCCCGGCACACTGACCTCTTGTTCGTGGCAATATCGTGTGACCGACCGGACCCAAACCTTACGCGTAGGGCGAGCATGAGGGTAGTGTGTTGGGAGTCTTCAAATGTATTTTTTAGTATTTTTATCTACCTAGCATATAAGATAACTTTAATTTGTGAAACCAAAAGCATCTGCCAACAAACTGTTATCCAGTTTGGCTGAAACCAACTTCTGTATTTTTATTTGAATAAATGTCTTCAATTAATCAATCAAAAAGAATTTTAAATAGTTATTTGTTATACAATAGTGTAAAGTTGCTTTTTAACCGCGTGTTCAATTTTGATGACCGAGCAAGCGAAGGATTCTGAGAATCCTGAGCGTTAGCGAGGGAATCAAAAGAGCACGAGGTGAAAAATCTTTGCACTCGAGTGCAACACGTAACTTTTCATTCCACCTCAGCGAGGAAATGACTAAATGCAAAAAAAAACGTTTACAATCACAAGATAGGTACACTTTTATTTCAGTTTAGGTATTAATTACTACATTATGACAGGTAAGTATTACAGAATAATCTTTAAATTATAACAAAATAATACTAAGGTATAATTAAGAAAATTTTAAAGTAACGTTGCTACAGTTATTTAAATTGAGTGTAATATTTTTTTAATTTACAAACTTAGTGCACACGATGTTCTAAACTCAATTTACTTTATCCTGTAGAGAAAAGAAATTGGCTTTTATACTCAGATATTGAAGATTAAAAATACTCTTTCCGAGATGGTGGGATGAAAATGACTTTCTTTCTTTCTCAGTTATTAGTGCCTACTTTTGATCATCTTGCCCACTTGCCGAGTGCATGCTAGACACGCACCCCCACGCGCCCCCGCCGTTTCGCGCCATTTTTCCGTCTAGCTAGATGTTATTATGGCCGTCCAAGGAGCCGTTCTGAGCCCGCCAAGTTATAATTTGCCATTGGTTTGCGGTATTCCATGGCGCGGTATCCCCTTAAGATTCGGTATCGGTTTCTTAGGGTTAGGTTGTTTTTTATTAGCTTCATTATCAATATGCTGCGGGAAGTTTTGCGTTGCGTAAAAATGCTACCAATATTTTCAATGCTAGGCTGAAAGAGTAGTCCTTAACCAGATGATGGCATAGTAGTGCTACATTAAATTGAACTTGACATAAAGTCCATAACCAATATAAGTCCATACGCAAATAGCAATAGAAACGTTTGGAAGCCAGAACAAAATCAAATTCAATACGACTTAGGAAAAATGTCAGAGACTCGAAAAGCATAGAACAATACAAATAACTGGGTATAGTGAATTGGCCTTTGTGTAATGAGAAGACTCAATCACACAAGATAGGCGAAGGGACCAGTCAGACGCTGCAGTGCCAGAGACATCGTTTCAGATAGTGTAGGCTTACCCAGTACCTTTATCATCGTGACAGTCGGCCTAGCCCACATGAAAGACTAATTTGTAGTACCAATACCACATGCTAAAGGTGAAGGTGCTTAGTTTAGTCGCAGTTAAGTTGGATCCGCACGTCGATATCAAACCATGTATGTCCCCACTGCTAG
This sequence comes from Yponomeuta sedellus, assembly GCA_934045075.1. Classification (NCBI taxonomy): domain Eukaryota; kingdom Metazoa; phylum Arthropoda; class Insecta; order Lepidoptera; family Yponomeutidae; genus Yponomeuta; species Yponomeuta sedellus. The sequence goes on along the minus strand of OW203722.1, from coordinate 24,262,804 downwards.
GAGCATGAATCTTCCTGCCCTGATATCAACCCTTCTATGTCCCCACTGGTGGGGCTCGGGTCTGCATAGCAGGAAGGTTAGTCCAGTGGAGTATGGCCGAACCTTCGGAGGACAAGTCCCGGTTGGTGGAGGATTATGGATCGAGCAGCCCATAAGGCCTCAGACATGGCTTAACGACTGCCATTACATGACAGCCGGCACCAACAGCGTAGCGTGCCTTGCGAAGCACGAAAGCACTCGGAAAATATGCCACTAGCGGTAGTCACGGGACGGTCACCCATCCAGCACCTGACCGCGCCTCTTGTTCCTTAACTCAAGTGATTGATTCCAAGCACTGTTCCGCACGTATTGACTAAACAGCTAACAAAAACATATATTGTTTACTGTCGATTGTACAATAGCGAGTAGAGTGCCCTTATGTAGAAATCCCTCGACTGTAAGTCCACAAAACGAACTTTCTTTTAAAGCCTAAACGCAAATAGAAAGTACTTTAAAGTATTCACTCGGTTCCGGGAAAAAATCTCAAAACAACTTTATCGTATCGGCGGAGTTCGTCGTTTATCTAAGCTCGGGGCAGAGGGGTCGCCCGAAACTTCGCATAGGACAATATTATCATTGAAATTCCGATCTACGTAAATAAATATAATTATAACATGCCCAGCAGCGGCGGTAGCCTAATCGGTAGAACAATGGACTCGGAAGCGAGGGATCCTGGTTCTATTCCCAGTGCGGGCCACCGACACATACAAAGATTTTGTTTCCTAAGCTATGTTCATTTGTGAAGTTATAGTAGATACCACCCGCTGACGTTGAAGTAAAACATCGTGAGAAAATCTGAGTGTCAGTGCTCAAATACGCTTGAAGTTGCCAATCTCCGCTGGGCACACTTGGTAATTAATCCGATACTCTCTGAAAGTCTGAATAAGCCCCAAAAATCCTTCAATAAAAAGCTTACAATAAAACAAGCAATTTTAATCTGTGGTGAAAATGATCGAGTTTTAATATTAAATTGTCAGATACATATAGTTTCACTATAACAAAATGATTGCGCGATGTAGATTTAATTATTTGCAACACTAACGCCATCTGTTCGCACACTTAATAACTAAACAGTTAAGTAACCTTAACACTCTCTCTCTGAGAGAAGGCCTGTGCCCTGCAGTGGGACGTCAAAGTCGTCAAGACGAAAAACTTGTCCAGCATAAACAGGATTCGTTACCTGATGACCAATGCTTTTCGGAATATAAGTTAGGCTAGTCTTACATTGATTAACAAGGTATTCAATTGTCATCCCATTAATTTTTTGGATGGTCAACAGTGAATTTAAATTCAAAAGAAGAGCTATCGTCGTCGTCGTCAGGCTATACTAGTCCACTGCTGGACATAGCCCTCCCCTAAAGAGCGCCACGTTGTGCTATCATAGGGGGTAATGCCCATAATCCCCACGCTGGCAATGCGGGTTGGGGATCGCAGTTCGGTGAAATTGTACTGCAGGGGGCGCTGCTGCCCACCCCCCAGTTTGAGTCCCTTAGTCGCCTTTTACGACACCCGCGGGAAGAATTGGGTTGGTGCTATTCTCTAGGCCGACACCACACAGCAGCATTGGTACATGCCCGCATCTTTTCTGTGGGCTTGGTGAGGATAGTAAAGGTCCTGGGCAAGCCTACACCATCTAAAACCATGTCTCAGGCACTGCAGCATCCGAGTGGTCCGTTGAACGAGTGAGTGAAGATGCCACTGGACGCTGTATAAATCATCTTATTATGTAGATGTAGAAGCCAATGTTAATAGCACCGTATAGACACTTAAAGCCATAAATAAGCTGTTTTAGCAACTATTCATACTAACCGTACATACCAGAAGTTACCAAAGTGCAAGTTTCTGACACGCTTCGAAGACACTACTAAGTGTAATGTTACTAAAATGTATTCACTGAATAGTGAATTTAATTAACCCGAAATGCCTTGCGAGGCAAAAATACTTACCGGACATTTCTCGTTACAATGTATGACTTAGTTTATACCGACAACGCGCTTGCTTTATGACTTATCACCCTCTCTCTCTGACTCAATAGAAGCCACTCGTCTTCCATCTCGTTCACTTCGCCGAAATTACTCAAGCTCCTAATGAAAGTAGCTGGCGATATAAACTTTTTACTACAGTTTGGTGAAAAGGCCAAAAAACGAGCAAAGAAAATATTTGTCGCTGTTAAAGTAGGAAGCGTTTTATGTTGCCATTACGTTTATTTTGTCCCATCCGGTTAATTATTTCAATTATCCGAGATCGTATTTTTATTCGGGAAACACTTAGAGCAAGCACCTTTTTTTCGCAGCGACTAATTTGATTTGGGGTTCTTGATAAACATGACAAGGAACTGCTGCTATAAATGTAGCATTTTGTCTTGAAAGCTTGTATAAATAGGGCATTTTGTCCTAATAATAAATTACTTAATGCTTATTAAATCGTATTTTTATTTGCTATATTTTTCCATCGGAACAAAGATTAATAACAGACCAGCATATATTTTTTGTTTCTCAAATCCATGCATAAAAACTTCAAGGAGTATAGACGGTACAGTCACGCCTGCCTACGCTGCAAAAATAAAATGATAACTAGAATGTTTGATTTTAACCTAGAACTTTGAAGCAATTTTGCAAAAATGGTCGTTATCAGAAAAAAAACGATTAAAGTCCTACGATTATTGTCCCTAGGTTCTAGGCCTAGGGAAGCGCTCGTGGCCTAGTTAAACCGAGTGATTGGAATCAATAATTTGGGTTAAGCAATAACAGGCGCGGCCGGGTGCAGAATAGGTGACCATCCTGTGACTACCGCTAGTGCTATTTTTTTCGAGCGTTTCCGTGCTTCTCAAGACGCTTTAAGCCGTTGGTGTCGGGTGTCATGTAATGGCAGTCATTAAGAAATTTCAGAGGCCTTATGGGCGGCATGATAACTTCTGATAGTTAGGCCGTCACTGTCTTACAATCCTTCACCAACCCGGACTTGGCCCCCGTGGGAGAGTATGGCCTAACCTTCCTGCAATGCAGAAAAAGACCCGTGCCCCAGCAGTGGGGATACACAAAGGCTTGATATCATCTAGGCCTAATTTTTCGAAATAGCTAGGTACCACTTTTTTGTGATATATGTTTTTTTTAAATCGTATTACAAAAGAAAATGTCGTTTCTTCAATGATAGAGTCAGTTAACTCCAGGTCACCTTAATCACAGAGCGTACCCACCTTACATTGGCGATTCTCAGGGCCGGTTTTTTAATTAAAAATTTCACTAGGTAAATACTTAAGTAGCGCTCTATCACGCTCGTTTTTGAGAAATTTGAAGATGTTGTATAGAATCAGGCGTTACTTTGCGCAAATCCTTAATAGCATTAAAAAGTTAAAATTACTTTGCTAAATTCCGCCAAAAATCCCACAAGCACTATGTGGTTAGCATTAAAAAGTTAAAATTACTTTGCTAAATTCCGCCGAAAATCCCACAAGCACCATGCGGTTAGTATTAAAAAGTTAAAATTAGGTACTTTGCTAAATTCCGCCAAAAATCCCACAAGCACCATGCGGTTAGTTAATGCACCGCCCTCCCTCCCACTTTTTCAAGCAGAAGCAAGACACGAACACACCACCACCGACACCAATACTTGTGTGAGAAAACACGAAATTTGAAGAGACGGCACTACAGTTAACTAAGGACTTAGAGAAATTCTCAATTCAAAACGCGGCCCTCAGACACCCGGATAATTTCACGATGCTTCCGTGATATCGTCTGTTTCCTATTTCATACGAATAATTCACTTAAAACAAAGACTAGACACTAATAGACTAGACAAGCTTGGTTTTATTTAAGTTCGATGCTCATTTGAAAATAATAATCCGATAAGTCATTTTTCCATTTTTATTTCGTTCAGTGGCGAAGTTGATTGTTCCTGATTGTTCCCAACTAACGAGCGACTCTGTTACTTTTTTGTTCTGTTTCCTTTTTCTTGACGATTTTCAATTGCTCGATGCCTTTGAGTGGTGCTCCGTGCCTCGGCGGACAACATGGCTTTGTCAGCGACTTGTGTTATTTCGATCTTTAGTCCGTTATTTGCGTTTTATTCTGTCTATAATGAGCTGTACAGATGGCAGCGGGCTGGTCCCATTCATGGAAAAGCACACACACACAGGCCGTCTGTACGAATCAAGTACAGTGGCCCTCAGCGGCATTTGTCTTGGTAATCATCCGTGTATGTTAGCTAATATGTTACAAGAAAGGAGATATAAATATTTGACGACACTGTCGATCGTTGTGATGATGAATACATTAATTGTATTCATCATCACAACGATCGAAAGGCGGCCGGGTTCGATCCCCGGCCGCTGACAGGGTCAAACTAGCAAACAAAATTTTATGGTTTTTCTCGGGTCTTGGATGTTATCTATGTATTTATTGTAATAAATCTATCGTTGAGTTAGCACCTGTAACACAAGTCATTTAGTTGTACTTAGTATGGGGCTAACGAGATCTGTGTAGTATGTCCTTGAATATTTATATATTTATTTATATGTTCGTGCTCAAAGAAAATAAATCCGAGTTAAACGTTAAAATCGTACTAAAACGTCAAGATAAGATAAACATAATATTTATTGTACACCGAAGTACATGATATAACAAAAATGTAAACAAAAAAACCTAAAAGCCTTAAGAAAAGAAGTTGCTGAACGAAAAGGGAGACGGAAGCATGGAAGTCGGATAGGATACGCAAAATCATGATTAGCACCGGTTGACAGTGCGAAACAACATCGAGTATCGAGACATTAGGTGTAAACAAAAACATGGACGCACAAGCTGCCGCTCTAGGCCGAGCCTGTGAAATATTATAACATAACATTTACATACAAGCACACAAGCATATTAATATATTCCTTAAATACATAAAATATATCGAAACACAACATTTAAACGTATCTTAGATTTAAAAACCTATTTAGAGGCTAAAAATTTCACCCATGCCGGGATTCGAACCCGCAACCTCTGGCTATCCGTGCCAAAAGTTTTTAATTTTTTTTAATTTATCCTTAGCACGGGTTAGTGCATTAAAAATAAAAATAGTATATCTTAGATTGCTGACAGGCTGGATGAGGATAGACGAGGACAGAGAAAAATGATGTGCGGTGGATGATACAGGCTCATTGACTGATTGAAACATATCTTAGAAATTACAAAAAACGTCGGTTATGTAAAAGTGCACCTTCTAAAAGTGAAAATAAGCCAACAAAAAAACCACAAAGAAACATAATATTACAATTTGACATTAGTCTGCACAAATTCATAATTATTGCATCAGAGAAAAAAAACACAAATAAGTAAAAATAAAATATATAAGTATGGCGAGCACATGTCAACTCTGCGCGCGCACTACAAACTCCAACATTCCTGCATCGCGCAATCAAAGTGTTTCAATGACATACCATAAATATAACGTCCGACTAACAATAGTTGGACCGGCCATCCCCAGGCATACGATCTGCCTGGCGGGAAATTTCCCTTTATAGTGGAAGAGCACGATCACCCGCTCTTCCCTATATAAGAAAGTGTAGAAAAGTTTGAAGTATTGCGCCCCCAAAATGGGCCCCACTCAGCTTAATTCTGAATTTGGTCGATGAACCAGAACCTCCACAGTACAGAGTGATCAGTTGCAACGCTGATTTTCAGTGCAATGTACGTGCATAACGATATGATTTAAAGAATAAAATATATTTAATAATTACACTATTTTTTTTTATTTTTAATGCACTAACCCGTGCTAAGGAACAAATTTAAAAACCTATTTAAATTTAAACCTATTTAAGCTGCCTGTACGTAATACAGAGAATATTGTAAAGAGGTTCGAAATTTCACTGATGCCGCCCATTGGCTCAATTGGTAGAGCGCTGGTACGGATAGCCAGAGGTTGCGGGTTCGAATCCCGGCATGGGTGAAATTTTTAGCCTCTAAATAGGTTTTTATATTTAATAATATTAATATATTACACAGACCTCGTTAGTCTCATACTAAGCAGTGATAACAAACTGCTAACTGGACGATAGATTTAATACATAAAAAAAAATTACAGTCAGCGTGCCAAACCGCTGCGCCACCGAGATCGTCATTTAGACAGAGTTCACATTTTTTCGCGATGTCAGTTAGTTTCTGCAGGATGCTGTAAGTTGAGTTACGATATACAATATCAACCCTTGTACGTACCCATTTCTGGGGCACGGGTCTCAGCCTGCTTTGCAGGAAGGTTAGGCCAGACTCCACCACGGGGCCAAGTCCGGGTTGGTGGAGGATTGTAAGACAGTGGCGGGCCTTACTGTCAGAAGTTATCAAGCCGCCCAGAAGGCCCCCGACATGGCTTAACGCCATTACATGACAGCCGGCACCAACGACTTAACGTGCCTTGCGAAGTACGGAAGCGCATGGAAAAAGTGCCACTAGCGGTAGTCACGGACGGTCACCCATCCTTCACCTGACCGCGCCTATTGTTGCTTAACTCAAGTGATTAATTCCAATCACTCGGTTCGACTAGGCCACGAGCGTAAGTTGAGTGTTTTGTTACAATTAAGTATCTAAGAGTAGGCGGTTGCAGGCTGCGCCTTGCAGCCACTTAAGATATTGTGGGGGTTTATTCCCCCTTTTCGCGCCAAAGGCGGCCGATGACTACAAAGTTTTCTACTAATTAAGTCCATTTAGGCCTCGGGGGATGAGAGTCTCGAATTATTCTTATTTGCTCCAAATAATCTCGTCTCGAATAATATTTTATTAGCCAGCGAACTTTGGGCCCGGTCGGCATTTGTCGTTGAAACTTTCTTATTGGGTTTTGTCGGTGAAAATTTCAATTTTTGCCCTTTCCTTCGGCCGTCCCCGGAGAGTCGTCTGCTGTGGCGCTAAAAATCCTATTGTTTGCTTATTTAAAGTTTGTTTTTGTACGATTCTGCTTTTGTAGGAACAATGACTAATGTCCTAGAATTGCAAATTGTTGATTGCACTCGTGGGATCTCGTTAGATAGTGGCTATGTAGCTAATGTTAATAGGTAGCAACTGATGTATAAGGTTTAAGGCAGCGGCTCACATTTTACTAATGTAAATTTCAGCACACAAAATGTAATTTATTTACGTTGAAATCATCATAATCATCATCAATGCATTATGTCCCCACCGAGGGGCACGAGTCTCTTCTCGGAGGAAGGTATAGGCCATACTCCACCACTGGGGCTAAGTCCGGATTGGTGGAGGCTTGCAAGACTAGTGGCTGATCTTACCGTCAAAAGTTTTCAAGCCGCATTAAGGCCTTCGAATTTGCTTAACGACTACGTTAAAAAATATTTTTTTAATTTGATTTGTTTTGTAGGCACTCGTACCAAAAAAGACGGTCAGAGTGGAGTTCTTTCCCTACGGGACGATGCCTACACAAAATGGACGAGGCTAAGGCGCGAATTCTATACTAGGGCTCGCGTCTTTTCCGCGCCCTTGTCCTACAGGCCTAAGGTCTAATGCACTTCACATATCTAGTTGCCAGTAGACGGTATATCTATCTATCTATCTACCTATCTATCTATAATCAGCCCACATCAACCCACTGCTGGACATGGGCCTCCTTTTTATTGCGCCATTCCTCACGGTCCTGTGCTAACCTGATCCATCTCTGACCCGCAACCCTCACGATGTCGTCTGACCATCGTGTCGGTGGTCTGGCTACCAACCTTCTTCCCTCCCTTGGCCACCACTCCGATACTGCCCTTGTCCACCGGCCGTCTTCCCTTCTAGCCAAATGTCCCGCCCATCTCCACTTTAACTCTGTGATCCGCTTACCAACGTCTTCGTCCTTGGTTCTTCAACGAATTTCTATGTTGGGTGCGCGGTCCACAAGCGATATGCCCAGCATGGCGCGCTCCATCGCTCTTTGTGCAACTTTTATTTTGTGCATATTTTGCTTGGTCAGCGTCCATGTTTTCGCACCGTAAGTATGGGTATATAAATTATGTAAAATATATTAGATAGCTGTGAAACGCCGATTATTAACCCTTTATAGGACGGCCCATACAGAGTATTAAGGTCGATATTCCTAAATTAATAGTAACGGTGGGTTGGTATTTAGTAAGTAATAGAATAACCACGACGCGCTCGTGGCCTAGTCAAACCGAGTGATTGAAATCAATCACTCGAGTTAAGCAACAACAGGCGCGGTCAGGTCCGGGATGGGTGACCGTCCTGTTACTACCGCTAGTGGCATTTTTCCGAACGTTTCCGTGCTTCGCAAGGCATGTTAAGCCGTGGATGCCGGCTGTCATATAATGGCAGACGTTAAGCCATGTCAGAGGCCTTTTGGGCGGCTTGATAACTTCTGACAATAAGGTCCGCCACCGTCTTACAAACCTCCACCAAACCGGACTTGGCCCCCGTGGTGGAGTATGGCTTAACTTTCCTGCAACGCAAGGAAGAGACCCGTGCCCCAGCAGTGGGGACATAATACAGGGTTGAAATCGAAGTAAAAGAATAAATAGTGACGTAATATATTGGTATTAGTACTTCGTTTGAACGATATCTAAAAAAGTCTGTGGCAAGCACATGTCAACTCTGCGCGCGCACTACAAACTCCAATATTCCTGCATCGCGCAATCAAAGTGTTTCAATGACATAGCATAAATATAACGTCCGACTAACAATAGTTGGACCGGCCGTCCCCAGGTATTCGTATACCTGGGGACGGCCGGTCCAACTATTGTCCAATTATTGTTATCGATCTGCCTGGCGGGAAATTTCCCTTTATAGTGGAAGAGCACGATCACCCGCTCTTCCCTATAGTGGTGACCCCTGACAGAACATTGTCAACCTTCCTTCGTTCTCGCAGCACTCCACATACCTTAGTCTCAAAGCAAGGCCAGCAATCTTCCTTCTCACTTCATAAGTTCCACTACAGTCAACGCACCGACTACTGGGACTGATGGTGATCTTCCCCCAACCCCTTGGCACGGCAGCCACACAGCAACAGCACACGTTGCCAGTGGTACAGCAGCCTTCACCGGTTACCGCATGCGCGGTCTCCATGGTACTGCCCTCAACCGCTAGTCGACTCACTGACTCAGCGTCACCTGGCACTTGCAGGCTTTAGAGCACAGACTTCGATTCCTATCAGACCTAGCTATGCGTAGCTACGGTCTTGAAGGGGAGTGATGTGGCGAGCACATGTCAACTCTGCGCGCGCACTACAAACTCCAATATTCGCAAAGTGCATCGCGCAATCAGTGTTTCAATGACATAGCATAAATATAACGTCCGACTAACAATAGTTGAACCGGCCGTCCCCAGGCATACGATCTGCCTGGCGGGAAATTTCCCTTTATAGTGGAAGAGCACAATCACCCGCTCTTCCCTATAAGTCGTATGTTTACGTACGATTTCTGCCCCTGGATCGTACATGCAAAATAAATGTAAAAAATCGTACGAATACGATTTAAATGTACTAGTTATGAGCCTTGTGCGACTAGTATGGGTGTATTAGCACAAGGCTCACATTACACGCGGTGGCCTGTAATCTGGCTGAAAGTCTATGGACCGCAGAATACCAACATTACGGGCTGAAAAATAACTATATAGTCCTCCGTGGACGGCTCTGTGGCCAGTAGTTATCGCGTGTGCACTAGTCGCATAAGGGTGATAACTAGTAAATTTACTTAAGAAAAAGTGACCTTAATACGTGTGGCCTTTTTTATGGGCACTTTGTATGGGCCGTCCTTTAAATGGTTAAGTTGGCACACTTAAGTGCCTATAGATTTCAAATAGCGAAAGGAAATCCGGTTTCGAGCGTCAATTAACGGTCGGCCGGGAAGAAGGGGCGAAATTCGCAACTCAATCGCAATCATTTTCCACTCGCGAGAAAACTTGAACCGTCGCGTTAATTGTGAGCTAGGAGACGCCCCAGGGACGTTTGCACTGCGCGATTTTTACACCTTTAAAAACACTTAAGTGGAATCATGGAATCGCGGCAATTGTCGTTTAACTACTGTTTATCGGGGCTTTTTTTATGTAGGTCCTACTGCAGGTCGCAGGGCTTTACTCAGAGAGAGTGTGGGCTTAATTATAACGCGTGTCCGTCGCGGATTGGCAATTTCAAGCGCCGAGGTTGAGGCCTTGAACATTTACAAAATCGAAGAAGTACTTCTATGTCTACAATGATTTCTGTATTTCGAGGTATCCTCCCCTAACAAATAACTGGATAAATAAAAAGATTGAGCAGAATCGATATATGTTTTTTTTAATAGTTCCTAAGACCTTTTATTAAGGTCTGCAGTCTTAGAAATATCTGTGTACTTTTCTTCTGAGTATCTGCATCTGAGTAACCAGTACTCAGATATAGTTACAGTGATATAAAATACTGTATTGTATAAAATACTTAGAATCAGCAAGCTATATTTTTTTTAAATCGCAAGTTTCTTTGAAAAGTGAAAAACAAAATATCTCCAAAAAGTAGTATCGTCTAAACAGCCCCACAGGAAAGGCTGGGAGGCGCCGTGACGTCATTAGCAATCGGCAACGTGACCGACTGGGTCCCGCACAAATTGAAGCAATTATTATTAGAATCGGAACGCACCCGTCGGTTGTTCTGTTTTCAAAACTCCTCCGCTCTTTCCGGGGCCTCTACTGCGTCTTGCAGGTGTGCAGATTTGAGTGAACTTAATTGGAATGAGTCGATCTGGAACTTAAGATCTCTCTTCAGTACTTGTAGGTAGAAAATAAACAGTAACTTAACCCCTGAACCTGGTAGAGCTAGTATACATTTTTCATTGTATTTTATTTCAAAGTGTTTTTTTTTTCTTTCTACTTTATCTCAAAGTCGTTCAAGTTAGGAACTATTATGGTACTATTAGGGTAAACAGCGCGCTCAAGAACAATTTCAGAGATAAAAAGTGTTTTTAATTCGGGCCCAGAAGTATTTTTTTGTTTTTGACAGACGTACGCAAATGCCTGTATTGCCTCGATTTTGAATGACGTTACTATATAATTTATTGTAAATACATTGAAATACATTTTTGACATTTCTTTCATGACATTACTATATGACATATGATTTTACCTAACTATGACATTTCTTGATTGTGTAAATTAAATATTAAATCATTACTGAGTTCATTGTGCATGTGCATGCTTAAACATGTGTATACCTACATTTGTTTTGGGTGGAACATAGCGCTCTAAACTATACTGTAAGACCTTTATTGCAAACATACCTATGTTCACAAATAAATTGATTGATATGTACGCGAGACTAAGTCTAGTTGCAAATACAGAAAAAAATGTTTACGAGGAACCAAAGTATTCCTTTAGTGCAAAGTAGAGACGTGAGTTCCATGATGTGATTCCCTTAGTTTCCCTTAGTTTCCCTTATTTATTGTCCCCATTTTACCTTGTCATGGCAAAAGACAACACTTAAAATCGACCACTCTTAAAAACACAGACAGATTTTCATCATCATCAACCGATTACGTCCCCACCGAGGGGCACGGGTCTCTTCACTGACGTAGGTATATTCCCTACTCCACCACTGGGGCCAAGTCCGAATTCGTGGAGAAACAGATTTGAACATCGAAAATCTCATCGGATAGGACACTCGGGTACCCTGCCATGATTATCAATCTTAGTACTTTAACAATAGGGACCATTTCTGAAGCTGAAAAAGTTAACTAACAATGCTTCAATTTAAATTCATACAAGTGTTGCCGACTTGACGCTTGTAACAAATAAATTGATTGAAAAGACGAGAGGTTTTGTCTGAACAATGCAAGTGTGGTATTACGATGGAAATGGCATATTTTATTGTGACGTGATATTTGTAATTACATAAAAATACGCTTCTCTCTTTCTGAAAGAAAACTCTGTATTGACAGAAGCATTTATGTTATGTTGCGTTTACACATTTTTTTTACGAAACTTCTGTAGATCCCACTACAAGCATTCTCTCAGAGAGAGTGTGTGAGAGTATGAGAGCATTAATTACCACGCGTATACACCGCCGATAGGCTATTTCTGAGGTATATGAACACACTCATACATTCAAGTTTCCTCTCAATAGTTTCCTTCATCGTTAGCGAGTATAAGTCTACAAGGAACCCTTTCAGTTTTTGCCATGTTCGTCCCAATAAGCCATAGTGTTTAATAGAGACTTAATATTTTCCACAACGAAATCGAACCTATATAGTACATAGGAACCAACAACTTTAACGTCCACAATATGTTCGAATTCGATGTGAAAATAAACCCACGAGGCGCCACAGTGAAATACGAGTATTAACTAACTTAAAAAAATCACAGGTTATTCTCATCCCCCCCATTTACTTTCGTGTTGAAGTAATTTAAAAAAAAGCGTCTGGCTTGAGGCCACGGGGCCGCGGAGTTTACGTGGCAAGTAAGAGGTCTGCTTGCATACGAAGTAGATAATTTCATTGAAAGGCAAGTTAGTTAGATAGAATCAACGTTATGATTTTATTTGATTTCAGTTTATTGATTAGGTAGGCTATGAAGAAAGGAAGGAATCGTTGTCTATGAAGTTGGAGATCCGTATTTTTTCTATACAATTTATTGTTTGTTACATGATTACAGATTTCTAATCCATCCATCCAGATTTGATTTCTAAAAATTTCAAAGCATTGCACAGAAACACTAATAATATACTGTGTATATGTAATGTATATAGCACGGGTTAGTGCATTAAAAATAAAAATAGTATAAAAAAATTAATTAGTTATTGTTTCGTAGACAGTAACTTTTAGCTAGTGTTACCTTATAATTAATTTAGCTTAAAATGGCATTCAAATTCAACGCTTTTCAACCTTAACTTATCTTAGTTTAAGCGGGGTATTAATTGAGTGAGGGCGACAGGAAGAGCCCCAAAAAGGAAAGAACGCAAACAAACACCGCTCCGCTCAGCGTGTAATGGCGCGTGTGAAATTTACTATTGCTTTTGGCGTCGAAACGTTACGTTCGATTCGGTTATGCCCGACCGTGTGCAGAGGTTATGTGTCTGTGCGATTTAAAACTTTAAAGTAAATATAAATAAAGCGCATTTGGATCGCGCTTCGGATAGATATTATCTCGGTTACGGTTCTCATTTCTATTTCGGAATACTATTGTATTTTTCCGACTCGAGATTCCACCGAATGGAATGAAAAATCAAACCTTGGATTGGATCTTAATCCAATTTTTAGAAATATTTGCTGTAAGAGCCAGTTGTTCGATATATTTACAGAATTCATGAATGAAACTCGCCATTAGGCATATAAGAAGTATAAATTAAGTCAGCTTTTACATCTATATATTCTGATATTTAAAGGATAGTGTTAGTCCTCGCAAAAAGAAAGTATACTTACAATATTGATGTCAAGACGTCTGATCAATGGTACCTATCGCTCTACGCCGAATAATTGCGTTACAGACACAATAACTCTCACAATTTATGGATAAAAAGCATTATACAAATTAAGTGAATCCGAAATTAAGTTACCGTAACGATGCTCTTTTACAATAGATGGCCGGCGCCTCTGCCTGCTCAAGTTTAAATTATTTGATCAATAATTAATAGTTTCGTTTTGTTTTAATATGTATATGTAATATATATAAATATATGTAAAGTACAATTTGTGCCAAAATGGCTACTATAATATAAAGGATTATTTGAATGTCAATGATGTCTGGCAGCGCCCCTTGCAGAACAATTCCACCAAATTGCAATCCGCAACCCGCATGCTCAGCGTGGGGATTATGGGCACTACCCCCCCAATGATGGCACAACCTTGCGCTATGTCGCTCATTAGGGGAAGGCTATGTCCAGCAATGGACTACTATAGCCTGAAGAAGAAGATGTCTGGAATTAAAGCCAGTACAAATTAGATACAAATAAAAAAAGAACTCATGCAGAGTTCTACGTCTTATAGTAATTTGGTAAACTCTGTTAATCAAGGACTTTGAGAAGACTACGGTACAAATGTCCTCCCCTCGAGAACATTTGTACCTAGTAGGCTGTCAGTTCACTCCCCTAATATTATCAGTGGCTTAGTCCCTTAATTGATGGGCAAGGTGGAAGGAAAAACAAGGCCGTGCAGGAGAAAGATGACATGCTTGGGCAACATCAAACAGAATTGCACTGAACAGAGACCGCTGTAAAGAGCTGGCTGCCAACTTCTAGTGATGGAAAGCGTCTTAAGGAGAAGAAGAAGAAATCTCTTAAGTGAATACGAGACACTTTTACTATCGACTGTACCAGTAGCCTTGCATCGTTAAAGCTAACGAGCTCCTCCGAGATGGCCGCGGTCAGCTGTGTACTGAGCCGTGTGGGTTACTCGCCATGGCTCGGAGTCTAAGATCCCTTTTTGTAAAAAGGTGATATCTGGTAACTCAGCCTTAAAAAATCATATTATTTAATATTTTTTACGCCTTTTACTGTGAGGTAGGTCGTGAATGTCGACAAATCTAAATTGGAAATTATTGCCTGTGTGAATGTGCGATTTCTTAAAAGGTGTTTGAAGACCACTTAAAAAGTTAAATTCATAAATTTTGTTTATTTGTCCATTTTAAGATTGAGAATTTTTTGGAGATGCTCTATAATTAGGGTCGTGGCAAGTGGCAAAAACTTTGTCTCTGCCTTCCCTCCAATATACTCATTATACCCACCTGTTTTATTTTATGTACGGTGAAGAAACAGATACAAGTACAGGTTAAATTTAAAAACAAACAGACGTAAATAGACATAAACTAGGTACTGCATCCATAGACTTTTACACTGAGAAGTAATATTATATTAATAACAAAAAAGTGACGCTAAAACAATAGATACTGTAAACCTGTTAATGTTTGTATTTATGGACCGTAACTACTTTACACAATTTAGTTTCTGCAAGCAATACATACCGGTATTTTCCTTTATTTGCTACGCTGGCGTAGCATTATCGTAGCATCGCTACGCTGCTACGCCCGTAGTCTCGTAGCGCGATTCGTAGCTGCCGTTTTACACCTCATTGCGTTGTTTTACTTTATGAGGCGTAGTTTTTTGCATA
Source organism: Yponomeuta sedellus (assembly GCA_934045075.1). Lineage (NCBI taxonomy): Eukaryota > Metazoa > Arthropoda > Insecta > Lepidoptera > Yponomeutidae > Yponomeuta > Yponomeuta sedellus. The sequence goes on along the minus strand of OW203722.1, from coordinate 24,247,728 downwards.
CTAAAGACTAAAGATGGTTATGTAACTAGTATTACTTAGTAGTGGTTACTGCTTTGAGTGTAACCGTAAAATGTAGAAAACTATTCTTCTTCATACTTACATAAATTCATGCCTTTATACTGGAGGTGTAGGCAGAGACCTGGTTTTGGCACTTATCTTGACTGAAATCCTGAAACTATTTTTTGCTTCACCAACATAAATTCGCTGCTGAATACACGCACGCCAGCTATGGGTACTTTTTGCCTTAAATCTTAATTATACTTCAGCCTATTTAACAATTACTGCAAACTCATTTTGAATCTTCTTCTTCTTCAGGCTATACTAGTCCACTGCTGGACATAGCCCTCCCCTGATGAGCGCCATAGCGCATGATTGTGCCATTATTGGGGGGTAATGCCCAAAATCCCCACGCTGGGCATGCGGGGATCGCAGTTCGGTGGAATCGTACTGCAGGGGGCGCTGCTGCCCACCCTTCGGTTTGTGTCCTTAGTCGCCTTTTACGACACGCGCGGGAAGAATTTGGGTTGGTGCTATTCTCTAGGCCGACACCACACAGCTCATGTCCCATTATGAATGTTTGCTGTAAACCTTATTACTTCGAAACAATAACGGAATTAAATTCGGACCGTGTTAATCACCCACCTACCCAACTAATAACCTACTAAGCAGGAACAATGATTTTCAAAACCTATTTAGAGGCTAAAACTCTACCTATCGGACTCGAACCCGCAACCTCTGGCTAACCGTGCCAATAACATTTTAACTTGAACTTTATAATATGCCTATAAGCAAAGATAGAACTTAAAGTGCATGCATGCGGTTTTGTGTTACTGCAAAAGCAGAAATAAGTATTATTTTTACTAGAGAGGAACAAAAGAGGCACTTTCCATCAATACTTTTTAATTAGACTATCCCGTTACTATTTACAAAATCTTAAATCTAGTCCCCTTTTTAGGCTCAACAAAGTTTTCTCTGTCTATTTATCTTATGGCATATTTAAGAAATATTCTTGAATAAGCTAAAGGATAATCTTAGGGTTAACTATACGCTGGGTTTACAGCAACTTGTACTTATCTATGGCCTCTGTGTGCTCCTATGTGGGCTAGTCGCTAGCAGGTCGTAAATCTAAACTGCGCTGTCAGCCGCACGCCACACGCCGCGTCTGTATCATCGTTTTAACTAGCGCACCGTCGCATAGTGTAGTCCGTCCACTTTAGGATGCCGCGGGATGTAAACATACTAAAATTTTATAAATTTGACTCGTCCTTTAAAGTCCTTTCTATAACTACTAACTTTTTCAATAGTTAACTAACTAAAGTTAATATAAAATATTATTTAGCAACGTGACACTTTTTCTTGACAAATAAAACAACAAACAAATATTTATGGACATATTACACAGATCTGGTTAGCCCTATACTAAGTACAACTAAATGACTTGTGTTATAGGTACTAACTCGACGATAGATTTAATACAATAAATACATAGATAACATCCAAGACCCAAGACAAACGAGAAAAGTTCTTTTCCTAGTTTGACCCGTCCGGGGATCGAACCCGAGATCTTCGGTTTTACAGTCAGCTTGCCAAACCGCTGCGCCACCGAGGTCGTCGTAGCTTCCCTTTTTTAAATTTGACTCGTCCTTTTAAGCCCTTTCTATAAATACTAACTTCTTCAATAGCTAACGAACTAAAATTAATATAAATATTGTTTAGTACTCAACGTGATACTTTTTTTTATTGAAAAAATATCAACGGTTTAATTTGAATTATTGTAGATACCCGTACATGCTAATACGTGTATAACTTTATGGTAACCTCAGAAACGTGAAACATTGTCGACAGAAACGTGAAACATACCCGTACATGCTAATACGTGTATAACTTAATGGTAACCTCAGAAACGTGAAACATTGTCTACATTTGCTTCCGTTTTTAGCTAAAATCTAGTATTAATTGAACATAAATCTACAAACTAGTCGACAAATTGCTGTTTGTTTTACCCAAAAAAATCCGAAAATGAACTAGTATTCACATTTTTATCGCTTTCAAACGGAACCGACTATACCCACACGAATTGTGCTGAATTAGTGCCGGAGCCAGCTTAAAGGCATAATACAGGGTGCCTACCCGCAGCTTGCGAGTGGCGTGCGTAAGTTGCACACCCTGTGTATAGTCGGTGCAGCTGGCCAAATGATAAGGCGGTGCATAAGTTGTTTCTTGCACGAAAATGTTCTAGATTTACTCCGTCTAATTCCGTTATATTCTAGACAACGAAACTTAAATCTCTTGTTGAGTAAGGAAGTAATAAAATTTAAAAACCTATTTAGAGGCTAAAAAAAATATTTTTTTTTAAATTTGTTCCTTAGCACGGGTTAGTGCATTAAAAGTAAAAATAGTAAAAGTAATAAACTGCTAAAATACAATTGGATTAGATTATAAGATGCAGTGCAGGATATACACCAGCTCGCTGGACCGACGATCTGTTATTACAAAAGTATTTCTTAATGATTAGCGATATTCATACATATATTAAACGGGTCAAATCGCGATTATTTATTAGGTAAAACGTAATTACCTTATTTTTCGACGTTTGCAAACACTAAATCCACGCGGACGGAGTCGCGGGCAAAAGCTAGTGGTCAATAAAATTCCAAACTCAGTTTTCTCCTTGGGCCGAAATTAACAATTCAAATTATTAAACTAAAACCTCAATTTTGACCCGAAACCAAGCTGCTTGCGTGCACGACTTATAAATGTTCATACGAAAGAAATCTGTCAGGATCATAGCAAGTGACAAACCCTGGTCTGAACCTAGCCTTCTGGGATACAGGCGTGATTTTATGTATGTAAAATCTAACCCCATGACCCAGATAAAGTCGCTTATTTAGCCACTGCGGCTTGACAAGGAATCAACAATAGGCAAAAGCCAAACGCTCGTCGCTCGCGCCGCCCCTAGAGCCATGACGCCTTACGTAAGCCTGTAAAGGCAACGCTTTTACGTAGGGTGACAGTGTGTTGGCTATAAAAATAGAGCATTTTTTCTTTTATTTCACTTTCAATATTGACGAGGCGTTCATTTTTTTAAATGACAGCAAAGATACTCATTTAATGTATAATGAACCATAGCCATATCAGAGGCCTTACGAGCGGCTTGTTAACTTCGTAGGGCTCGCCACTGTCTTACAATCCTCCGCCCACCTAGACTTGGCCGCCGTGGTGGAGTATGGACTAACCTTCCTGTGACGCAGGAAGAGACCCTTGCCCAATATTCCTAAGGGAAGAGACCCGCGTGCGCACGAGACAATGTGTGGATGATGATGAATACTTCGAAGTAACTATTATTTTTTTGAATATTTTTATAGTTCATATCACGTAACTTTTGAAAGACTAAGTTACCTAGGTAAGACTAAGTTTAAAATGTACATGAAACTATGGCTAAGTACCCCTGATCAAAAGAAAACCAATGAATATCAAAAAAACATACAAAAATTAAAACAAACATCTCGTCGAAAAAGAACCATCCGGGCCGAAGCCGCTTTTTTTTATTTGAAGTTTTAACATTGTGTAGAAAATCGATGAAAAACATAAAAACTTATTTAGAGGCTAAAAATTCCACCCATGCCGGGATTCGAACCCGCGACCTCTGGCTATCCGTGCCAGCGCTCTTTCCAACTGAGCTAATGGGCGACTCACCGGCATCAGTGAAATTTCGAACCTCTTTACAATTTTTTTTTTATTTTTTTATTTTTAGCGTTTTCTCTGTATTACGTACAGACAGCGACATCTGGCTGAAGTAATTAGGTTTTCAAAAATTGTCCTTAGCACGGGTTAGTGCATTTAAAAGAATATTAACCTAAAAAGCCAAAGCTTAACACGCATTTATCTCACAGACCTCAAACACCAATTAGTATTTTCCTAATTGTGACTAGCTATGTTAAAAAGCTCAGTCGCAAAGTCAGGCGGCCCACATAGCTACACAAAGCTTGGCGACCCTACTCACAAGTCAAGATAAGCCCCGCACTGGCCTTATCGCGACGGTATTATAATAATGTACACATATGCATAATTTAACATTTACATTTTAATATACACGTTACCACGTAGATACACTTTGTTCGTACGTCTATTTGGGTTTTTCGTGTGTGTTCGTACACGGTTCATCTTTGTCGCTGTCAGAATGAATTAGTCGAGAACTTTTCAGACAAAAATTCAAGTGATTCCAGAACTAAGTCATCAAAATTATATTATAATTTTTAATGCACTAACCCGTGCTAAGGACAATTTTAAAAACCTATTTAGAGGCTAAAAATTCCACCTATGCCACAAAATTGTGCGCACGAGACAATGTGTGGATGATGATGAATACTTCGGCATGGGTGGAATTTTAGCCTCTAAATAGGTTTTTAAGTCAATAAAGTTTTAGACGCAAAATGTGTGTGTCATTGTAGGCATACATAACTTACGAGAGAGCGTCTTAATAGTTGTCTTAGGTTTTACTAAAATAATTCCTTTTATAAGACAATTGATAAATTAAAACACAATATGTATATGCCGTAGGTATTATTTATAATTTGAACACAAGAATTTGAAATGTCAGAGAAAATAACAATAATAGAAATAAAAGTCAGTAATTATGTCAAACGTACATCTATGCAATTATCTTTCGGTCAAGAATAACATAACATTACAAAAATTTGTCCAGCTACATGTTTTTAATTCATATTAATTCAAAATTCTCCTAAGTCTCCCATACAGTATTATCTACCACGATGTCTTTAGGGACTCAAAGTTTAAATTATAGAGAATATAGACATTATTGGCTACACTTTGCTACGTCGCGGTACAAAGCTATGGGCCGCCAAGATGCCAATGCGACAACTTTGGCGACAGACCAAAAATTGAGTCTCCAAGAGAACGGGCAAATTGTGAACTGCTACCTAAATAAGCGAACGGACAGCAATCACGGAATCTAAAAATCTAAGCACACCGTCACGTTTGACAACAACTTGGCACTGGCCCCGCTTTGGTCCAATTCTATTGGTTCTACTCTGGAATTGAACTTTACTGTGCTTCCTCACGGGGGATCTTAAAGCTGCAACTAATACTAAGCTTGGAGTCTTTACACTATGCGTTGAAGTTAAATCAGTTGAAGGCTCTTCCTATATAATATATCCTACACGCATTAGGGCCTGCCGCTCTCGAATCGGACTTTTTAGTCACTCAAAAAAGTGCCAATCTCGGTACGGAAACTAGGCTTTAACTTTAACCGACCGTAACGGACGCAAGCGGTCTATTATAATGAAAGATTATCATTTACATAAAGTGATGCTTGTATTCTAGTTGGGAGAGAGACGAGGGTTTGTCATATACTCACGTACTACGGTCTTGATATATCTGTAGAGAAACGTTGCGTTCTTTATTGATGAACAGAGCCTAAATTATTATTGATATGCATGTCAAAAGAGAGAATAAACGTAGAGTGATAAAAAAAATTATAACAACAATCATAGATTGATAGATAGAATATTCGTTATTGCATGTAAACCAGGGATTACACCAGGGATAAAAGTAGCATTTGTGTTACATAAGGCGCTTAAGGGCGCTAACTAACGCCACCAATGGAATGAAAATCATAACTTGTTTCATAATACGTTTTTATCTAAAAGTGAACGTAAAGTTTAAATGAGAAATCTTAACAACTGTGATAACTATTTTTAGAAGCTACAGTCTAGAACCTAGGATCAACATTGTATGACTTTAATCGATTTCCGCCAAAAACCTCCGATTTTAGCGGAAATCGATTAAAGTCCTAGGATATTTATTTATACTACATTCTCGGCTGTATGTTCTAAAAATAGTTAGTACAGATATTAAGAATCCTTATGTTTACTTTTTGAAAAAAAAAGTATAACAAAACAAGTTATGATTCCCTAGTCCCTAAGCGCCTTAACAGTGTTTCGTGTGCAACAAAGTATAATTAATTCATTATTTTTTCAATCAATAACTTTCGTAAGTTATTTTTTAATACAGTTGCTCAAAAAGTGGCGTATTGCAGGGACGTATAGCGTGCGGGATGTGGGCTATTACACATAAATTTCCCGCACTCGTGCGTTCTCTTTCCCAATTGTCAAAATAACTTCTATTAAAGAGAAAAACCAACCATGAAGTTATTACTAAAAAAATCATAGAAGTTTTTATGATTCATGTAAATACGTATATTTCTAAAGCTATTAATTTAAAATATCAGATTTAATGATTTGTTTGAATGATTTAGGTTACGTTTCATTTCATTTCATTAAATTTCATTTTCATATCAACAAAAAATCCTACTGAAGACTGGCTGTATGGGCATAATTCCCTTTGTCTACCAGAATGGGTGAGGAAAATATGCTCATATTTTTTTTCGGTAGGTGCCATTTTCCAAATAATTTTTTTTTATTAAATTGCTTATTTTTTTCGAAACTGTATTAAAAATAGCCGTTCAGTACACGTGCGGAACCGTCATTGCAACTTGTTCCGACTGTCAACCCTCGCCTTCGGCTGCGCCTCGGCTCGGGTAGACATTTGTCGGAACTCTTTGCAATGACAGCCTTTCCGCAGTTGTAATGAAATATACTATTCTAAACATATTTAGACCCAGTACTTTAATTTCTTCCGGTGTTTTACTATAAAGTTTTGGAGCTTATATCTCGTTATATTTCCCCAGTTCGTAGTAAGAGAGTAGCAACTCTAAGTTCGTCGGTAACCCTCACACGTACCACACTGGGAGTCGGGCCAGCGGTGCACGGTTGCGAAAACAATCGCTCCCCGAATCGAGAGTGCACTGGACGGTTAAAAAGCTCCTAAAGCGCCGCTTTGCCGGCTGCTATGGTGAAATTGCTCCAGAACTATATTCAAGTTAATTTGACTTTAGACTACAGAAAACATCGCGCGACTTACAGAAAATTTAAATTGCCCTTAGAGTGAAGTAGCTATTTTATTTAGAACAGCACCTTGAAATGGTAAGAGAAAAAGAGCCTTCAAAATGAAGTAAAAATCTTAATCTTAAGTTAGTAAAACTTATATATCTATCAAGTTAATGAATTATTCTAAAATGTTGATGTGCTTAAGAATGTACTGCTCGACTATCTAAGCACCTAGAACTCTCATCAAATTAAAGATTGAGGTTCCAATTTTGAATACAAAGGAGTTAAAGTTCTCCCTCTATATATAAACTATAAAGGTTCTAGAATAAACAATAAACAATTTTCAGAACCTTTATAGTTTATAGATTTTTTTATTGAAACAAAACGAGTAATCTAATCTTTTGACGGTGAAATTTATCCTACAAATATTTTTGTACTTTTTATTTCTTGTGCAATGACTTCACAAATATTCCGAATGTCACTTGGAGCACGTATTGTACTCCCGTGGTACAATCCACTAAGTTCATCATTATTAAAACAGCTCGTTACGACAAAGTTCAAATATGTTTTTTCCGCCGTCATGCCTTAAACAAGTTGAACAGCTCATGAAAGTAATCTTTGAAATTCTATTCATATATCCTATATATATCTATTCTATTCATATATCCTATAAATGCACCACGACACGCACCTCGTAGGACCATTCAGTTACCTCGGGCACTGACTGAAAATCAGCGCTGAGGGCTCAGTCCCTCAGCACAACGCTGAGTCAGCTGCCTTTTGTGGCAATTTAGACGCACCACAGGCGAAAGCTATTTGTGTGTTTTTGTTTCGTTTATTTATAGGTATATTTGGTTAATTTCTGTTGTGCTCATGTTGTGTTAATTTTGTGGTTTTTTGTTTCTGTGATGTGTCTTGTTGCTATAATAAATGTCTTTCTTTCTTTCTAAATTAAAGTGTAGGTTTTTTTTATTTTTAGAATTTTTTTTCGTATTTTTTTTTGTGTTATTATTAACAGAATTAAATTTCTATGCTTATAAAGTATGGTTTTATGCACGCTCTAAAAATGGTACACAAAACATAATATTTATTCGGAAATAATGTAGTCATATTTTATTCTACTACTGTTTCTTTTCAAAAATTAAAATTATACTTGGGCGAAATGCACTCAGCCGACACAGACTGAGCTAGTAACAACTGGATCCGAAATGGAACTGGGAGCCAATCCTCACTTTATTAGCAGAAGTTTGATAACAAACACTGTGACATAAGATTTTTATATATTAGACTAGCTGACCCAGCGAACTTCGAACCGCCTAACAGTCGATTCTTTATTTTTTTTATTTTTTTCTCCGTAACAACCATCCTCGTACTTCAAGGAATATTCTAAAAAAAGAATTAGCGAAATCGGTTCAGCTGCTCCCCAGATTTGCGCTTACCAACACATTCAACGATTCATTTTTATATTATAGATATAATTAAGCTAGTAACCATGTATGACAAACATACTTTGTCCCAGAATAGAACTGTAAAATTTAATAATCATCACACCAATATTAAAAAGGCGAAAGTTTGTGAGTGTGTATGTTTGGTACTTCTTCACGTCTAAACGGCTGGAGCGATTTGATTAAAAAGGTTTTTTTTTCTGATCTTAATGGAAACCTATTTAGAGGCCAAAAAATCCACCCATGCCGGGATTTGAACCCGCGACCTCAGGCTTTCCGTGCCAGCGCTCTTTCCAACTGAGCTAATGGGCGACTCACCGGCATCAGTAAAATTTCGAACCTCTTTACACTATTCTCTGTATTACGTTTTTTGGCCTCTAAGATAAGATAAGAATATTCTTTATTGTACACTGGAAAAACAACAAATACAAAACAATTGCAAATATACATAGTACAATTGGCGGCCTTATTGCTAAAAGCAATTTCTCTAAATAGGTTTTTAAAATTGTCCTTAGCACGGGTTAGTGCATTAAAAATAAAAATAGTATGATCTTAATGGAGTTAGCTGACACCTTAGCTTAGCACACCAAAATATCTTAATCACTAATAAACCGCGGGGCACAGCTAGTTACGAATATTTTGCTAAAAATCCCTCAATTTATCCATAGCGCTGACAACTCTTCTCCTGTCAACTTTGAAGATAATTGGGTAGATTGGCAGTCCATTTTTGTTGCAAAGTCAATCGTAACGTAACGAGGCGGAGCACACAGATGTAAATATTGACGTGCTGCTGATAATACGTCACGGATCCCTTCACAGTCCACGGACGTGGCTGCGTCACAGACCACTCCAGCTTTTATTGTGCAGTATGCATTCATTCGATTTGCCGCCGGCCGAGCGGGATCTTCTTTGATGTGACGAATCAGGCGCAGTGATCCGACTCTAATACACTTAGCCGGGCCATTTCTGGCCTCTCTTTACCCCCTCTGCTGTGCACTCGTTTTGCACCGGGTAGGGCCCGCTCAATAAGATTTTCATTAGGCGCTCGGCGAATTTTGCAAACGGGTTGAAATTCGCTAGCCCCTTTTACGAGCGCGCTTGAGTGTCTTTTGAGAGCTATATAAATTGTCCGTTTGACTATTTTAACACGGATCCAAATTACCGAACGGGAGCGGGGGCCGAGTAATTTCCTCTAGGGATGGTAAATTATGATTAAAGCTGTAGACTTTCGTGTTTGCGCAGCATGTTTTGCATTTTAGTCGGCGATGATGAATTAGGCAAATACCAGGGCCTGAATTCTGCTAATGCATTATAATATAGTACAATGATCATTGCATGAGCATGAGCGCGCGTACATCAAACCTTTTAGACGTCAACGGTTCATGCCATTGACGCCTTTGATGTAAAACACGTCACATGACCCGATCATGTATCTGTCATGGTACTTACACAATTGAGGCCCAGGTGGATACCCTCTGCCAGCACATGAGCCTAGCCATTCAGAGGAGGCATGCTGCCGGCATTTTGCGAATGAGCCGTTTTCAGTACAAATTCACAAAACACTTAATTTAAGGCGCTTCTTCTTCTTCTTCTTCAGGCTATATTAGTCCACTGCTGGACATAGCCCTCCCCTAATGAGCGCAAGGTTGTGCCATCAGGGCATACGCTTATACGCGTGCATATAGAAGAACAGGAGCGGTGGTAGCTCAGTGGGTAGAACCATAGACTGGCAAGCGAGAGCCCCAGGTTCGATCCCGAGTGCGGGCATGTACCAATGACTTTGTTTAATTTCAAAGTTACGTACATTTGCGAATTTGTAGTCGCAATACCACACGCTAACGGTGAAGGAAAACATCGTGAGGAAACCCGCGGCTTGGTTGGCTCCGCACGTATTGACTAGTCTTTCCTGTGGGGTAGGCCGATTAAGCATTCACGATGGTATAGGTGGTGGGCAAGTCTACACCATCTATAAAACCATGTCCCAGGCACTACAGCGTCGGAGTGGTCCCTTCACCCATTTAGTGTGAGTGAAGATACCACTGGACGCTGTATAAATCATCTCATTAAGTAGATGCAAAAAGGCCAATATTATTATATTATAGAAGAACAGGGATACCTACGTCTGTCAAATTTTTCATTTATGGCCACGCAAAAACCGTATTCCGGTTCTTTTATGGCCACGCGTGTAACCAATGACTTTGTTTTCTAGGCCAGGTAGATTTGTGAAGTTGTAGCAGCAATACCACTCGCTCACGGTGAAGGAGACGTGAGTTACTGAGGTGTTCAAATAACTTAGCGCTTGAAAATGCCTATCCGCGGTGGGTACGTGTGGTGACTTAGACCATGCGCTTTCTCTGTGTGAGAGAAAGCTTGTGCCCTATAGTGGGACGTTTATAGGCTAAAGCATGGTTTAATGGTTCGAAGGGACCACTCGAACGCTGCAGTGCCTGTGACATCGTTTTAGATGGAGTAGGCGTGTCCAGCGCCTATACCATCCTGACAGCTTAGTTGGCCTAGCCTACAGGAAAGACTAGTCAATACGTTCGATTTTCAGTGCGGGCATGTACCAATGACATTCATACATAAGCTGACGCCTGTATCTCAGAGGTGTAGGCAGAGACCAGGGACTGCCACTTGTCACGATCCTGACACCTTCGCTTCATCAACGTTCATAAATCGTTGCATGCACGCACGCCAGTTCCGGGTACTTTTTATCTTCCCCTTTGCTAATACATCCCCTATTTGGTCGATGTATGTCCGTCTAGGACCAGTGACTTTGTTTAATTTACAAGTTACTTACATTTGCGAATTTGTAGTCGCAATACCACACGCTAACGGCGAAGGAAAACATCGTGAGGAAACATCGTATTATAGGCTACATAAAGAAAAATAACCCTGTATAAGCTAAGGTGCTACTTATAAGTAGCTGAGCAAATAGGGCTCGGATCCGATAGTGCGCTGCGGCTTTCCACAGTCGCCTCACGCCACTTGATTGATGCCTTCATTGCGATTACGGGGGCCAGCCTTTTAGCGGACGCTTTGTTTTGTTGCGACCCCCCTTTATCAGACTACGGTGACGCCTACATGGTGGAGTTTTTCACGCCGAGTGCTCAGATGATTTCGTTTCAAAATACTGTAATCAAATCTAAAGAACTGTTTGGCTTAAATTTCACCTGATTTAGTTGATAATACGTAAGGTAAAAAAATCTGATGATTTCTTAACAAAAAAAAGTAGGAATATTGCACGAAAGATATATAGAGAGATAAATGATTTATTCACATAAGACACCTGTACAAAACACAACACTACACGCATATACAAACAAAGCGGAATCCATAGAATTCAAGAGAAGAGAGCATTCAAAATACTATTAAAAACTACACGTAACTATTAATTACTCTGGCCGAATATTCAAATTGAAAACTAAAAACTAAAAACTTGTTTTATCATTTAAAAAAATATAAGGCCAATGTTCATAAAGATAAAAAAAATGTTCAAATGACATAATTATAACTTTTAAGGTACGTGAATACCGAGTATTCAAATTCCCTCACGATGTTTTCCTTAACAGTAAAGTACCCTGTAATACGAGTTTGATAACCAGGATACGACCTTACAAACGTGAAAACATACCAAGACCAAGCCGACGTTGTCTCGGAAAATCAAGATACTAACAAATCGAACCTGTGGTCCCTTGCATGGTAATCAAACGGGCTACAGCTGAACCAACGAGGCAGTTTCTAAAATGAAATGATTCCAATCCCAGGCTGCTATCAATTCAAAACGAAGTACGAGGCCAGTGAACATAGGCAGCAGTCAGTTCAACAAAAGCCGATAGTGAGCTCGCTATGTCGATACTACTCAACTTCTCAACCTTTGGCTCCTCACTCCACAACACAGGGAATCCTAGTGTGGAGGCCGCAGGTACAACCTTCCTGGGCATCATTATTTCATTGTAATTATGGATGTATATCATACTTTTAAGTCTTTCAGCATTAATTTATGTCAAATATTTAGCTGTAAGAAACATAATGTTGTTAGGATTTTACTTTTTGGATTAATATTTTTTTTATCTTTATCTGTATCCTCCTAAAGCTCCTACAGTCAAGAGAGGAAATACACTGGCCTACAAACTAAGTACTACCCTAGTATTTACTAATGATTCGCGATACTCATACTTAGTTGTATATCGCAATTAGACCCGTTTAACATATAACTAAGTATGTACTACACTTTTAACATTTTCCACCCACAATAATTTAATGTATTCGCCACTTCAATCTACCTGAGACCACGACAACTGTAACGCTGCCGAAACGTCGGGAAATAAAGTAATTACGTTTTACCTAATAAATATTCGCGATTAGACCCGTTTCACATACAAACTGTAGAAGTTACAAATTTAAAATAAAACAACGTTTTATAGAAAATATTATCAGCTTGCTTTGAAACTATAGATTAACTAAATTAAATTAATTTTAGTACCTAACAAAATTTAATTCTTCTGTTTGGAAAGTATATCTTGACCTGTATAAGAGAAAAGGGTACTTTTTATCTGAATCGCAAGTGAACGATTTCTATCAATTACATGGATAAAGCACGTAAAAGAGCGAATATAAAAAAAAATATGTCAACCCTGATATTTACAAAATATAACATCCTATTTCTCGCACGCTAACAGTTAATCTACTGTTAACAGAACTGTCAGTGGTATTTTATATTTATTTATAAGTACAAAGTATGAAAATTGACACCTATTAAGAGTAAACTAAGAGATTGTGTACGAGAAACGGTGAGTGTATCTGAGAAAAAACCAAATATAGAACAAAAGTTGTAAGAAAAGAAAAACTTTGATCGGAATGTTTTAGGAATTGCGCATTTTCGGAATAGCCCTTTAGGGAAAACAATGTAGTTATTCGGTTAGTTCTGGAAATTACTTGATAATTCGACTCAAAACTCGTTTTAAATAGTAAAAATGCTACCTTGAACTTTTAAATGCGACTTGTTTGTATGTCTCATAGAAGATAACTGGATAACCGACGTTGGCAAATAATACTATTAGATTATTTACTCGGTCAGATGGACTGAAACTCCAACAGTGTTATTGCATAGGTTTGAATGTCCTTTCAAATACCCTAAATGTTGAAGCTGATACTGCGTTTAGTTAGAATATTTTCGGGGCTTAATCTCGTAGTAATTTATTGCTATTTTACCTCGACGTTTCGACGACGGTACAGTCATCGTGGTCACGAGAAGACTGATGGCTGGCATCCGTTCGCATCTTCGGCTGATGAGGTTTCAGACTACCCTCAATCAGCCATCACAAAGCACTATTAGGGTTGTGACACACTACACTAACAATGTCGGACGATAAGCTACTACGCGAAAATATTCTAACTATGTGTACAAGTCGCGACAGTTTTAAATATGTTATAACAAACTGATACTGCGTTGTAAAGCAAATCCTACATGTTAGCTTCAATTTAGCAAGACATTAAACTATACACCATGTATAAGTAACAGGGAGTAATATAAACGTCTTAGAAATAAAAAAATCCAGCTTGAGCCCTAGAAAACAACTATGACAGTATAGTGACAATATCAAAATAACAAATAATATACTAGCCATTCTAAAGTTACCACCTCGACATTAAAATGTATGTAAAAGCTGAGGATTTTTTTGCGATTTCTAAGTTTTCTAAGCTTTTTACAGTAGACGAACGAAAGTCAGTTGATTAGATTATATTAATACTTTTTATTGCATACAAAACATTTTGTTCGCATTTTTGATTAATTGGATTGAGAACACTGATTTAGCCCAAAACTAGAAAAAAATACATATTTTTTTCTACTTCGGGTCATAAGCATTCATTACTTGTCTCTCAGTCCTTCCGTACAGCCGTAATTAGCGGTTCCAACGAATGTGTATTCGATCCAACTTTATTACGATCGGCATAAGTGGCAGTATCGTACAAAGAGCTTTCGAAGCTGTACGCGGCGGTAGTTATTTTGAATAACCTGCCAATAGCTTGGCAACGGTAACAGCATGCTATCAGCTTAGCATGTCAGATATCAGGCTTAGCGGAAATAGGCTACAGACCACGCTGAGGGCTATATTAGACGAGCCTATACAAGTACGTATGCCTATACTAGTGCCTAGCGAGCCGTTTTACTTCTTAAACCAATGCCAGAAGGTCTATTATGCAATGAGCCACGTGAATGTGTGCCGGGGATTGACCGATAGTGTACGTTGCTTGGTAAAATGGAGAAAATTAACCTTATTATTTGTTTTTTTTACATAGTGTTAACATGAAAGCCTTGAGCAATAAAGCGAGGTTGATGAATGGAAATTATAGACGGGCTTTTTGCTGAAATAAATAATGACTGAATAGTATAAGAGTATAATTATAAAGAGTAGCAGAAGCAGTATTTTTATTAGCACTTTCTTTTATTACAGAAATTTCGTACTAACTGAAAGTTTTACTAAGTAGCTTTTAAGACTTAATATTTTCATTACGAACCGTTTTTTTTGTACATATTTGTTATTTATTAAAGAATCCGGGTTCGAACTTTGATGGATTTGAGTATGTGTTTTTCAGTCAATTAAATGGAGTCGAGCGGTTTAAATAGTTGAAACTTGAAAATAGAGGGAATTATGTAAATTTATTCTATACATTTGGGAATAATAATAATAATATTTAATAATAAAATGGTACAATGAGTATATGTCATTTTCTTACCCTAACTTGCACACTAGGATTCTCTGTGTCGTGCAAGCTTGTCTCTTCCAATAATGAAACAGAAGACATTGTAGATCTTATAAAATTATACAATAGTTAATTTGAATTAAAACCTCATCATTTTAACGCTCGGCGAAAGTATTTTTCAATACATGGCCATAAATTCAATCATCGAGTACTCTTAAAAATTATATCGACAAATATAAATGAGCCAAGTACAATAAATCATTCCCACACTACACAGTCACTTGTCCTAATCCTAAACTAGGATACCTTGAGCTATGGTAACCAGATAAGAACATCACAAATATGGATATCCATTCAAACTGAGGTCATTGTGGAAATCAAACCGTCGAGTGTTTCCTACTGGGATGTTAATCAGACGCGATAACGGAAAAGACTGATTTGTCTAAAAGAAATGTTCTTTTCTTATGTAGAGTAATAAACACTGACTGAACCCAGGATTTGTGTAATTTCGTGCATTTCCGTGCTTCATCGGGCGCGCTCGGGTAACTTCGGCGTCGCTCGGCCGACTTCGGGTCCGCTCGGGGACCACCGCGCGCGATATAATTGCGTCCCCAGAGAATTCGCTGGGAATTAAATTTATGCATCTCCGGACGTCTCTCCATAAATAGGATAGCATTAAAATACTGTCCGAATATCGTGCCTTAGATTCAGCTAGAGGAAACCGCTCTAAACCGCTCTAAATTTGCATGCAGAAACTAATAATATAGTGTGAGTTCTAATCAATATCCACTGTTTTCTTTTATTGCATTATGGCTTAATTTTCTTCAAAATAATAGTTTGATTTTTTACAAAAATGTGTTTTTCCGGAAGGAATGTCGATAACGGATTAACGAGTTACAGAGTCAAAGCACTCGTGGCCTAGTCAAACCGAGTGATTGGAATCAATCACTTGGGTTAAGCAACAACAGGCGCGGTAAGGTGCAGGATGGGTGACCGTCCTGTGACTACCGCTAGTGGCATTTTTCCGAGCGCTTCCGTGCTTCCCAAGGCACGTTAAGCCGTTGGTGCCGGCTGTCATGTAATGGCAGTCGTTAAGCCATGTAAGGGGCCCCATAGGCAGCTTGATAACTTCTGACAGTAAGACCCGCCACTGTCTTACAACCCTCCACCAACCCGGACTTGGCCCCCGTGGTAGAGAGTATGGCCTAACCTTCCTGCGATGTAGGAAGAGACCCGTGCCCCAACAGTTGGGACATACAAGGGTTGATATCGAAGAGTCAAAGAGCATAGAAAAGAGCGATGTGCAGACTTAATACACAAACGGCCTCAGTTTGGGAGCATTTCTATGTTTATGATGTATGCGTGGTTACCATAGCACAGAGGTATGGTAACCAGGCAAGCCTGGACAATTGACTGATGGACAAGTGAGGTTTTGTAGAGAACTTATTATTTATTAGTATCGAATTTACAGGACCGAAAGTGTACAATCGAGTTCCAACTGATATAATTGGTTAAAAGGCGTTGAAGGATTTTTTTTTCCCAAAATGAAACTATAAAGTGGCATGTGAAGCCAACGATTTATAATTGTGACGGGTGGCTTATTGCTTTACGGTATTTTATACAATGATGATGCATGCCACTAAGCGTAGCCCTATCCTTTTTATCAGACATCTGTCTATATTTTTTTGTCATAGTATTTATATGTTCTCAAATCTGTGTGTGATAATTAAACATTTTTTTATTTGAATTTCTATTTTAATTCCAATATTTTTTTAATACCGAATGAATTATTATCTAAGTGCAATTATTATCCGTAAAACATCTAATTTATTGAATAGTCGTATAACTTATATATCTCATTATTCATATCTCAACTCTTTTATGCCACTAAATTTGTTACTAAAAGAAAAAAAAACTCGTGTCGTATTATGTGTATTATGGGCGTGCATCAAACCACCGAAAGTCAATGGATGAGGCGCTGGAGAGATTAAATAATATTTTTTTTAGTGTTTCTTAATTACTGGCGATGCTCATACATGGATCGTGAAATCGATAATTTCGCTTAAGCTAAACAATGTAGTCTACAACGTCCCACTGAAGGGCACAGGCTTTCTCTCAGAGAGAGAGAGAGTATGGGCTTAATTATCACGCGTGCCCATCGCGGATTGGCAATTTCAGGCGCTCACACACTCAGTCCCTCAGGTTTCCTCACGATGTTTTCCTCCACGGTTTTCACGATACAATTCCTTTAATACATAAAAAAACCTTGTTAAATAACTTCTATGCCTTCCATTCCAAGAGCCGTTGTCACCGGTGCGCTGTAATCCACTCGCGGGGCTAACCGTCAAAAATTGTCGCACGCTAAGCACGTTAATCGGCCGGCGGCGGTTAAAACCGCTTTGTTCCACACTCAAAGGAGGCCTCCAAAAATAACGGGCGTCCAAACCGACTCTCGTGAGTTATTCACCTGCAAAAGCGACTGAAAGTAATACGGCGTTGGCCTCGCTCGCTCGTTATCTCATCATAAATTAGCGATTTCTCAGGTCTCCTCACGACTCAAGTGACAACTACTCGTATTAGAACAAAAATAAAATGCAAATTTAAATACCTAAAAAACTAAGTCATTGGTTCATGTGAGGGTTTGAATTCACGAATTTGCGCTGCACCGCCACAACGCTCTGCGCAGCTCCACTAGCTCTGTATCCGCTTGAGATACACTCAACAGTCTTAATTAAAAATAAAATATTCCACTAAAACAGCCCTCATTCGAGTTATGGATAAATAGATAGATAAAAACATTTATTTAGCCGCACAACACTCAAACATTACATAAATATTCTACATCCGCGAAACAAACAGAAATGCAAAAACCAAAATTAAAACATAACAATCATTCATTATACAAAGTACACTGTTAAAGTTCCTTCGTACATTCGACAGCACATATGTGCACTCTATTCAGTTACATTACGGGTGAAATTGCTACGGAAATGCGAAGTTTGATCTACTTGATAAATGTATTATAATTACCACGGTACACATCGAAACCATAAAACAATAAATACAAACTTAATACCTATAAGTTCAAGAAGAGCCCCTAAAATGGCGGCTTAAGTTTGCCACCTACACTTCAGTTCTTCCCTCCATACCCTAAAGTCCTATACAAAATGTCCGATAAGTTCATCTACGCTGTGGATCGATACCCATAAAACTTACTTCCAATATGTGGTAGAAGCTAATAAATAAATATATTATACATGTGAATTCCGTGCTTCGCAAGGCACGTTAAGCCGTTGGTGCCGGCTGTCATATAATGGCAGTCGTTAAGCCATGTCAGAGGCCTTATCGGCGGCTTGATAACTTCTGACGGTAAGGCCCGCCACTGTCTTACAATCCTCCACCAACCCGGACTTGGCCCCCGTGGTGGAATATGGCCTAACCTTCCTGCGATGCAGGAAGAGACCCGTGCCCCAGCAGTGGCGACATACAAGGGTTGATAACGAACGATGTGAATTTATAGCATAAAAACGTACGGAATGGACACGACCTACCAGCAAACACGGTTGCGATATTACCATGGAGACTTAATCGGGAAGTAGGCGGGGAATTAGCGAAGGCCAGGGAGGGGGCGCAATGTAATAACGTCCCTCAGCCAGCCAAAGCGTTTACTTAGAGCCCGCATCGCGGCTGGCAAAAATACACGTAACCGCGAGTATTATACGTCCAGAAGTACGGTGCTGCTGAACGCTGATAGGGAACTAAGAACTACTAAGAGGAACTACGTAATACCAAGAAGAAACCTAACTGCAAAGTAGGTACTCGGGGCTGCAGGTGATGCAAATTACTTCAGCCAGATGTCGCTGCCTGTACGTAATACAGAGAGTATTGTAAAGAGGTTCGAAAATTCACTGATACCGGTGAGTCACCCATTAGCTCAGTTGGAAGAGCGCTGGCACGGATAGCCAGAGGTCGCGGGTTCGAAT
This sequence comes from Yponomeuta sedellus, assembly GCA_934045075.1. Lineage (NCBI taxonomy): Eukaryota > Metazoa > Arthropoda > Insecta > Lepidoptera > Yponomeutidae > Yponomeuta > Yponomeuta sedellus. The sequence goes on along the minus strand of OW203722.1, from coordinate 24,228,684 downwards.
CCCGGCATGGGTGGAATTTTTAGCCTCTAAATAGGTTTTTAAGAAGAAATTAATGATGCTGAACAATAGCGAACTATGAACTAAGGGGCGTAATTTTGTCCTTATAAGTACCAGCGCTAAGACCGTTTTTAGTGTGAGTGTAACCGTAAAAAAACGCTAAAACCTGTTTCAGTTATCATCAACATAAACATGAGTTATATTGTCTATTTACCACAAAAGTCTAACTCTTAAATTGTATTTTTGGCACTCTAAGTCTTTGCATTAAGATGGTTAGGGGTGCTAACGAGCGCCACCAGTGGAATACGAATCATAACTTGTTTTATAATACGTTTTTATCTAAAAGTGAACATGAGAAATCTTAAAAACTGTGACAACTATTTTTAGAACTTACAGTCTAGAACCTAGGATGAACAATCTAAGACTTTAATCGATTTTCGCCAAAAACGGCCCTTTCTAGCGGAAATCGATTAAAGTCCTAGGATATTAATACTACATTCTAAGCTATCAAAAAATTGTTATCACAGATATTAAGATTTTTGATGTTTACTTTTTGAACAAAACCTATTATAAAACCAATTATTATGATTTTTATACCATTGGTGCCGCTTGTTAGCGCATCTAAGCGCCTGAAGTATATTTCCATTATAACAATTTATAACATTGTGACTGGCTGTTGCCAGCATAGAAATAAATAAAATAAAAATAAATGAGAGCTACTAATAGGAACTACGTACTAACAAAACGAAAGTAACCACTTCTTTGAAGCGTTTTGCGATAGTCTATTGTAGATGCCTTAGGCCTTGGCATTCTGGCTTAACGCATTCGTGGTGCATCGCGTCGAGTAAAAATACAGGTTATTGTTAAACCTAGCGGTGAAGTTTTCAGCTTTGCCTGAAAAGTTATTATTATGCCGGGGATTGTGCTGCGTTGTAATAGGATTAAGGCCATAGCCCCCTTGTTTCTGATAGCGGTGTCGGGTTGCCTCAGTGAGATAGCTTCAATATGACTGCATCTACCTTGAGTTCGCGTTTAAAATACGGATGTTGACACATGTTACCAATTCATGTTAAGTTATTTTTTTATAATTAAAGACCGTATTTAAAAACGTATAATAACATTCTAAGAATATATTTATTTGCCATAAAATAAATAAAAATAGTTTAAATTGCATTATTTAATACCCATTATCACGTGACTGCGAACGTTAATCAAAGCGCGGGTGACGTCTGACGTCACTAACCGCTAAACAAAACAAGCTCACGTAGTCAAAAGTATCACCGGCGAACTAATTTCAACGATATTATTATAATATTATTGTAATATTATAACAATGGAGACTGGATTCATCAAAGGAAGTAGTTCTAACTTACCGAAGATAGATTCGTTGATGGTGGCAAGTTATTTTGCCCGAAATAAGGATTTTTGTGCAGCGGAGCTTAGAAACGTAAAAATGTCATCGTAAGTACGTTTGAAATACCTACCTATAATTTTACATCACTACTTTTTATTAAATTATATTCACTTTACATAATTTTTGCATACTTCAATGTCATATTACAACTAACTATAACAAATTAACAACAATGTGAAAAGTTAGGTTATGTAAAAATTTTATTGTACCTATATTTACGCTACCTACTTTCTCTATTCCAGATCTTCAAGAGAATCTTATGGCGATGATGCCGTAGGATACGTTCAGTTGAGAAGAGAATTGAACATTTGTACAGTGAAGTGCCGCGTGTGCCCTGAACACAAAGTTCGAGCTAAGCCATATACAGTGACTGTCATTGTGGATGAAAAAAACAGTCTTGTTACCAGCACACAATGCCACGCTTGTGCTGCATCAATGGGTGGGTGCAAACATGCTGTAGCATTTCTGATGTGGATGCACCGAAGAAGCGAAGAGCCATCATGTACTCAGATAGAATGTTACTGGAAAAAATCAAACGAAAGTGGGAACGACGCTAAAATTTATTACAACCTCAGAATTAACTAAGACACAAGCTTCAACCTCTTCAGATGCCAGTGTTTTTGACAAGTTTGTGGAACAGGCTACAGCGAAAGGTATTCATAACTGTGCATTATTAAGATATGTGCAAAACATCACTAACAATGAAGAAGGGCTTTCAATGTACCAGTTAGTGCAGAAATTTAAAGAAGCATGTAGTGATGACTTCATCAAGCAAATATCTGGTTTATTTACTACTGACTTATTACAAAAGGTGGAAGAAAACACAAGAGACCAGACTGGCAGCAACTTGGTTTGGTCTGGTCGTTTGATTTGTTGAGAAAGTTTGATTTGGTCGAATAACAGCTTCCAAGGCTTATGAAGTGAAAAAATGCAAAACAAGTGATGGTACCTTAGTATCATTGATAATGGGTGGCAACATTCCGGATACTCCAGCTATGCAACGTGGGAGAGCTTTGGAATGTAAGGTATTAAAAACAGTGCAAACCATGCTCCAAAAAAGGATAAGGAAATGTGGTATTTTCATTAGCAAAGACTTTCCCATGATTGCTGGTTCACCAGATGGAATAGGCGAGCAGTTTCTTATAGAAATAAAATGCCCCTATAATGAGAACACTGTAAAACATTATATACAGAATGGGAAACCCTCAAACAAATGTTATGTTATGACCAAATACAAATGTATGTTTGTGGTTATAAAAAGTGCTACTTTTGTGTTGCAGATGTTAATTTTCAAATTAATAATAAAGTAAATATTATATTAGTGGAATTTGATAAAGAATATGTTAGTTCTTTAATAAATTTTTTATTATTATTTTGGAAACAAAATATTTACCCGTTATTGTATCACCTGATAAACACCTGATTATTTTTATTTTAGTGTTTTTATTTTCAGTTTCATATTATTTATATTATCACTTATTAATTAATGAGTTTTGTAAATTTATAAGACCACAAGCAATAACTATGACATCATCAAGTTTCCCTATAAGATAACTATTTACACAAGCATGTGGCTTTAAAAAAGAAAACTCTCTGATGCGTCTAATAACTCTCTCTATATGAATCCTCAGACTTGCAATTTTTTCGTCTCCTTTGCTTCTTCTTTAGATAATTTATTACCTGATACTACACTAGGTGGCCTTATTAGTTTACACCCAACCCTAAGTAATAGTGTTTCAACATGTTTAAAGCCTCGGTCAGCCATTACATGTGCCCCACTTGGTAAACAGTTAAGAAATTCACTATTTTCTACCAGACATACATCACTGATTCTCCCTCCATAACCCTGTGAAATATAATTCACGAGTCCGTTTGGTGTACTTGAAATCAGGTATTTTATGGTGTTGGCCTTTTTATACTCTGACCATGTCAGAGATTGATTTAAGGCTTTACCGGGTTTTTGAATTTCAATTTCAAGACAATCTATTATGCAAGTTACATTATAATATTTTTTTCTAAATGCAATGGGCAAACATCTTTTGATTGCCAACTTGTCTAAACTTACAATAAAAGGCCTCATAACTTCAGCTATTTTGCCTACACTTTCTGTAAATATTTTACATGCATATGACTTGCTTATTTCAAACTCTGAGTTCAGAAAACTTGCTGTTCAGTCGAATTTTCTTCAAACACAATAATATTTTGTGTTCTGGAATACCTGTATGCTCATGCATAATTTTAATTAAATCAAAACAATCTTTCGGTACACCTATATAGAACTGTGGATTTTTTTTAATTTTATGTACTGTATGTTCTACCATAGATTTTAAATTAGGTATTTTTTTCAACTCATCTTTTAAACTAGTTGTGTCAGAAGAAGTTTTTGATATGCCTGATACAGATGGATTGTACATTGATGATATATCACTGTCTGATTTGTCATCGTTTCTTAAGTTGCAGGATGCAATTGTTTTCAATAACTGTGGTTTTATAAATGGCTTCAACTCTGAAACTTTGAATGGAGAAGTAGATATAGAAGTACTAGGAAACTTTATCGGAGAGGTTTGTCTTGTGCGTGTTTTAATTTCAGTCTGAGTAGTTTTACTGCGATATTTGGGCCTTATGTTTATCTGAGCTGCTTTATCAATTTTTGTTGTTTGTTGTTGCTCATGGAATGCATCTGAAAGACAAAGTTCTATTAAGACAGACATATACTAGTCCCCACCAAGGGGTCTCTTCCCTAAGGAAGGTCTAAGGCTTTGACTTGGCTTAAGGACTGCCATCGACGGCAGTCGGCACCAACTGCTTAACGTGCCTTGCGAAGCACGGATCAGTCAATCAAAAGTACTTTATCTCAAAGTTGGAAACTACATTCTACATCCTACTGACAACCTCTGTGGCGTAATGGTTAGCGCATCTGATTACTATGCGAGAGGTCCTGGGTTCGATCCCCGGCTGGAGAGAAAAAAAATAACTCTTGGATGTTTACATGTTTGTGACGTAGCTGTTTCTGGTTCCCACGACACAGGGTATCCTAGTGTGGGGCTAGAAACAATGTATGTGCCTGTATGTTAATACATTCACAGGTAACATAGTTATTGAAAATAGTTTCAAGGGGTTAACAATAATTGTGGTACACAAAAAGTGCTTACTTTAATACCCTGAATTTACTTTATGGGGCTCAAAGGGTACTGACCTTCATGTTGATTAGGAACTTCAATATTTAAATTTTCACTATGTTGAACTGCAGCTTTTCTTATGTCTTCTTCACATTCATTTATCAATGCGAGCCTTTGCCTTTTTGCAGCTGCTGGTCGGCAGCCATAGGTAGAGGTATTGGCCCTTGTTGGTTGGCAAGCAAACTTTGTAGGTAACAACCAGGTCTCATCGTTATTCGACCTACCGAGCCCATTGTTGTATATTGTACATAGTTTTCCATGTCATTTTGAAGCTGAAATTGTATTATAAAATGAGTTACGTATAGTGTACAAGTGTGTAAAAAGTTGAAACAAGTTTTGCCACTTACATAACCTAAAAAATACTACCTATCTAAAACTATTTTGTACCTTAGTACATACTCGTTAAATTTTATCGTACAATACTTTTAGAATATTTGGCTTACCTACATCAAAGTGGTCTTCACAAAAATAGCTGGTACTTGTAGATGTCAATGATGTTGAACATCTTCTAGCAAGCGTTAGCCACTTTCTCCTTATTTTAGCAATTTTTGGAACATGTATGAACATTTTTTGCGGCGTACTTATTGACGTACTTTTACACATGGGTACTGCACAGCATTTGTACATCGTATTCATTTTTACACCTTTCAGAAAACTTATTTATTCGTAAGAATTCACTGAATATCAGGTTAACTTTCATAGAGCGCGAGATTGTTTATCGGTCTGTGACGTCATCATACTCACGCGTTAGTGTAGAACGTTTTGGCGGGCATTTTAAAAAGTAGTTTTAATTATGTATTTTTTTAGTAAAATGTGACGTATTTTTTCATGAAATAATTTTTTTCGTGTTTAAATAGCGTCTATCTATGAAATAAAATCCATTCCGAACATTAGTCCACATCCCTATTAAACTAAAAAAATGCCTTATCAAGAAGAGAGAAATTTGTATGACGTTTCCTCGTTATAAAATTGACGAAATAGCGTAAGCTATATATTTAAACATTTTAATAGAATATTTCATATATTTTTTCTAATAAATATTATATAGCTTATAAACTTAAACTGACTAAGTATAATTGCTTGACATGTTCATTATATTGAAACATAAACTTTGATATTTGTATACCTATCACATAATTGTATACCTTGGTAATTCCACTTTGACTTGTAAAGATTATCAATGAATTATGTCAATGTCTACCAGTTAATTGAAAAATGGATGTGAATCCACGTAAATAGTCTGGAATAGCACAAAGATTATATTTTATTCCAGAAAAATACATAATTATCAACATTTCTTCGCGAACGATGTCATAGGCACCAGCTTGATACAAATATTTAAAACTCTATGACTATAGACCAAACCAGACTTGGCCCCCGTGGTAGAGAATGGCTTATACCTTCCTCGGGGCAGGGACCCATGCCCCTCGGTGGGGGCATAATGGGTTGGTGATGATGACTATAGACACTAAATACCTCAGAAAGAACCTGGGTAATTTCTTTTTTACTTTTGGATTTAGTACCGACAGCAGTATGTGTACAGATAGCAATTTCGGTACGGCAAGAACGTACATAATTCGAACACCGTCTGAAGCCGAACAGTGCCGAATAACAAACGTATCGTTTTCTTTGAGGACCAGTAATTTATGGCACAAAAGGCCAGACCGCGATCTCGGGTGGCCCAAACTATAAGCGGCAGATGTCTGTTTGTCGACTTACAAAGTAAAAAAAGACAATATTAGATACGAGTATGTAATCGAAAATAGTGCTTCTAGAATTGTGAAAAAATGAGAGTTATCGCATGCCCAGCGTGGGGATTATGGGCATTACCCCCTACGGTAGCACAACGTGGCGCTCTTTAGGGGAGGGCTATGTCCAGCAGTGGACTAGTATAGCTTGACGACGAAGAGTCTTTTATCTCGAGAAAGTTGACACAATCTAGAACTTGAACTAGTTTAAACTAAAAGCCTATTCAGAGGCTAAAAATTTCACCCATCCGGGACTCGAACCCGCGACCTCTTTCTAACCGTGCCAGCGCTCTCCCAACTGAGCTAATGGGCGACTTACCGGCGTCAGTGAAATTTCGAACAATACTCTCTGTATTACGTACAGGGAGCAACATCTGACTGAATTATGTTCTTTTTAATGAACTAACCCGTGCTAAGGACAATTTTCTAAACTCATTTAGAGGCTAAAAAATCCACCCATGCCGGGAGTCGTTCCCGCGACCTCTGGCTAACCGTGCCAGCTGAGCTCAGCTCCCAGCGTCGCAACCGAGCTAATGAGTGACTTACCGGCACTAGTGAAATTTAGAACCTCTTTACAATACTCTCTGTATTACGTACATGTAGCAACAGTTAGGCCATACTCCACCACGGGGCTTAGTTCGGGTTGGTGGAGGATTGTAAGACAGTGGTGGGCCTTAGTGTCCGAAGTCATCAAGTCGCCGCTTGAAGTCATAAGGCCTCTGACATGGCTTAACGACTACCATTACATGACAGCCGACATCAACGGCTTAGCGTGCCTTGCGAAGCACGAAACCGCTCGGAGAAATGTCACTAGCGGTAGTCACGGGATGGTCACCCATCCAGGACCTGACCGTGCCTGTTGTTGCTTAATTCAAGGTTTGAGCACTCGTGGCCTTGTCAAACCCAGTAATTCCAATCACTGGGTTTGACTAGGCCACGAGTGCTCTCGGTGATTGATTCTAATCACTCGGTTCGACTAGGCCGGCGCCTCACTGAGCCACTATGTAATGTTGGTATTATAACTCGTAGGCGTAATACGCAAATACAAATAGGCATGTGAGACATGACATGGCACATACGTAATATAGAATGTTCAAGGATTACCAACCACTCAAGTAAAGCCTTGCACCATTCACGAATCCGCATTCGCTGATAAAAGTTCCATTTTCCATTGTTCCGCGGCGGACAATGCTGAGACGCGATTGGTCGATTAAACGTCATTGTTTTCCTATAACTAATGGCGTCGAGTAGTGTTCCCAATTTGAATTCGCGAATGAATGACGAGGGAGAGTGCTTGAAAAGAAAAACGCCGCGTTAAAGGAGGTCATTCGATTTCTGTATACAGACTTTTTGGACAATAGATACATAGAAAATAAAAAACAACTAAAAATAACAAAAATTAAAAAAAAATGCTTAGAACGTTACGTGTACAGCGGGACATTTTATTCAATACGATAACACATTCTGTTACATATGTTCTAACATGAAAACTTTATAGTTATTATTGTTTTGGATCCGAGTTTTTTACTTGATTTTTTTTCGGAAGACTTCGGACAGGTCTCTCTCTGACTCGCAGAGCTTAACCCCTGGACGGACTTGACCCCCTTGATGGAGTATGATCTAACCTTCCTGCGATGCATGAAGAGACCCGTGCCCCAACAGTGGGGACGTACAAGGGTTGATATCGAACATACTAATATACATACAACATAAACCAGTCAGTACTTAAATACCTAATAAACTAAAAGAAAATTATTATAATTGTCCTTCCATTGTAATTATTTGGCTGGTGCTTACATTTGCTCGCTCAAGTTCACTCTAATTAGAGCGTAACGAGAATTGTGAGCGCCGCCATTTTCTTTTAATCAAGAGATAGAATGGGTAGGTCGCTGGGGTCACTGAGGTCGCTCGGAAGGACCCCAAGTCGTAGCCGAACTTCCTGATTGGCTGACGCGTCCGAAGGTCCGTTTTCAAACGCCGAATTTCCCCAACTACAATTTTCGCCACCCACAAATTGCACCTCTAAAACAGGGTTGCCAGCGGTATTATAACTTACAAGGTGTCCTACACTCTTTAGCTAATTATGGTAGGAGATCTTATAGGAAGATTTTTTTAGATACGTGTTGATAATACGTATTAAAAAAAATCTTTGCGGATTTTTGCCCTATTGAATCGGGAATCGAACACAACGTGAAGAAATCAATAGTGAGATGAAATAATAATTTTCCGTAGAATCATTAGGAATAAGACATAACAAAATCTCACGCCTGTATCCCAGAGGAGTAGGCAGAGACCACGGACTCCCACTTGCCACGATCCTGACACACTTCATTAATCCAATTAAGAGCTCCAGAAATTATTCCAATAGGAATCATTCCATCTAAGTTCCATTCATCCAAATAATTGAAAAGGAGTCCATGGAAAAAATCACTGTTTTTTTTTGTCTTCCCACAAAAATATTTTTAGCTTCTGATTAATACGGTCAACTCAGCCGCAAACATGCTGGCAACCCTAAAAGTTTGCTAGGAGCCAAAGTGTCCCGAAAATACGCGGCATCGCTTCGTTAGAGGTCATTGTAGTTCGGCAGTTAATTGCGAACGGACAATGAGAGTAATTGCCGCTAAATAATCGTCGGCGAAGCGCTGACTGTCCACGGGTCTCCGGAGGGCCTATTGCGATATCAACGTTATGATAAAAGTACACAATTCCTCAGCATCGTACGCGCCGCACGCGGTGTACCGCACCGCATGTTAGCTTCAATCAATCAGCCCGTACTCCATTTCTGGCGTCTCCCAAGACATGCCACTTCTATCTCTCCTTGGTCAGTCAGCCGCTGCTAGCAATTTGCCTCAGATCGTTGCCCCAGCGAGCAGAGCCCAGTTCCACACAACTACACTTTATAATTTATTATGACAATTCGATGAACATATTGCAGTCTTCCTTCTCGTTAATCTGTGAGTTAATATAATATGTACGAGTACATCAAATTGTCACAGTAAACCGCGTTTTATGAAACAGGCCTCAGGTGGACAACCTATCCTGAGTCTGGCAATGCGTGGTTTCCACTCAAAAACCTTTGTGCCACGTCGACTATCGGTTCTTCGGCAGATTAAATGTTTTAACTTAATTTGTGTGAAATCCTAGTGAAAGACCCGCACCGTACGAGGCAGCATTGCATTTCAAAAACCCACTTTGAGAGTGTAATTCTGAATTTGTTTTTTTCATGGAAATTGATCGCCTTTCAAGATTAACGGAAAACAAAAAAAAGATGATGTTATTTGTACGAAAAATAAAATAAAAATTAATCAAAAATATTGATGTTCTTTTTTTAAATTTTAAGTTAAAGTGGGTTTTCCCCACCTACACCGGTAGAGCACCGCAAAGGCACGCCTGTGATAGGCGTTCGGACCAACCAATTGCCGTCGCCATTTTAATTCGCCGTTTTCGCGCGTAAGCATTTCGCACCCCGTTAAAAAATTTAAGTGACACCGTTAAAACCGTTTTGCGCCCCGATTGCCGTCGAAATGAGGCCCTACGATGACGAATCAAATTTAGTTGACGATCGCCTCTTTTGCGCGGTTATTTTCGGACGATGAATTTTAATGACCCTTTTGCATAAAACCCGCGACCTTTTTCTTTGGCCTTTGTTCTGTGAAACTTGGCGCTTTTTAACCGACTGCGAGAGCAAAGATGGGTTTTGTTTTTCAACGCTTATATTTGTATGATTGTTTTTATAAATACTCAGAGGTCAAACGGGGCGACTAAACTTCAATTCAATTCTTTTTTATGGCACGCCTAGGAATCTGCCAATGTCAAGTTTGCGGAGATGGCATTATTTCATCTCCACATTCGCGCACAGTGCAATAGTTGTGGAACTTACAATCAAATTTGAATAAACATAGTAAAACAGTACCTACATAAATATTTTATAACGACTATGTACTATACATCTACAATTATATAATTTCATGTTGTTACAGACAAATAAGGTATTATGATTCATTACGTCTTATTTGTCAAATTTAATCAATAGTATTAGTGACGCGAGAGTGACAGGTCATAAGCATAGATTAAAAAGGACGTCTCACCGCAGAGCACAGGGCTTCTCCGAGAGAGATTAATTGAATTTTCAGAAGTGATGAGGCTTAATATTTCAAATAATCATCTATGCCTTGCTTTAGTCTATTTACCAGTCAGGTTTTCTATTTTTTATTTCATACTTTCTGATGACATTCACTACTTTTTTTATGTAGCCTATATACATCCCACTGCAGGGCACAGGCCTTCTCTCAGAGTGACAATGTGGGCTAAATCACCACGCGTGCCCACCGCGGATTGGCAATTTGAAGCGCTGAGGTATGCTAACACTTCAGACGCTCAGGTTTCCTTCACTTCACCGTTCCTGTATAATAGCTTTTTATTTATTTTATTTTATTTGTTGGGGTTACAACAGGATAAAAATAATCATATAGTAAAATACACAAATGAATAAGGTAAATTAACACATCCCTTAGAGCATCAGACTGAGAACACAACTGATTGTAGTTTACGAAGATCAATGTTTTGTGACGAACAGGACCTCATCTCACGGAAGTGCAACACCCGGTCCCCAATGACAAGTCGAGGTACCCTGTTGATACTATAATTTCACCACGCTGCTACAACTTATTCATTCCACACGCATTTTAGCGGCCGGTTTTTTCGGTTCTTACGACATGCTTTTTCTTTCTAGTTGTAATAAAAGTAAGCGGCACGGGCACAAGTCACGGTAACAAACGGGCGCGCCTGCAGCCCATGCAAAGCGGCCGCTAATTGAAACAATAAATATAGGCGGAAGCACTTTTAGTTCGCCTCTATTTGTGCAACACTTTTTACACAGCGTGCAGAATAAAATAGCTAAACTAAAAAAATATGCTTACACCGAAAAGCGCTTGTTTTTCTAACCCGACTGGGAAATCACAGGAGGGGGTAAGGTTTTTCGCGAATATGTGTGTGTTTACTGTTTAACCACGCAGACTTAAAGCGGCGCGGCTGGTTGTGTCTAATGAGGTGTCAAGAAAAAAAGATAGATAGATAGAATATTCTTCATTGTACACAGAAATTACAGTGACATAAATTATATAAAAATATAGTACAAATGGCGGCCAAAAGCAATTTCTTCCAGGCAACCATAAAAAGTATTTGCGATGCACGTTTCACTGGGAAATATTTCGTCAGCGGCCATATTGTAAGGTACTGAAACGTATCAAATAAAAAAGTTTTTCCATGACATTGCTTCGCGCTCCTTAAACCAATTAGAGACGCACATGTGTTTTAATACCGTCGAAATGAACCCTCGCATTCCAATCTCTAAAATCGGCACCGAACAGAGAACACACAATGTTTCCCAGCCACTGGCTGTCTGACATCGCACTGCTCCGAAGAATATTCGAACAGAACCAGCGATGTAAGCACGACACTTGGAAAAAGTGAAGTGCCACACACGCCCCCGCGGTATCTCGCCCTTCTTTGAGCTCCCCTCTCCGAGTGGAGATGAGTTGGCGATAACCTCTCTTTATACGCATAATACCCGCGGATCCACACTAAGCTGATAGAATTGTGGAGGAATCACCGAAGCTTTTGAAGTTCTATTAAATTGCGCCACTCGCGCGTTACGCCAACGCGACTGTGAAATTGTGGCTTTATTGGATGTCGCTGATTATTTCCCAACTGCTATTTGCCTTTTGTGTGTTTAATGGATGTTACAATATCCCAAATTAAACAATACAACGTTCTACTCGTCAATTCAAACAAGTTTTACAATGGCAACAACATCGGTCAAGAAAATAGGTCTGGCCTTCCAAATAGGGAACGACGCCAACATACTGGGTTCCCTCGGAACTCCGAAATGGAGATTTTTTTACTTGTAAAATGTATTGATGTAGGTAGCTTTGTTCTATTAACTTTATACAATACCTGAAAATAGCAAAAAACTAAATTTCTATTCTAAAACTGTTTCAGTCGGTTAAACGCGCCATCTAGAATAGTACTGACTTGTGAATTGTATTGTTATATGTTATTTGTTTATGTGTCTTAGTTAAAAACATTCACACGAAAATAAAAAACAAACAAGTCAATTACTTCAGAATAGAAAACGACCATTATTCTTCATCTAATCTCGTGACACAGAGTTGTTTATCGAACTCCTCCGAAATATCTTCATCGATTTTTATGATATGTTTTTAATTGGTATGAATGGTTTGATTGTAGGCTAATTTATATAGCAAATCGTTTGCCGGCTCAGTTAGTAATATAAAACATGTAACTGTTTCTTTTCCCTAATGTAACAAAAGAACAAAATAAATGATCCTATGGCCAAAATATGGCTAAGGTAGTGTCTAGTTAAAAATTGTACACAAAATTCTATTTTAACTACTGTTTACCTACTTTATAAATTCCTCTTTTTGAAAATGAAAAATGAAATATATTTATTATCGGTTCAGAAATTAAAACTTACATTACTTAAAACTAAACACACAATATGCTAAGAAAAAAAGCCGTATTGCCCTGCGTGCATCACAAAAAGAAAAAAAATACCTTTGTTATATATATCACAGTGATTTCATGCATGTGACTTTCATTCATTAGTTGACAAATAATTTATTCTTCACTTTACATAAAAGAGAAAAAAAGGCTAAAAGTAATATTTCCCTGTCGTAAAGTAATATTTTTTCTTGGTCGATACGCTGTTGAAGAGCGGTCATGGCCTCATGAAGAGGCTTTCATTGTAGGCTCAGGTTGCGTGCCTCACGATACACATTATTGCATACAAAAATGGCACATATACAAAATAAGAAAGTCTAGAAGGCAAGCTAATTCTCTAGGTTGGCTGGAAGAGACCGCTTTTAGCGATAAGGCCGCCAATTTTATATGGCAATACTTAGATGTGTAAGCCTTTTTATGTATTTTGTTTTCTGGTGTGTACTTTAAAGAGTTCTAATCTAATCTAATCTAATTTAAGCGAAAATCTCTTCCAGCCTATTTAGGGCGTGACATTTAACAGATATAGTGTATCTGTTCGGTAATATTTAACAGGCGAGTCAGCTTTAGTGACATCATATAATTCCCACCCGGTTACGCTGACTAACAGGCAAAGTTTGATGCGCGCAGCTACAATAATTCTTTATGAATTTTCAGTCGCACATTAAAAGTGATCGGTGTGTTAAGACTTATTTATCGATGCAATAAAGTCTTACGACTGGTAAAGCGCAGTCATTTGGGAATGACTAACGCATTTTGCAGAATAAGTAATCCCTGAGCCTCGTCTTACCGTAAAAGATCATTCTAAGACCGAAGGACGCCATTTAATTATTGAAATTTTTAAATAACGCTCTCATGTCCTTTGTTTCTTTTACGTCTCTCTCGCACGCACATCCTAACACCAGTGCTTAATTACATCAAAAATATTTATTTTTACATATACAATCTAAGGTCAACGTGCCGATGGATGCGTGGCTAGGGGCGAGCCTAGTCTTAAGCGTTGGTCCTGGAGTTAGGCGGTCTCCGGGCACTAATAGCCTTGTTTCGGCATGCGGGGCTCTGCCGGGATGGAGAAACCTTTTCCTAGCTACTCGTGGGAAAAAATGGAGTCTTTTATAGAAACCGAAGGTGGCGAGGTTGGTCGCCGCGCCGGTTCACACGGGGGGGCGTAAAGAGGACTTTGGACAATTTAATGGCAGTAAAATAAAAGTATATTGTCTTAAAAAGACTAAAAAATAAAAAAAATGCGGACATCTTTATGTAGATTAGAATATGATGTAAACATTTTTTCATATTGAATTGAAAATATTCACTTTAAAATTTGTGTCATCGTCATCATCAGCTATTTGACGCCACTGCAGGACATAGGGGCCTCTAAAGAGGGGCCTCCCTCGTGCTTTTCCAAGCTTCACGTTATTGTCGTTTCATTCACAGTATCGGTAGTATAGTAACCAATCTCATTGCAATGGTATAACCCGTGCTACTTAACTTCGTCTCGTGCGATTCGATCTGCTTCGTGAGAGATGCCTATTTAATTTGCGCAGGTCATACCCCTGGAATGACTTTGTACTGCTATTGCTTTGTAGACTACTAAAATGAGGCAAATAACAACCATTGTCGTGGTTATATCATTTTATTGAAAAACTATATAAGTATTAGACTCTAAGGCCTGGTCGTAACCGTAACCTTAATTTCAGTGATGTGAGCTTTGAATTAAAAAAAACTATCACTGGATGCGGGTGTGTACAAAGTAGAACGCCCTTCTGTAACATTCATTGCGCGGTTGTCAGTGCAAATAGATTCTCTCGTGGCTCGGCTGTGACAAATCCCTCAATGAATGGAGTCTATGGCGCTGCTTCGCCCACCGTGCCTGCATTAGCGGTCAATATGATTTATTTGCTGAAGTAAATAGGCTTAGCCGCGGGTGGTGCTGCCCAGAGGCTCATTTTTAGGGTTCCTCCAGGTGGTAGCGGAGCGGTGTAGAACGCCGGCTTCTCAATCGGGAGGTCGTGGGTTCGAACCCTGGCATGTACCAATGACTTTGTTTTCTTAGTTATGTACATTTGTAAAATTACAGTAGCAATACTACTCGCTGACGGTGAAGGAAAACATCGTAAGGGAACCCTAGTGTCTGAGGTGTTAGCGTACCTCAGCGCTTGCTACGTACAATGGCCCAACTATGAGGCTAAGTGCGGAAATCTCAGGTCTAACTAACTATCACTACTACTATCGTAAAAACCTATTAAGAGGCTAAAAAACTTGGGTTCCTCCACACAGAAGGGGTGCCAACGGAACCCACTCGCTTACCTGCATGAACCTTATAGCACATGCTTGGCAGCGGTCTTCTCTGAGAGTGAGAGAGCTTAATCACCACGTGTCTCCAGCGCGTATTGGCGATCAGTGGCTTAACTATGCGCACTCGAGCGGTTCAAATGAAAATCAAGAATGTGAAAATAAATTTGCATTAGTTCCATCATGGAACAAGCTAATGGTACTAATGCGAATGATCAAAATATTCCAGGTAGTAATTTGACAGTTTGATGATTGGAATCGTTCAGTATTTGGTGCGCGTAACGTAGTGGCAGAGCGGGCTTGCAGTATATTTTACTGCCTCGTTGGTCTAGTGGTATCCCATCTGAGTGCCATGCCGGAGGTCACGGGTTCGGGGAACAGTAAACACGCCGCGAACAAAACAAACTTAAAAAATATTACTAAAACATAGCATTCCCAAAAAAAGGAAGGAAAACGAAAGGTCACGGCATGTCACGGCAACTGACGAAATTCAAAGCAAAGATATATATTTATTTCAGCGCGAAATTTAGCTCGGGAACCTGACAGGAGCCGAGAGAAAGCCTAGAAATTAACATAACCTAACAAAGATGTAAACATCCAAGACGTGGGCTTTTTTTTCCCAGCCGGGATTTGAACCCGTGACCTCTTGCATGGTAGGCAGACGCGCTACCCCTGCGCCACAGAGGTCGTCAAGTCACTGTGTTACGGGCCCTGTAATCCGCGACCACCTTCAGCGTTATCTCGCCTCTTTGCAAATAAAAATACTTAGCACGTAAACCGCGGCCGACTCGTAAAACAGTTGGCGGGCTTAGGGCCTGTCCTAATACAACGCGAAACGAGCGATGGAAATATAAATGAAAAATGCTAAATAAAAATATGAATAGAGCGATACGGAATGGCGCAGAGGCCGAGAACAGGACGGCGATCAGGGGGCAGACCATCAGCCTGATTAAGATTCTGTAGATGATGGTGGCGAGGTATGGTAAGAAATGGTATATAGGGGAAAAGGTGGGTTGTTGATGACACGATCGCTATGCTCGCTCTTTGTATGAAGACACCCCTGTGACCTATCTCAGGACACTTTCTGTACTGCCCGTGTTGTATCAGGACATGCACTTAGCAGTAAAATGTTGGCCACAGACCTCAAGCATTTAGCAAATGTAGGACAGGCTTTAGAGCTCAACGCACTTTTGAGCTACTATGAAAAGAAACAAATCCAGAGCCAGATGTCGCTGCCTGTACGTTATCCAGAGAGTATTGTAAAGAGGTTCGAAATTTCGCTGATGCCGGTGAGTCGCTCATTAGCTCAGTTGGGAGAGCGCTGGCACGGTTAGCCTGACGTTGCGGGCTCGAATCCCGGCATGGGTGGGATTTTTAGCCTCTAAATAGGTTTTTAAAATTGTCCTTAGCACGGTTTAGTGCATTAAAAAGACTAAAATCAAAGCGTTATTGTTTTTTTATATAGGTTTTGATTTCTTCAACATGGCGCTCTACATTGCCAATTAGCCTTGGATACGGATGAATTTCTTTGATAGCCATACCTGTATCTATAAAATCTCGGGCCTCGAACTAGGGCCAGGGTTACAGGCCGATTAGTAGTTTAATTTGCGATGTCTAAGTTGAACTAAACTTATCTAAAGAATTAAACTACTACAATGAACGTGCGTCTGTAGTAGCCTAATTCTTCAATCTGCCAATCGCCAATCTGCCTTCATGACGAAGATGAAGTTCATACCCGTGTCTTTAGAATCTCGTGCCTCGAACTAAGACCAGGCATGCAGGCTGATTAGTAATTCGAATTACGACGTTTAAGTTGAACTAACCTTACCAAAAGAATTAGGCTAGTAAGCTCGCCAACATAAACCAGGTTGCCCCGCCTCGGGTGACAAGAGTGGTGGCGCGTCGGGCCACCTTGTGAACGCAGCACGAGATATTCCAAAGCTCGCAAATAGCGAATGTGATAACATTATTCAAGTGAAAAATGTATCGAGCGGTTCAAGTGGCGAATCCCGCGGGGGGCGAGCCGAATAAATAAACGCGCTGAGAGGGGCGCCGAGGCGAAGTGCCGAGTGCAGGCGAGGGAAAAAAAATCCCCGTTTACGACGTGCGGGCGCGAAAATAAGATATAGATCTCGCAGGAAATTTATGAAAACATAAAAACGCGGAGGCGCCAAGGTGGGTCTGATGGAATACCTGTGTCGACGCTCACCCAGTCTTTTCAGTCTTCTGAATTCATTTGCGTCCACATTTCTATAGGATTAATCTGGTTTATGGGTGGAGCTACGCTCGGTGGTCGTTTCCACGTCGCCAGCGCGGTGCGTGAGTGAGTTTTTAAAACGGCAAGCGGCCTAGTCTCCGTGCCACTTTTTCTTCTTTTATTTCGTCCTAAATCTCAGCATAGTGTCTGGACAGAGTCTTAAATTAAATAGTAACTTTAAGTTCTTCAAAATAATAATAGGCTACTATAGCATAAAGGATTATTTAGGTGACAATAAGGTCTGGCATTAAAGCCAGTACAATGCATGAGTGTTTTAAAATAATTATGTAAACTCTATTAAGTAAGGACTTTGAAATGACTAACGTTGGAGTTTTTTTGTCCATTTTTTCTCCAAAATGATCTAAATTTTGAAATGGACACCTAGTTTGAATTGTAACGTTCATTCTGCGCTACTTTGGATAAAACCTTTTCATTTTATTTTCATTTCATTATTGCTTAATAATGTTTCATTAGTAATCATCAAATTCATGGCTGTAGATAGATAGATAATAGAGAAAACAGGATTTACAACAATGATTTCTTAAATCTAAGTAATTATATACAATTGGCGGTCTTATCGCTTAGAGCTGTATGCATTTTCACCTATATTCTACTCATCAGGCTCGCTCGTCCCGACTTCTGAGTCTTGGAAGCGACGATCTAGGCCAGGGCGTGCCGTTTGTCCATATATATAACATACCATTTACATACATACATTGCTTCTGGCACACACTAGGATGTCCTGTGTCGTGGGAACCAGAAACAACGAAATCACAAACATGTAAACAACCAAGACCTGGGGCTTTTTTATCCCCAGCCGGGGATCGACCCCGGGACCTCTCTTCTCGCATGGCAGGCAGATGCTCTACCGCTGCGCCACAGAGGTCGTCTAAATATGCCTCTAGATTCCTGGGGGATGAGTCTCTTTACATCTTTGTTGAACAGAGTCATATTAATCCGATAATGGGCGTTTCATTCACACTATCGGTAGTCTAGTAACCAATCGCATTGCATTGATATAACCCATGCTACTTAACTCGGCGCCTCTCGCGATCCGATCTTCACGAGAGATGCCTATTTAATTTGCGCGGGTTATACCCCTGGAATGACATTGTATATACTGCTATTGCTTTGTAGACTACCCAAATAAGGCAAATATCAAACATTGTTGTGATTATTTCATTCTTTTAAAAAACGATGTAAGTATTAGACTCTAAGGCCTGATCAGCTGCGATCTTTTCACGAGTAGCTGTTCAGAGCAGACGAAAAACCCGCCTCACTTATCATATTCAAAGTGTCGGTGGGAGGCGAAATTGCTTAGCATACAGAATTCACTCGAAGCGGCCCGGCATGAAATCTTTCGACTCAATAACAGCGCGTCGGTCAAAGAAAATTTCTCAAATGAAATTCCTCGAGCGGGCCGGGCGCCCTCTCAGTTATAGCCCATTTTTCATAAAAAAAATCCATTTTAATCCGCGCCGTGGAAATCGTAACTCACACCTTTTGTTTAGGCGCTAGATTATACCCCGAATAGGCAGGCTTTCAAATGAGCCGCTTGAATTTAATTCGGGTTTTTACGCTAGCCAAAAATGGTACTGGAAATTCTTGGTCTGCCTTTTTGCATCAGCCGATTTAAATATAAATAGCTTAGGTATCTAATATTTTTTTTATAAGATTATAAGTAGATAATCCTTATAAAGTCTTTAGGTAATTTTATCGAGTCACAATATGGATATGGATATGTATTTTATATACTATTTAAGTAGTTATAATTATGTGTGTGTATATTAGTAAGTACCTATCTATTGATAGCTATAGTAACAATTTTATCTATTAACTTGAAATAGGTGATTTTAGATTTAATTTTTCTTGTTTAGCTATATTTGCCATCTCCCGCTCTCTGTTTTTTGGTCAGAATCTTTCTTAGGCTGGCTGGAAGAAATTTCTTTTGAAATAAGTCCGCCTTTGTACATCAACACTTACCTGTTATTTAAGTAATTTTTCTGTTTCTTAATTTTTGTGCAATAAAGCGTAACAAACAAACAAACAAACAAACAAACAAACAAACAAACAAACAAACAAACAAACAAACAAACAAACAAACAAACAAACAAACAAACAAACAAACAAACAAACAAACAAACAAACAAACAAACAAACAAACAAACAAACAAACAAACAAACAAACAAACAAACAAACAAACAAACAAACAAACAAACAAACAAACAAACAAACAAACAAACAAACAAACAAACAAACAAACAAACAAACAAACAAACAAACAAACAACAAACAAACAAACAAACAAACAAACAAACAAACAAACAAACAAACAAACAAACAAACAAACAAACAAACAAACAAACAAACAAACAAACAAACAAACAAACAAACAAACAAACAAACAAACAAACAAACAAACAAACAAACAAACAAACAAACAAACAAACAAACAAATATCTTCACACTTATGTAAATACAGTTTTAACTGGTATCCCTCCTCACTCTTCCAGCTAAATTATTTTTGCAGAGACAAGAAAAAATCAGGACAGTAGCACATATAACGAAGTTAAAAGAAATTAGCTAAACGGCTTTACAAGTTAACGAGTAATATTCAACCGATTTAACATAACATAACATTTCCATACAGGCACAAACATTGCTTCTGGTCCCACACTAGGATACCCTGTGTCGTGGGAACCAGAAACAACGACATCACAAACATGTAAACATCCAAAACCTGGGCTTTTTTCCCCCAGCCGGGATTCGAACTCGGGACCTCTTGCATGGTAGGTAGACGCGCTACCGCTACGCCACAGAGGTCATCTAAAACTAAAGGAAAACTTCGTACAAATTTCATTGAAAATTACTTTGATCTAGTAAACTCTTGTGATATATTCGTAACCTCATAAAAAACTACTCATTTTAGTCGACCGACTTTAATTTTTAAGTCTCATCAGTCCCTCGAGTTGTGTACCCAAAGAGCCGGGTGTCTGAATTGAAAATTTAAGTAATTACATAGGTAACGCTCTGTCACGCTCTTTTCTGAGAAATTCGAAGAGACAGCACTACAGTTAACTATTTAGGTACTTAGAAATTCTCAATTTAGAAACTGGCTCTTAGCAGTTGATCAACCTACACATATGGTCGTATGATCATATTTATAAATACACGATTCCTTAAACACTCTAAAACCACTGATTCTGATAGTCTATGGTGGAGATTTTACATAACCACAGATTAAATAAAACGCCCCTACGATTGTTTTGCCGGTAGTACCTATGTCGATATCAGATGAACAGAATACCTAAAGGTAGATGTGCTGTGGACTGTATTCTCGACCCTTAACCCATTAGTGCCCATCGCTACCAAAGCGGCACAAACGCTGTATTCGGACTCAATGTGCAATTACTAATCTGGATCGAGCCGTGTTCGGTTGGCGTAGACTTAAGTGCTATCTGGAGTTGCCAGCTGTACTGCTTCGCCAGGTCATTGTTGGCACTTAATTGATTTATTGACCTGTACTAGGGAATTTTGGGAGACTGATGTAAATGTTATGTGTGACTGTCTACTCAAGGCGTTAAAGCGCCAAAAGGCCACATAAAATAAGAGCAAAATACAGTTAAGTATCAGTCCCCAACTATTGCAGAATTATGGGCCGCATTCTGAATTGAGATTTTCGTAAAACATAACATAACCTCACGCCTATATCCCGGAGGGGTAGTTAGAGACCAGAGACTGCCACTTGCCACGATCCTGATAGATCACCCTTCGCTTCATGATTTGTGATTTTCACTAAGTAAATACTTAAGTAGGTAACTTTCTGGCAAGCTCTTTTCTCAGAAATTCGAGGAGACAGCATTACAGTTTACTATTTACTTTGCGAAATTCGACGACCTCTGTGGCGTAGCGGTAGCGCGTCTGCCTTCCATGCAAGAGGTCCCGGGTTCGAATCCCGGCTGGGAACAAAAAAAAATCCCAGGTCTTGGATATTTACATGTTTGTGATGTCGTTATTTCTGGTTCCCACGACGCAGGGTATCCTAGTGTGGGGCCAGAAGCAATGTATGTGCCAGTATGTAATGTTATGTTATGTTACGTTACGTTACGCTACGTTATGTTACGTTACGTTACGTTGCGTTACGTTATGTTATGTTATGTTATGTTATGTTATAATTGTCAATTCAGAAACTGGCCATTAGGCAACAATGTGAACTGTGTAAACTTATTGTTTACACAAGACATTGCAAACAGTTCTGTTGCAAGTGCATTTTTATCCGCCATTTTTTTCGGTAGCAAATCAGCGGGCGGCAGACCGGCGCTGCGCGCAACTGTCAACTTCATTTGATAGATGACGTCATTAATGTAAACTTGATTGAAACGCCGACAAACTAGAGGTCCATTAGGCTGATAATGTGAGCGGCACCCGACCGCGCAACGGTGCCTAGATCAACATTGTTTTCTCACAAAACAAACAGACTATCCTGCCTAACCGAGTTTGCTATACTTAACGCAGATCAGAGTAATTGCTTTGTCCACCGCGCTTGTATTTACATTCAAAACTATTCATTCATTTTAAAATAGTGAGGTTATACGCTAAGCACTATTTTTCAAAGGTTCTTAATGATTAACTAATAAGGATATTAGAATATTGTGTATCAATCTGTGACATGCATTATTTTATATTTTAACTTAAAATGGTATGTCAAGTCAATCCCAAAATAAAGGACAAGCACCATCAATCCTTTGCGGCGCAAGCGAGTACATAACAGACCCGCGGAACGAATCGTAACATGACACATTTTCGATATAAACCCTCATAAAAAGCGGCCGATAAAATATGGAGAGTAACGGATAGTGGGCCGAAAAAAACTATTAAGGGGGTATCTTCGTGGAATGGATTCGGGGTCATCACATTGTGTCATCTTACGTATCGGGGGAGCATCGTTCGTCAATGTTACATTGGGACCCTTTCGTTCGAAGACGGATGGTGATCGGGAGTGGACCTTCGATATTGAGTGACGAGCGCGCGTTTACATTACTAGATGAACTTTAAGGAATTTGGGCCCACATCTTTTTTCCGAGATCTGTCAGCAGCTTATGATTAAGTATTTTATTTCATGTGTGCTGCGAAAACGGGGTACCGACTGGAGATGTTCAGTCTTGGGCAGATTCATACGTATTCACTGAAATAAGATACCTACATTGACCTCACACAATAAAGGACATTGTCCACTTTGTATGGGCGATTTGGCCAAACGTGAACAGTCAATTGAATTAAAACTAAGTAGTAGGTTTTGTAGTATGAGTTAGTAAGAACCCTATTACAGTAATTAATTTGTATCAATATACGTGCATTGTGAGTTTTTTGCTGCAAGGTGTCCTATGATTTGCTTGCTTTATTTGCCTACCACAAAGTAAATCCGGTACGAAATCCGTAGTTGAGCCGGGGTCATCAATAAACGAACAATCGGGATCCATTTTTAACAAACCAAAGTAGTAATAAAAAAACAATATTCACGAGAAGCAAAGAAACAGCAAAAACATTGAATGAATGAATCGTTTTGTTTTTTTAGCCGGTGACAATGACAATATTCAAAAGTACGTACGTAATACAGAGAATAGTGTAAAGAGGTTGGAAATTTCACTGATGCCGTGAGTCGCCCATTGGCTCAAATGGTAGAGCGCTGGCACGGATAGCCAGAGGTTGCGGGTTCGAATCCCGGCATGGGTGAAATTTTAAGCCTCTAAATAGGTTTTTAAATATTCAAACACACCACTAATTGAATACGACATATCTAGCAAGTATTCTAATGCCGTTGCATTAGTGTGCATTATTTTTTACCCAAATAATACTAAAACGCGATGCATTAGAAAGTTCAAATTGTTTTCTGTGCAATTTGTGTTCCTTAAATTGCAACACTTAAATAAAAATCAAGGCTGGTTGACAAAATAAAGACTGGATTTGAGATAAAATTCTTATTAGTTTGTAACTGTTTAAAATGTCGATTGATACAACGAGATAAGCAAAAATATTCGTTTTGAAATTAATTATAATCAGGGGTTATTTCGATTTTTCTCTTACATTCTGTCCACGTTTGGCCCAAAATGGACAATGTCCTTAATAGTCTAATGCTGATCAACCCTTATTTTTACCCGAGTAGGAAAGCAAAGTATGGTTTGTAACGTAATTAATTACCTATAGAATTGCACATTTAACGTAAAGCTTTGTCAATACATTACATTAACTAAGCTCTAGTTTTGTGTAGGCAGAAGCGTACATCGTTTCCATTAGCCTCATGAATGCGCAGCAGTGTAAATTAATCAGACGCATCGCAAACATTTGACTAAGCTGCCAAAACCAAAACGCTGTCTATTTAATATGGTAATGCTGTTTGCCGAAGACACGAATACGCGGGCATAAATTAAATTTATCCACGACCGCTATCGTCCCTTCGGGATAAAACGTTACAAATAACCAGCGGTATCACCTCGCAGGGTTCCGGGTGATGTGTAATAATTGCATCTATAAATCAAAATGACATGCGTTTAATCGCGGAGCTGCGAACCCTACCGGATGTGGCCGGGGGCCCTCGTCTTTGTCGGGGTAAGAAAAAAGCTGAAGAAAAGCGACCCTCGCTAATGCACACAGTCCTATACGTATTTACGTACAAAAGGACGAAGTATTCTTGACCCCCGCCGCCTATATGTATCTTCTCGAATAGCTCTGGGACTTCAGGTCAACAACTTTTGAAGGAACCTCTCAGATAAACTTGAAAGTATTCGAAGGCCGAATGTTTTTTTTAGTAGCCTATAGACGTCCCACTACAGGTCACAATCCTTCTCTCAGAGAGAGAATAGGTTTAATTACTACGGGTGCCCACCGCTGATCGGCAATTTGAAGCGCTGAGGTATTTGGATACCGCAGACACTCAGGTTTCCTCACGGTGTGTTCCTTCATTTAGCGGTATTGCTACTATGATTTCACAAATGTACATAACTTAGAAAACAAAGTCATTGGTACATGCAACACTGGGAATCTTACCTGGGTGTCTCGCTTCCGAATCCACTTCCGAATTCCGAGTGGGCGAAACACTGCCCACTGAGCTACCGCCGCTCAAGGCAGAAGGTTATTAGACGTAATTAAATGTTGAATTTAATCTGCGATTGCCTAATTAAAAACCATGCTAAGTAAAAATCAGCAACGAGACGCCAAAAACAAAAACGCAATCTGACAGGCATGCACCTGTCAACGTCGCGTCAAATCCCCAGAGCGCGGCGGCCATTTTATTTCGCCAATGCAAATAACCGCGAATAATTATGGGTGTAACTCGATCCAAGGCAACCCGAATAGTGCGCTTTATTTTGCACGCGGTATGATTTAACCACAATTCCCGAGAGTCTGCGGCCGAGGCGAGCCGGTGGGTTGCATCGAGTTGACGTCACCCGCTCCTGGTTTTTATACAGGCAATTACGCAAAGAAAATGCACATTTTTTCGCGCGATATAATAACAGAAAAGCCCTTGTCTGAGGGCGCGTGAATGGGCCACTCAGTCGGTGTCGAATACCTCTCAGCGCGTGTACAAGATGCGCGGCCCGAGTGGAGCGTAGCGTTCACTGCTCCGCAACTGCAATGCGTTGACAAATTCGCGGAAAGGGCGCCATTTTGTTTTTGGCTGTAAAAACTGCTGTTACGTCAGCCATGCTGTCGCTTGCACAAGTATGTAATTGTTTTTTATCTTTGTAATAAAATCAGTATCCTTTCAAAGGGTTTTATGGATTTCGGTTTTACTATACGTAGTTTTAATAAAGTAAAGTAGTTTCCAAATTTGTCAATTTTGAAATCAAATTTTGTCAATCAAAAACTTGGTCGGGATTAGGAAAATACGTCCAGAACGTCCGCAATTTTATTAGCTATCAAACCACCGATATCCAGCTCTGAATATAATACCCTCTGACCACATATATCAATAGTTTACTAATTTTAATACAATGACTAGAAATGTTAATTTGTGGCAGCGAGAATGTCGTCTCCACGTAACGGCCATAGCAGTTTGGCAAAATAGTGTTCAGGGGTCGGAATATTTCAGGCGACAAAAATTTAGTGAAAATATATAAATTGTGTATTCCATTTGATGAGCGACTGTGTTAAAGTTATTATTATGGATGATCTTAATGGTTTTAAATAATTTGACGACCAATAAAGTGTGGCCGAGATATCACATCACAGCACATCACATCACACAAATATTATAAAGGCGAAAGTTTGTGAGTGTGTATGTTTGTTACTTCTTTACGTTAAAACGGCTGAAACGATTTTGATAAAATTAAGTATGGAGTTAGCAGACAGCCTGAATTAACACATAGGCTACGTTGTACTGCGGGAAAATATCTTATTTCCGTGGGAAAATCGATAAACCGCGGGTAACACCGCGGCTAGCTTAACATAAATTACGGTGCAGCTCTTTATTTTTTTGGTAAAAATAGCATGTACCTAAATTAAGTTTACTTTAAAGAAAAAAATGCTTAGTTGAAAAATTTATATTTACAGCGGTGCGCGGCGTAACCTTTCTTATAGTGATTATATAGAGTTCATATTCTTTTTTTGCACTAACCCGTGCTGAGGACAATATAATTATGAGTTCGATTGAATAAAGTTTCATTTAACTTTGAATTTTTTCCCTGAGTACGACTCTGAATGGCTGAAAGAATCCAACTCTTGGTAATGACAGCACGACGATTTTATTTTTAGTGTAGTACCGAAACATAATATTAATAATGCGGCTTATATCCGTCCCACTGCAGGGCACAGGCCTGCTCTCAGAGAGACTGTATGGGCTTCATTACCACACGCGCCCACCGCGGAAATGAATTTCAAGCGTTGAGGTATTTTGACACTTCAGACGCTAAGGTTTCCTCGCGATGCTTTCTTTCACGGTCAGACAGCGGTATTGCTACTTTAACTTCACAAATGTACGTAACTTAGCAACGAAACGTTGCACCGCAAAACTCCAGCACCATATCGAGCTATATCGAGTTTATCGAGCGATACATAATGGGCGAGATCCCGGTACGCTCCCGTGCCGCATACATGAAAGCGTATGCTTTTTACTAAAAATTGTTTTACATAATACGGCACGGCCAGCCGGGCGGAGCGCCTATCGATTACCATTCACTCCCGGCGAGGGATTATTACCCAGATAGTTATCCGCTAGCCGGTTTGCCGGTTAGCCGGTTATCCACGTAAGAAACGTCGATCACCGGCGTAATTTGGATATATGCGGATCCCGGGTGTAATCGCGTAAGCCCAATGACCCGCGGGGGGCAGGGTGGGGGCATCATCAATCTCTATCAGACAGTCGCCGGCGGGCGCCGCGCTATCCGCTCCTGAAAAAAGGCGGCAAAATATGCAGGGTTATAAAAACCTATTTAGAGGCTAAAAATTCCACCCATGCCGGGATTCGAACCCGCGACCTCTGGCTATCCGTGCCAGCACTCTTCCAACTGAGCTAATGGGCGACTCACCGGCATCAGTGAAATTTCGAACCTCTTTACAATACTCTCTGTATTACGTAATTGTCCTTAGCACGGGTTAGTGCATTAAACAAAAAATATATATAATCATGCAGGGTTATTTTAAACTACCTACGCAATTCTTGACACGATAGCCCAGTACGGGCATGCAGCAATGGCATGGTTTTCTAAGGTATTTGCACTTGTGAAGCCATCTGTGATGGAAAGCATCGTGAGGAATCTGGGAAAATACCAATGACTTTATTTTCCAAGTTATGTACATTTGTAAAGTAGTAATAGCAATACCACTCGCCAACTGCGAAGGAAAACATCGTGAGGAAACTTGAGTGTTCAACCTGCGATCATCCTGTAAAACTCCTTTCGCTTCATTAACATTCAGCTTCAATGCTGTGCGCGTGTATACAAATTTTTCTGCACGATGTTTTCCTTCACAGTTAGCGGGTGGTATTGTTACTATAATGTCACAAACGTACATAACTTAAGCCGCGTTTTCACGGTCTTAGTGCACTCGGTCCAAGTGCGCCATGCGAGTAAACTAATGCTTCTGATTAGCTACTTTGGTGTTGTCACGAAAAACCGTCCAATCAGAAGCATTAGTGCACTCGGTCCAAGTGCGCCTTGCGAGTAAATTAATGCTTCTGATTGGCTATTTTGGTGTTGTCACGAAAAACCGTCCAATCAGAAGCATTAGTGCACTCGGTCCAAGTGCGCCATGCGAGTAAACTAATGCTTATGATTGGCTATTTTGGTGTTGTCACGAAAGACCGTCCAATCAGAAGCATTACTTTACTCGGATGGCGCACTCGGTCCGAGCATACCAGGACCCTGAAAACGCGGCTTTAGAAAACAAAGTCTGATACATTCCCGCACTGGGAATCCAACTAGGGTCTCTCGCTTTTCGAAATCAGTTCTTCTACCCACTAAGGTACCGCCGCTCTGATTATTCTGTTACTTTTGAATAAAGTTCTTTTCACCGACAAAAATCTAAATGGCTTCTCTCACAGAGAGAGACAGCAATACTACAAACCTTAGAAGCAATAAACCCACACGAAATAAAAATGCGAAAAGGGCAAATGTAACCCTGTATACGATCGCTTCCGTCCGGACACGCGGCTGAGGCGTGCAGCGTGCAACCGTTGAAAAGCCGCGGTGCACCATGAATCAACGGCTATCAGTTTGATGGGGGGTGAGATGACACTTGTGTCTTTCTTCCTTTTTTCCAACGTTGGGGTGTCGAGACCTTACTGTCACAAAGTATTTAAAGCCAGTGGGACGAAACCAGCACAAAAGACGTGGCCAAAGGGCGCGAATTCTGTACAACGCGTAGCGTCTTGTCCACGTCCGACGCATCACACGCCTTCTGTACGGCCGCTGGCAAAGCCTGCCAAAGTGGTTGCGGTGGGCGGGCCATACAAATTACAAATAACTAATGTTTTTTTTTTTGAGAGAAGACCAAGGCAAAGGTTTGCTGAAAGAGAATGCTTCTTGCATTAAGCACGCCCTTGTACATTTACTCATGTAATTAGTGCAATACATAATTAAAATAATAATAAGGCCTATGCCCTGCGTTTATTGGATACATAAAAAAATGTCTGTTTTGTTATGTCATCATGGCGGTAGTGTCTGCATCTACAATATAATCATTTATCTACAAATATGATCCTGACCTAAACAAACCTGCAGCTTTCTTTTGTATGGCTTTGCTCTCCGTGTCGCCCTTTTCCGTTAGAGTAATTATAATTAAATGGTACGAAAATAAAATATACGTCGTAAGAGTTATATAGAGTTTTTTTTTATCAAAACCATTTGCTAGCCGTGAAGGATAACATCGTTAGGAAAACTGAGTTTCTGAAGTATTCAAATACTTCAGCGCTTGAAATTGCCAATCCGCGGTGGGCAAGCGTGGTAATTAATCCCATACAGTCTCTCTGAGAGCAGGCCTGTGTCCTGCACTGAGACGTTTATAGGCTACATAAAAAAAGAGAATAACTCATGGTAAAAAATTCTAGTCTACATGAAAAAAAGAGAATAACATGTAATTGTTATATTCTTTTTAATGCACTAACTCGTGCTAAGGTTAATTTCAAAAAACCTATTTAGAGGCTAAAAATTCTGTCTGTCCGTACCAGCGCTCTTCCAACTGAGCTAATGGGCGACTCACCGGCATCAGTGACATTTCGAACCTCTTTACAATACTCTGTATTACGTACAGGCAGCGACATCTGGCTGAAGAAATTTGCATCACTTGCAACCCCGAGTACCTACTTTGCAATTAGGTTTTATATAGGAATGATATCGCTGTACCCACATGATTATTCACATGATATTCTTTTTTTAGTGCAATAACCCGTGCTAAGGACAATTTAAAAAAAAAATCACGGGGTCGAATCCCGGTATGAAATTTTTAGCCTCTAAATAGGTTTTTTAAACATGTGATTGTGTTTAAAAATTCAAAAACAGTAGTACCCGTGTGACAGGTTAGAGTGTTGCTTCATATGCATGACACGAGCTGCTGCAACTCTATTTGATAAGATCACCGTTCTGAAGCTGAGCACGGAAATTGTTATCAAGTAGAGTACATTTAATTTCTAGCGACGGAATTTCGACGGACAAAGTCAATAGGTCCTTTCTCTGCTCGAAAATATAGCCGTAGCCCAGAAACGGAAACTCCGCAAACAAATGAATAATCGTGAAGATTGCTTCGCTTTTGATTGCTCATTGCCAAATTATATTGTTGTTCGCACAGAGAATTATACAAAAACATTAATTTACCGCTCGGAATATCGCCTGAATCGTTCATTAGGGGGGGGGGGGGGGAGCTCTCTCTCTCCCGATCGCGGGACGGGAGAAACTTTTGACAGAAGTTACAACGTAAGTAAATGAGGCATGAATATACTACTACAGAATCTCCGCTGCTAGAAATTTCGAGTTTCATTTTTTTATGTAGTTTTTGAAGTTCAACTGCAGGGCCTTCTTTCAGAATGCACATTAATTACAAAACAAAGTAATTGGTTTCACACACAATCATTCAGATGACTGCTGAAAATGCAGTCATCGTCAATCCATTATGTCTCCACCAAGGGGCACGGGTCTCTTCCCTGAGGAAGGTATACCATACTCCACCACGGGGGCCAAGTCCGGATTGGTGGAGGCTTGCAAGACACTAGTCTTGCAAGCGGATCATACTGTCAGAAGTTTTCAAGCCGTCCTATCCGGATGCAGTTGCTTGTATCGGGAATGAAGTTAATAATCTACTGCTATTGTTTAATACCTCGCCCACTACCTGTTTCGGGGCTAGTATGCATGAATAGAACTAGTGCGTAAATGAATAAAAAAATGGAACAAACTGGTATTATCTGAGGCCATTGTACTGTTAACATTTTTTGAAATACCTTTTCATAAGGTACAGTCTCTTGTTGCATGGAAAGTTGATGTGATATTAAACTATTTTTTTATTATACCTTAACATAACTTTTACATACAGGCACATACATTGCTTCTGACCCCACACTAGGATACCCTGTGTCGTGGGAACCAGAAACAACGACATTTAAACTTCCAAGACCTGGGTTTTTTTTGCCCCAGCCGGGAGTCAAACCCGGGACCTCTTGCATGGTAGGCGCATTCAACAGCGCAACAACTTTTACTTAAAAAAATGTGCCAGCGACGCTCATCACGTAACTAAGTACATCAACTTAGACTAAAAAATGTGCCAACGATCGTCAAGTAACTTAGTAGAAGATTCACAGATGTAAAGGTTGATGTGCTGCTTGCCTCTGCCAAGACCGCTTCCGAGCGGGTCAAAACTGGCGTTCCCCAATCCGCCTCATTTGGGCCTTTGCGCAGATAAGACAATTAAATAACTATCTCGTGCCATTTATCTGGCGGAGTTTCGTTTTGTTTGCTTCTATTAGGGTAATTAATGGGCCCGCGGACGAGTAAAGGTTAATGAAGTCGGGACCAGTTATCGTCGATCTGACGTCTCGGACGCGGGTCGAAAAGAGGTCCAGATGCACCGACCTATCTGTAGAAAAACAGCGCAGGAACTAATAGTTTCAAATAGTTACAATGATGCCCAACACAGTTTCTATACAGATATATATGTAACTAGCTGACCCAGCGAACTTCGTACCGCCTAACAGTCGATGTTTTATTTATTTATTTTTTTCTCACCGTAAGAACCATCCTCGTACTTCAAGGAATATTCTAAAAAAAGAATTAGTCAAATCGGTTCAGCTGCTCCCGAGATTTGCGCTTACCAACACATTCAGCGATTCATTTTTATATTATAGAAGATAGAGATGTGTCTTATCAAGTTTATTTATTAGGTAAAGTGTCTACCCGTGGCCAGGGCAACTGCTCGCATTCTGCAATATCTGAAATGATGGTAATTACGTTTTACGTAATAAATAATCGCGATTAAAACCCGTTTAATATGTAACTATGTATGAACATCATTAAAAAATACTACAGCTTCTATATTCAGCCAATCAATCGCTATTGGGCTAAACGTTGGGCTTAATGGCAAGCCCGAAGTTATTTTGGAATAACTTGAATGGTAATTTTATGGAAAAGTCCGTTCAAGTTTCGCTTTGTTATCAGGTTATTGAAATTCTTAAAGTATCTTAAAAAAACTACGTGCGTACGTACCTTGATAGATTAGGTTAAACATACTCGTATAAGAAGCGCTCGTGGCCTAGGCGAACCGAGTGATTGGAATGAATCACTTGGTTAAGCAAGAACAGGCGCGGTCAGGTACGGGATGGGTGAGCGTCCCGTGACTACCGCTAGTGGCATTTTTCCGAGCGCTTAAGTGCTGCGCAAGGCACGTTAAGCCGTTGGTGCTGGCTGTCATATAAAGGCAGTCGTTAAGCCACGTCAGAGGTCTTATGGGCGGCTTGATAACTTCTGACAGTAAGGCCCGCCACTGTCTTACAACCCTCCACCAAACCGGACTTGGCCCCCGTGGTGGAGTATGGCCTAACCTTCCTGCGATGCACAAAGAGACCCGTGCCCCAGCAGTGGGGACATACAAGGGTTGATAACGATAAGAAATTACTAGCATGTCAAAACGTCTACTATGGATTTAGTTAGATAACGTAATCTAAACATTTCAAGTTAATAATGAAATACTAAATACAGTTCATAAATTAGCCTCTTCATCGTGTACGTAAAAAAACTATGTGTAGTTTTTGATACCATTTGCATCCAAAATCTGTGCAAACACCTGGCAAATTAAGCACGAAATAAATTTGTAACGTATAATTCGTTATTATAATTATTCTTAAGACTCCTAGCTGATAACTATTATTATTAGATAGTTGCTGTTTTTATCGGACGTGCCTTGAAACTGATTAAGTAACATCTTCAATCTACGTTATCAGAAGTATGATAATGTGGATTGAAGATTTTACTAAATCAGTTTGAGATAGACTAAAGCTGAACAAAATGAAATATACATTACCCTTTTTTAGTGGTGCTAGGACGATGCTCATTCCGTTTATTGCTATAATAGGTCATAAAATAGGTAACATATAGCATGAAGAAACTACCCAGTATTTAAAAAGCTGTGATCGCTGATTACCAAAATAATGCTTCATAGAAACGGCTACTCATATTTCATTCAACTCTTATGCGAAACACAAACTACGACAGAGCGTTGCGTCGAATTCGAGAGCTGTGATTATTTCTACTGAAAACCAGCTCTCGCCAAAGTGACTTCTGCGCCCATCGCGTCGCATTTACCTACTCATCGGCGGGCTCGGAGATCCCTTCAGTCGAATCAGTCACCGAGGCAACTGCATTCTCAGCCCGACAGGCTAATTTGGGCCCCCATTCACGTGTAACTCGGGCATCGATCACCGCAAGACCTCCGGCGCTTTCTTCCAATTTATCCAAGAACTAGAGGCGCCTATCGCCAGATTCAATGAATGATAACGAGCCTAATAAATAAGGAGTCGCCTCCCCAATGGTCGTAATTAATTTAATGGATTTAGACAAAGAAATATGCTCGCGGAGATAGTGAGATTAATAGTGCACCTTCCAATTGTTTTCACCATTAGCGTGAGCCGTATATGTTTAATGAATTCACGCCTGTTCGTTGTTCGTTACCTGTGGTTTTTCTCTCGCTAATGAAGCTAGCTTTCTTCTGCAACATCGAAAAAAGAGTTCATGCTTAGAGGCAATTGAGTAATCCGCCGTGTGTACCGCATTTGCCTAAGGCAACAGCGTAATGGCGGTATCGGAAAACATTTTATGTCCTCACTTTAGGTCGTTGCATTAATTTGCATATTCATTTACGTAGCAACGTTGTTTAGGGGTTCGGTTGGCTTGCGTTGCGAGGATGCTATGCCTAGACAACGTATTAACATAAAGGCCTGTAAAAAGGGAGTGGACGGCTAAGGAGCGAGGGTCGCCGCTCGTCCGAGTTTATATCTCAAATCAGTGCAACATAAATTAGTGGACAGTTCGCGTGACGGACTGACTTAAGGCCGCGTCTCCTTATCGTACCGCGGAAACCACCCGCCCGGCCGCAACACTACACCGCCCCACAAGCCGAAAATAAACGCTACAGGCGAGCACAAAAAGCTCACATTTCAGCAGCGCAACTCACATGTTACCCGACCCGACGTCCCATTACCAACCCTATTCATTACCCTTTAAAGTCCAACTACTAATTTAGACAATGGCCTTAGCAACAACAAATAAGGTAACATTGCCAGTATGTCAACATAAATAAAGCTGAGTGTCCTTTAACGAAGCCGACGTTGACTCGGAGCACTAACACGGAATTACCAGCTTTGTATCTTGTAGAGTTAAGTCTAAAACGGGGTGGTCACTGGAAGGATAGCAAATGAAGGCTCGCATTTAGCTATATGGGTGAACTTGCTTTGTCTGGTAATCTTATCAGTGACGCAACAAGGCAAGTCGTCTTGTCATGATATATTGCATTTCTGCGTACACCATCCCACTAGACCTGAGTTCGATTCCCCGGCCTGTCTTAGCTAATGCACTTTAGGTACTCAATTTCCATTAAAGCCAGACTGATATCCGGATGTATCGAAGCTCAGCGCGCCCATAGATCAATTACGTGACCAACAACGCGTGGAAAGCATCGACCAAATGAAAAAATTAAATGGATTTATGTCGTTGTTTAATAGAATGGAACTGCGATCTTTACAGCAGCGAGTGATAAGCTGAAATATATCGGATTCGAATGCGACGATCTGTGAGCTGTCGATTAAAACGTCCCGTAATGGCGTTACGCGGACCCCATTACGTGTGGCTCATCATCGACAGATAGCAGCGGATTTCCTGGCGTACCCCGCCCAGCCCTAAACACGTAAATGTCCTCCAAATATCCCATTAATTCTCCTTTAAAACATCACGTTCGGTACGAAAAAGAAAATTAATATTCGTCGGGAAAAAACCTCAAAGCAACTAAGGAGAGCCGATAACGCTACGAAGGTAGACGGAGGAAATTGGGCCACATAAAAGCCGTTACTTTCAATTGAAATGCTCCGAATCTCATTATCGGGGACCCCTCAGTGCTTCGTTCGATATCATACATCGCGATCTATAGTTTTACAAAGTCCATAAAGACCCGATCGGATCTGAACTCCTTCTCTATCGAACTTTGAATACACCTCTTTCGACTATCGAAAAGTTTACGATAATGGATTCGTTCGGCGGACCCGATTGTTCCGCGATGAATGGGTACTAATTAAAACGAAGTCACGACGGCATAGGACTCGGACCAAGTTTCCAATTGTGCCTAAGTAAAAGTAGCCCGCGCTCCGCGCAAGATAACAGACAAGACACGCTGGGGATGCAATTTTGTGAAAAATATTGCCAACAGCTGTTTTTCAAGCACGTACATTGGTCAATTACTCTAACTCATCAATCTCACAAGGTTTCAATTTAGGTCCTGATTAGCGGCTGGACTTTCTTTGGTATTTATAATGTGTTATTTTTAGTTGTGATTTCGGTAGTTTTTTTTTAATGGAGTCAATCAAATGAAACTCAAGAGAGGGGTAAATTCAAAATTGCCTCAAGAACGTTCTAGTTAACGAGCTTAGGATTGCGAGCACGTGTCTTGTCTCGAGGCGGCCCAAATGTTTCGCGGGAAATTTTACACACTGCGCGTTTCTTCCACTCATACATCAACGTCTCCAGTTATGAAACTACCTGCAGAGAGATATGTATTTTGACAGTTCCAGTCTGTCTTTAAACGTTCGTTAAATTTATTCTCGCCACCGAGCTTAGCGTAAAATCTTTTTTCCGACGCACTCGATCCGAAGTAGCCTGCAGTCTGATATTAATCGTATTGAAGTTGAAATAGAGATGGAATTAGCTCTCTTTGTGTTGCGCTCACTTCGTTTGCTCCGGTCGGGTCGGCAGTCGCTCTATTAAGGGGTGGTCTGGTGTACTTTTTCCTCGCAGTGAGAAATCACGTTTGATCGGGGCGAGCTCAGCCGCAAATGAGGCGAAACACACCCCCTTTATCTTCCAATAAGTAACCAGCCTCGCTTCCTCGCGGAGGGAAATGTGATTCCACCGCACGCTGTAAATAGAAAAATATCCAGATGGCTCGAAAACTATAAAAGTGAACGATCCAGAATACGTATTGGCGGCTTCCGTCGGCATCCGCTTTTGTGCATGAGGAAAATTGCAACAATAAATAATAGAGATTGTAAAGTCGCAATGAAAATTCAGCCACCTCGGCTGTAAAACGCAGCCAGCTAAACTCGCGGACGTTTGCACAGCGCCCAAACAAACTGGGGCAAGGAGCGATCCACGAAAATCAGCTGGGGAAAAGCGAGTAAAGCAAAACGAGTTTGTTCCGGTACGCACAGACAAATCCCAGGGCGTCGCTCAAAAACGCGTTCCCTTTTTAAAGTTCAGACGAATCGCGTAACGACTGTCGAATTTTCGAGCCCGGGGGGCCCCTCGCGGAGACTGAGTGTCCCCCGGAGGTGCCCCGGTAATTACCCGCCATTATGGACAAAAGACAAGACTCGTCCGATTAACATAATTCCCTCGCTCCGAGCCCGGAAATAAATGGCCACATTTTGTAGTAGCACTAGGAGTGACGTGTGTATTAATGACTGTACTTGTCCTCTTAAATTAGGTGAGGGATCTCGTGATTTAGTTTTTCATTGGCGGTAGCTATGCTGGCTCAGGGGACGTGTTCGATCGTCCATTCTTCCGCAGCCAGACGAATTACGCAATTTGGAGCGCTCACAAATTGATGTTCGTTTGTTTTCGCATTGGCTCCATCTTTTTCCTCTCTAATTGATGGAAAACTCTTGATAGATTTCGTTTTATTCTAATCATTCGAGGGCGTCCGTCACTAACGCATTCTTCGTTAGGGCTCGAGTAAATTGTTCAACTTCTAATTACAAGCAAACGCGCAAGCGGCGCTCGCGACAAAGGACCTCTGCTATCGGCAACTTCGCCATTTTCTTTTCGGTCGATTGTGGTGTAGAAAAAAACAACACAAAAACCCTTTTAAAATTAATTGAGTTTTCTGGCGGCCACATCGCCGCTACAATAAATTAATTAACGCTCGAAGGAATCTTTAAAATTTGTCGAGGATCAAAAGTTGGGCGCTGGAGGAGGCTTCTTTGCGCGGAGGGGCTGATGGTACTTCGATTTTCCATTAGCCTGTATTAGCGATCGCACAGGACCGCGCCCCGCGGTTAGAGCAATGGCTCTCCGCCTAATATATTTCCTTTATGCTCAACTACCGCAGCACGCAATCTTTGATCCATTTGCATGGGCCGATTACTTCGGGTATTTGTTTACGACCCATTACGGTGAGCAATATACGCCCTTAATTTAATTTCGACTTGTAAATTTTGCGTGGATTGAATTAATTAAAATCTTTCGCGTGCCTAATAGCTGGCTTTTGTGCCGATCGCGAGCAGATTAATTTCGTTTAGAGCTTTTATAAACATTACAGATGAGGTTTTTGAATGGGCTCTTTGATACTTGGAGTGGTTTTAATTAGTGATTACTTCCATAAACATGCTACGCCCATTAGCCGCTAGGAAAAACGGCGCTGTGGCTTTTCCGAAACGTGAGTTTGCCTTTACTTTGAAACGTTTATTTGCGAATTTTGTCAAAACAATGGTAGGTTTAACATTAATTGTCAGTACCTACATACAAGATTATTCTTACTTCTTACAACGTGTATTTTTGCAAAATCATAACAAGGAAAAATAAAAAAAACCCAGGTCTTGGATGTTTACATGTTTGTGATGTCGTTGTTTCTGGTTCCCAAGACACACGGTATCCTTGTGTGGGGGCAGAAGCAATGTATGTGCCTGTATGTAAATGTTATGTTATGTTAATGGACTCAATAATGTTTCAGCATTCTTCATTGGACCTTATGAGCGATGTTATTAACTCGTGTAGCCTTGGATGAGTGTTTGCCCCTGTGCTTACTTATCCAGTGGCTACACGCCAGTCGCCCTAAGCGTTTCACCACAGTCTCTCAAATTCTAGCTAACGGTCTTCTCCCTTGTCCCCAGGTTGTCTGCTGGAAGGCTCGCGTGCGCCACCGGATGTCCCGCCGCGCAATCCGACCATGTCTCGTCTGAACGGCCGCATCACTGGTAACCCCGCGGACTTAGCCGACTTCGAGCCCTCGTGCCTCGTGCGCACGCCCTCCGGCAACTTCTACGTGCCTTCAGGTGAATGTGAGAGACAATTCCTTTAAAACCTCTGTAGGTTTATAGGAAGGCGACTCTAGGATGTTAACAGTGACGGAAAACAGCGTGTAAAAGAGAGAAAGATACAAAATACATTTATTGAATTTAATGTGAGTTTCTCTCTCTGTCATACACACACACCTAAAATCGCGGTGGGCTCATTTTTAGAAAGCAATGACTTCTAGCAAGTACATCATCATTTATACTTCATACATTATTTGTTAACAGAAACAAATTTAACAATCTTTATCAAATTTATCAAACTTCTGAGATATGAATAACAAAAATAAAATATTTACTCGGC
Source organism: Yponomeuta sedellus (assembly GCA_934045075.1). NCBI lineage: Eukaryota > Metazoa > Arthropoda > Insecta > Lepidoptera > Yponomeutidae > Yponomeuta > Yponomeuta sedellus. The sequence continues at coordinate 24,190,725 of OW203722.1, read as the reverse complement.
GAAAAAAGCTGAATCAAATTAAAAATAAGAACAAAAATTTATAGCACTTGGTTAATTCTGTACTTAATTGTACTGTATTTAATTGTACTTCTACTGGTAATTTTTAGGAATGTATGTGCCTTAAAATGAGCTAATCCATTAATAATACTGTATCATAAGTAAATCGACATCTCATGCGCTCCTATTTTGTAAAAGCAATGTAATATTGTTTGTTTGTACTAGGTACTTCCTTCTCCAGTGTATTTGACCAGTCAATCCAAATGCGGAAATATCAGTTTTAGTGATCATCCGCCATCTTTACTCTTCGGTTAAGAAATATCTGTGTAATTTCTTTTTGAACAAAGTGTTCTCCACCTATCTCTAAAAGCCAAAAAAAAGCATAGTACAAGTAAAGAAAATCGTCTTCAGTACGAATTGAAAGTCTAATAAATTCTACAAAACTTTCTTTCTTTCCTATGTTTACCTGTCTTGGTTGTATGCCTAATTGACATTTATCTCTCCGTTACTATCGGTCTACTTTCCCGATTGGTCAACTATTTCACAAATGGTCTGTTTTCCCAAATGGTAATTATGTTTTACCCTATCGGTCTACTTTAGCTACCTAAAAATAAGACGTAGACACTTATGAATAAAATAATTATGCTAGAGGTATTGTAGACTTTTAGTCCGGATCTACTTACGGGTGTTGTTATATCGGAAGAGTCCGACCATTTTCCGATATAACAACACCCGTAAGTAGTTCCGGACTAAAAGTCTTCAATGTGTTGTGCTTACGAAGGTTTTAGTTCAAAAATGCTAGAGGTACTCAATCGCCCAATTTCATCTTCCAGGGGACATCCAAAAGAATCCGTCTATGGACTACAAGTCGAACTCGTCCTGTAGCAGTCCGGGAAAGCAAGACAAGAGCACTCTAGAAAGGATGGATAGGAACGAGAGGGCGCATCCAGCCTTCGGGGCTCCGGTGCCCGTTCTACCAGTCCGGAACAACCTGCGAGCGTCACACTTCACCCCGGCCGGCTCGCGGTTCCACTTTAGGAAAGGCCTCTCCTCGAGATGTTCCTGGAAGTGCACGGCCATAGTATTTATCATACTGTTTGTCGTCTTGTTAGCCATCGCTTCTTATATGTCAGGTAAGTGAAAACATTTTTTGACAAAAGACCCTTTCTTTAATTTTCTAATGCTTCTGTGTTTTTATTACAAACGCAGCTTATACGTTCCAGTGGAGGCCTAGAATAGTTTAAAGTATTTATTGTTTATTGAAATAACTTTTTCAGCCTCATACTTCGTCAACTGGTCATATCAGAACGCGAAAGCGTGTACAGTACTAGTTGGCGAGTCCACCGAAGTATTACCAGCGTCCAAGGCCACAACGCTGGAATCTAGTAACAAATCCTTGGCCAGACCGCATCAGAGCTCTGCTTCCACTGGCGCAGGTAAAGAAGGAGATCCGCACTCGCGCCCACGTAGAGATGTAGATGGTCATGCTTCTTCTTCTTTTTCTTCTGTTCTTCCTTCTGAGACCACAGCCTCTGTAGATACGCATGAGCTAGTAACACCTTACGTGAACACTCTTAGTTTAGTGCATGGTGTGACGTCAGCAGAAGACCTCACGGAAACTACGGAGAAAGACAATAGTGCTAACACTTTGGTGTCTAATGATGTCAGTGTCACAAATAACATTGGAATTACTAATATTCAAACGTCATCACTAACTCCTGGTGTTTCGGCAACGGAGCAAATTACGGCTACTGCGATGGTAAAAGAAATCATCGAAACAACCTCTCCTACAAATAAACCACCAGAAGTTATTGAGTCTAAAGCTGATGTCAACGAGTTGCCTGAAGAAGTCGAGACCAAAACAAATGTAGATAAATCACCTGAAGTTATCACAACTAAAAACAATGTAAATAAAACATCAAATACTAACAATCTGCTTATTGAAGAACGTGGGAGAGTTACACCCCTTCAGAAAGGCTCTACTACTAAAAAGGACAAAAATATCGCTTATGAACCATCTGAAATGCAAAGTGATGCTTTTCCAAGCATGTTTTCCTACGGTGTACAAAAACTTCAATATACGAGACTGCTGTCAAGGTATAAAGCTATGAATGAAATGGTTCATATTTTGACAAATGAAACTGAACCCGTTATTGACTTGGAGAAGTTCCATTATGACAGGGAATTCCCAGTGACCACTCAAAGTACAACTACATCTAAAGCATTAACCACAACCGCTACTGGAACAGTAACACCTAGTAAGTCTTTTGAAGAAACAATTGTGCCTTTCACAAATCCTGCACCTCAGCATGTTGTGTTTACGACAACACCATTGAGTGTCAATAATCCTAACATTAGTGATAAAGTCACAACTGAAACAAACTCGGAGAAGAAAGAAACCACTGAAAATATCACTATAGATGCCAAAAATCCAGATCTAACTAATAACCCGAAACATGTGCTGATAAACCTAACAATATCCGCTGATGATAATGTAAACTCATCTTATAAGCCACTTTATTCGTTAACAGTCACCGTACCTACAGCAGTTGGTGATGGTAAAGAAATGCCAACTGTAAAAATAACTCCTATGGATGTAGAACCAACACAACCGACCAATTTCAATAAACCTGCAATTCTAGAAGGCACACAATCAAAATCTTTGCATTCAAGATCAAACATTGGAGGTAGTTGTGAATGCGCTTGTCCAAGTTGCGAAGGCAATGAGCCTATAGATAATATATATGATGAATTTTTTCCCATATCAACCCCAAAATATGACATTGATTCGTCCACTGATGGTTCGACCACATTTGAAGAAAGATTTATAGATAACGATACAGACCCTACAGAAAATTATTCGGATTCGTCTGAAACGACGAGTGATCTGTCGACCACAGCTACTGATTTAACTGATGTTACTACTGAGACAGACTCAGAAATAATGCCTACAACAGCAACAGCTATAAAATGCGTATGTCCAAAAGTTGTGCCTCCACCCATTTTAATTTTGGAAGGTGAGGTCTTAACTCTCAGCCTGAATAACCAACTAACAAATTACCAACAACATTCAACAATACATTTTCTGTTTCAAAACCTAAAAAAAGTAACTTTACTAATTGCACGTACTGCTTTTTTCGGTTGGGTACGGTTAAAACGTAGAAATACGTTTTTTTACGTGATTCTGGGGAATTTTACTGATCATTGCATGCGCCACTACTCATTAAAATAACATGAGTGGTAAGTCTAGCACGATTCATTAAAGAAAGGGAGTAATAAATATTTGCCTCTTGCTCACCAAATATAAACCGCAATATTGAATGAGCAAAGGCAAATAGTTGTATAGTCCCTTTCTTTATTTTACCAGTATTTTCAAACGAGTGTAAGTAGTCAGTTATCAAGGCAGAAATAGTGAGTTGTGCCATTAGTTAACTATTAGACTCATAATCATTGCATGAACATTACTTTCATTCATTAATGTTAATAGCTTGTCGAATGCTAAAACAAAAGCATAATAAAAATAGTTCAATAAAAATTTCAGGTGCTCGAACGTTTCCCGCCCAGTCCTTCCCACCAGACGGGACGACGTTCAAACAAATTACTTTAGGTGAAAAATTATCAAAAGAAATCCCTCCATATAGTTACTGGAACATGCAGTTCTATCAATCAGAGGCCTCGTACGTGAAGTTCGACTATCTGATACCACGGGGCGCGTCAATAGGCGTGTACGCAAGGCGCAATGCACTGCCGACCCACACGCAATATCATTTCTTGGAAGTCCTCAGCGGTTTCAAAGCCAGAACTACTAGAGGAGCTTCCCATGTAAGTTATATGATATCGTTATATTTCTATAAATATTAGTTTTATCGATACCCCAAAGAAGTTTTGGGTATCGATAAATTTTAAGTTACTAATGGCAATCACTGAATCTTATCATACGTATAGGTGGTAACATTAGCATCTACGTAATGAGATGATTTATAGTGACCAGGTCTATATAGGTGGTAACTGATGTATTACATTTAAGAGGATTTGAGAAAAGATGGTCAGAGTGGAGTATTTTTTTCCCTCTACCTTTTTCTCCACTACACTATGGCCCGAAGGCAGCGGCTTTCACTTCCATGTTACATTGTACTTTGACATTCAGCAAACAGAATGTAAATTCTTTAAGTTGAAATAAATTTAATTGAACCCTACGCTTCTTAAGCTAAATCAATACCAATCTTGGAAACTTAATTAATAATGTGTTCATTTCATAAGATGCTTTTAATTTTACACACCAGAAAATAATTACAGAGACAAGACAAGCGAACAGGGCACCAAGTGAGCATAGTTTAATATTATTATTATTTTTTACTTTTCCAGCCATCGGTAAAGAAAGAAGTGACCCACTACATGGAGCAGGGGCACTGGTTCCTTTCGGTCTACAACGACGACGGCGACCCACAGGAGATCTCATTCATCGCAATAGTGGCTGATGACATGACGCATAATTGCCCCAACGGCTGCTCCGGCAAAGGCGAGTGTTTGATGGGACACTGCCAGTGCCAACCCGGCTTCGGTGGAGACGACTGCAGCGAAAGTACGTAAATATTTGAATGCCAAGAGTTTTTTACTAGACATTACTTGCTAGCAAACATTCGATATTTACTGCCACGAAGTAATTTTTTGCTACACGACGAGAAGACCCTTTTGGCTTGGTGACCATTACAATTACTGTTGTTTCTTCAGGTGTATGCCCAGTTCTGTGCAGCCAACGCGGCGAATACATAAACGGGGAGTGCCAATGTAACCCTGGCTGGAAAGGCAAAGAGTGTTCATTGCGCCACGATGAATGCGAAGTCCCGGACTGCAATGGCCATGGTCACTGCGTCAATGGAAAGTGCTCCTGCGTGCGAGGGTACAAAGGAAAGTTCTGTGCTGAAGTTGACTGCCCTCACCCAACCTGTTCCGCTCACGGATTCTGCATCGAAGGCGTCTGTGTCTGCAAGAAGGGATGGAAAGGACTCGATTGCGCGACTATGGATAAGGATGCGCTTCAGTGTCTGCCCGATTGTACTGGTCACGGGACGTTTGATGTTGATACGCAGACTTGTTCTTGTCACGCGCGTTGGTCTGGGGATGACTGTTCTAAAGGTAACGTTGGCTCTTGAATTATATGCGAAAACATTTTTTTCTTTTGATCCGCCTTAATGAAATCGTTGTTGTTGCAGAGGTGTGCGATTTAGACTGTGGTCCACACGGCCGCTGCGTGGGCGAAGCATGTGTTTGCGACCCAGGTTGGACTGGCGAGTACTGCACTTCTAAACTCTGTGACACCCGCTGCAGTGACCACGGCCAATGCAAGAATGGCACTTGCCTTTGCGTCTCCGGTTGGAATGGACGCCACTGTACTTTAGAAGGGTGTCCAAGAGGCTGCGCCGGCCATGGACAGTGCCGTGTCGCCAACGATGGCCATTGGGAGTGCAAGTGCTTCGACGGATGGGATGGGCCTGATTGTACTACGTTGAAGGAACAGATTTGTGATGATTCTAAAGATAACGATAAAGGTAACTATTATGAACACACCTTTAATGTGGTTATTGATGCACACTGTTTCATGTAGTATTTATTATTAATATTCTACAGTCTCTCAAGTCAATCACTCCTGCATAACTCCGGTTTAGTCAGTTTCCACTCAACCCACTTTTTTATCAGATGGTCTGGTAGACTGCGAAGATCCCGAATGCTGTCAGAGTACAGCATGCAAAGGTAGTCAGCTCTGCGTCTCGGCACCAAAACCGACCGATATCTTGCTCCGGAAACAACCTCCGGCAATCACTGCCTCATTTTTCGAGAGAATGAAGTTCCTCATTGACGAAGGCAGTCTGCAGAACTACGCAAAACAGGAGACCTTCAATGAGAGGTAAGACCCTTGGTGTTTGATGTTTATTTAAATGAGGACTAGCTAACACGAGACAAGGAGTATCAAGTGTTAACTTGTCCTCAACCCACCTAAAACTTTCCGAAAAAGCAATGCTCTGAGGAAATGTGAAGTGTCTTGTTGTTATTCATAAGAAATGCAATGTTGTGCCCCAGTCAATCCTAATGTTTTATATTTACATATAAGAGTGCTCACTGTTTTTCTTTTTCTTTCGTTCTGTAACACTACAAATTCTTTATTTATGTTGAATTAAATACCTACTTCTATTACAACTCTTCAAATGAATTTAGTAACGTATACTTGCATGATCTTCTGTTGTTATAATATTAATAACTACGTCTTAAACGTCTTCTTCCAAATTGTTGACCTTATATTCCAATATAACACCTAACTCATTCATATCGTTTCTCTCGTCTCTCTAACGCTGCGCAGTATGTTTTGGAACCACTTCAATACGAGGTAAGATTTATGAAACCAGACTAGGTTTTGTGTGTGCGTATTTAGTACAACCTTTATTGAAACGTACATAATTGGCAAAACCCATATTATATTTACCTATTTACATACGTTAGTATATGTAACATATTATAATATTATGCATGTCGTTTGTGTGAAAATAGTTACCTGTGTCCTGTGAATTTTATGTTATGCTTTCTTATTTATAACATATATAGTTATGACATTTTAGGTGATCTGTTGTAGTTTTAGCAGGTCTTTTTAAGACCATAAAATCAGCACTTCCAATTATATCTTTACATCCTCCAGTTGTTTCGTAACCATAGAGAACATTTTGATTACCTAGTCTATTCATTTGAAGGTATAGTATTTACCTTATTCCCAAAATGTATGTAGTTGTCATGTGCAATCCTTTGAAATTGAACAATATTCGAAATTTTTCACCTGATTACCGATCGCGATCACATTTTGAAATATTTGATGATGCACATATTTGAATAATCTTTTGGCCTCCACAGTCGTTCTGCTGTCATCCGCGGTCGCGTTGTGACATCCCTTGGGTCTGGCCTCGTAGGTGTGCGTGTTTCTACCTCCACACCATTGGAAGGCTTTACTCTGACGCGAGAGGATGGCTGGTTCGATCTTCTGGTGAACGGCGGAGGAGCTGTAACATTGCACTTTGGCCGCGCTCCGTTCAGGCACACCTCGCAAGTGGTGTTTGTACCTTGGAATGAGGTTTGTAACTGATAGCTTTCGGTCCAAAAATATTTTGATGAATAAATTAATGTGTAACAATAATTCAGAAGCACCGTGTCTTTACTGTGATAAGTACTATACAATTTCATTATAATAATAAGAAAATGAATAATGATGACCAACTTTTTACGAGCTCTACGATCTAAAGAACTGGTCACAGCTTTTGAATTTTGAATTGAGATTTAAGTATAGTATAAAGTTTTTAAACAAATAATTTTGTCTCAAAAGTTCAAATTGAGTCGTTAAATTCTGTCGCGGTGTAATGCAGGCATGCAATCTGGCAATCAACGGGGCATTAAAACTTGTAAAATGCTGTCCCGGCAAAGGCCAAATCATCATAATTTAAAGTTCACTCAGTTAATAACTAAACACTTTTTTCTCTATTTTAATACCCATTCTGTGCATGCGCTAACCGTTTCTTGTACGAACAAGTACCGTATATTATTTTATACTACCAACACAATTACAAGATCTTACTTGACATTTCGAAAACTACTCACGTTGAGCAATTTTATTAGAAAATGTCCCACGACACAAAACTTTGGTTATTTTAGATTCGATATCAAGCCTTGAATGTCCCCACTGCTGGGGCACGGATCTCTTCCTGCATCGCAGGAAGGTTAGGCCATACTCTACCACGGGGGCCAATTCCGGGTTGGTGGAGGATTGCAAGACAGTGGCAGGTCTTACTGTCAGAAGTTATCAAGCCACCCATAGGGTCTCTGTCATGGCTTAACGACTGTTATTACATGACAGCTGGCACCAACAGCTTAACGTTCCTTGCGAAGCACGGAAGCGCTCGAAAAAAATGCCACTTGCGGTAATCACGGGTCGTTCACCAATTCTGCACCTGAAAGCGCCTGTTGTTGCTGCTTAACTCAAGTGATCGCTTCCAATCAATGAGTTCGACTAGACCACAAGCGCGCAATCCTAACAAATGTGTATGGACAAAGGCAAAGTAATTTTTTACATTCCAGGAATTGTTTGTTACAGGTGGTAATCATTGACGAAGTGGTTATGACGACATCGGACGAGAAAAATGGCATGGGGCCGCCGCAGGCTTGTTTGGCTCACGACTACGATGCTATGAAACCCGTCGTGTTGGCAACGTGGAAGCATGGATTCCAGGGAGCCTGCCCTGACAAGAGTGCAATCTTGGCTGAATCACAGGTGATAAACTAAGAGTAAAAACTTTAAGACAGATGGCTGATACCATACTCAACGAGAAACAAAAAAATAAAAATTCTATCTAAAATGGATTGAATAAAGGCCGCAAAGACTATGAAACTGATACTATGCTATTTCAGCAGCGATTGGGTAATTACATTGAAATAATTATTTTGTTTTTTATGTTTCCAGGTTGTCCAAGAAAGTCTCCAAATTCCTGGCACAGGCTTGAACCTCGTCTACCACAGCTCTAGAGCAGCCGGATACCTCTCGACTATACAGTTGCAGTTGACACCAGAAAAAGTACCGCCAACCTTGGCTCTCATTCACCTGAGAATTACTATTGAAGGCATCCTGTTCGAGAAGACTTTCGAAGCTGACCCTGTTATCAAATTTACCTACCCCTGGAATAGACTAAATGTCTACAGACAAAGAGTGTATGGAGTGACAACGGCGTTGGTGAAAGTCGGATACCAATACACGGACTGTAAGGATATCATTTGGAACGTCCAAACGACGAAACTGAGCGGTCATGACATGAGTATCTCCGATGTTGGCGGATGGAACTTAGATATCCATCATAGATACAACTTCCATGAAGGTGCGTTTTACTTAATGTTGTTACTACATTAACGACTATTTGCGTTGATAATTTAATCCTACCAAAAACTTTAGTTTTGTTTAGTTTTTAGGGTTCCGTACCTCAAAAGGAAAAAACGGAACCCTTATAGGATCACTTTGTTGTCCGTCTGTCCGTCCGTCCGTCTGTCAAGACCCTTTTTCTCAGGAACGCGTGGAGGTATGAAGCTGAAATTTATATCAATTACTCAGGTCTACTGTCCCTTGAATCTGTGAAAAAATCAAACTTCTAAGCCAACGCAATCAAAAGATACAGCCGTTTATGCCGCAAATTTTCGACACTTGCAAGGGAATCAAAACCTACAGGGTGCTTCCCGTGAACTCAGAATCTTGAAATTTGGTACGAAGCAACGTCTTATAGCATGGATAAAGGAAAAATTACGAAAACCATAAATTTTTAGTTACATCACATAATATATTTTTTTTAATAATTTTAAACTTACTACCCATTTCCTCATAAACGCGTAGAGGTATTAAATTGAAATTCATACCAAATACTCAGGTCTATAATACAGGTTTGTACGGAACCTTCGGTGCGCGAGTCTGACTCGCACTTGGCCGGTTTTTTTTTCTTTATAAGGTATGATTGACCTGCTAAAATCAAGCCTTCGTTACATTCCAGGAATACTTCAGAAAGGCGATGGCACAAACATCTACCTGAAACACAAGCCTCGGCTTATCATCACCACTATGGGTGACGGCAGGCAGCGAGGCCTGGACTGCGGATCCGAATGCGAGGGCACTGCGACTAGGCAACGGTTGTTGGCACCAGTGGCTCTATCTGCTGCTCCTGATGGCTCAATATTTGTTGGTGACTTCAATCTAGTCAGGAAAATCAAAACTGATGGGACCGTGCGCACAGTGGTCAAACTGAAGTAAGTGATGAAATGTGTTGTTTTTAATTTTTACATAAATTATGAAGAATGATAACTGTAGATATCGATATCAACCCTTGTAAATCCCCACTTCTGAGCATTGGTCTCTTCATGTGTCGCAGAAGGGTTAGGGAATGCTCCACGGGGGCCAAGTCTGTGTTGGTGGAGGATTGTAAGACAGCCCTACTTTCAGAAGTTATCGAGCCGCCCATAAGGCCACTGACATGGCTTAACGACTACCATTACATGACAGCCGGCACCAACGGCTTATCGTGCCGATAAACGTTCTTAACATTGTGTAAAATTATAAGTTTTTATGTCTACTTTAAAATCTAAAATTTCACACTATGTCAGTATGTTAATTAAAATCTTTGTTTTTAATTCCAGTGCTACTCGAGTATCGTACCGCTACCACATGGCTTTATCTCCGCTGGACGGTACCCTCTACATATCTGATCCGGAATCCCATCAGATCATCAAAGTGCGTAATCCTGAAGACTACAGCGATCCCGAACATAACTGGGAGACCGTTGTCGGATCTGGCGAGCGATGCTTACCTGGAGACGAAGCTCACTGTGGTGACGGTGCATTGGCTCGAGACGCCAAGCTAGCTTATCCTAAAGGCGTAGCAGTCTCCAGTGATAATGTCCTATATTTTGCCGATGGAACTAACATTCGTATGGTTGATAGAGATGGTATAATTACAACAGTAATTGGCAACCATATGCACAGGGCTCATTGGAAACCAATCCCATGTGAAGGAACTTTAAGCGTCGAGGAAGTACATTTGAGATGGCCAACAGAACTAGCGATCAATCCTCTCGACAACAGTCTGCATATTATCGATGACCACATGATTCTGCAAATGGCGCCTGATGGTAGAGTCAAAGTGATTGCTGGTAGACCGTTACATTGCCCAGCGCCCTTGACTGGTTACGATGTAGAACTTGCGACGTACGCTACTTTGGTAATGCCTCAAAGTATCGCGTTCGGTGCGGCTGGCGACCTTTATGTAGCTGAGAGCGACTCGCAGAGAATCAACAGAGTACGTCTTATCACAACTGATGGAAAAATCTCTTTGTACGCTGGTGCCGAGTCTAAGTGCAACTGCTTAGAACGTGGCTGCGACTGCTTTGAAGCAGATCACTTCTTGGCTTCCAACTCGAAGTTCAATACAATTTCAGCAGTAATCGTCAGTCCAGATGGCATTGTGCATATTGCCGATCAAGCCAATTACAGGATTCGCTCAGTAATGGCCAGCATTCCTGACGCCAGTGGTTCAAGGGAATACGAGATTTACTCACCTGATACCCAAGAAGTATACATCTTCAACAGATTTGGCCAACACGTCATGACGAAGAACATTCTTACAGGCGAAACAAACTACGTGTTTACGTACAACGTCAATACCAGCAATGGAAAATTGAGCACGGTGACGGACGCTGCAGGCAACAAAGTTTTTCTTCTTCGTGATTATTCTAGTCAAGTCAATTCGATCGAAAATACTAAAGGGCAGAAATGCCGACTAAAAATGTCAAGGATGAAGATGCTACAAGAACTAAGGACACCAGATAACTTCAATGTGACCTTTGACTATCACGGTACCACTGGGCTGCTTAAGGCAAAATATGACAGCACTGGTCGCAGCTACATTTACAAATATGATGAGTTTGGCAGACTTACATCAGCAGTAACCCCCACAGGCAGAATTATCAACTTAACATTCGACCTTAGTCTAAAAGGTGCTACTGTTCTAGTGAGTGAAAACAATAGAAAACCAATCTCTATTTTGATCAAGGGTTCATCGGTCAATACGAAAATTGGTGAAGCAGAAAAGAAAACTATCATCTCGACAGATGGCAGCATATCTTCAAGCATGCCGTGGGGTCATATAATTTCCACTGACACAGTTCCATATACAATCTTGTCAGAAATAGACCCCATTCTAGGAGAGAGCTACCCAGTGCCCGCTAAGCAGAGAACTGAAATAGGAGGAGACTTGGCAAATAGATTTGAATGGCGCTACTTCTTGAGAAGACTGCAATCTAACAAAGGAAAGGGCAATAAGGCTGTTGCCCAAATCGGTCGGAAATTAAGAGTCAACGGTGAAAATCTGCTCACGTTAGAGTATGATCGAGATTCTTCAACAGTCGCAGTATTTATGGATGACAAAGTGGAACTCTTGAATGTGACGTATGATAGGACAGCAAGGCCTGTCAAATGGGGACCCAGAAATGGAATATTTGCAGAAGTGGAGCTCGAATACGATCGCTTTAGTAGACTTACCAGCTGGAGATGGGGCGATCTGAATGAGACCTATGGGTTTGACAGAGCTGGAAGGCTGCATGAGATCAAGTATGGCGACGGATCATCACTGGCTTATTCCTTCCGTGATATGTTTACTAGCCTTCCATTGAAGGTAACAACGCCAAGAGGCAGTGACTATCTTCTAGATTATGACGATTCAGGTGCATTGCAGAATTTGACAACACCACGCGGCCATATTCATACCTTTGCCCTCATGACATCTTTAGGATACTTCAAGTATCAGTACTTCTCTCCAATGAACCGTCACCCTTACGAGATCCTTTACAACGATGACGGGCATATTCTCGCTAAGATTTTCCCGCACCAATCTGGAAAGATTCTTTATGTTTACGATAGCACCGGAAAATTAGAAACAATATTGGCTGGAGCATCTGCAATACGCTACGTGTATCACGAAAACACACATTTGGTAAAGAATGTTGATATCACAGACCCTGACTATGAGCTAAAACAAGACTATAAATACCACGCTGGGATACTGAAGGACGAGAAGTTGAAATTCAGCTCCAAGAGCGGTCTCAACAATGCCCATGTCAAGTATCAGTACGATGGCAATGCCAGGCTTTCCACCATTGACGTCAACATCAATAGCAAGGAAATGCCTCAACTCAGACTTAAATACAACCAAAATTTGGGCATTCTGGAAGGTGTCAGCGATCTGAGAATCTATAGAAATACGTTCAATAGATCTGTAATGCAGGATACGAGCAAACAATACTTTACCATCACGGATTATGATGACCATGGCAGAATAAAGACCGTTCTCATGAATATTAAGTCGTTTGATGTTTTCCGTTTAGAGCTTGAATACGATGCACGGAACCGAATTAGATCCAAGAAGATGATGATCGGCGATACTTCGTCGAATGAGCGGATCAGTTACAACTACGACGGACACCTTATGGAAGTTGTCGGTTCAGAAGACGATTGGAAGTACAACTATGATGAAAACGGTAACGTTATTGGTGTCATCGAGCGTGGAGACAAACGGTACCTCGGCTATGATATCGGAGATCGCGTGGTCCAGTACGGAGACTTGGAGTTCAGCAGCTACGATGGTCGTGGTTTCGTGATAAGACGAGGGGAGCAAAAGTACAGATACAACTCTCGAGGACAGTTTGTCCATGCCTTCGAAAGGGAAAAGTTCCAAATGTGGTACTATTATGATGACAGAAACAGACTTGTTGCATGGAAGGATGACAAGAGCAACATTACACAGTTCTTTTACACCAATCCGCAGACGCCAAATTTGATAACGCATATGCACTTCCCTAAGACCGAGAAGACAGTACGGTTCTTGTACGACCAGAGGGACTTCTTGACTTGCATTGAGACTGAAGACCAGCGTTTCTTTGTAGCTACCGATCACAACGGCTCTCCTTTAGTCGTGTTCGATATCAATGGTGAAATTATCAAGGAAATCAAACGCAGCCCCTACGGTAAGATCATCAAAGACAGCAACCCTGGTTTCTATGTCCCAGTGGACTTCCACGGAGCCATACTCGATTTCAACACCAATCTGTTATATCTGGAAAATCGCTTGTATGACCCGGTAGTCGGGCAATGGATGACACCAAGTTGGGAACATTTGGCTACGAAACTCAGTCTTCCTACCGATATCTTCATCTACCGCTTCAGAAACAACGATCCGATAAATAGGAACCAGAACGTGCCATATATGACAAACTTGGCAAGTTGGTTACAATTGTACGGCTATGATCTATACAAGATGATGGGATCCAAGTACATTACTGATATGATCTTCCAACCGATGACATCTGTTACGGCTCCGCAACTGGCTCCTGATTTTGGTGTTATGTCTGGTCTGCAGTGCATAATTGAAAAGGTAATTATGATCTTTTTCTACTACTTATAACTAAGATATCCTAGCATCGCCTCTTTACCTACTCACGTGAGATTTAGATAAAACATATGTTTTACTTATGCTATCGTACAACTGCACGGACCTTTTCTTAGAGAGGAGGTTTCTGAATAATTATCACACGTGACCACTGTGGACTATATACCAGAACTAATTGTGCCAAGTTTCAACAACATTCATTCGGCTGTTTATTTTATTATACTATATTATTACGCTTGATTTCCAAACATACAAACTTCACCCAAAGTGTTAGGTATATATTTAGTAGGTAGAATTATTAAAATATTATCTCAAAATTAACGTTCTTAATATTTTTCAGGTAAATGACCAGCTCTCCAATATCGATTTCGTGCCAACACCAATACTGAAGATGGAACCAATTACAAGAAATCTTTTGCCTCGCGTCTCATACAAGCGTGGAGTCTTTGGCGAAGGAGTTTTGATCTCGAGAGTCGACGGCAAAGCTTTTATTAGCGTGGCTGATGGTGCCAACAGCGTTGTCGAAGACGTTATTACCACTGTCTTCAATAACTCCTACTTCTTGGATGTGCACTTCAGTATTCATGACCAGGATGTATTCTACTTCGTCAAAGACAACTCTTTGAAAATCAGAGATGACATGGATGAGTTGCGACGGCTGTCTGGCAAATTCAATGTCTCTCAGGATGAAACTAATGACCAGGGATTGGAGGTGAGCTTTTCAACATCTTTCACACTAAATATTCCGTAACATTTGTGCCCCTTTCATGATAATCTCACTCGTAACTTAATGATAATAACTTCTACACAGTACAATCACTTGATGTCTTGAATCATGTCCCAAACTAGGATACCGTGGGTTAATCAGGCAATTACCTCAAAAACATGAAAAACGTCATATATTTAAATATAATTTGAAAACATTTTTGTTGTTTCATGAGGTCCATTTTGCAACAACCTATATGCGGAAAGAATTAGTTTTTAATAAAGATAGCTATTTACCTATAACAGCACTCCTCAGAGCAAGTAGTCCGAGGTAAAGGCATAGGCGTAGCCATATATTACTTAAACTGCCTCTGAGGAGTGTAAGACGAATCGTGTTTTTATCACGACCACACAAATTGTTCTTTTTGTAGAACAAAAATATAGGTGACAATATTATTGTTTGATCGTACTAATATTTTATTGTTTTTGGTTTCGTCGAATAGTTGATGGTTAATTTGAGATTTATCCGCTTTTTCCAGGTTCGAGTGCACGCAGTGGGCAAGGGTTCGGCGCAAGCGGTTATCGTCCTGCGCTACGGCGTCGACCCGGCCCAAGAAAGGATCAAACTGCTGAAGCACGCGCACAAACGTGCCGCCGCTCGAGCTTGGGAAAGGGAGAAGGCCCTGGTCGCCGCCGGCTGGGAGGGCAGAGGATCCTGGACGGAGGAGGAAAAGGAAGAGCTCATATCCCATGGAATCGTCGACGGGTGGGCTGCGAAGGACGTCCACTCCGTCTCGAAGTACCCGCAGTTGGCAGACGATCCAGCAAACATAGTATTCGTCCGCGATGGCAGGAGAAAACGGAGAAAGAGCGGCCGCGCGCGTCACCGCTCGTGATTGCAATTCTGAACGTGCCATAACTCGCCGCCATATTGAAACGGACGCCGATTCGAATCTGTTACCGACAGTTGGACAAACTGCGGTTGTAGAATTGCTAGCACGTCCGTTCGATAAGGGTTTAGTTTATACTATTTTTATAGGACTGAAAAAGTATTTTCGATGGTCTGTCTGAAACTCTCGATTGATTGTGAATCTATGAAACTCTTGTGATCAATGAATTGGACAAAATGTTTTGTATGCGTCTTTACATTTCGGTTCAACAAATTGTGTGAACGGAACGTGGAAAATTGTTGAAGCTGAAACTGGTATCATTAACAACACTTATTTAGGACCTATAGTAGATTAGATACCTAGCTTTTCGTACTTAGGCATCAGTCGTTTTGCTTAGTTCAGAAATCCTTGTTTAATACGTTGCTTTGACAAGATGGAATACATGAAAATTACGCACACGACAGGGTAACGAGTCATTGAAACAAATGAAATTAAAATAAAAAATGAAAGTAATAGTTTAAAATACTTAATAAATGAAATAATAAACTGGGCATAATATACCTACGACACCAAAATACTCAATGCGATCACAATTAACTTTACCTTACATAATTTTACATTATATTTTAAAATCTATTCGTAGCCCCATACATCACGTGGTAGATTTACTTTATTTTTCACGTAAACATTTATAATTGTAATCCTATCATTAGCCAAATATTTCGTTCAATAAATAACGATATATACCTACCTACGATTAGATATTTGTAAATAATATTTTACTGCAATATTTTATTCGTGTAGTTGTTCCTTTTTGAATAAATTAGTCCTAGGTCCTTTTTTTACTTCGCAATACTATTAACTATTTAAGCAATAATTTACTAACTTTTTTAAACATTTTTTGTAGAACATCTGACTCTACAAACCTAATGTATGTATCCACTTCAACTAGTTTTATTTTGCTAGTTCGCAAAGTGTTTTTGACTTTGCACAGAACTGTAGGGATTTCCCCACAGGCATCTGTGATTAAAATTCGAACATCCGCGAACATGAAATAAAAACCTGATCTTGTTTCCGGGACTTCCCGGCATAAATCTCCTTACATCCAACAGAAGGATTAAAACCAATGATTTGACGAGACGAAAACTTATTTAGCGAATTACAATCCACTACCAATACCTACCATATAAACAGTAGATGGCCTCTTAAAAGTAATAGACAAATAATAAAGTAATAAATAAAAATATGATAAAACTGTAACAAAACGTTCTTAAACGTACATTTCTGCATGTGTCGTGCAATAATCGGAGTGTAGGTCTTACAATTACTCAATCTATGGTGAACCTTGTTGCTGATTTGCAATTGGATAACAGTCATTCGCCCAAATATTCGTTAAACCTTCGTTAGACTGGACCGGAATCTCTATAAAATACTCATAATTAAAAGTTTTTCTAATGGCAAGTCAGCGGGAAGCGAAATAAATTTGTAATGAAAAATGTAGAGGTGTAATAGTATATGTCCATGCATGTGTCTCATTTAAAATTGTGGTGTCTAATCTGTGTTAGAAGTACTAAATCGAACTTTTTTCTCTTCGTTTAATTTACATCAAAAACATGATCGCAATAATGAAACAGTGATCACATGTTACGCTTACACTGGGTTGTGTTTTTGTTGTAAATTGAAGGAAAAAGATCCCTTCGTGTATAATGCCTAGCGACTGAGTGCGAGGTGATAAGGATGATATTTTTTACAAAATTATGAGGAGGGGGCGTGAGATGAAAATATTACCCGGGCCGTAAACGACGGCCTGTGCAAAAGTGATATTTTTGCAAAATGTGACTAAACGAAGCAATACATTATTAATACGTCTTATCTTTGATTTAGTAATACGTAATAAGGTGTAATTTTATTTGATATAATAAATACCTAATAATTATTGATCATAATAATATCTATTTGTGAACGTAGTTATTGATTTCGCGGTGATATATATAGAGCAGTATAGTTATCTTTTTATAATGTATAAAGAATTCTAATTTGTAAATAGGTACTTAAAAGTTGACTATGTAATCTGTAAAAATATTGTACATATCTCTACGCTTGAATTATTTATAATGTAAACCGTAAGTTGTAGGTTACAATTAAGAATAAAAAACACCCAGGATATTTTATGAGAACTTGAATCTTACATCAAAAACTCAGCCGAATTATAAGGTTACCCGTCACTCAACATCAAAACTATGAAATCGAAATTTCAATTCGGCTGTGTTTTTGAACTATCAGTGGTAGTGTTATGTTGCTATAGAGTACGATCATTTCACTAAGCGTATCGTAGACAAACCAGATCGCTTTTAGGACAGTTCGTAGACAAAGCTTGGCATTACGCTTTGCAGAATTGGTTACCATACCACTTTTCGATGTGAGTAACAGTGACCATCCTACTGTTCTATCGGATCGAACAAGGCTTACAAATCGATACACTAATCGTTTCCACATATCGACATCATCACGCCTACATTCCTATTCACATAAGGAGCTACTTATTCATTTATTAAGTAAGACAATTTGAGTTGAGGGTTCTAACCATGTTACATTTAGTTTAACTATGGGGTTGAATTTGTTTTCCAAAAAGGGGTCATAAAGTGGTTAACGTCTTACTTAACAAATGGACATCTCCAGACTAGGAAATGAAAGACATCAGACTTGTCCAGAGGCTTGCTAGTATAAAAACAATTCGTCTGCTACAAAACCAAGTGTAGTTCGCTCATCTTAATGGCCGTACTCACAATGTAGAACTGATTTCCTCCAACTGCATTTACTTTTTACTATTGTAGATAATATGGCCCATAGCGCCGAAGGAATACTCTTAAAATGTGTATAGATAGCGTGCAGCCATACTTCATGTGTGGGACGAGCGCCCGACTAGAAAATGGAAGTAAGGATGTACAATAATAAATAATAGAAGGTATTCTAATGGAATATGTAATAAAATAACTGAAAAATCATGAGTGCCTATTTTATTCACCTAACATGACCTTTTGCATCTACTTAATGAGATGATTTATACAGCGTCCAGTGGCATCTTCACTCATACTAGATGAGTGAAGGGACCACTCCGACGCTGTAGTGCCTGGGACATGGTTTTATAGATGGTGTAGGCTTGCCCAGCACCTATACCATCCTGACAGCTTAGTCGGCCTCACCTAACATGAGTGCCTATTTTATTTGCCGGTTACTGAATTGGGAATTTCGATAATTAAATCACAACTATCAGTTCTGCCTCTTCAGATTTCTCAAAAAGATGGAAACAGCGCATACAAAATCAGGTTTGATGGAATACCTAATTCAGAAACGGTCAAGAAATATGAGTAAAATGAAACTAAAGTCATCAAGGATGAATCTTGGGCCCGGCCCACGCAGATGGGACGTGGAACGAGGTCGGGGCGTAGACGCGGCCTCCTTTCAATTAACATTCATACAAATTTAACTGAAGAAATTGGACATAGCTCGCATAGATAAGACGGAAGAATGGAGGCGAATTTTATACAAACCGTCCGACCATTCCATCATCCCCCAAGTTCTATCTGTGTGTGTCGTTGGATATTTATCCCAGATAGAATGAAATTTGGCAATCAGAAACGTACGAGTTGGTTTCCACCGCTCACTGCAACTGCATCTGGGATACTATTCCACTCGATGTATTAATTTGAACACAAAGTAAGAGCTAAGTAAATAGCGCCAACAGAGGGATAACACTTCTTTCATAATGCGTCTTTGGATAGAGTGGACACCATAAAACTT
The DNA here is from genome assembly GCA_934045075.1 of Yponomeuta sedellus. Lineage (NCBI taxonomy): Eukaryota > Metazoa > Arthropoda > Insecta > Lepidoptera > Yponomeutidae > Yponomeuta > Yponomeuta sedellus. The sequence goes on along the minus strand of OW203722.1, from coordinate 24,171,327 downwards.
AATAAATATAGTAAATATAGCTCTTTTAAGAACTGACAAGAACTTCGGTCCGAGAATTTAGAACTTTAAAGCATTTTTGGAATAAACGGCCATTTTTAGCGCAAATCCATTAAAGTGCTAGGTTGTTGATCCTAGGTCCTAGACTGTAGGTGCTAAAAATAGCTGTCAAAGTTGTTGAGAGAACAAATTGCGATTTTAACTAGTACTTAGACCTGAGATTTCCGCACTTAGCCTCATAGTTGAATAAGTACGCTAACACCTCAGACACTAGGGTTTCCTAACGATGTTTTTCTTCACCGTCAGCGAGTAGTATTGCTACTATAATTTCACAAATGTACATAACTTAGAAAACCAAAGTCATTGGTACATGCCGGGGTTCGAACCCAGGACCTCCTGATTGAGAAGCCGGCGTTCTACACCGCTCCGCTACCACCGCTCTGCGATTTTAACTATTGGCGGCGCAAGCACCGCTTAGCGCCTTTAAGAAATGTGTTAACTTACTGGAGGCGGTGTCGAGCATATTTTGCACCCTAGTGCCCAGATGTGTCCCTCTTCGCTTCTGAAACGTCGCACTGACTTTGACATACTTTCCACTGCACAGTTAAGTTTTCAGTCGCGCCCATTTGAGGCAAGGCCTATCCGCAATTGTCTAGTTTATTTGTACTATCCCGAAAGTGACACTGAGGTGGGGCGAGGTCGGAAGTGGTAGGTGAGACGGCGATATACTAATCGTCAACTTCGGAAATTGACCCCGGTTGTTGTTTGCAATAATCCCAAGATCATCTACTTGTTCAGTGTCAAAACTCTTCAACAGGGCCAGTTATGGGTTCAACAACTTGGTCCCAAGTATCCATTCTCTCAGGGTCAACGGTGTCAAGGAGCCACTGCTGCGTCTTAGTCCCTTTGCATTGGTCCACGAAGAGGAAGCGCTTGGGAACGTGCCAGTCCAAACAGTAGACCTCCTTGGGGCCTACCGTTATGATCATTTCCGCCTGGAAAAGAAAGATAAAAAAAATTGATATCATCTACGCATAGATGTGTAATAAATTAAAATAGTCCAAGTAAAACAAAGAAAAGTTGTACAACAAAATTAAATAACAATAGTTATTCTTTATAGCAAGAAGACATGAAAAGAACAACTGAAATGAGCACAAGGAAGTTGAAAACAGAAAGTTTTGTCGTTACTGTGCGTGCGTGTTTGAAAACTTATGAGATGTACATAGGCTGCTACTTATGTATGCGGTATCTGGGATTCCAATAATTTTAAACGCAATGTCTGACCTCCATGGTCAAATTCGGTCTTTTTTTAAATACTGACCGCTAATATTTTTCTCTTATATACGTGAGTGTTTTGTTTTTGTTAGGTTTAAAATGTCATATCGCTGAAAAAATGGAACTAGCTCGTGAAAATATTCGTTCTATGATTTATTACGATTTTCGACGTGGTTTAATGCAACAACAGTGCGTAGATCAATTAACTTCGACTTTTGGTAGTGAAGCTCCATCCAAAACGACTGTGTATCACTGGTTTAGTGAGTTTAATCGCGGGCGCAGTAAGCTCACGGACGAAGTTAAAGAAGGTCGCCCGAAATCGGTGGTTGTGCCACAAAATATTGAAGCTGTGCGAAAACTAATAATGCAAGACCGCCATGTTACGTATCGCGAGATAGAGGCTATTCTGGGCATATGTATGACGAGCATTCATAGGATATTACATGAACATTTGTCGAAAAAAAAATTTGTTCGCGTTGGATCCCGCACAACTTAACTCAGAATCAAAAAGATGCTCGCGTCGAATGGTGCAAGAAAACCTTAAAAAAATTCAACGGAGGCGACTCAAAATCTGTTTATAATATCTACACAGGTGACGAATCCTGGATCTACGCGTACGATCCCGAAACTAAACAACAAGCAACAGTTTGGGTTTAAAAACCTATTTAGACGCTAAAAATTTTTTAATTTGTCCTTAGCACGGGTTAGTGCATTAAAAATAAAAATAGTATAACAGTTTGGGTGTTTCAAAATGAGCCGAACCCTACGAAAGTGGCTCGTGCAAAAAGCACTGCTTTTTTGGTATTAATGGCCATGTGGCTACAATTCCACTGGAGAATCGCAGAACGGTTCGGAGTGGTACACGACCATTTGTTTGCCGGAATTATTTGAAAAAATACGCCAAAACAACCAGCGACGCAGAATCATACTTCACCATGACAATACCAGCTGTCATACATCTCAGGAAACAACTACATTTTTGGATGGTCAAAAAATTGAATTGATGTCTCATCCACCGTACAGCCCTGATTTGGCTCCCAATGATTTCTATTTATTCCCAAATGTAAAGAATAAATTACATGGTCAACGATTTTCGACCCGTGAAGATGCCGTAGATGCTTTCAAACAGCACGTTTTGGAGATACCTCAATCAGAGTGGAAAAAGTGTTTTACAAATTGGTTTCATCGAATGCAAAAGTGCATCGATCATAGTGGAGAATACTATGAAAAACAATAAAAGCATATTTAGCCATATACATTTGTTTATTTTTTCTATTCCGCATACATAAGTAGCAGCCCTCGTAGAAGGACCGAAAAAACATTAGATAAAAATGAAATAAATAAAACTTAAGATCAGGGTTAGGGCTCAAGAACATACTGCGATGTGTAATTAGTTTTACTTTTAAAGTAAAACTAGAAAGTAACCACATTAATTTCTCCAGAGTACTCGTAAATTCTTTATTTCGTTTCTCTGATAATTTTAGGTTTGGAAATCAGATATTCGTTTTCCAGGTTCTTCTAAAGGAATCATCATTATCAACCCGTTATGCCCCACCGAGGGGCCGGGTCTCTTCCCTAAGGATGGTATAGGCCATACTCCACCACGGGGGCCAAGTCTAGCGTGGAGGCTAGCATGACTAGTGGCCGGTCTTACTGTCAGAAGCCTTTAAGCCGACCTAGGCCTCTGACATCTCTGGTGCCGACCTAAATTGGAAGAATTGGAAAAATGCCACTAGCGATAGTCACGGGATGGTCGTGGCACTAGCGTTAGCCATAGATGATCACCCATCCATGCACTATGTTGCTTAACCTTCGTGATTGTTTAAGATCACTCAGGCAGCCGAGGCTACGAGCGATTCTAAACGAATACTTCGCCAGAAATAGAACTAACTGGATGATACCGCCACAACTGATTATGCCCTTCCTCGTGACAGTTAGTGATGATGACTGCATGATGCTGGACTCTCACATCAGGCACATCGCAGCACAAAAGGGTCCGAACTGCCAGTCTGTAACGAAATCCCATTACATACTCTAATGTACCTGTAGAAGGTTGGTTGATACCAATGGTTGTATGAAATCTCTATGATTTGATATAACTATTGGTATCAACCAACCTTCTACTTCAACCATTGGTAAAGCAATCGGTCTCCACGATACAGGTATAACCTAGCGGGGAGACAGTAAATTAGATTCGTGGTAAACTCTGCCACGAAAACTCACACCTTTGTAATATACCTTGTGCTTGTATACTCAGTGCAACACAAATGTAACATAAACATAACATAAATTATTTTGACCACAAAAACAGCACAGCTGTAGGTTTTTGTGGCCAAAATAAACATTTTGTATTTGTATGCTTAAAGTTACATTATTTTAAACGTTTGATGAATAGGTAAAAAAAAAACAAAACGTCTAACAAAGCTCTAACTAACCTCAGATCTTTATGCCACGTGAAGACAAAATGCTGAAACCCACTTTTACGAACAGTCCGATCAGTGCTATTGTCATGGCACTTCCTTAACTTCAGTTTTAACTTCTTGCTTCGGCTGTCTAAGCACAGCTCGGGGTTGGCCTTCGGTCTTATCTGTACAACCATGGAATTGTAAGGATTCTTTATGTTAAGACTAGTTTGACTTGTAATGTTCATTAAGCCGCAGTTTCTGCGGTACTTTGAATAAAACCTTTCCAATTCATTTCATATGTATAAGTTTTAAAATATGACCACCTCCTTCGCCACAATCCCACGCACACACTTCAGGATTCATCGATGACCAGGATAAGACAACCTCTAGTTCGTTTTGTAAATAAATAGAAATTTAAGGTGAGAAATATAATATTAATTACAAAATATTATATGAAGTCTTCTAAGCCGGCCTAGAAGACGGTGGAGAGATGATCTCGACCAACATCCACCGGTCGGAACCGGAGTGGTCTAAGTTGGCCTAAGACAGAAAACTCTGGACTGAATTGGACGAGGCCTTAGTCCAGCAGTGAGACACAAAGATAAGATAAGATAACAATATTCTTTATTACACTATTTTTATTTTTAATGCACTAACCCGTGCTAAGGAAGCCTCTAAATAGGTTTTTAAATAGGTTTTTTAATATTCTTTATTGTACACCAGAGCACATATTATAAAACATGTAAAGATACAAAGTACAATTGGCGGCCTTATTGCTAAAAGCAATTTCTTCCAGACAACCTTACGACGGAAAGTTGCTGGAGGAAATAAGAGACGGGTAGTCGGTGCAAATATAAATATATTAATACACTACTTATATAAATAACAATATACCTACATAAACAGTTACGTACATAGTTATGATAAACTTACATAAATACGTTATAGTAACAATCTACGCGATGAGGAAATAAATACAATATTGTGTACCTATATGGAGACATACGGAAAAGACAAAATGAAAAGGACAATGCACGAATACTAAACTTGCAGGGACAGATAAAATTCCTTAACCTTGCTTTTAAAGACAGCTGAGGAAGGGGAGCGCCTTATTGATACCGGAAGATCATTCCACAGCCGAGTGGCCGTTACGGTAAACGAGGCGCTGAAGAACCTCGTCGAGTGAGGCTACGTAACAAACATAGAGGCTACGTAAAAAAATTAAGTTGTGCCCTTCCATTTTATTATCTTATTCCTCATCTTATTATCCATTCCATTTCCAAATGAAAACTTTGTTGCTGACCAAACTTCTGATATTTTGCTCACCATTCATTCAATTAATTAAAAACCTTAAATAGATAGATAGAGAACACTTTAATATACATAAAAATAAACTTACTGCCTTACTTACCCTTCCTTCTGCGTAAGGCTTTGGCTCTATAGTTGGAAACTTTTGAGCCATGTCAAACGCCACCTGTATACAGGAAGGAGTACCTAAAAACCTTTTCTTAAGAATTTATAATTATAGGAGGTAGTCTATGACCACTATGACCCGTGACGTGGCAGCTCAGAACCAATCGCTGGTGCCTATCTTAAACCATACCATATTTCTGATTTAGACACATATAATACCAAACGTAGGAAAACAAACAATAACCCCGTTTGGCCTGCTTATGTAGCGCCAATCACTATCATTTGACACCCAATGCAAGACATAGGTATCTCCCTTGGTTTTCCAAGCGTCCCAATCTTGTGCCGCGCGTAACCAGCGATTTACCGTCACCGTAACCAGGTCCAGATGGTCATCTGATGAGAGGCCTGCCCACGCTGCGTCGTCTGATCCGCGGTCGCCGAGTCAGAACTTTTTCGTCCCAACGGCCATCAGTTCTCCTAGCGAGCTATGTACCCCTTCCACTGCCACTTCAACTGTGCAAGCAACTCGGATTCTTCTGCGGCTCTCCTCATTCCTGATTCGATCACGCAGTGAAACTCGTAACACAGCTCTCTCCATTGCACGCTAGCCGAGCTTGAGCATTCTTACGAGGCCCATGTAGCGATCATATCATATTCATTGTTTCATCCGCAGTGATTTTAGACAAACTGCCTGTCAGGACAGTCATCTGAAGGATACGGCTCAATTAGGCTGGCTAATGCCGCAGACCATTTTCTCATGTAGAGACGGACCTCTCAATCCTATATTGGTTTATAATAGACTAGCCTACCCGTTTCTGAGCGGTGGTAGCTCAGTGGGTAGAACCATGGACTGGCAAGCGAGAGCCCTAGGTTCGATCCCGAGTGCGGGCATGTACCAACGACTTTGTTAAATTTCAAAGCTACGTACATTTGCGAATTTGTAGTCGCAATACCAGACGCTAACGGTGAAGGAAAACATCGTGAGGAAACCCGCGGCTTGGTTGGCTCCGCACGTATTGACTAGTCTTTCCTGTGGGCTAGGCCGACTAAGCTGTCAGGATGGTATAGGTGCTGGGCAAGCCTACACCGTCTATAAAACCATGTCCCAGGCACAGCGTCGGAGTGGTCCCTTCATTCATCTAGTGTGAGTGAGGATACCACTGGACGCTGTATAAATCATCTCATTACGTAGATGCAAAAAGGCCAATCACCCGTTTCATATACCACCGGAACGGCTTGCAGCGCAGCCGCGCCCGCAGCGCCCGCTGCTCGGTCAGGTCGCCGGGGTCCGTGGACCGCAAGCCAGCGATCCTCGTGTATACAAACTCCCCATACTCGTCCATCCATACGTCAGCCACGCGGCGTAAATTCTGCAACTAACAATCAAGTCAAATAAGTTTTGTTTCAACGTAAGGAATTTACATTCTGTTTGTTGAATGTCAATGTACGTACAATGTAAAATATAAGTGGCTGCGTTCAGGCCGTAGTGTGGCGGAAAAAGGTACCATACCATAAGGAAGGCAAGGCAATAACTTCCACGCAACATGTCTTTGTGCCAAACTAGGATAGCCTGTGATAATGCTGTTATAGAATAATGTCCTAATCGTGCTGCTGAGCTTGAGAGTAGAGGTACATAACGGCGAAGCACACGGAGGTGATTAAGGTCATTCAATCAAAGTAATAAAATGGATTTTAAGACAACATATTACTTTCGTAGCCCAGTGGATAGAAAAATGGACACGGAAGCAAGAGACCCCAGATTTGATTCCCGGTGCGGCCGTGTAGCAATGACTTTGTCTTCTAAGTTACGTACATTTTGTGAAATTATAGTAGCAGTACCACTCGCGAACGGTGAAGGTAAACACCGTGAGTAAGCCTGAGTGTCTGAGGTGCTCAAATACCTCAGAGCTTGTTGCCAATCGCGTATTTAAAGCTATTACAGTTTCTTTAGCCTGGTAGCGATGCGTAATCTAAACCGCAGATTAAAAAGACAAAATCTAAACTGAAAACCTGCACTGCATCGTTGCGCCTCTATTAGAGACGTGGCACACTTAGACTAAGTTGATGACGTTAAATAAGCCAACGTGTTTCATATTATCCTACGGGCGTTTAAGAACAATATTTGGTGCCTGGAAAACGCTTTAAATCGCCAAACAAGAACTGCCGTTAACAAGAGCTATAGGTACAAATTCACTTTAACAAAATTATTTTTAACGCTCGTTAAGAAAAAATAGAGACAATCGACACATTACAAAGTAGAAGAATGCTTATTAAAAGTGAATGGAGCTTTATTTCCCGAAATCAATGAATGGAGCTTTATTTCCCGAAATCAATGTACTCGTAACATGTATTTTGGCTTAGTTGGAGAAAGTTCGCTTTAGGCACGGGTTTTAGTGGAACTAGTTTGTACATTATTAGCTGGAGTCCGTCCACTGCGGGACATAGCCCTCTCCCAAGCCACGCCACGCTATCTTCAGTTCATCTCTTCCAGTCACTGCCTCCGCTCAAAGTCTTCGCTCCATCTTGTCACAGGGCGTCCTACGCTACGTTTGCTGATTCGCGGTCTCCAGTCTAGAAACAGTCTACACCAACAGTTATCGGTCCTGCGGTATATGACCCGCCTGCTATGTCAGTCAATTTAGTTCTCTGGCGAATTTCTTCGTTTCGGACTCGATCCCGTAGAGATGGCCTCTGCATCTACATAATGAGATGATTTATACAGCTTCCAGTGGCATCTTCACTCACACGAGATGGGTGAAGGTACCCAGCCGCAGAGATACCTACTACCGCTCGCAAATTTATATATTTTAATATAATTAATAAAACACTAACCCGAGCGTGATTCGAAGGGCCTTGGTATTTATGTAAATTACCGACGTGTGAGCAGGGCACCTCCAACATACGACCACCGCATTGCCAAATCTACAAGTAAATGAATATATTGCACTCAAACGAGGCTAACCCCTGGTTTCTGGTACACTAACAAGCCGTTAAACTACTGTTTACAGCTGCCAGTTGACCAAAGTGCATATGAAAATAATATTTGAAAGGTGTTTTGAACGAAAAGCTGGGGGAAATTTGGGGTTAGTTAAGAGAAAACGAAAATGTGTTTATCAAAAATTATCGCTTGAATACTTATCTCTGTTATTTATCTCTAACTTATTTATGAAAAGTTACATTAAGTCATCTCGTCCACCTAAACGAAAAACCTAGTAGCAATAGGATAATATTAAGCAATAACCTTTTTTTAAAACTCAGGAATGATCAACGAGTCAAATTGTCACTTACCTTGAAGCTCAACTCAAACTGCTCCCCGCCCCAGTCCACCAGGCCTGGATCGTACCCGCCGAGCTCCCAAAAGAAGGAACGCGACATCGCGAAGATACCACCTTCCATCATTGGACTCCTGTTGATGAATTATTTAAAAAACACTTAAGTTTAGCACATACTAGCATTTTACATTTTACTAGCAAACGTGGTTTTGCCGTATTAATTAGCCTACGTCCTGTTCTCAGGCCTACAAAATATATGGTAAAAAATCAATGAAGCCGTTAATATAAAGTAGATTAGATTAGAACGCTTAATTGTAGATGATGTATGTAAACTTAGCCAAGGTCCACGACACAATGTCTTGAGGCAGATTGAGGCAGAGGCTAGATCCAAGATGGCCAACTACACAAAAAAATGGCGTGCCCCTGGGCCGAAAACATTAATGTAAAATAATAGACGAATATGTGCTAATAATGGATTCGATTGAAAATAAGGTCAGAGTAAGTTAGCCAAGGTCCAATATTACGACACAATGTCTTGAGGCAGATTATTGGTAGCGGCTAGATCCAAGATGGCCAACGACACATAAACGTGGCGTGCCCCTGGGCCGAAAATATTACGTAAAATAGTGGATTACGTGCTGACGGATTTGATTGAAATTAAGGTCCGAGTTAGAAAATGGCCAACCCGAATAATCGATGCTTCTCACGCCCAGAATGCTGCGTTCCATCGCCGGTTGGCAAACCTTAAGCTTGATCTTCAGATGTTCGATCAAAGACCGGGTCTGAGTACCGTAGGTTGGGATACATAATAAAAAATATTGAAAGGAAATAAATCTTTAAAAAAATTGGACTCATACAACTGACAAACTTTTTACGCCATGTATAGCAAAGTAACTGCGATCTGAATGCATCGCTAGATTAACTTACTCATAAGGTTCCGGCAGTTTCATCAAGTCCTTAGGTAGGAGGGGTAACCGCCTGTATTTCATGTCCCAGGAGAAAACGGCGCGCGCAGGATACTGACTGTGGTACTTAAAGTAAGTGGGCTCTATAACGTCGACGATGGGCAACACCACAGTCCGATGGTCCAAAGCTATCGGTTCTAGATGAAAATCATTCATTACAATTGGTGGTAAAATTGTTAATGCATAACGCACTACCGAGAAATTATTTACAAGAACATTCTAACATAATATTAAGACGGTACATTCTCAAATATAACCCAGTGTTCGAAATGTTATTAGTTATTTTGTAACGAGAACATGTCAATGGACAACGGACAGTCCAGAAAGCTGATATGACATTATGCTGGAGTCGGAAAAAAGTTTGAGAGTGCGGACGGCAAGTCGGACGGTGCAAAAGGCTTAGTGAGCTGCTAATGTGGCAGAAGAATTTGATGTAAAGCTTTGTGATTAAACACAAAGAATTTCCTACATCGGACTTGTAAAGATTTTGTACACACCTAATAAAGGTGGAAGCCAGTTGACATTGACTTCTACGTGCGAATCGAGTACAACAAGTACATCCCCCGAAGCTAGTTTAACTCCAGCATTCCTTGCTCCCATCAAACCCTTCCTTTTCCCCAACCTTAGGATTTTGACTTTCGTTAGATATTCTCTCACATAGTCGGTAAGTTGTTGCAGCAAATATTCTGAAAGAGAATACTATTCAATTTAACACTTGAACCTTGTTTTGTTACTCAAATTTGAAATCAAAATCTTATTATAATTCTTTTCTCTCCTCCGAACGATAACATAATAACAAGATTAGTCAGAAACACTTTGACCCTAGTAAAGAGGTTGCTGGATTGATAATAATTTTGAACTAAAACTTTCGTGAGCACAACACATTGTAGACTATTAGTCCGGATCTACTTACGGGTGTTGTAAGCGCCGTGGCGCCGCGGAGCAAGCCAGCCGAAATCCCCCTCAGCCTGTGCCGGCACCCGCCCCGCGCACTTGCCCGCAGTGTGAGACGAGCAACCGACGACGACGCGAGCTCCGTCTCTGCTCACCATGATTAAGCTCTGCGAATCGGAGCGAAACCTGGTCGAACTCTTCCGATATTACAAGACCCGTAAGTAGATCCGGACTAAAAGTCTACAATGGATAGTAGATAGTACAATTGATAGTAGTTGAGCTGGATGAGGGTGGCTGAGTACAGAAAAAACTGGCATGCGTTGGGGTAGGCCTAGATCCAGCAGTGGACGAATACGGGCTCGTTGATACTGATGACTTAAAGAGAAAGATTAAGCATACCATCGGGATTGCCATCATCAACCATGATTATTTCCTTAATAAGCTGTTGTGGTGAACGATTCAGTACACTATGAACTGTTCTCAATAAGGTGCTCATTATTTCGTTATAGAACGGGATCACCACGCTCACAGTTGGCAGGGATTCTATGTACAACTTCTTGGCACAACTTGGATGTCTCAAGTCTGGCAAAGACCGATTTAGTGCAATTCTGTCGCTCAGCAATACGTTGAAGCTAGCCATTGCCATAAGTCCCAATTCTCGTTGGCTCTCTAAGGGCGAATTTGTAGCTGGTTCTCCCTGTTCTCCGAGACCTATAAGTTGACCATAATACATAGGAACATTGAGAATTAGGAAGGTTATATTGTTTCAGTACCCGTTAATAAGTTTCTCTCCTTTTCAGATGTTCTCTCCAGAATATGTTCTTGTGAACTACCTAGTATCTATACTATAGTCAATTGTAGAGTTGAAGAGCCTAAATATGAGCGTGATTACGTTAGCCTGATTAAAGTAACACTAATGAGCATTTTATTGAACGTTTTTAAGATGGTAGCGTGTTACTATGTTAAGTACATCATCATTCACTATAACAAATCTTTTAACTCACCTTTTCGACTCTTCTCGTACTTAACGTATTCATAATCATGCCAGTCAATTTTCTGTTGACATAATGAAGATTGACATTACGATTATTAAAAACCTATTTAGAGGCTAAAATTTGTTCCTTAGCACGGGTTAGTGCATTAAAAATAAAAATAGTGTAATTACGATTATTTTTAACTTAGCAAACTAAGTCATTGGTAAATTTCTGGATTCGAACCTATGCCCTCTCGAATGTCAGGCAAGCATTCTATGTCATTACGAGTATCTACGCAAAGTAATCTATAAAGTTACAACCTCAACTACGCTAATCTTGACTGTCTGTTTTAAGGTAAAGGTCTCGCATCTAGCATCACAGGAGCCTACAGGGCAGTCATCGAACTATAGAAATCATCACGCGAAGTTGCAACATACTTTTTACTCCTATACGAGCAGTTTGCATTGCAGAATCTGGTGTTCAATGCGTAAACGGCGCTTGGTCAGGAGCGGATAATGCGATCGTGCCCATTTTTGCTGGCCGAAACACAACACGCATCGTGCGATGCGAATACCTACTTCAGCAAATTCTGTCGTGATGCTTATGCCACCCATACTTTGTGGTTAGGTAAGTCTTTTTATGACGCTTGCGTTCGTTTGATGCATACAGATACACGTTTTCCTATAAAAGTTAACCCAGCCAGACCAGAAGGCAAAATCACAATCCATTGTTTTCATCACCAAAATATAATTTCATACGTTTTCACCCCTCGGACTGCCCAATGATATTTGAAAACATTAAAACTTACTTTTAAACTGTGTGGCACGAAAAAGTTGTGGTTGTTGATGCTTTGTCTTTCAGACGATAAGTTTTCTAAACTTGCGGTAAATAAAATTCCAATAATGTCTTCTCGAGTATTTTTTGATGCTGAAAAGTGGTTCAATGACGCCCGGCGACGAAATAAGGTGGTAAAAGGGCGAGTGGTATTCATTAAAAGGACTAAACACAAAAGCGATGAACAGGTTACAAATACAAGGATGCGTTGGAGTATTTTGACGAAATTTCCGGTCATATGTTTCATTGTGTAAAATAAAACACGAAAAAGAGTCGTAGATTCAATTCCTAGTGATTTATTTTCTCTGTTCGATTCCGTCGAATTTGTAAACAACACGGATGTACTCGTAAAACATCCGTGGTAAACAACAGAACAGAATGTAAACCACATGTAAACTGTGATTTATTTTCTCTGTGCTGTGATGATCTTTATGTAGTCTGTGATGACACTCATTGTCATTGATTTTTTTATTAAAGTAACCTTTTTGATCAGGTAAAAAGGCTAAACAATCTACGCCGCCTAAGCCATTTCTATATCCCATTGGTCCCATTTTTTGTCCCGCTAACGGGTCGATAAGGGATACCTAACTATTTCTCATACTCTCATCATACGTCATCAATAGGACTACGAGGAAAATCTATTCTCTGAAAATGTTCCCTCCTGTAAATACTGATCGTGTTTAGCGCCGAGTCTCTTGTCTCTCTGTCTTGTCTCTCTCTCTCTCTCTGCCTCTCTCCCTCTTTCGCTACACTTCGTTAAAGTAATTTATGTACTAATTGTGCTTTTTTCGAAGAACTTAAACGTTAAGCCATCTATTAGAGTATTTTGTACTTGGGCATTAGGCCAAATATATTTTTAAAGATTTTAAAATTCTGGTACCTACTTGTGTCTGGGATAACGAAATCAGATCAGAAAAAGGTAGTTCTCGGCCAATTTATACACTCTTGCTTGCTGCGTGTTTTTACCTCATCTAAAATTACTGGAATTGTGATTTCCGTACGATTATCCATGTTGTCAGGTTTTGTTCGACACGCCACATAACGATCAAATACATCGACCACTGAACATTCAATAATCCGAGCACTGCACCCACACTGCACCAATAATTATAATGTACCTATTCTTTATCATAATGTTCTCTGTGTACTGATCTATGTTCGTTCGTCTAAAGCGTAAATTTCAAGCAAACCAACCGAATTACTTGGAACAAAAGTCCTGCGCACACTGGTTCCACGCCCTAAGAGTAGCGGTCATAGGGTTTCGCGATAATAATGACTGTCGTTGTCATAGCTGATTATTATTATTATGGTGTTTTGTAATACTTTAAGCCATAACACAATAAAAAAAAACAAAATAATCTTAAAAAGCTTATTTTATTTACAAAATTATGCATTTTTATTACACTTAAAAGAAGGTTTGCAACTTAATAACTATTAAACCTTACTATTTACATTTTATATTACAAATAAAGTAAATACTTAACTAACATCTAAGTACAAACACACAATTGGACAAAAAATATTATATTTACATAATAGGAGTTATGTAAAAAATAACATAAATACCTATCTTATTTTTTACATTTTTTCCTAAACCGACAACAAATTTAATACTTCTTTTGATAGAATAGACTTCTTCTTCTGTGGTAACCTTCTTAAACTAGAAATATAAGGATCCGAATTAAGGAGAAGTCTATGTATCAAGTCGGTGTTTGTGACAACCCGAGACATTTTCCTCGTGTTGTCACGCCTGAAGAGTTTGATTAATTTATTGCAAGATTCGGCGGCCTCTTCCGAAAGCTCACCTATTGACAATAATGCGTGTTCAATTACTTCCGACCCATGAATGAGGACCTTATGTACAGACGATGGCAAGTTGTACCATGGATAGGTAGCAACAAGTTTACGTGCTGTTTCTAGAGAATACTCTTTAAAAGTGGCGTTATTAATTTTGTATCCCGACGAAAGACACTGCAGCAGATTATGACATCTGTCAATAAGGATTTTATCTAATCCAGTAATTTCCGCTGAAACCGCTGAGTTAGAAAAAAACTTTCTGGCAGTGTTTCCGTCGTTAGATGTGCCACTTCCTCCACTTCGCGGTTTGTCGACTATTAGACCAAGTTTCTGCCTAAACTGTTGCTGCACATGTTGTTTTTTTTGTGCAAGAAGAGCTTTTTCGTCTGAAGAACGTACCTGCCATTTCTTTATGTCTAATCTATAAGAAACGTGAATTAAATATTCGAAGAATCGGATATACGAGTGAAGAGGAGATAGTCCAAATTGATAGGTACCACTATCTGCAGTTTTGCTCAGCGATTTATCAATGTCATTCATCTCTTTTGGAGTTGAACCACAAATATAACATCTACTACAAGATGTATCGCTCAGAGCACTGCACACTTTACCATCAACCATGGTTAATTGTAAAGAATGCTGCACTTTTATTTCATATTCACCGTGAGTGAAAGAAGTCGGTTGTAAACTATCAATTTTAGTCTTGAAATAAGCTTCTTCTTGCACAGAAAGGTCTTTGGATTCTTTGGCAAATTGGAATCGAATAGGCCTACAATACCTGGTGGAAGAAGGGCGCGGATTTTTCCAAACTATTTGATCTGGGTCGGAGGTATTGGACTTACAAACCAATTGAAGAGGACAATATGAAGTAACAAACATACTGCCATCATCATCGATACCAGAATCTCCAAAAATCTGTTTATATTCGCTGTGCCCCGTACTCCCATCGAAACCCCATTTTCCAATCAAAACAAATTCTTTATTAGGGTCAATATTATTCAAAACGGGTTTTTGGGATTCTAGTATCCGGCAAGCAGTATGATCTAACAATGATTGTAATTCTACTTCAGCAGATGATTCCGTGATAAACTCTTGCGATGGATAGCACCGCTTCTTAGCTTCTAACACTTTTTGATAAGATGGTAATGCATTAGGTGATTTTGCATTAACGAAGTCTTTCACCAAAAGATACTGATGTTTAGTCAGTTTTGTCTCATTTATAAGAGACAAGACTTCGTCAGTGCTGAAATTTAAAGATGCAGCGGCGTTAGATAGACTAGAATCGTCCAACAAAGAATTTATCGCAGAACTGTCTACTTTACTTAACTCTGCAAGCCTGCGGCGTTTTGATCTCTTGCTACATTCCTCAAAGTCCTTCCTGTGCTGGTGCTGTTGGGTGCTTGTCGAAGCTTCTGCTGCTGGCCGTTGGGTGTTGTGGCTCCCTACTGTTGCACAAGTTGGCAGAACGCAAACTTCAATTTCGTTCAGCCAGTCTCCGTACTTAGAGACCATGCGAGAATGGTTGCG
The DNA here is from genome assembly GCA_934045075.1 of Yponomeuta sedellus. Taxonomy (NCBI): domain Eukaryota; kingdom Metazoa; phylum Arthropoda; class Insecta; order Lepidoptera; family Yponomeutidae; genus Yponomeuta; species Yponomeuta sedellus. Next base: position 24,155,974 of record OW203722.1, on the reverse strand, counting down.
CGTGACTTGCTTCCAAATTGCTACCAATCTTGTACAAACTTTAGTAACTCTTTTTTCCAAGTCATCAGCAATGTAATTCTCAACATCAGGCAGCAATTGTATTAGGTCTCGAAAAACTCGATGCCAACGCTCCAGTTCAGATTTGCTGTCTTTAATAGACAGCCAAGTATCTAGTACAAGCATTCTTTTGAAAGAACACTTAATACTAGTACCTAAAACAAAATAAAAATACGTTAAAAGCGGATCAAAATAGATACATGTTTCGTAGCAAGTGCTACGCGCCTGCTACGCGTTCAGGCGCGCGGCGTAGCACCTGGCTGCACCTTACAGACGCAGCATGACGCAGCTAAATTTGGAGAGGCCTAGTAGTAGACATTGTAACCCATATTTCTATACCAAATTGAATGGTACAAGTAGGTACAAACATAAGTAAAAGCTTCAACGTAAAAAATATACAGACATAAATACATAAAAAATGCCACGTTGGCGTAGCACTCTATTTAAAAAAAAATGTAGAAGGAAAAGGCAAAATAGTAAAGTAAATTAATAATACATACCTGTGACTTCAAATTCCATTGTAAAATAGCAGGTCACAGACAAGTTGGAACTTAAACACACGCGTCGCGTCTTGGGCTAATTAAAGCACTTGGTGATAACAGGTTGATGACTAATTACTTGTGTTCACTTCGGATGCCGAAAAAGGAATGTTGGGAACAATAGATTGCGAAACCTTTTATACCCTCAGGTAGTATGACAATTAGTGGGTAACTGAGCCAGATATCATGGCTTAGCTCAGTCATTGCCATCCGAGTCCTATGACCTACTACGGTACCACCGTGCTGCGGCCTGAATTTAGCCGGTAATCAATTAAACCATCAAAATCATTGGAAGCGGTTTATTTTAAGAACTCTTACAAATAGCTACCGACGGACCTATATTTAAAATCATAATATAAACTTAAATAAACACGGTTGTCAACATAAAATAACTCGATAATATTGAAGAAACAAAACAATCATACTAAATCGTCTCCTGGCTAGCGTGTTTTTCATCCAAAAATAAGGATAGTAATTTTTTGTACGAGTACCTACCCTCTATTCCGTCGCTCATGGAAAGTTATTTTGGGTTGTTGCATCTCTTTGTGTTATGGAAAAAATGGAAAAAAATTATAACTTGTTTTCTAATATGCTTTTATCTAAAAGTGAAGGTGAGAAATCTAAGCAGCTGTGATAAATATTTTTGGAACCTACAGTATAGAACCTAGTATCAACAGACTAGAACTTTAATCAACTTCCGCGAAAAACGGCCGTTTTTGGCGGAAAGTGATTAAAGTCCTTGGTTGTTGATACTATTTTCAAGACTGTAGGGTCTAAAAATTGTTCTCACAGTTGTTAAGATTTCTCATGTTCACACATAAACATAACATAACCTCACGCCTGTATCCCAGAAGGGTAGGCAGAGACCAGGTACTGCCTTGCACGCACGCCGGTTCCGGGTACTCATGTTCACGCTTATATAAAAACGTTAGGTTCTTTTTTCATTGCTGACGCTAGTTAGCACCACGAAGCGCCTTACGGACAGGAGACCCGGCATAAACAGGAAATCAGGCAACTTAGAGACGATTACGAATAACTTCATTTTACGAGCCTTTTACGGGACCAGTAACAGGCTCAGTGGTGTACCCCCACTTGTCCATTCTCTCGAAATCAACGTGGTCAACGAGCCACTCCTGCGCGGGATAGTCATCGTGGCAATGGTTCAGGAATAATGAACGCCGCTGTTTTTCCAGACACAAGCTCTCAGACCCACCGAACGTGATCTTCTTCGAATCCTGAAATAGACGTTTGATCACTGAGATGAACCCATGTTACCATGCAGTGCATAGGATTGGCTAATAGATACACGCGCTCATTTCACAAAGCCGAGGCGAGAAGGTATCATTCAGATTTTGATCTGCTGAATAAGACTAAACTAAACGGATATATCTTTTTTTCTCAATGGCACAAACAATATGAGTAGGTATATAGTCCGTCAGTCCAGCGGTCCGATGATCGTCCTAAGTTTAATTTATCGACTTCTTATTTGCTTATAAACTCTTTCTCGTAGGCAACTGTCAAACAAACGCTAATGCAGCTAGTCTGATCAAAGATTATCATGGAGCTTGGGTTAGCAAACTACTCGAATACGAGGCGAGAACAACGTTAAGAACATAACATAACATGTACATGCAGGCACATACATTGCTTCTGGCCCCACACTAGGATACCCTGTGTCGAGGGAACCAGAAACAACGACATCACAAACATGTAAACATCCTAGACCTGGGTTTTTTTTTATCCGCAGCCGGGAATCGAACCCGGGACCTCTTGCATGGTAGGCAGATGCGCTACCGCTGCGCCACAGAGGACACCGGAAACAAACAAATATACACTCACCGGATGATACTTCCAAAGTTGAGACTGAATGCCAGTACAAGTCTGCAAATAAATGGCGTCTTCAAAAACAGCTGGATCTGGGACAGTCCAGCACATTTTTGTTCCTTTCACTCTGAGAAAGCAAATAGGTATCTATTACTGTGATTGAATAAATATGAAGGCGTCCATTGCTTACACACATCTATTTTTATTTTAATACCCATTGTTTTATTAATTTTCTAGCAATATTTTATAAATTGCTCGTAGTCCCGGCTGCCTGAGTGATTTTAAACGATCACGAAAGTTAAGCAACACAGGGCCCATTCCGTTCAGTGCACGGATGGGTAAACCGTCTATGACTAACGCTAGTGGCATTTCTCCGAGCGATTCCGTGGCTCGCAAGGCACGTTAAGCGATGGCCTAGTCAGAGGCCTTAGGGTGGCTTGACAACTTCTGACAGTAAGACCAGCCACTAGTCTTGCAAGCCTCCACCAATCCGGACTTGGCCCCCGTGGTGGAGTATGGCCTAAAGCTTCTCAGGGAAGATACCCGTGCCCCTCGGTGGGGACAGAATGGGTTGATGGTGATGATGTGATGATGCTTGATCAGTACCTACTTTTAAGCCCTGGGGCCTTTCCGAAAATCTCAATTCATGGTTTACTATGGCAATTTGGTGTACCTATTAACTAATAGGAAGATTAACTATACTAACAGGCTGCGCAATAAACATTAAATTTCCATCATAAATTTTGTGAAGTTATAGTGGGTAATACCCCTCGCTAACGGTGAAGGAAAAACGTCGTGAGGAAACCTGAGGTCGGACGTGTTGAAATACCTCAGCGCTTGCCAATTGCCAATGCACGATGGGCGCGCGTGGTAATTAAGCCGATACTTTCTCTCTCTCTCTCTCTCCCTCTCTCTCTATCTGAGAGAAGACCTATGGCTTGCAGTGGGACGTTTATAGGCTACATAAAAAAAATATTAATCGTAGTTTTTCTACTTTTTCGCGGCCTTCTCTTTTACTGCGTTACATACTATGAGACTATTGCAAACCTTATGTCTTTCTGCCAAGAGAACAAGAATGTTTGCGCGCGCTGTCTATCGCGGCATTTCTTCAGAAAAACTGTATCACTCTCAATAGCGTTGCGTGCATCGACGCAAAATTTCGGACGATCCACGGGCCTTATCTGCAGGTGAACATACGTTGTTTATTTTGAAATTATATTTTTTAGATTATAGGTTAAAATACTTCCTAGACAAATGTAATGTAATGTAAAAACGAGAAGACCTCTGTGGCGTAGCGGTAGCGCATCTACCTACCATGCAAGAGGTCCCGGGTTCGAATCCCGGCTGGGAACAAAAAAAAACCCAGGTCTTGGATGTTTACATGTTTGTGATGTCGTTGTTTCTGGTTACCACGACACAGGGTATCCTAGTGTGGGGCCAGAAGCAATGATGTGCCTGTATATAAATGTAAAAAAAAAAGTGTGCTTTATTTTTGAACATTTCATTTAAAATTTTAGACTGCTAAAAGGCGTCAAGGCTCTAGGTTCACTCAGGTAAGAAATGGTGAAAACATTGCTTACCCGTCCTTCTGCAAATGGTGTTGGCTCAATCATCGGAAATCTGTTTGGTATATCGAATGCCACCTGCAACATTACGATTGCGATCAACCCTATGAACCACTATCCATCCACGCATTTTTCAGATCCAAAATGTGCATCGTGCTCAAAACTCCCCGTTTCACAGAATTCCCCTCGTGCTCAAAACTCCCCGTTTCACAGAATTCCCCTCGTGCTCAAAACTCCCCGTTCGCAAAATTCCCCTCGTGCTCAAAACTACCCGTTCGCGAAATTCCTCTCGTGCTCACAACTCCCCGTTCGCAAAATTTCCCTCGTGCTCAAAACTCCCCATTCGCAAAATTTCCCTCGTGCTCAAAACTCCCTGTTTGCAAAATTTCCCTCGTGCTCAAAACTCCCCGTTCGCGAAATTTCCCTCGTACTCAAAACTTCAAACCATATTTATCAAAAGTATGCTTTAAAGCTGCTGTTTGTTGCCCACATACTATATTTATCAAAAGTATTCAAATTCTGTTTTGTACTGGCCATCTACGTAATGAGATAATTTATACAGCGTCGAGTGGCATCTCCACTCACACTAGATCGGTGAAAGGACCACTCGGATCCCAGGCTGTAGTGCCTGGGACATGGTTTTAGCTGGTCTAGGTTTGCCGAGCACCTATACCATCTTGACAGCTTAGTCGGCCTAGCCCCTACTGGAAAGACTAATCAATACGTGCGGAGTCAACCAATCCGCGGGTTTCTCACGATGTTATCCTTCACAATCAGCGTGTGGTATTGCGACTATAAATTCGCGAATGTACGTGACTTTGAAATAAACAAAGTCATTGGTTCATGCCCGCACTAGGGATCGAACCTGGGTCTCTCGCTTGCGAGTCCATTGTTCTACCCACTAGTCTATAACCGCCTTTTTGTAAGCACTATACATTAATGTAAAATTATGCGAAAGACAAGCGGGGCTAAGTCCGGATTGATGAAGCCCGCGTCCTTGCTGTTTTCTAAAATGCATTACCCCGCTACTGTAGCCCGTCGGGGATGTTTGCTGAGGCACAAGGAGACGGTTTTCACGCAATCATACGCAAACGGGTCGCCTCCGCGGCGCGTCGGGCGCGGGAGAGTCGCAGCACTATAGTGCGGGCGGTGGCTGAGCGTATGGACGGTCCGTTTCTGAGACACTGGATGAACTTACACTCTCTCAGAAACGAGATCGAGTCTATTAGCAAAAAAATGTGCGCTGTCTATCCTTTCATTGTTTAATCATCTTTTATAATGTGTTATTTTTAGTATGGATTTTGATTTATCTGAAATAAAATATTATTATTAATATCACCTGTTCCATGAACCAGCGGAACGGTTTGCAGTGTAGTCTTTCACGCAGAGCCCTCGGCTCAGTCAAGTCTCCCGGATCAATGGTCAGCAGATCAGGCATTCGCCGGTACACGTACTGGGCGAATTCGTCCATCCAGACTTCAGCGACACGGCGGAAATTCTGCGACCGTAATGAAGATTGTTGACAAACTAATGTCATCTAAGACACTAGAATATGAAGTTTCGGCCTTTATAGACATTTTCAAATTAAAGAAAATTGGCAAGAGGCATTATCAACTATCCACGCCATAAATCTTTATGAGTAGGTATCAAATTATGAAAATGTTGATATATGGCTAAAAGGTTATTTTATTTTCTAGCGCCCCCATAGACCATACCTATGCCAAAATATACAATTTGCCATACGTACTTATTCTTCGTAGTCAGTAGAAATATTGTGAGAAAGATGCCAAAAGTATTTACGTAGACCTGTGCAACTGTGCTATGATAAGTTGCGCGATTTCTTCATGAAATAATTTGGAAAACAAACAAACACATCTGCGCCTGGATGACGCTCACTCGAATAAGAATAGAATAATATAATATTAAGCGCACATACTCTGGAGTAGAAAGAACTGCTATACGACGAAATCTTGTTCGAGCGACCAACCCTAGAGCAAGGCGCTTCCAACATTCGGCCGCCGCATTGCCAAATCTGAAAAAAAATTATTAAGTCCAACGTGAAGCAAGACCAGCTACTAAGGTAAGCCCTCAGATCATAGAAATAAGGTTTCTGTGATCTGAGGGTAAGCCTAATGTCTCTCTTGATAAAGGACCTATATAAGAGAGACATTAAGTCTTTGAAAGCAGCATGCAAGCGGCAGGCTCTAATGCGGTATCTCCGAAACAATAAAGTAGCGATACGTGTAGAATTGTGGCAAAGATCTGAGGCCTAATTAGGTGCTACATATCAAATTTTATACTATTTTTAATGTACTAACCCGTGCTAAGAACAATTTTTAAAAACCTATTTAGAGGCTAAAAATTCCACCCATGCCGGGATTCAAACCCGCGACCTTGTACAGGACATTGTACGCGTAATAAGTCCTCTGTACCCACACCATGGTCGGTAGAGCGCTTACATTCAAGAGGTCGTGGGTTCGAACCCCGGTACATATCGATGACTTTGTTTTCCAAGTTACGTGCATTTGTGAATTAGGTGTAGCAATACCACTCGCTAACTATGAAAGAGAACACTGAGAAAACCTGAGAGGCATAAATTGCCAATTTGCAGTGGTCAAGCGTAGTACTTTAGCCTTGTCAGAGCCCTTATGGGTGACTTGATAACTTCTGGCCTTACAATGCTCCAAGAAGGTATGGGCCCCCAAGATGGAGTATGGCCTAACATTCCTGCAATGCAAGAAGAGACCCGCGCCCCAGCAGTGCAGATATACAAAGGGTTGATAGCATAGATCTACGACCATAAGTAGAGCATAGAACATAAGAGGTAAGACCTACCTTAAAACTCAGTTCATACTGCTCCCCAGCATACACATTCAAACCGGCATCGTACCCACCCAGCTCCAGAAAGAAAGCTCGAGAGATGGCAAATACCCCACCCATCATCACTGGTGTGCTAAAAACATAAAATCCAAATTATTGTCCTTATATTTTTCTATTGCCTATACTCGTTAATTTCTCAATCAATCTGATTTCATCAAATAATGGACACGCTCTACACGGTGTAGAGCTGATAAAGCCATCCGCATTTATAGTTATTAAAGAATATAACACTAATTTACATGTTGTATAGAATCAGGGCGTTACTTTGCGGAAATCCATAATAGCATTAAAAAGTTAAAATTACTTTGCTGAATTCCGCCAAAAATCCCACAAGCACCATGCGGCTAGCTAATGCACCGCCCTCCCTCCCACTTTTTCAAGCAGAAGCAAAACACGAACACACCACCACCAACACCAATACTTGTGTGAGAAAACACGCGACGCGTTTCGCCTCTAACACGAAGCATCCTCAGGCTTGCATTTGGGAGCCTGAGGATGCTTCGTGTTAGAGGATGTGGGATTTTTGGCGGAATTCAGCAAAGTAATTTTAACTTTTTAATACTAATTTACAGCTAGCAAAAGGGTTTATAAAGTCCCTTTTGCTACATGCATAGTCGCAGAACGTTTGTGTCGCGCTATGCAGCAGCACGAGTCAGTTTTCTACGTTGTACTAGTTGGAAAATTGGAAAGGAAATTGGCATGCAAGTTGGACGATGCATCGCGGTTGGTTCTTCCATTTCACTGGTAAGCCTCGACTACTTTAAAGGTGAGTGCATACATCCATGCGAAGCTATGGCATCGGAGTCATGGAATGGTTTGTAACAGACTTTAGAATTCACTGTACCTGTAAGAAGTCATAAAAGTGCGTCCACTGATCCGCATGGTATGGACATTACCCGGTCTGTTCCTGCCGATACTGTTTAAAAGGCGCAACTTTTGCCATCCATGCTGATGATGTCATACTGCTCGCAGAGAGATGTCAGTGATACCACGCCTTCCATTATTTTATAATATGTCTCACACACGTTAAAATCCCATTGCAAATACCCTTCCCTTCACGTCAGCCATCCGATTATTGCGAATACAGTGGACGTACTGCCATAATCCATAAAATAAACCATTTGATACTATGTGTGTAAGCCTGCGGAGACTTACTTCTAATGTTCAGTAACTAACAGCTGACCCTAACTGTGTAGAATACACACAAGTGAATGTCGATGTGATGTAGAATTTGCTGATGCGTATGGGGATTTTGTTACATCGTGCATAGAAACCTCATTTGTTTGCCAAACCCAAAACCATTCTCTGCTTTTGCATTTTGCAAAAGTGCCAACCACGCCAGATGCAAAAGCCGCAATCATAATCCTGACACCAAGGATGACCAACCTCAACACGTGGGCACAAATCTCAGTATCACACAACTAAAAATGCAAATAAGTTAAATAGAGGCAAGGGTTTGTCGATGTGCTGTCGTATACCACGTCACTTACTCGTAAGGTTCTGGCAGATTCTGCTGGTCCCGCGGCAGTAGCGGCAGCTGGTTGTAGACGAATTCCCAGTCGAAGACGCCGCGGCCGTTCTCGTTCCGGCTGTAGTATTTGAAGTTGGTGGACTCTATCGTGTCAATGTGAGGTACGACTACCGTGCGGTAGTCTAGAGCGACGGGTTCTGTTTCAAAGAGTTAAATCGGTTAGGTTATGTTAATCATTGGCCAGCGTTCCCGATTGGGATTTAATGGGCGAAGGCCAACAGTCAGATAAGTCTGGCAGAGATCGGAAATACTTTGAGTATGAGTCAAAACTTATACTCAAAGTCTGGGTCCGATATTAGGTGTTCCTCCTTCTCCTACACCTCTGCAAGTCTGGCGCACCCTGGGCAACAATCAACAATTCCCTTGCGGTGATTGGCAAATCCTTTCACCAAGGTGGCTAGCCATCGAGACGCTAAGAAGAAAAACGCTAAAAACAGAACCAGAAGTTGTTTCCGCTTACATCGGTCTGGCGAAGATGATCGATGTTGTATTATATTTACCCCTCAAATACATGCAGATCAACACTATTAGGACCATAAAGATATATAAATTATATACCCCACGTTGGGCGCCAATGTAATGTTGTATAACTTTGATAAATAATAAGAAACTGGAACGACTTAAACTGTTGCTTTATTTGTAGATAGGTACTGTTATTTTATAATAAGAACAGAAATACTGGATAAAAACGGATAAGCAGGTAAATGGTCAGATCTAGTCGATGGGTAAAGTTGTAATCATGAAAATTATAGAAAAAGAAAGATAAAAAATGGTGTAAAGAGGTTTGCACCGTTACATACCTAACAGTGGCGGCAACCAGTTGACATTGGCTTCCACGTGTGAGTCGAGTACCACAACGACATCCCCCGTAGAATTCCGGACCCCTACCATTCGCGCCGCCATCAAGCCCCTTTGTTGGGGCAAGGTAATTATTTTCACCTTGGGAAGGTGTTTGGTCACATACTCGTAGAATTCTTGCCGTTGCGTCCCTGTAACATAATTATGAAGTTGGTGAACTGAAAATGATACAATTATTTATACAAATAAGTATCAGTCGCAGAGTGTTAATATTGCTGCAAAAGACAGCTGGATCAAATTACTGCTGAAAATATAATTACTGTACCAAAGCGCTGATTTTCAGACAATTCTCCTTTCTTTTGCACAAGTCTTAAAATAATTAAATAAATAACGAACATAATAATGAACATTTTGACACTTACAACCATTATTTCCGTCATCGACTACGATAACTTCTTTCAGCAACTGCGTTGGTGATCGGTTCACAACGCTATATATTGTCCTTAATAAAGTAGTCAAGTGTTCATCGTAGAACGTTATTACCACGCTCACGGGCGGGAGGGATTCCAAATACAACTTCTTGAAACATCTCTTGTCCCGTAGGTCGGGGATAGAACGATTCAGTGCTACTCTGTCACCCAGGTATTCTTTGTAGCCTACTTGGAAAATCTTCGATATATCTAATTCGGGTATTACCGGCTTTCCTTGTTCTCCGAATCCTATTAATTTACTATATTAGAAGACATATATTTAAAAGGAAACGCTTTGTCAATGCTGATAAACTTATGGAATGGTGGATATAACCCTATATAGACATATACAGCTAGAAACGTGGCTGCTAGAGAGAAGCGACTCGTAATCGTAATTAGAAAAAATCTTACCCTGTCTTTGTTTCTCGCCTTCGATTTGTTGGTAGTTATGCCAATCTATTTTCTGGTGACACAATAAACAGAGCAAATTATACACATCAACCAGTTGATAATTACACACAATATGAGACAGCGTAACGTTAATATGCCAATCCGCGGCACAAGTGGTAATGAAGCCCATCCATACTCTATCTTTGAGAGAAGGCCTGTGCCTACAGTGGGACATATGTCTGTAAATAATCGGTCTTGCTTTGTAAATCATTGATGCTCACTTCTAGCACCTATAACTTTAAAACCAATGGAGTTACAGATTTTTTGTGCGGTAGACTTTTCCCGTACTGGTACTGATATTAGATATTGCTTAGTCTGTTACAGTAGGAATTACATTTGGCCGATTCTTTTACATAGTTGCGACTCTTGGACAATTAAATATTATCTAAGAAAACTAACGCATACATTAAATTAGCTGGGCGCGAAAGTTTACCAACGAGGAGGTTCTACAACTTCGTGTCAACAAGAAGCTTCGGAATACTATCCAAAAAGGAAAGATTGCATACTTATTGGGTCATGTATGCACCCAAGATATGGTCTCCCACAACTTTTAATAATAGGAAAAGTCGCTAGCAACAGACGGATAGGCCGGAGAAAAAAATCCTGGTTGAGAAACCTATGGGAGTAGACCGGAATAGAAAATGTGGCGGAGCTCTTCCGTTTTGTGACAGATAAATTATGGAGAGCTTACTTTGAAGCTTCGCTGATCAGAGAGGCACCACGAGAGGAAGATGATATGTTAGATACCTACTCACTTTAAAACTTTTGGGAACAAAGTGTTCAACGTTTTCGGCCGGCGTTTCATTGCTGTTGAATAGAAAGTTATCAGACGGCCCTTCCGGTATAGGCACTATGAAGTCCGGACTTCCGTCAGCTATCGAAACAGGCGAGTCCGTTGATTCTTTCAATAGCACATTGATTCTTTCCACAGTAGACGGTGTAGAGCTCGACGCCAGCTCGGCTCCAATCTCAGCGACGATATTTTCCACTTCGAAGTTCCAATTTATTTTCTGGTGACATTGTCAAATCGGTACTAAGTAACCAATCTTACATCATCAATATACCTATATTCCCCAAAAATATCTTTCGAAATGCAGCAACGAAATGGTAGGCAAATAGCATTCTCAATGTAGCCACTTCTCAATGGAAGATTCTACCTACACTAGACTATAACCGTAACAACTAATCCACTCCATCCAAAGGTTGTCTGGAAGAGATCGCTCTTAGCGATAAGACCGCTAATTGTATAATATTACTTAGATTTAAGAAATCATGGTTGTATTATTTTTCTGGTTGTGCAATAAAGTGCTCTCTATCTATCTATCTATCTAAGAAAATATCGTCATCGTGTTGTGTAAACCGTCCAATGTTCTCGCGTGGTATTTGGACAGTGGGGAGATTTCAACATAGCGAAAATTATCAGCTATGGTACATTATGTTTACATTATGGTCGTGCAATATAGTATTCTCAATCTATGATTGATACTTTTAATACTAATAACTTTATATTATGTCGATACCAACTGAAACTATTTTAAATTTGCGACAGTAACTAGTGCATTATTTCTGGGATGGTGTTCGGCGAAAGCTGGAAATTAATGATGAAAATTTAAGAATGGAAACAATAAAGTAAAAGTTGTTCGTATTGACGAATAGTTACTCTCCTTTCCGCATATTATATTGTTACATCGTGTACCTATTACTTACATTTCTGACAAGTTCCAAAAATGGTACGACAACGCCAGTATTATCTTCCACTTTCTTCGTAGTATTTACTACGGTCTTGGGCTCCCTCAATGCGGAGATAGGCTCAACTACGTTCACGATGACCAGCAAATACACAAATGAGAATAGTGACGCGAAGAACAAAATGTACTGGAGCCGTTTGACGAAATTGCGTTCCTTGTGATCCTTGTTGCGTTCCTTCATGGCTGGTAAACAAATTGCAACGGGTACTTAAATAATTAAGTAGAAGTCTCTCGGGGCGGGGGCGATTCCCATATGAGGCTGGGTCCACAATTGTAGCATTTCGGTGTATCGTATCTCCGTTGCGTGGCCTCGTCGCGTATCATGATGGATAGTTTGGACGCAAGATGATACTCGTTAATGATACACGCCGTATCTGATACAGCCCGATCCGCACTAACCGCGTATCTTGATACACCATGTATCCGATACGGATACGCTTATCACGATCGGTGGTATGGACCCATTTTGATACTGTATTACGATAGGTACTGTATCGGGATGCGATACGTGATACAAAGCCAACCATCCTGTGGTTTTTCCGCGATCAACAAAGTGGTTAAAGATAAGCTGGGATAACGAAAGTGTTATAAATCTAATCGACGCCTATAAAAGAAAAGGAGTGTTATTAGTGTGTTTTTTAATTTACAAACGACATCATGCCGATTGCAATCGAACTTATGCCGCCTGGACAATCACTAAAAATGTTACGTGCAATCGAGAAGTAGGTCAGACGGAAGCGTGGTTTGACGGAGGCAATTGCCATACAATCATAGTTTACATTTATTTATTAACTACTTGGCGACTTAATCATTTAAAAACAATCAAATCGGAGTGAAGAATGTTTTAGAAGAAGTTTAGAATTATTGAGAGAAACAGAGCTTCCGAAGCATTTTCATTGAAACTTTTCACAGGGCTCAAATTTCTTTTCGATTATAGGTATATTACGTTCTATTTGCAAGTCTAAGCTCGATTGGTACATATTCATTGCGAACCGGAGGTTTTTAATTTGTATATACCTAGTCATGTCGATTGTAAATGAAAACGAAATTATTTAAGTAACTTAGTATGGAATTGAATTTATTTGCACAAATTTGCACGGTAACCGTTTCGTTTACAGCTTTGTTTTATGGTGATTTTTATTGGGTATTGGTATCAACCCTTTGTATATCCCCACTGTTGAGGCACGGGTAAGATTTGGCCAAACTCCACAACGGGGGCCAAGTCAGAAGTTATCAAGCTAGCCGCCCATTAGGTCTGACATGGCTTAACGACTGCCATTTGATATTTTATTACTACGGTTTTATTAATAAAAACATGATTCCTCTAAAGCACTCCTCAGAGGTAGTTTATTTGTGGTTACGTTTTTTCTTTGACAATCCCCACCAAACACTTAGGCGTATTTTTATGAATAAGACCGTTAGACATTAGTACAAGATTAATACTTACTTAATACTTATTTCATGCACATCTATTTTGTACGTTTCATTCAACAAGTGGATTCAAGTTTATTAATTATTAAACCTATACGTATTTTCGTAAATTATTTTTCCTGACTTTTCAATCAACTTTTAACCACAGATTAAAAGTGGATTAAAAGACGTTTCTTTTTTATTTATAACCTGTCACGGATGTCATTTTTTGACATCCGTGTAACCTGTCTTCAAAACTCATCAGTATGTATAAGATTGTTAACCTGTATTCTGAAAAAAAATCGATAGACCACAAAAAACTGTTGCACGTTATGGGAAATGGGGTCTGACCTCCGTATTACAATAATTAAAATCTGTGGACGGAGGAAAAAAAATTAAATATACATCTGTGCTGGGAAGGAGAGATTCGTTAAGGATTTTTTTTTAAAGAAACCAACATCCTGAAAGTTGCCAGTCAGTATGATATGTATGAAAATGTTAGAAAAATATCAGTTACGTTAAAAAAGTACCGTTTGTGCTAAAAGGGATACTACTTATAATATAAAGGATTATTTACATGACAATGATGTCTCGATTTAAAGCCAGTAGGTACAATGCCCGAGTTCCATGTCTTATAATAATTATGTTAACTCGTTAATTAAGGACTTTGAACTAAGTTTGGAGTCTTTTGTCCATTTTTTCTCCAAAATGATCTAGATGTTGAAATGGACACCCAGTTTAACTTTTAACGTTCATTAAAGCAAGTTTCAAGCACCTCCATTATAGCAAGTTACAAAATTCTTCATTTTATTGTTCATACAGTCTTGAAACTTGACGCGGGCAATTGGTACGAAAAATATGTTTTATATTTTTCTATAAAACAATACTAAAATAAAAAATTGGAGTTACATAATTATGTAGGTATCTAAACTGCTATGAGAACTTACTAGTGATCAGGGCTTAGCTGTTCAAACTACTTCAGTCTGTCAGTCAGATCAGACTACTTCAGTCAGATAGATCAAACTACTTCAGCGCCTTCCAATTCATTGCGTCACCAAACCTTTGACTGAAGATAAGGAGAAACGCCTAGTTCAAGAAGGTCATAATAATCTTCCACAATAACATGTACAGTGCTACACAAGAAATAAGTCTCGCACATCGGTACATCCGTGCCTGCGCAGATGATCAAATTTTGGATGTGCGGCAAGTTGATCGACCAATCAGATGGTTTCATTTTATGGCAGGCCGCGCGCCTTTGTTGCTATTGGTTGATTCAACGTCATCGATGCAGGTGACTATTAGTTTGGCAATACCTACGGTTTATGAGCGGTGACCTTAAATGCGCAGAATTCACTTTTTCGGTCTCTTTGGCTGGGGGTCTGAGGCGCGACGCGGGGACGTAGCGCGCCAACGCATTCTATTGGTTAAGGATTTTAGTACGCTAGTGTACACCTGCGCAAATACCCCCACCACTTTTGTCGAGCGCTCATAAACCGTTGCGACACTTGTACTTATCAATCTCGAAGCTCTGCCAAACTTCACAAAAATATGAGGTAGATTATATAGATTGAAATAGTCGTCCAAATTAAAGATGTGTGAAAAAAAAATTAACGGTGTACATTGGGTAAAACGTTCTTGGTAGACGATGATTATTAATCGCTATCGGGAGTCAAGTTAATTACGTTATAATACCTAATAAATACGTAATCGCGATTAGATCCATTTAATATATTAGAACTACTTATACATTTGGTAGGTCCGAGAATAAATATGGCAAATGTAGTTTTGTAAAAACTAATTAGTCTAATTATCTTGCGTAGCACAACGCGCGATAATAACCATTGATAACGTAGGACGGCCTTACTGCAAAGGGAAACTCAACAAGAAAACAAGAAATACATTTAGAAAAATAAATATATTTTCTAATCAATCTTACGTTTTTTTAAGTATTCACGTACATTGCATTGAACAATAAATTGTGATCTTCATGACAATATTTAAACATAAACTCACGTCTGTATCCCGGAGGGGTCAACAGAAACTAAGGATTGCCACTTGCCACAATGACTCTCGACTTAAAAAATTAAATTAACTGACTAAACTTAAACACTTTCTTACTTACCTAATTAAATAACGTTACTTTAAATAAGTATAGGAATAGTTACGTACAGGAAAACAAAACATAACAAATAAAAAAAAATCATCCGCTCCTGCGCACGTTTCATTGTTGTCGTATTTAAACCTTTAAACCTACACTTGTAACAATGTGTGCTATTTGTTATGTAAATAAAGACATCAATGTAGATGGAAATTAATTTGGATGGTCTGTTGCTAAACGGAGTTTCGTACTTCCATTATAACAGACACCAGACAGACAAGTTGTTCCGTCCTCTATAAAAAAATAACTGTTTTCCTTCTAAATTAAGAGTAATTATTCTTTATTTAGAAGATTGTGTGCAATACTATAACATTCCACAGGAAAAAAATAATAATCATGCGTAAATATCATGAGCGCCATCGCACGCGACAATTAGGAAATAAAATATTGTCGCAAAACATAAAGTACCTTGTCAAGTCTGAGATTCATAACCTCGACAATCAATGACAACAATACTATTAGAACACATTCGGAAGACTTAAAAAATATAATAACAATTGTATTAGGTTTCTACCGAATTACGTAACACCGGTAGTCGAAAGTAACTAAGATTAACGCTGACTTGTTTCATTGACCACTTTCATAAACGGAGTTTAAGGAGCGGTTTCTGAATTGAGAATTTCACTAAGTAAATACTTTAACAACGTTCTGTCACGCTCTTTTCTGGGAAATTCGATGAGACAGCACGACAGTTAACTATTTACTTAGCGGAATTATTAATTCTGAAACTGTCCCTAAAGCATTTACCTAAAATTCTTCATAAAAAAGCCAATTTATAGCTACTTAACAACAATAGATATAAACATTTTTATTTACTAAGAAAAATGCAAATAGATGGCGGGACTTATAGTTATTTTATAGGAATCCTTTGATAACTACTCTTTTAGATAGTCGACACACAAAATTTTACGAAAATGTATAATATACATCAAAAAAATTACCTGAACTAAACAACTAACTATAGGTATGGTGCGAATTGAGATCAACTTAAGAGATAATAGGAAGACAGACAGACCCCAATTTTAGCATCGCGTTACATACCTATCAGTATCAGCCTATTGGCCTTTTAAAAACAGAATTACTTAAATACTATTTTTATTTTTAATGCACTAACCCGTGCTAAGGACAATTTTAAAAACCCATTTAGAGGCTAAAAATTCCACCCATGCCGGGATTCGAACCCGCGACCTCTGGCTTTCCGTGCCAGCCCTCTTTTCAACTGAGCTAATGGGCGACTCACCGGCATCAGTGAGATTTCGAACCTCTTTACACTATTCTGTATTACGTACAGGCAGCGACATCTGGCTTAAGTAAATTGTATCACTTACACTTATCACTTAAGCTAGATGTCGCTGCCTGTACGTTTTAGCCTCTAATTAAATAAAACACTTCTAATAGTTTTAAAAACATATTTAAAAACCTATGCCGAGACTCGAACCCGCGACCTCTGGCTAACCGTGCCAGCTTGCACTAACTTGCTTGCGCTTAGCACGGGTTAGTGCATTAGAAAGAATATAACCTCTAATAGTGTTTTAGTGGCGTTTTTATAAATGATTGTCTTTTATAATTTCAGTTCTGTGTAGAGACCTTTCTAGATCAAACAAGACAAGAGAAGAAAGCCGCAAGTTTCTGGATGGACTATTGTAGAAAAATCTGTATTTGTGGATAATCTCTGTTTCAATGCCTGTTTGAATCTCTGTCGATATGTTTCGTGTCCAATATAAAAAATGTAATATTAAAGTTGTTGCGTACGATATAAAATTTTTAGTGATTGTAAAAAAAAATACTTTGATAAATCTGAGGTTTAGCAATAATTTAATAAATATTTAAGACAATTTTTACTTACCCTAAGCCTTGTTTTTAGTTGAGAAAATTTGTTACTAATATAAATAATTTTGGAGACATATTTTCTTTATCAAGAACTTTTTTTTTCTTTTATGTAGCCTCCATAACAATGATGTCCCATAGGCAAGTATGTATGGGATCAAAAATTTATTAAAAATGTCCCTCACCATCAGGCCATATTTATCAAGTGTGATATTTCTTGTACAATTACATATAATATTAGATTGTGTGAGCGAGACAGCATGTTTGACGTAACAGTAACCTTAATTTCTCGCGAACATTCTCTGCTTATGATGTTCTCGAGCACATTCTCCCCCATATGACCATTAAAACTATCCATAACGCCCAATCTAGTATTAATCTACGCCCATCTTCTCGAAGCTTCCTGGTTGAGATGCCTTCTTAAGTTCTCAAGAAGATTAATCCGCTCAAAGCGTCGAGGTAGAGATGTCTTTTTAAGTTTTAGAGAACATTCTCCGCAGCGCTTTATCACTACTGACCATGCCTTCTTGGGTTCTCGAGAACATTCCCTCCCCTATTGCTACTGAATTTATCCATACGCGTGCGTGTTCACTGTTCAACAGGCGCCACGAAGCGAGTATTAGCCTGTGCCCACTTACTCAATGCGTGGAGGTAGCGAGGTCTTTTTAAGTTTTAGAGAACATTCTCCGCACCGCCCTATCACTAATGTAATTTTTCATGCCTTCTTGTGTCTCGAGAACATTCGCATGGTCACACTGTTCAACGGGCGCCAACGAGTATTGGCCTGTTCCCTGTTACTCAAAGGGCGGAGGTAGCGATGTCTTTTTGAGTTTCAAAGAATTTATTCTGCACCCCTTTCTCGACTGAAATTGCGCATAACGTACCTATGTTCACTGTTAAACTGGGGCGCCATGATGCAAGTATTAGCCTGCGCCCACTTGCTCATAGCGTCTTGCTTGAAATGCCTCGAGTTCCCGAGAGCATTGCCCCCCATTACTACTAAAATTATCCCTAACGTGTTATCAATCGTATTTGACTGCGCCCACTAGCTCAAAGCGCAGAGGTAGAGATGTATTTTTAAGACTTAGGGAATGTTCTCCGCACTGCTTAACACTAGAGAAATTTTCCACGCCTTCTTGAGTTCTCGAGAACATTCCCCCTCTCGTAACAACTTAAACTACTAATAACGCATGTTCACTGTTCAACGGGCGCCGTGATGCGAGTGTTGGTCTGCGCCCACTTGCTCAGGGCGTCATGGTTGACGGTGTCGACTTCCCACTGCTGCGTCTGCCTGCCTGCGCAAGAGTCGACGTAGAGCCGGCGGGTCGACATCTCCCAGTCTAGGCACACGTTCCCGTCGCCGAACTTCATCTCCTTTGTCTCCTAAATGGAGAAACGGCGAAGAAAATTGTGAAAAGGACGATACGCGAAAAAAGACATTAATTGAACAGGCAACATTAAAAGATAAATAATGATGATGAACATTTTAGCATTAAAATGTAAAAATTACTTTATACTATTTTTTTTTTAATGCACTAACCCGTGCTAAGGACAAATTTAAAAACCTATTTAGAGGCTAAAAATTCCAAGTGATGCAAATTACTTCAGCCAGATGTCGCTGCCTGAACGTAATACAGAGAATAGTGTAAAGAGGTTCGAAATTTCACTGATGCCGGTGAGTCGCCCATTAGCTCAGTTGGATAGAGCGCTGGCACGGATAGCCAGAGGTCGCGGGTTCGAATCCCGGCATGGTTGGAATTTTTAGCCTCTAAATAGGTTTTTAATATTGTCCTTAGCACGTCTTAATGCAACAAAAAGAATATAATTACAGAATGCGACAACTTGTAAAAGTCTTGGCTTGTTACATATGGGAGCGAGCGTTAAAACTCGCGTCGTCATTCGACCTCTGCTTAGAACGCTCCAATAACAAACATACAAGCATACATACATAACCTCACGCCTGTATCCCAGAGGGGTAGGCAGAGACCAGGGACTGCCACTTCCCACGATCCTGACAGATCACCTCCGCTTTATCAACGTTAATAAGCCGTTGCATGTACGCACGCCGGTTCCGGGTACTTTTCATCTTCCCCTTTGCTAATACATCCCCTATTTGGTCGATGTATGTCCGCCTAGGGCGTCCCTTACCAGTCCACTCCAATAACCAAGCAAGATTAAAGCCAAAACTGATCTTGGTAGCACAAAGTGGCCGCGCGTTTTGTAGGATAACTTAATGTGTACAAAGGGCCGCGGTCTGGGTGTATTGTTTGTAATATCCTTGCCAGGTTACCAAAGCACGAGGTGTTGGAGTTATTATTGTTTTATTCACCAGAGTTTTTTCCCTTCTTCTCCTTTCAATATATTTCTTGTAATAAGATTGCTCAAGTTCTAATATAGATTTATCACCGACGCGGTTTAAAAAATGACCTAAGCATAAACTGTGCAAAAAAGCCTATTTTAATATCACTTGTGATTGTGTTGTGTGGAAGTATATATTATGAACTAGCTGACCCAGCGAACTTCGTACCGCCAAACAGTCGAATCTTTTTCTCTCCATAAGAGCGATCCTCGCACTTCAAGGAATATTCATAAAAAGGAATTAGCGAAATCGGTTCCGCTGCTCTCGAGATTTGCGCTTACCAACACATTCAGCGATTCATTTTTATATTATAGATAATAAGATAACATAATATTTATTTGACTTTATAATACATCGAGCTTAAGTTATTCACATGACAAATGATAGTTACTAGACAATTCGTCATATAGACCTCTGTTGCCGAACTAAGCAAAAGCCTGTGTTTCGACAAACAGCGCCACTTATCTGCCAGTATCTATTTCGGTGTTACATGAATTGTATATATTATACTTTTGTACAAGTTTAAGTTATTATTTAAGGACCGCTTTTGCAATTCTCGGATAAAAGTTATTCGTTGAATATCGTATTAAACAACCGAATCAAAAATCTGTTCTAATTGCCTTTCTTTTGTTATTTCGGTGACATTTTCATATCATTGTGTAATACTTTATTAGACGGATAAGTTTTATCCGAGGATTGAAAAATCTGCCATTACAAGACAAAAATAATAAGAGGCAAAAAACGTATATGTAAGAATGTGTTGTATGTGTGTAAGAGGGTGTGTAAATTGTAGCGTGTGTAGGGAAGTCCTCTCTTTTTGTACAGCGAGTGTGTATGAGTGCGTGTGTGAGAGGGTGAATGTTATTCTTCCAATATTTAGCATCTGCTAACAGAAGCAAACTTAAGCTAGATACGCTATAAAGGGTTTATTATAGCTTATCTAGCTTAACGATAAACGGTTTATTAAATCGTATGTGGCAATATTTAGACAACTATTTGTAATTTTATTCTTAATCAAATCATATCTATGGCGGGCTTGCAACCAATTTAATAAACTGGCGAAAATAGGCGATCAGGATGTGTTTAATTCTTGATTTGTTTGTTGGTTAATATTTTTTTTTGTTTTAAATATTAATCTACTGCTTTAAACTGTAACTGGATTTTTGCTGTAAGAGCTTAATTAATTGCTAAAATTTTCTTTCTATAAGTGGAGACTCATAATTGGCCTTCTATATGTTTAATGTTTTTGTTACTCTTTGTTATGTGCTGTTAGTCTTCCCAATATTAAATAAATAAATAATTCCCGCAGGTAGTGACTTTTGACACTTCAGAGCGGCGCGATTCGCCTCGTCAAGCTACGGTCCAGATCGCTCCACTCACCGGGTGATACCGCCACAGCTGGTTGCCGCCGCCCAAGTGGCAGCTGTACAAAAGCACGGGCTTCTTGGGGCGCGCGTCTGGCAGGTCCCAACAGATGCCTCGCGACTTCAGTCTGCAGACAAACGGTCGTTTGAATGGGGCGTAACCACATTTGGTCGATACCCTTTCTCATGTTCTAAGCTGTAGCTTCTAAAAATAGATGACACACAATGAAGTGATTAAATTCTTTTTAGGGCTGATTTTTCAATAGTCAGATAACTTTTATCTGAGGAATAAAAATGGCGGTTTGACAGCTTATGTATGAAGCTTAAGTATGACAGCTATATTATCAAACCGCCATTTTTATTCCTCAGATAAAAGTTATGTGACCTGCTAAGGACAATTTAGCACAGACAATGAATTGATGTCCTAAAAATAGATGACACACAGTTTTTTGATACGTCTGTGACGTTAAGATTTCTCATGTTCACTTTTAGATAAAACGTATCAAAACTAATGTTATGATTTTTTCCATTGGTGGCGCTAGGCACTACGAAGTGCCTTAGAGAAATGCTCAACATGAAAGCTTCAAAAATTTAATTCAGATTCAGTTTATACAATCGTGAGTGTTTTAGAGGAGTCGTGTTTCTATATTTTGAAAAGAATAAATGTGGAGTTTCTTACATAAAGTAATCAAAATTGATTGAAAAAGTAATAACTTTGGCGTTCATTAAGTGAAAATTTTTGGTATTATTTATAAAAACACGATCCTTAAACGCTCACAAAAATAGTCGGTGGTGGAATTTTTATAAGGAAAAGATGCAACCACAGATTAAATAAAACGCCTTTAGGTGTTTAGTGAAAATGTCATTTTATAAAATTAAGACCGATTAATATAAAGATTGCTGTAAGCAAGAAGGTCACAAATTTTACTGTATCTTTGTAAATATTTTGTTTGTATTTCCTGGTGTACAATACAGGATATTCTTATCTCATCGTATCTTAATATATTAGTATTTATATAATATAAAAAAATCTCGTGTCACGTCAATCGTCGTGCCTCCGAAACGGCTTCACCAATTTTTAATGTTTAAAAATAGTTAATTTGATTATAAGTAAAACCGTGAAGCCCGAGAGCGTTGCCAGATTATTTGATAAGTCGGGACTTTGATACTTTTTGGGTGAAAAATGCGGGTAAGTAAAAAACACAAGTATTTTTGAGTTGCAAATTACATTTTTATGCCAACTGGTGGCAAATATAGCCATTGAAAATGTATTTTAATAAAAGTATGATAATATATTGACCTTCTAACGGTAGAGCTAGTATCATGTTTCATTGGGTTTGGACTCTATTCCAAAGTGATAAAATTCAATATGAGGTGGCAACTATTACGCCACCACCGGGTAGAGGGTTAGACCAGATTTACCTTATCGTTATAGGATACGCATCTCTTCGGCTTCGGAATAAAAAAAAAGTCGAGTAATCCCCGAATATACGGGACACCACCGCTTGTCACAAAAAATCGGGATGGGCCGCCAAAATCGGGACGTCTGGCAACGCCGATTAGTACTCACCTTACGTCCTTGTAGTAGGACAGCTTCCAGTGCTGCTCGTCGTCAGAGACGCATGCTCGCAGCTGTCTGGCAACGCCGATTAGTACTCACCTTACGTCCTTGTAGTAGGACAGCTTCCAGTGCTGCTCGTCGTCAGAGACGCATGCTCGCAGCTGTCTGGCAACGCCGATTAGTACTCACCTTACGTCCTTGTAGTAGGACAGCTTCCAGTGCTGCTCGTCGTCAGAGACGCATGCTCGCAGCTGGACCGAGTCGCCGTCGCCGCCGAGCCGCGCGTCCACACAGAGCTGCGGGTGCGACGCCGGCCTTATCTGGAATTGACATTGTCCTAAATGTAGGCTGCTATAGTGTTAAGAGGTGGCTATACCTACGAAGCGCTCGTGGCCTAGTGAAACTGTGTGATCGGAATAAATCGCCAAGGTTAACCAACAAGATGCTCGGTCAGGTGATGGATGGTTGACCATCAATCCGCTACTTGACTCATATCGAATTTGACGCGATAAATGAATATTTCCTGTAGTATTTAACGTAATAAACTGCAATATACTGACTTTGCTAAGTAAGTATGTAGGATGGCTGTAAAATTTGCAAATTAAAACCATATTTTCTGCTTCTAATTTGGAACGGTGAAAACGCTATCCGCCATATTGAAAGCATCTTTAGTTTGTAAACAAACATCTGTCAGCCAGAGCCAGTGGACTTGGATAATAATATTATAGGACTTACATCAAAGTGATCTTCACATAAATACACCCGAGTTTCAGTCGATAAAATATCGCGGTCTCTTTGGGGTCTCTTCGCTTCTATCGCGACAAGTTTGAGCCAATTTTTTCGTATGTTTATTTCACTGGGTACGCGAATCCACAACTTTCCGGGGGTCTTTATCGACATATTTTTGCATTCTCGAACAATGCAATAATGATAATTACTATATTTTGCATGTAAACTCGATGAAATCATGGTTGCGTTGTTGTTATTTCACTATGCTCACAGATCACTCACAGATGTTGAATGTCACTTTGTTTACAATTCTTCAGGTCTTCAAACCATAGACAAAATGGCTGACCGCGTTTATGGCTGTTTAGCAAAGCAAAGTTTTAAAATATATTTTTTTGTTGCTTTTTAGGTCCTCAAAAATTATACTAAAATATTTTTTGGTCTAATGGAAGACATATTTACCATTTAAGACTTACTTGAAAAGAGAGTCAAATAGCGGATTCAATTCAATTCAATTCATTTCAACGTAAAGAATTTACCATTCTGTTTGCTGAATGTCAATGTACAATGTAAAATGTAAGCCGCTGTGACTACCGCTAGTGGCGCTAGATTCTGTGACTAACGCTAGTAGCATTTTTTCGCTTCGCAAGGCACGTTAAGTCGTTGTGCCGGCTGTCATCTAATGGCAGTCGTTAAGCCACGACAGAGGCCTTGGGGGCGCCTTGATAACTTCTGAAAGGCAAGGCCCGCCACTGTCCTACAATCTTCCACCAACCCGAACTTGGCCCCCGTAGTGGACTATGGCCTAACCGATTGAAAACAAGCTTGTAAATAATATAGACTAAACATTTTTTTTTATTTTAGAAAATGCTGTAATTTGTAATTAGATTTCGATGTCTTCACTTTGTATGTGGCATAAGTAAATAAATGATTTATCTATCTATCATTATGGCAGTCAAGCACTCACCCGTCCTTCAGCGAAAGGTTCCGGCTCCACGGTCGGATATTTTCCTACAAGATCGAAGGCAATCTGTAAACATTAATATCATTGCGTTAACTGTGTGATGTAAGAAATTCAATTGAATAAAACATAAATTAAATCTTGCTTTTTTGTATAAATTCATACTAAGGATATTTGTGTTTGTAAACGATGAGTTCAGTACTTGTTAGGAAGACGCTTGTTGGGTGTTGGAACAATACCGTTCTTAGCTTATGAATGGGTGTGTTAGTTTCAGTTGGTTCTAATATAAATCTTAGCCTTTGAAGAGTACTAAAAACACAGTTTTATACGCTCAGATTCTTATACACTTTATAAAAACCAGATTTTTTATCTTTTTATCTTTATCTATTTTATCTATGGTGGTGATTTTACAATAAACAACGTAGGCAACAGATTAAATGAACTGCCTCTGAAGAGCGCTTTAGAGGAATCGTGTTTTATATACAATGCCATGACAATCCATTAATCTAATGTTAATAATTAAATTGGAAGAAATTGCTTTTAGCAATAAGGCCGCCGAATTTATTATGTACCTTCGTAACAATTTTGTATTTATAGTTTTTTCCAGTGTACAATAAATAATATTCTTTTTCTTATCTTATCTTAATAACTTTCATTGCTTTTTACACAACTGCCGCAACTTTCGCCTTCCGGTATCTCCTGCGACTTGAATGGTAGAAAATAACATTAGCGCTAAACGATGTTTAGCGCTATATTATAATTAATTGGACTTAACGCGATGTCCTGTGAGTCACTGAACTAGGCCCTTGCTGAAAATCAGTGCTGTGGCCAACAAACCCGCAGCAATTACTGAGCCTGAGGCCGTTTTACCGCCGCATGGATATGGCTCGCATCCCCTTAGTGCATTTTGATGTGTGTGTGTTAGTGTGGGAGAGGGTGTATGTGTGTGTGTGTGTGAGAGAGAGAGAGAGAGAGAGGGTGTGTGTGTGTTTTTTTTTACTTTACGGCTTGTATATATCTATGTGGCGATAAATAAATGTATAGGGAAGAGCGGGTGATCGTGCTCTTCCACTATAAAGGGAAATTTCCCGCCAGGCAGATCGTATGCCTGGGGACGGCCGGTCCAACTATTATCCGTCGGACGTTATATTTACGGTATGTCATTGAAACACTTTGATTGCGCGATGCAGGAATATTGGAGTTTGTAGTGCGCGCGCAGAGTTGACATGTGCTCGCCACAAATGTATTTCTTTCTTTCTTCTTTCTAAACTTTCAGGTAACCACCTGCGTCATGAACCAGCGGAAGGGCTTGCACTGGAGCCGCTGCCGCAGCGCCTTCTGCTCCGATATGTCGCCCGGGTCCACCTGCCACAAGTTCAACATCTTAAAGCATTTACAGTAGCCTAATTATACTATTTGAATTATCATACTAGCGATTTGAAAGTGAGGCGATTTGCGCCGCGCATCTTGGACATTCAATATTGCTGGTTTTACTACTCGAGGGCGCAGGAAACGAAAGAGGGTACAAAGAGTAAAAGAGGATATCTTGTACTCATGCCTTTTCTTTCCACAGATGTGTTAAATTATTCCCACGAATGTCTTGTGTTCTTTCTTTTCTTTTTATTTACATGGGCTTGTGACAGGGATGTGATGGGAAAGCCTCTTTAAAAAAGGCCCTGTCTCTGATGAGAAGACACAGGTTACAAGTTGGCACTGACCTGCAGATAGTGCGGCCGCCGCGCGTACAGGAATGAAGCGTACTCGTCCATCCAAACTTCAGCCACACGCCGGTAATTCTGCGACATAGGTTCAACCATACAAAACACAGATTATACAATAAAGCGTCTGTTGCCGTTATTAATATCGTGCAAAAAACGACAAAAAAAAATGTTATTGGGTAGGAGCCCAACTTACTCAGCTTACTGAGTAAATTGAAAATTTGTCAACAAATGTGACAAACAGAGTTGGGCTCAGCTTACTGAGCCCAACTCTGTTTGTCACATTTGTTGTTATAGTGGGAACAGAAGTTTATCATCTGTAAAATTTTTACTGTCGGCTGTCATGTAATGGCAGTCGTTAAGCCATGCCAGAGGCCTTTATAACTTCTGACAGCAAGGCCCGCCACTGTCTAACAATCCTCCACCAACCCGGACTTGGCCCCCGCGGTGGAGTATAGCCTAACATTCCTGCGATGCAGGAAGAGACCCGTACCCCAGAACCCCACTTCTGGGGCACGGGTTTGACATCGAAAGATACTATCCTTGCCAGATTAAGGGTAAATTTCTGAAATAAAAGCGCAGATGGACCGACCTTGGCCACGAAGTCGCCGTGGTTGGGGTCGGGGAAGGGCGCGAACTTGCGGTAGATGTGACCGACGCGAGCACACGGCGCGTCTAGCATGCGACCGCCGCACTGCCAGATCTGCGCGCAATGGACAGAAAGCAAACAGTTTTTAGCCTCTGAATAGGTTTTTAAAATTGTCCTTAGCACGGGTTAGTGCAATAAAAAAGAATATAATCATGTGGGTACATCGATATCCGATGTAAAACCTAACTGCAAAGTAGGTACTCGGAGCTGCAAGTGATGCAAATTACTTCAGCCAGATCAGATCTCGCTGACTGTACGTAATACAGAGAGTACTGTAAAGAGGTTCGAAATTTCACTGATGCCGGTAGTCGCCCATTTGCTCAGTTGGGAGAGCGCTGGCACGGTGAGCCAGAGGTTGCGGGTTCGAGTCCCGGCATGGGTGGAATTTTTAGCCTCTAAATAAGTTTTTAAAGTTTTCATCTCGCAACTGAAACCTTTGCAAGTACTACATTCTGTATTGAAGTTTTTTCCGAACTTTCAGCACATGCTGAGTCGGAGCCCTATTACATTTGCCACGCCTATTACATGGTCACTCAGTCCAGTACAGTCTCTTAGCTTTTAGAATATACCTCGGGACTTTGAGTAAGCTTCGGTTTTCGCCGAAAGCACACGAGGGTAGTACTACTTACTGCTCTGTATAAAACTATTCTTCACTATTTTCAAAAGTTATAAATAACAATACAAAAAAACCTTACCTTACAGAATATATCAGATTCTATTCGATAGTAGCCGAGGTATATTCTAAAAGTTAACAGACTATACTTTGTCCAGATACATTGCCGGACCGTGTATGATGGGCTAATTTTCTGTGTTTCGCTTTTCATGTATGCTACTGTTTTGTTTATGCTTTCTTCGTGCTGTGATTAGATACTAGTAATTAGAATTCTATGGCTTCACTTTCTATATGTGTGTGAGTCTTATGCGAATAAATGATTTATCTATCTATTATAGTCTGTTAGCTTTGAGAATATACCTCGGCTACTTTCAGATAGAATCGGATATATTTGTGTAATAGAAATATCGGAACTATTATGACACTTAATTTCGAAATCAGAACTCGATCATCAGTACGAAAACCGGCGAAAATTGGCGAAAACCGAAGCCTACTCTAAACCCCGATGTATATTCTAAAAGCTAACAGACTATACACACTATGTTTTATATCATGTGCACTGGTGTACAATAAAGGCCAAAATATTATTTTCTTCTTATCTCATCGTTGTCACGCCATGTCACGTTGAGTAAATACTTAATAACGTTTTGTCACGCTCTTTACTGAAAAATACGAAGAGACGGCACCACAGTTAACTATTTACATACTTAGTGTAAATCTCAATTCAGAAACTGGCTGTGGTAACAACGCGGGCGTGTTACCCGCGGTTTATCCATTTTTCCATGGGAATTACATTGTTTCCCGTAGTAAAATGCCTGTGCCCTACAGTGGGACTTATACATCGTGTATTGTAGATTATTCATCGCGGAAGTCACCTTAAAGCTGAGTTCGTACTGCTCCCCGCCCCAGATGTCCAGACCGGGGTCATACCCGCCGAGCTCCCAGAAGAATGCGCGCGAAATCGCGAACAAACCGCCCGCCATTACTGGACTCCTGTTCGCAGACCACAAATCAAATCAATTATTGTTACTCAAATTCAATTCAAATTCAAATAATTTTATTTCAACGTAAAGAATTTACATTCTGTTTGCTGAATGTCAATGTACAATGTAAAGTGTAAGCCGCCGCCTTCGGGCCGTATTGTAGTAGAGAAAAAGGCAGCGGAAAAAAAAAACTCCACTCTGACCATCTTTTCTCAAATCATCTTAAAACCAAATACATCAGTTGCCATATGTAAACCTAATAAGATTTCATGATTGCCATTAACAACCCTAAATGCCAAAGCATTAGTTAAATGACTCATAGTACAAACGTGGAGACCGCGACTCGGCAAATGTATTGTAGGACGCCTTCCGACCAGGTGGGATGACGATCTGCGAAAAACTGCAGGCAGATGCCGGATGCGGCAAGCTGAAGACAGGGCGCTATGGCGCTCATTAGGGGAGGGCTATGTCCAGCCGTGGACTAATATAGCATCAAGAATAAGAAGAAGAATTGTACAAACAAAATGTTTACTTAATGCACGTCATGGCGGCTGTACACGCCCGCCGGAGAGTTTATAATTCGTTGCGGTTTACTCAATCGGCACTATAGAATCGTCCTGGGAAATCTCGAGAACAGCTGAACCGATTTCGCTAATTCTTTTTTCAGAATTTTCCTTGAAGTACGAGGATGGTTCTTACGGAGAGAAAAATAACAAAAATATTAAGAAATCGACTGTTAGGCGGTACGGAGTTTGCTGGGTCAGCTAGTGTAGGATAAATTTGCTGGCTCTCAGGCGAGTGTTACAGCCAGCCGCCACAAGAGATGTAAGATTAGTAATTATTAGATTATTTGGGCACGAAACTAACAAAGTAACTCCACAATTTTTTTTTTTTTTTTTCAAATAAGTTTAACTTGGTTTCAAGCAAAAAATTGTTACTCATGAATGTGTCGAAAACTAGACCAAATCGTCCCGTTTGTGTCTAGTGTTTAACAAGAATAAATGAAATAGCTTAACCTTCGTGTGATGCAGGAAAAGTGGCCCAGCAGGCATCATCATCATCATCAATCCATTATGTCCCTACCGAGGGGCACGGTCTCCTCCCTAAGGAAGGTAAAAGACATACTCCACCACGGGAGCCAAGTCCCGATTGGTGGAGGCTTGCAAGTCTAGTGGCTGGTCTTACTGTCAGAAGTTTCAAGCCGCCCTAAGGCCTCTGACTTGGCTTTACGACTACTAGTTATCGTCGGCAGCCGGCACCAACTGCTTAACGCGCCTTGCGAAGCACGGAAGCGCTCGGAAAAATGCCACTAGCGTTAGTCATAGGTCAGCAATACATGCACTGAACGCGCCCTGTGTTGCTTAACGTTCGTGATCGTTTAAGGTAACTCAGGCAGCCGGGGCTACGAGCGAAGTTCCAGCCTCCCGCCAGCTTCTTCATATGTCCGGCAGTGGGGACATACAATGGGCTCATACCAGGTGAGATAGTCGTACACGCAGGAATGGGGAGTAAAACGCAAAGCTGATTCCAGATGTCCACCGGAGAGTAGGCCCACTACGCCGCCATTAGCTTGTTGTTGATATTCGTGTTGAGTTTTCTTTCTTAATATTTACTAACACAATGTACTCCATGATGACCGTGCCGCAGCTAAAGGAAGAGTTAAGAAAACGGAAAGCTTCTGTTGTTGGTAAAAAAGCTGTTGTGAGGGGCTGTCCAATTTTTTCTTCTCATGGCCTTTTCCCACAACTTTCTTATCTTAGAATCCTTGGGAAACATATGAATCTATTTATTCTTACAACCACGTGCAGCACAGTTCGTCATTTTGTTAACTATACGAGAAAACAACTAAGTAAACAAAAAAAACGTATGGCGTTTGACAGCTTTGACTGTTTATTTAGGCCTAGTCGGCCCTCAGCCAGGATAAAAAAGCAGTTTTTCTCCCCATTCAAACCCGCGACTTCTCGCATGTGAGGCTGGTCATCCGCTTCTTCCTTAGAGTAGCTCGGGTAGGGTATTTGGGTTACTGTTGTTTCACGTCAATAAAGCGGCGCAAGAATAACACGCTATGCTAATGTGAGCCCTATCACACGTTTGGAAGAGCAAAACGACTCACTCAAAAGGCTCCGGCATATTCGCTTCGTCCTTAGGCAGTACCGGAAGTCGCTTGTAGTAGAACTCCCAGTCGAAGGCGCCCCGCGCGCCCTCGTCCTGAGCTCGGTACTCGAACGTGTCGTAGGCAATCACGTCAATGAACGGACACACCACCGTGCGGTAGTTCTTGGCTATTGGATCTGGAAAAAGCGCCCAGTATGTTGTAAAAAAAATTCAAGTTAAATTAAACGGAACGGAACGCACGGAACGAAACGGAACTGAACTGAACGGAAATGACCGGAACTGAACGGAACGGAACGGAACGGAACGGAACGGAACGGAACTGAACTGAACGGAACGGAATGAAATGAATGGAAATGAAAAGGTTTTATTCAAAGTAGCGCAGAAACTGGGGCTTAATGAACGTTACTATACAAACTAGGTGTCCATTAAACATTCTTATCCAGCATATATAATCGTACGTCCTACAGCAGGGCACAGGCCTTTTCTCAGAAAGAGACACTTCACTAACATAACATTTACACATAGTCACATACATTGCTTCTGACCCTACACACTAGGATACCCTGTGTCGTGGGAACCAGAAACAACGACATCACAATCATGTAACCATCCAAGACCTGAGGGTTTTTTTTTTGTCACCTGCCGGGGTTCGACCAATGGGTTGTACCATTGGGTTGTACCAATGACTTTGTTTTCTAAGTTATGTACATTTGTGAAATTATAGTAGCAATACTACTCGCTGACGGTGAAGGAAAACATCGTAAGGGAACCCTAGTGTCTGAGGTGTTAGCGTACCTCAGCGCTTGCTACGTACAACGGCCCAACTATGAGGCTAAGTGCGGAAATCTCAGGTCTAACGAACTATAACACTATTATTATTATTATTAATACTTTATTGCACCATAAAATTGTACAATACGGCGAACTTAATGCCATAAGCATTTTCTACCAGTCAACCGCAGGAGGTATAACGAAAACTTGGCAGGCGTGCAAAATAAAAAAAAAAAAAAGGAAAAAGAAAACCTTACACATTAATTATACACTTACATATATATACGTGCGGAGCCAACCAAGCCGCGGGTTTCCTCACGATGTTTTCCTTCACAGTTAGCGTGTGGTATTGCGACTACAAATTCGCAAATGTACGTAACTTTGAAATTAAACAAAGTCATTGGTACATGCCCGCACTCGGGATCGAACCTGGGGCTCTCGCTTGCCAGTCTATGGTTCTACCCACTGAGCTACCACCGCTTCTTAGTCTTTCCTGTGGGCTAGGCCGACTAAGCTGTCAGGGCGGTATAGGTGCTGGGCAAGCCTACACCGTCTATAAAACCATGTCCCAGGCACTACAGCGTCGGAGTGGTCCCTTCACCCATCTAGTGTGAGTGAAGATACCACTGGACGCTGTATAAATCATCTCATTAAGTAGATGCAAAAAGGCCAATATTATTATTACATAATATATACACACACATAAGGTTCTTGGGCGAAATTTAGCAGGCCGATTGACACTTACCCAGCAGCGGCGGCAACCAGTTGACGTTGGCCTCGGTGTGAGAGTCGAGGAAGACCAGCACGTCTCCGGTGGCCTGCTTGGCGCCCGCCAGCCGCCCCGTGATGAGCCCGCTCCGTTTGGCCAGCCGCACCACGCGGGCCTTGGGCAGGTTCCGCGCCAGGTACTCGTCCAGCTGGGCCTTCAGGAAAGCTGCGGAGAGAAGGGGTCGATTAGAATAAGGCTCTACACGAAGACTCCTCGAGATGCATTAGTTAACACCGACCCGATTTATAAAAATATTTTTTTTTATTATATATATATATATGTGTGTGTGTGTGTGTGTGTATACATACACACTATGTATGTTTGTTTTGAATATTTTTTAATAAATAATTTTTAATGTCATTTAATTTTAATTAACTAAAATAAATAAGCGTCCACTATGTCAAGCTACTTAAAAAGAACTAGCTAGTAATATTTTTATATGGCCCTCACAGGACAGGTCTGACCTAGTGTGAGGGTCACCAATAATCTATTGTCCACACTGATTGTCTAGATATTGTATTGTCTAGCTAGATAATAAGGATGAAATGTTTTCTCTATGTAGAAATAATAAACTATTTGTATTTGTACTTTATGGGAATTTAAGTCTAATTCCCATATGTAAAAGCTGATTTAATTATAGATCAGACAATTTTACATTCCGATCAGGTAGTTGCACAAAAATTAATTTATCGGTTAGCCGACTAGAATGTGCGAGGCAAAATGGGACCTACGGCATTCGTAACAAGATTTCTACCAGTGTTCAGACGGTGCCCGGGCGATAGCAAAACGATACGGGCGATAGCGAAACTGTAAGCGATAGCTACAGAAGCTATCGCTTACCCCATCACTGTGTGCTAGACGCCGGCTGACTATAAAAATATATTAAGTACATTCTTAATATATGTTTATGAGATTTTTCTGCTATAACGTTTCTTTTGATATCAACAACCCTATGTATGTCCGCACTGCTGGGGCACGGGTCTCTTCCTGTATCGTAGGGAGATTAAGCCATAATCCATCACTGGCGCCAAGTCGGGTTGGTAAAGTCCGTTTTTTAATTCGATGCAAAAAAGAAAAGAGGCAGTGATACCACAACAAAATATATAGTTGGCCCAGGAAGATTTTTTTAAAACCAAAAATAATAGACTTGTGTAAACAAAAACTTTATGACATCAAAGACATTTATATTTTAATACTCACTAAAGAGAAGTATTTAAAAAAACATCAACATAGCACCATAGACGAAGAACCTTCTTTGTCTATGATAGCACACACAATATTTTCTTGGAAGTAAAATGGAGTATTTGTTTTTTACGTAATGACAACACTTCTGTGTTGACAACCTTAGGTTGACACATCAAGAAGACGTCATTCATTCCGTTTCTCTTGGTTACGCGAATGCAAAACGATACGAACGTATCTTTTTCTTTTCGTGTCGACATTTCAAATCTTGTTGACTTATTTATGATTTACGACCCCTGCACATGTCCAAATTACAGTTTTTTTTTGCATCGAATTAAAAAACGGACTTTAGAGGATTGTAAGACAGTAGCAAGCCTTACTGTCAGAATTTATCAAGAAGCCCATAAGGCCTCTGACATGGCTTAGCGACTGCCATTATATGACAGCCGGCACCAACGGCTTAGCGTGCCTTGCGAAGCACGGAAGCGCTCGGAAAAAATGCCACTAGCGGTAGTCATGGGATGGTCAACCATCCAGCACTTGACCGCACCTGTGTTGTTTAACCAAAGCGATTGATTCCAATCACTCGGTTTCACTAGGCTACGAGCGCTTCAACCTCTCTTTACCTCTGTCTTTTCTTCCTTGAAGTTTTTACATACATACATACATACATACATACATACATACATACATACATACATACATACATACATACATACATACATACATACATACATACATACATACATACATACATACATACATACATACATACATACATACATACATACATACATACATACATACATACATACATACATACATACATACATACATACATACATACATACATACATACATACATACATACATACATACATACATACATACATACATACATACATACATACATACATACATACATACATACATACATACATACATACATACATACATACATACATACATACATACATACATACATAACCTCACGCCTCTATCCCAGAGGGGTCCCAGAGACCAGGGACTGCCACTTGCCACGATCCTGACAGATCACCTTCGCTTCATCAAAGTTCATAAGTCGTTGCATGCACGCACGCCGGTTCCGGGTACTTTTTATCTTTCCCTTTGCTAATACATCCCCTATCTGGTCAATGTATGTCCGCCTGGGACGACCCTTACCAACCCTTCCACTCACATTCGCAATATGTATTTCTTTCATCAATCTTTCTTCCTTCATCCTCTCCCATCCTCTTCCATCCATCCATCCATCCATCCCCTTGAAGTTTTTTATAGTAGTATTATTGCGTAACAAGTGTCCGAAAATCTTCCCCGCTCTGAGTATAGTTCGAATTTAACACTCTTCGCAAGTGGCAAACTCTGGCCGCTGCCTACCCCTGCGGGATAAACATGAGTTTCTTTCTTATGTGTGATGTATGAACGTTAACACTCGTTATTCTATTACCTATTACTATGTTACGCTCGCGACTCCGCGCGGGCATAAGAATTGTCATGCAAATTACAGCGCCGTAAAGTATTCAAGAAATATTTATACAAATTTCAAATCTGTGTCTACTGGTTTAGGTTGTGCGTTGTATGTCAGTCAAACAGTCTGACAGTCAGTCACGGTACACGATAAGGCTCTTACAATGAAATAACAAGGCGTAGGAAATAACATTTGTGGCAGTCCGCTAACGATTTCAATTTCAGTAGTAAAGACTACTCACGTTTAGTGCTAGCGTCGTCGATCAACAAGATCTCTTTAATGAGATGAGGCGGCGACCGATACAGCACACTGGAGGCGGTCCTCAGCAGGGTGCTCCAGTGCTCGTTGTGGAAAGGCACCACGACGCTTACGGTCGGCAGCGACTCTATGTACAGCTAGGGACAAATAACATAAGTAAAGTTATACCCTCCTAAGCGCTGGAGGTAACACTTACTTCAAATCTTCTTAAGCTACGTAGATTTTGAAGAACTTTTTCTTCTTGTTGTTGTCCAAAAAATGATGAGGAAAATATTGGACCTGGAACAGTAAGTTTTCCGGACTTCCTAACAACTGGGGAGTGTCGGAAGGAACAACTCTCTCTCCATCTGTCACGCACACCCATACGCACACACGCGCGCAGGCACGCACGTCGGCACGCACGCACGTCGGCACGCACGCACGCATACACGTGCAGAGCATGTTTAAACTCAGGTTTGAGCGGAGGGCGTAAGTTAATTTAAAATTTTAATTTAACAAAATCTTTTTTTTATTTATTAAGGAAAACAAACAGTAGTACAATATAACACGAATGTTTAATTATTTAAGGTAATATATAATTGTACCACCAGCACCGTTACCCACAGATTAATTAGAAAAACGACAGAGAACTTAATAATATTATATTCTTGTGCCTTTTGAACATTGCTTTTCTCTTAGACTCCAGTCTACGTAAGTGCTTCGGTCAAGTCATGTACATACTATTAACTGCGGATTTAAGTAAATAATGTGCAGTGCAGTGCTTACGGAAGTTGTAGCTCATGTAGATAAATAATTGTCTTTTTTTGTGAATAACCATGTTTATTTATTTATTGTTTACACTGTCACTCCACGCGTTGTCACTCCACGCGTTGCGATAAGAACTTTCGTTCAAGGCCAAAAAGTAAAGGTTGATCACCTTACACAGACACCGGGTAATGTCGGTTGTACAGTCTGTTAGCTTTTAGAATATACCTCGGCTACTATCGGATAGAATCGGATATATTCGTGTAATAGAAATATCGGAAATAATATGACACTTAATTTACATAACTTTTCAAAATAGTGAAGAAAAGTTTTATGCAGACCAGGAAGTAGTATTACATTCGTGTGCTTTCGGCGAAAACCAAAGCCTGCTCTAGATATTCCAGTCTGTTAGCTTTTAGAATATACGCCCGAAGTATATTCTAAAAGCTAACAAACTGTACGTAATTTTATTCACGATATACAAGAAAAAATTGCTCCCATTGACTCGCACACTGCCGCAAACATTACTAGCCACCTAATAATCGTAACTTGTCCAAGTAGTCTAATTCGATAACTCTCAAGTTTCAAGTGAATCAAGTTTCAAGTAAATGATTTCGTTTAATTCCAATAACTCCGAATACAGAAGTTACTTCGACAATTATTTTTGCACCTAGAAAAACTTTTAATATCGGGTAGCGAAGCTATTTTATCTTGCCGTTTGCCGTGGCCAATATGTATAGATATACATATACATATTGGCCAAACCACTTTCTTGTACAGATCGTCTCCGAGCTAGCCCGCGATCAGATTAGACAGAAACTGTAAGGGTTCCTTGTCGACTACGGAACCCTAAAAATACTAGGAAGTGCAAATTATAATAGGATGACATCATACTTGTTTTACTTAGTGCGATAAGGTGCAGTAAACGACCAATTTGATGTTTGGAAACCTGTCCGAGCTACGTTCACGCACGTAGCATCTGCATTTATTCGAATTTTCTTTCGAATTTCGAAGTGAGAGTTGGACTCGCCCACCGAGAGTTCCGTACCCGTACCGTAATAAATAAATATGTACTTATTTATTATAAAAGTTAGGGAGTGTCGCAGGTTTTTCCGAATGTTTCCCTACCTTCAGACTATGATTTAAATACAAATGTATGGTTTTCAGATTTTGCCCTGTACTTGGAGCATTGAATTTTAGACTTCAATGCTTGGAGTAAAACACGATATCCCTTTAAAATGTCATAGTTTTAGGTCAACCGAAAGTTAAATATTGATTCCCTTGAGTGTCGAAACATACGTTTATTGCAGCATTAACGGCTGTATCTTTTTTTACGTCAACCTAGTAGTTTGATATTTTTCACAGGTTCAAGGGGCTCCATACCTTCACGCGTTCACGGGATAAAAGGTCTCAACAGAGACAAGGACAGACAACAACGTGCTCCTATAAGGGTTCCGTGTTTTTTTTCTTTTTATGTACGGGATCCTAAGTAAAATCCAATTTTATACTGTTTCATATGAAACTTATTACGTCCTACGAGACAATCGCGACGAGCTACCAACGTCCTACGAGACTAATGCATGGACCGTGCATTAGTGTCGTAGGACGTTGGTAGCTCGTCGCTATTGTCTAGATGTATATGGAGATTCTATTACAACCCGTATATTGAACAAAAAGAGTAATCGGCACCTTACCTTCTTGGCGCACCCTGGATGTCGTATGTCGCGGACGGCGCGGGTGAGAGATATTTTGTCGCTGAGTAGACCGTTGAAACCATTCTCTTTGTAGAGCTTCTCTTCCGCTGCAGCTTCACTCTTCGGTACCGTCGCTGGTTTGCCTTGCTCGCCAATGCCTTGCAATAGGATATATTTTTGAATATACTTACTTCAACTATAACTTACAGTCAGTGAGATAAATGGTTAGCTCTATAATTTCACGATAAGTAAATAATAAGTAAATAATTAAATATTTATGGACATATTACACAGATCTCGTTAGCCCTATACTAAGTACAACTAAATGACTTGTGTTAAAGGTGCTAACTCGACGATGTATTTAACACAATAAATACATAGATAACATCCAAGACCCGAGACAAACTAAAAAAGTTCGTTTCCTAGTTTGACGCGGCTGGGGATCGAACCCGAGACCTACCGTTTTACAGTCAGCATGCTAAACCGCTGCGCCACCGAGGCCGACGGTGCGTACGGTTTATGGAGTGTTTTAGAGAATACGAGATATTTACAAAACTCGTACCCTCTCGTAGAGCTAAATAGATTGGCTATTCATAATGGTGTGCTGGTCCCAACACTTATCTATGGTAGCGAGACTTGGGTGTGGCAAAAGAAGCAAGAAAGTAGAATTAATGCAGTAGAAATGAGTTCCTTGAGAAGTATGTAAGGTGTTACTTTGGTTGACATAATACGCAATAGTCTGATTAGAGAATGTTGTGGACTGAAAGAGGATGTAGTAACTAAAATTGAGAAAGGAATTTTGCGTTGGTTTGGACATGTGGAGAGGATGAAGGAATAAAGATTGACGAAACAAATATACATACTGCGAATGTGAGTGGAAGGGCTGGTAAAGGACGTCCCAGGACATACAACGACCAAATAGGGGATGTATTAGCAAAGGGGAAGATAAAAAGCACCCGGAACCGGCGAACGTGCATGCAACGACTTATGAACGTTGATGAAGCGAAGGTGATCTGTCAGGATCGTGGCATTATTACATACTAAGTAAACGCTATTTCACCTACGTAAGCAGGTCGAATTCATGTAATAATAAATGGTGAACTCCTAGAATCAATACTGGTACCAAAAAACGCAGATTGAAATCAGATTACTCACCCACTTTTTTCGAATCCAATTCGATTTGTGTATAATTGTGCCAGTCAACCCTCTGCAAATAAAACAAATCTCGTAAATTATCATAAGCTAATATTTGTTTAAAATACACAGGGTAGATGGGAAACCCAACCCATTGTGTGTGTATTTGCGTGCGTGCGTGCATGTTTGTGGGTGCGTGCGTGCGTGCGTGCGTGCGTGTGTGTGGGTGCGTGTGTATGGGTGGGTGCGTCCATGTGTGTGTGTGAGAGAGAGTTGTGTGTGTTTAATTAGAGAAATAAAATAAATATTGTAAATGTATTTTATTTCTTTCATTAAACAATTTACATTCTGTCTGCTGAATGCAAGGATGTTTAAAACATTTTTGGCTGAATGTCAATGTACTATGTTAGCCACTGCTTTCGAGCCGTATTTGATAGAGAAAAAGGCAGCCGGAAAAAGACCTACTCTTCTTAAAACATTTTAAACCTAATACCCCCAGTTGCTGCCTAAATGATAAGATTCGATAATTTCCATAAAAAAACTTTAGATCCTTATTTAATTCTACTCATTTAATTTAATAAAAGATGACAATGGATGACTCTATTGTGTATGTGACTAAGTGTCACCGACCGACTAAATAGAGCCGATAACCCGATTCAGCATCACAAACCCAAACTTGACATATACTAATCAAAATAAACCAAAAGTGTGCCTAAAAAGTTTTCACTAAAAATTAAAAACAAAATATATTACAGTAGGTACCAAGTTTAAATGATTTTACAGCTTAATTATTTCTCTACCCCATAGTTAGAATATGTTTTTAGGATAAAGTAGAATCTTTCATAAAACATACCTTTAAACTTGAAGGTACAAATGGTTGCAAAGAACCGTCATCCTTCAGCACATTAAGACCGTGATCTCGGCTGACAGGCAACACTTGCAAGCTCTCCTGCCGTCTCTGCAGCGGTGACACATCACTCATAGAATCTATGTTATTGA
This sequence comes from Yponomeuta sedellus, assembly GCA_934045075.1. Classification (NCBI taxonomy): domain Eukaryota; kingdom Metazoa; phylum Arthropoda; class Insecta; order Lepidoptera; family Yponomeutidae; genus Yponomeuta; species Yponomeuta sedellus. The sequence continues at coordinate 24,116,631 of OW203722.1, read as the reverse complement.
AGACTGTCAACAAGTACAGGATTGAGGCTAATATGGTAATAAGAAGGATGTATTTGGGCCTCAAATACTTTGCTATATTGCGCCTCATTCTTGAGGTGATACACCTGCAATGAATTAATTTCAATTATTATAAAATTAGTGTGGCCAGGATTATAGCAAGTGGCATAAGCGGCTAGCGGCCGTCTCTCACAGTGATAAGCTCGCCTTTAAACATTTTTATATCAATGTTCCTCTGTTGTATTTTTCTGTGCAATGAAGTAGCAATATGTAAATGATAAAAAAAATTTAAAAAAAGATTTATTGCTCTCTACATATGAAACTGTATAGGTACTTGAATGCATATTGCGTGTGAATTGTAATGATTTTCTGTGTGCAATACAGGCAATTATTTTAGATCAACCATGATAAAACAATAATAAACTCAAACATACTGAAATTTTATTATAAAGTACCTACATAAGAAACATAGGATCTTCTTACCTGTAGGATTTAGCTAACAGTACCAGGCAGCACGGAATTTGTACCAAGATCGATTCTTCACGGGATATTCTTCAATCTTTTTCACTAAAGTGATCATCTGAAAATAATACTAAATAATAAAGCTAAAGTAACGTGTTCATGAGCGCCACATCAAGTCAACAGAAAATGCAACACACACAAGTCCGATTCATACACACAGATTTTTTTTACCAATTTTGTCTAGGATTACATTTCCACAAACAGATTCGAATGCATGTAATGTATGCGATATTCTATCAATAATTTGTGTTGTGTTCTTCCAGTGACAACTTTTTGAAAAAAATCTTGAGTGAGACTGACGGCTCTTGACAGAAAACAAACAGAAGAATTCAAGATTTGACAGTTAGAAATGAACAATGAAAAATGGTCTTTATTTAAGTAAAAACAGAGTCCAAAATAAAACTGAATAAACTGAAAAGGCCCATTTACAAACAGTGTATGCACGCACACATTCGCCAATTAGTTAGTGCTCGTTCGTTTTACGAATTTACTCGTAGTAGGTCCGGACCATTTGGCAACTATCCGAATACACTAACCATTTAGTAGTTAGTGTATTCGGATTGTTGTCTGAGTTTTGTTCCAAACGGTCACTTATAACATTCAGCCAGGGCCGGATCTACCTAAGGGCTGCTTGGGCTGCAGCCCAGGCCCCCGAGTTTACAAGGGGCCCCCAGATCCCGCTAAAGACAGTGGGCGATAATTTGAATTTAACGTGTGAATTTCTTTTACTAATTCATAGTAAATAAATAAAATTATTTTATTGTTTTTTTGTATTCTTATAAGTATAATTATATATCACTATTTGGATTTCTCTCTCACCTAAAAGTTGCCTGGAAGAGATTGCTACTGTATTTATCTACTTTTAATGAGATTTAATGAATATTTATCTACTCAAGTAGTAGTAGTACAAACCTTGACATGGCTATTAGTTGAGTACTTAGATAGGCCCCTAAGTAGTTTCAGCCCAGAGTGCTTAGTGCGAGTTTGACAGATCCAATCGAATAACTTTACTACCGCGTTAATCGAGCATTGAGTAGTGAGCATGAGTAAGTCAACCGTTCGAACTGGCAAAACGCTGTCACAGTACAACTCGCACTCGCGTTTATTCGTGTTTTGGCCGGTAAACATGTTCACTTCTCAACGTAAACCATTGCAACTCGCACTCAGCAATTTTAATTTCCATACTTGCCGCTAGGTGGCGCTTCCTCGATGCCATAGAAATATGAGTTTACGTTAACGGATCGAGTAGTTAAAAAACTCGCACTAAGCACTCGGGGCTCCACAAATTCAAGATCCGCCCCTGCATTCAGCTAAAGATTTACTATGTTTAATGTATGTACCTACCCTCATTAAAATAAAAGTAAAACTTGTTACCTTTTTGGTAAAAAACGTAGACAGAGTTAGTTTTACTCCCTCTACGGTAAAAAAGGTAACAAATTAGTGCAACCTTGAATTTCATTCATACAAATCCACAAACATTAACATTTCTCTGCCACTTAATTTTTCTGACGTGACGTGTTTGTTGTTCAGCTACTATGATTAGAATAGAGTCAGACTCTTTATACATTGGTCATTTTCTGCTGGGTCTACTAAATCACCGGTGAACATTTAACGTCTAAGCACGGATGTAATTTTTTTTACACCAAAAGTTCATGGTAAACCGGCGGCGAATTTTTTATACAGCGAATTGAGCCAGCGTATAGATCATACAATAAAGTTTTTGAAGCACGCTCCGATATCTACAAGTTTGTGTATATTGAAACATGTAATAAAAATGTTTGTTAAATATCTACCTAATAATTATTAAAATTTAACTTAAATTGATACTTACATAAATGTGTAAAAATGTGATGAAACTGAGAAGCACGAAACCAAGAAATAAGCTAAAAACAAATATTCTTAGTTAATCCTAAATCTAAAAGAAAATATATTTTCGAACGATACGATGACAACTGTTTGTTTTTGATTGGCTGAAAAATTTCTTCATCACAGCACAGCCGTTCTCGAACAAGGAGGTTTTCCGCTGTTGGGTGCATTTTCACGATAATTCCATGTTATTTTAGTAATATTTCTATTCTACTGAAGCAGGTAGAACAAGGTAAGTGAATTTTAATTTAGAATGGTTTCTATAACCTCAAACGCCGTTCTATTGAGGATATCCGGTGATCCGGATGATCCCATGTTTTTGGGCCACCTCGTCCTGTGAACTCTACAAGTACTTTGGACCTTTTATTTTTAATTAAATTAGCTCCATTATGTAGGTACTCGATGTTTCTGACAATCGTAGTACGTGAAAACCGCTACAATTTTTCACCTGTGCTCAGGTTGTTGGACCTTGTTCATTCGGCTAATTAGCAGTTTTATTTATTTTTGTTTCAGATGGCTTACAGAAACAACGTGAAAGTGTTTTTATTCAGTGCCTTACTTTTAGTACTCAGCAGTACATCGAGCGTGTTCGCAGAAGATGACGATTCTGATGATGGAGTTACAGTTGAGGTTAGTTTCCTTCTAGCATTGGAACTAAAAATGTTATAGGCAATTGTGACTTAAGTCACCAACCGGTCGTTGTATGTTTATGTCAACGTATGTAACCTGTACATTGATATAAAATACAACAACCGGTTCATGCGGTCATCAATCTTTTCATGTATACACATGTATAGTAAAAGTGGATCTGCTGTTGACTGCACCAAATAACAGATATAATATGTAAAAACACTAAGTAAAGCCACTGGAAGGTGGATAAGAGGTTCTGTGATAAGATGCACCCTTAACTTTACCCACCAACACAGCTTTTAGTATTTAAAGACAGGCCAAACACAATATTACTTGCTTTTCATATTAATTTTTTTTAAGTAACAGAATCGCATCACTCTAATATTATAAGGGCGAAAGTTTGTGAGTATGTTTGGTACTTCTTCACGTCTAAACGGCTGGAACGAGTTTAATAGAATTTGGTATGGAGTTAGCAGATTAACACATAGACTATGTTTTACTGTGGGGAAAATATGTTATTCCTATGGGAAAATCAATTATTTTCTCGAATATACTGTGGGTAACAGCAGGGCACAGCTAGTATTATGTATTTATTGTATTAAATCTATTGTCGTGTTAGCACCTATAACACAAGTCATTTAGTTGTACTTAGGGCTAACGAGATCTGTGTAATATGTCCATGAATATGTATTATTATTATGTAATTGCTATTATACAAACTGAACATGAATTGTATTGGCCTAGATTACACAGAGATAAGAACTGCCTGACTTAAATATCTCAGAATGCAGAAATTTAGTTCTAGATAGCAACATGTAGGTCAGAAAGCTTACTATTGACAATTGTTCACAAAATGTCTGCTACTATGCTGCAATAACAGTCATTCACCTTATTATAAGAGTGAAGATAAGAAAAGGTTTCTGTTTTCGAAAAATCCATAAACTTTGTTCAAAAATTAAAATTCTTTTTGGTATAACCAATATGCTACCAAGTAGTTAGTTAGACCTGAGATTTCTGCACTTACCATAGTAAGTAGCAAGATCTGACATATGTTAACTCTTCAGACCCTAGGATTTCCTTGCAATGTTTTCTGTCACAGTTAGCCAGTGGTATTGTTACTGAAACTTAACAAAATGTCCTTAGAAAACTAAGTCATTGATACATGCCAGGATTTGAACCCACAATGTTTCAGTTAAGAAACCAGTGTTCTACCATTCTGCTAGCACCGGTCTTATGCTACCAAGTAAATGGAATGAGTTTTTGACAGACCGTGGAAGAGCAAGAAATCTACCGCAGTCCACAAGTGAACCCTGCCAAGGTGTACCTTGCGGAGCATTTCGACAATGAGGCAGCCTTCAACAAGAGATGGGTCAGGTCCGAGGCCAAAAAGCAGGGTGTTGACGAGACAATTGCGAAATATGACGGCAAGTGGACGGTAAGACTGGGTTTTGAGCTAAATGAAACTCTAACCGACTGACAGTGAATGTACAGTCTGGAAGACCTAGAATGATTAAATTTCGCACAAGAATTCCTTACATTGTGTTATGGAAACAACCAAAGACCTGAAAAAGGTTCCTTCAACATAATTTTTTTTTATTCATGCAATCTTGTCAGTTGATGTGGTCCAGCAGTGGACGGATAGAAACACTATATTATTATTAACAGTATGCTATTAATCTCAGATATGAAAGAATTGTCAAATCTTTCGTGGAAGTTGATGCGGCAAATAAGATATGGTCAGAAAGGGTACAACACAAATTGTTCTACCCAGTCACGGACTGAGTTCAGTCTAAAACGATTAATTCACATACTATACCATAATTTTTTTTTGTTTTTCTATAATCATTCATGAAATTTCATGTAGTCCAGCAGTAGTTGAATACGAAATTATCAGCAGGCGCCTAAATTGAGTTTGCAAGGACAGTGTTAAGGCACAGCTTGTTAATTTCAGATAAGCCAGCCGACGCGGAAGATCCTGAAGGATGACTCAGGTCTCGTGCTCACGTCTGAAGCCAAGCACGCCGCCATATCCACCCTGCTGGACCGACCCTTTGAGTTCAAAGACAAGCCTTTCGTTGTCCAGTATGAAGTAACCATGCAGGTGAGGAAACAGTCTTCATTTCTGTGAGTGAACCATAGATGTACAGGCAACATACAAAAACGAGACAAAAACGCAAATCCTGAAAACCATTTTACATACTTAAGCACGCTGACTGTAAAACAGAAGGTCTCAGGTGCGATCCCCGGCCGGGTCAAACTAGGAAATGAACTTTTCTAGTTTGTCTCGGGTCTTGTATGTTATTTATGTATTAAATCTATCGTCGAGTTAGCAACTATAACACAAGTCATTTAGTTGAACTTAGTATAGGGCTAACGAGATCTGTGTAATATGTCCATGAATATTTAATTATTCCTTGCGTGGCAGGAAGGGCAGAGTGGCGGCCGAGAACGGGACGACAGTCAGTGGGCAGACAAGCAGATTGATGGTCTGACACTGTAGTTGAGTCTGCATAGGATCTGGGCCATAGCAGCTGGCAAGGGACCGTGAGAGATGCATTGGGTGGAAAAGCCTGTACCCAGCAGTGGGCAGTGGTGGGCTAAAAGTAATGATGATTAAGGCTCGGATTCTTTTGACAGTAGCAGTGCCTAAATGCACATACAGCCTTATTTATACAACACGATTCCAATAATCTTTGAAGAGTTTTATTTAATCTGGTTAAAAAGTCTTTTCCTTGTAAATTCTTGGCCACAGACTACATTAGTCAGTGTTTTGTCGTTTTAAGGCCGTTATAAGGCCGATGTTTTCAATAGGGAAATGTAAACACGACAGCTCGACACGACTGTTTAGTAGTCTACTAAGCAGTACAATGGTATTCCAATAGTATACCCTCGCAAATTTCTCGCGTTGAACATCGAATCGCGCGTGGCGCCAATTTATGTTGCACGAGTTATACCATTGGAATGCGATTGATTACTAGATTACCATCAGCGTGAATGAAACGATTATCGTACTAATATGTCTCTATGGAACAACTACGCATTTTAAAGACTTGACCCCCTATCTTGCTTGTCATAGTGAAGTGACTTTTTCTCTAACTATTCTTCAGTTGTTAATAAGATTGCTAACGGGTACGTGCAGGAAAGGTATGAGAGGTAACTTCGAGCATAATTGGCTTACCAACCCCACTGACTCATTTAAATGTGAAAAAAAGATTGTCGCCTTTATGCCGTAGCGGAATAAACCTCATTCCTTTGCAAGAACGAAACGGTTGCATAATTTTTTGTACTTAGTTGAGTTGGTGTGACTGATTATAATACGATTTCCGCTAATACGATTCGTATATTGAATGACACGATAGGTATTCGCAAAGTCAATAAATTTGCCCAGGTTTATCGTACACCAAAAATCTGTTTACAGTCACTTTGCCAAAGTGCATACAGAAATAAAACAACTGAGAGTAGATTTCCGATCTGTTAAGATTGTACGAGAAATCGCGAGTTACTTTCCTAGACGTTGATCACAACACATCGTGACACTAATATTATATAGGCGAAAGTTTGTGAGTGTGTATGTTGGTTACTTTACGTCTAAACGGCTGGAGCGATTTTAATAAAATTTCTAAATTTAATAAAATTGTCGAGTTAGCCGATACCCTGGATTAACACATATGCTACTTTTTACTGCGGGAAAATATCTTATTCCCATCAGAAAATCGATAAACCGCGGGGCATAGCCAGTATTAATTTAATTCAAGAAATACCTAGCCATTGCTAATAAAATTTTAAAGAATGCTTTTGTAAAATAGCGAGAATATAAATTTAAAGCGGTCGTGGCCTAGTCGAACCGAGTGATTGGAATCAATCACTTGAGTTAGGAAACAATAGGCGCGGTCAGGTGCAGGATGGGTGACCGTCCCGTGACTACCGCTAGTGGCATTTTTCCGAGCGCTTCCGTGCTTCGCAAAGCACGCTAAGCCGTTGGTGCCGGCTGCCATTTAATGACAGTCGTTAAGCCACGACTGTCATAGGCCTTATGGGCGGCTTGATAACTTCTAACAGTAAGGACCGCCAATGTCTTACAATCCTCCACCAACCCGGACTTGGCCCGCGTGTTGGAGTAGGGCCTAACCTTCCTGCAATGTAGGAAGAGACCCGTACCCCAGCAGTGGGGACATACATGGGTTGATATCGATACATTCAAAGATCTCTTTGTTTGAAAGTTTCAAGTCACGAAATTCCCCAAATAAGCTTTCAAAGAAACTCCAGAATGTTGGCAGTGCTCCAGTATCTTAGGTAAACAAAGCACTGATCCTCAGTGGCGATTTGATATTTATAAACACGTTCGTGACGTCATAAACGTGCTGACGACATTGGGAGACTTAAGGGAGCATGGGCGCATTGCGAAGTTTGAAGACTTATGTAAATGGGGCATGCGGAATTGCAACTACAAATACTCAAATGTCCGTTACTTATAGATAGAGAACACTTTATTGTACATAAAAATGGAAATTACACAGATATATCTTGCTGTGTGGTGTCGGCCTAGAGAATAGCACCAAACCAATTCTTCCCGCGGGTGTCGTTAAAGGCGACTAAGGGCCACAAACCGGGGGGTGGGCAGCAGCGCCCCCTGCAGTACAATTCCACCGAACTGTGATCCCCAACCCGCATGCCAGCGTGGGGATTATGGGCATTACCCCCTATGATAGCACAACGTGTCCAGCAGTGGACTAGTATAGCCGACGACGACGACGACACAGATATATCTTAACCTACGAGTACAGACGGCGGCCTTATCACTAAAAGTGATCTCTTCCACACACTCTTTGGATGAAATGGACTAATACATTAGAGAAGGAAGTAGATGTACAAAAATACAAAGAAAATTATAATTTCAGAGGTATCTATATAAATACATGCCTAAATAACAGTTTGAATAAATAAAATTATCTCATTATCTTATCTCAGGTTTCTCGTATAATTACCAGCTGTTAAACTGTCACAGGTGCTTTTTGTATGCACTTTGATCAACCTTTGACTGTTAAAAGTAAATTTAGAAATTGGTGTATGACAAACAACGGTTTTTGAACTAAAACTTTCGTAAGTACTACATATTATTGAATTATAACCGGATAAACTTACTAGACTTTTTATCCGAAGAGTCCGATAAGGTTTCACTCTTATTCACAGAGCTTAATCGTGGCTTAGTACTTAATAATCATACTTAATCTTATCAAACAACTGGTTAGAAAAAAAAAATTTCGACAACATATCGATTTTTACATGCATATTCTACAAGGATGTTTTGGGTAAAAAACGTTCTTGATACTCTACTCTATGTAACGGGTGTCTTTTTAAAAGGTCTAGCTACTTGCGACTCTACGTCTTGGGATGGAGGGGAAAAGGAAGTCTTGGGCCTCTTTAAAATAAAATAAAAAGTATTTCATCATGATCATCAACCCATTATGTACCCAACGAGGGGCACGGGTCTCTTCCTTAGGAAGGTATAAGCCATACTCCACCACGGGGGTCAAGTCCGGATTGGTGGAGGTGAAAGCGAAATAACAACAACGCCACCATGATCTCATCGAGTTTACACGTAAAATATAGCAATAGTCATTATTGCATTGTTTGAGTATGCAAAAACATGTCAATAAAGACCCCCGGAAAGTTGTGAATTCGTGTACCCAGTGAAATAAACATACGAAGAAATTGGCTCAAACTTGCCAAATGAGACCCCGATACTGTATCGACTGAAATTAGCCCGCAATCGCCTCTTTCTACCGAATAACCGAACCCTACACTCCGCGTGGCTCGACACGCACTTGATTGGTTTTTAATACAAAATATTTAGTAATATAATCGATGTACTGAACTTATGTGGTTTTTTAGTAAGGTTTAGTGCCTTCCGAGACGTCCATTAAATTTAATGTTTATTTAAATATAATTATCTTTCACCTATTATCAATGAAACAGAAAAGGACAACAGCATACTTAACGGAGACTAACTTTTAATTGACGTTTCTGAATGCGACGGTTAGTATGTAGTTTTTAGCAATGGGCGTGCCCCTATTTCTAAAACTAAAACCTTTTGTCAACTATAAGCACCTAATGTAATTATTATTCAGTTGGTGACAAAGACCTCTTATGTAACGATTACCAAGATTAACATTGTGAAATAAGCTCACCATGTACACTTTTTTCTTTTGGAATGTTTATGTGTTGTCTATATAATTTATGTGTGTGTATTAAAGTATATACAGTTGTGTACAAATAAAATAATATAATCTAAGTTCGTTTTATAATAATCCCTTATCTACAAATAAGTACATACATAACTTTCGCAGGAGGGTCAAAACTGCGGCGGCGCCTACCTGAAGCTCCTCTCCAAGGGGACCAGCACCAAGGGGGACCTGAAGCAGTTCCACGACCAGACCCCCTACACCATTATGTTCGGCCCGGACAAGTGCGGCAATGATAACAAGCTGCACTTCATCTTCCGCCACCGGAACCCCAAGAACGGATCCTACGAGGAGAAGCATAGCAAGAAGCCCAGGTAACGCTTCACATAATAATATTATTATTGTTACGAGCGGTGGTAGCTCGGTGGATAGAACAATGGACTCGGAAGCGCGAGACCCAGGTTCGATTCCCAGTACAGGCATTTGTAGCATTTTCTCCTCATGGGTGTATCTGGAGGATCTGATAAACTTTATAAGTTACTAGCTGGCCCAGCGAACTTTCTGCCGCCTAACAGTCGATTCTTTAATTTTTTTTTTATTTTGCTCGACGTAAGAACCATCCCCGTACTTCAAGGAATATTCTAAAAAAATAATTTGCGAAATCGGTTCAGCTGCTCTCGAGATTTCCGCTTACCAACACATTCGGGGATTCATTTTTATATTATAGAAGATAATTATAATTGTTTATTTTCAAAACCAAAATTTTACGTGTAAAAACGACGACTGTCTAATTATATAAATATTATTTACATGCAAAAGAACAATAATAAAATTAAAATTCATAGCTTAACAAGTATCTGTGTGCGGGTGACGTCACTGACCGCTAAACAAAACAAGCTCACGTAGTCAAAAGTATCACCGGCGAACTAATTTCAACGATATTATTATAATATTATTGTAATATTATAACAATGGAGACTGGATTCATCAAAGGAAGTAGTTCTAACTTACCGAAGATAGATTCGTTGATGGTGGCAAGTTTGCCCGAAATAAGAATTTTTGTGCAGCGGAGCTTAGAAACGTAAAAATGTCATTGTAAGTACGTTTGAAATACCTACCTATGGTTGGTGGGTAAAGTCAAAACTACCTATCTAAAACTATTTTGTACCTAAGTACATACTCGTATTTAAATTTTATCGTACAATACTTTTAGAATATTTGGCTTACCTACATCAAAGTGGTCTTCACAAAAATAGCTGGTACTTGTAGATGTCAATGATGTTGAATATCTTCTAGCAAGCGTTAGCCACTTTCTCCTTATTTTAGCAATTTTTGGAACATTTATGAACATTTTGCGGCGTACTTATTGACGTACTTTTACACATGGGTACTGCACAGCATTTGTACATCGTATTCATTTTTACACCTTTCAGAAAACTTATTTATTCGTAAGAATTCACTGAATATCAGGTTAACTTTCATAGAGCGCGAGATTGTTTATCGGTCTGTGACGTCATCATACTCACGCGTTAGTTTAGAACGTTTTGGCGGGAATTTTAAAAAGTAGTTTTAAATAAGAATTTTTTTTAGTAAAATGTGACGTATCTTTTCATGAAATTATTTTTTTCGTGTTTAAATAGCGTCTATCTATCCATATCTATCCATTCCGAACATTAGTCCACATCCCTATTCTGATGGAAAACGTCATGAGGAAACCCTTGTGTCTGAGGTGTTTACATACTCAGCTCTTGCTACGCACGATGGCCCACCTGTGAGGCTAAGTGTGGAAATCTCAGGTTCACTAACTAACATTCACCCGACTCTCCTGCAGCCAACGTCTCGAAGACATCTACAAGGATAAGGAGCCCCATCTCTACACGCTGGTCGTGCGACCGGACAACTCGTATACCATACTGGTGGACAATAGTGAAGTGGTCGCCGGCTCGCTGCTTGCTGACGTCACCCCGCCCGTCAACCCGCCCGAGGAGGTCGACGACCCCGCCGACGTCAAGCCCGAAGACTGGGACGAGAGGGAGAAGGTGAGTGCGGTTAGAGCGAGAGAGAGCGAGACACTGCCATTAGAGAGAGCAAAAGATAGATGATTTTTTTTTACATTTCCACACACACATGTACAAGAGCAACACAAAGCACAATGTACAGTATTTAAAGAAGAATAAAAATTACACCAATACATTAAAACGAACAATAACAAACACGTGAATATTAAATTTTAGTAAAACAACAGAGCAAAATGTGGGTGTGGCAATTATAAAAACCTTAGATTACCTAAAAACCAGTTTCTTTGTAAAATTAAGAATTGGAAAATATGACGACCTCTGTGGCGTAGCTCAAGCGCATCTGCCTACCATGCGAGATGGCCCGGGTTCGAACCCCAGCTAGGGACAAAAAAAACCCCAGATCTTGGATGTTTACATGTTTGTGATGTCGTTGTTTCTGGTTCCCACGACACGGCTAGGTTACCGGTTACTGTGGGGCAAGAAGCAATGTATGTGCCTGTGTGGAAATGTTGTTATGATCCAAAAATTATGATTGGTTCACATCGTTACGGTTCACGAGATTCTGTCTGTAACGCCAGAAAGTCACTAAAGAGAGTGCTTGCGGCGCTTTGACTGCACTAACAGTTTCTGCCTAGTAAGAGTTGTGCAATGCTAGGTTTTAGGTTTAAAGTATTTATTTCTCATAAGAACGATTTGACATTTCATTCACTTAAAATGAGAATACAATGATCTAAGTAACATATTGTTACGGGCTAGGGATTTGGATGTAAAACGCCAATGACAACTTCTTAGGATTTATTCACGCAGGGTCTGGTCTGCAGGTCTTCACGACACGAAGTCCACACGTAGATTCCAATCGCAGGTCCAATCGAAGTCCAATAGTATCGGTGAAGTCGTAGGTTATAGCTCGTATCGCAGGTATGTTCGCTCGAAGTTCACTCTTCGCTCTTCCAAACGGAACTGACAGCGCGCCGCGGCGGCCGCTATTTATATCCGCCGGCCAGGGTTCTAGAACATTCCCGCAACTACGTACCTACACTCGGTACACGCGGCAACGTCGCTCGAACAGTAACTCATTTAAAGAGTTTTGAACCTTATGCTAGTAGACATACGAGTCATTATTGCTTGCAGCGTTTATTGTTTACTAAAACGCAGCATGCGGCGATTATTCGATAGGCTTCTAGATGGTTCGGGATAGGACCGCGACAATATTGTAATCATAAGCATGCAACATCTCATATCTATTTATCTTTTACATTTTATAACTTTCTTTAATGTGATCTCTTAATTTTAACTTAAATCCTTGAAGTGTTTCTGAATCTTTTATGTCTTTCGGTAGCTTCTTGAACAGTTGTACTCCTTCAAATAGGATTGACATTTTTAGTATTGGGTTCGTGGTGCATAAAGTTGAAAGTGATTTTTGTTTTATTTTTGTTTTAAAGCATTGTAAGTTTACGGCCATTGTGTCTTCCAGATCGTGGACCCGTCCTCCTCTAAGCCGGAGGACTGGGACGAGGATGCGCCGGCGCAGATCGTGGACCCCAACGCCGTGAAGCCCGAGGGCTGGCTGGATGACGAGCCCGAGATGATTAGTGGTGCGTTTTATTTCTTATCTATGTCGACTTCTAGAGAAAGTTTTAGAACTGAAAGTTGTTCATTGCACTCGTGGGAAATGGAATAAATTTAAGATGATTTGAGAAAGATGGTGGAGCTTTTTTAGTTGCCCTTTTCTCCCGTTATAACTCGACCCAAAGACAACAATAATATAATGTACATTGACATTCAATAGAATGTGAAGTCTTTCTGTTTGAATAAATTAATGACTATTTTCTTTCTTGCTTTTTCTCTCTCTCTCTTTCAGAGATAAGACTGCCTTTGTACATGTTATTTCTTATGTAAGGTCCTGTTAAATGTTTCGCGTGAAATAAAGTATAAAGTTTAAGTCTTTCTCTCTCTTTCTCTTTTTCTTTCTTTTTGTCTCTCTCTCTCTTTCTTTTTTCTCTTTTTCTTTCTCTCTTTCTTTCCTTCTTTCTCTCTTTCTTTCCTTCGTTCTTTCTTTCTTTCTCTCTCGCTCTCTCTCATTCTCTTTTTCTTTTCTTTGTGTCTGTCTCACATTCTTTTTTTCTCTCTTTTTCTTTTCTTTCTTTCTTTCTTTCTTTCTTTCTTTCTTTCTTTCTTTCTTTCTTTCTTTCTTTCTTTCTTTCTTTCTTTCTTTCTTTCTTTCTTTCTTTCTTTCTTTCTTTCTTTCTTTCTTTCTTTCTTTCTTTCTTTCTTTCTTTCTTTCTTTCTTTCTTTCTTTCTTTCCTTCCTTCCTTCCTTCCTTCCTTCCTTCCTTCCTTCCTTCC